>OX465292.1:67116730-68330519 GCA_949987695.1 Merzomyia westermanni | reverse complement strand
ATCGTTAATGAGTTATGCATGGTTGACCGTATCGAAAGCTTTCGACAGCACAGTCGTGAGGTACCCTACTCCCTCTTCGCCGAGATGTTTTAACATCAGCATACCGTCGGGGCTGATCGATTTGGAGCCTTTAGACCTGAACCTCTGTGCTGGTGATGGCAATGTGCGCTTGACTATTTTTACTTTTGTGCTTTTCCCTGGTGGATCGTCTAATTTCCTTGTCAACAGAAGGATGCAGTACAAATTGCCGCAGAAAGCGCTCGCGCTAAGGCTGAAAACCTTAGTTGTTAGTGCCTAGTCGTAAGTTTATTGCATAATTTATTATGCAAATAAATGTAATAATAATTGTTCAATAAGGGTGTCATATGGTGGCTAATGACAATACAAACAAATGCTTATCTTTGATTTCTGGAAAAAAAGAAACTGTATCCTGTTTTATCGCCGATTGAAAATTTGTGTCCCTTTTTTATAACAAAGTTTGATAACTTCCGATATACTGGACCGATTTGATACTTCAAAATGTCTCGCTTCCAAAAACTCCTAAAGAGAACATATTTCTTTAAAACTTAGTTTAAAATATAACTGTTTTTAAAATCGGTGCAAAAACCATGCAAAAAACATTGTTCCAGAGCAATTTTTCGCGCAAAAAAAATACCACATATGCAAAATATTACTCTAGCAGATATTCCGCTGAGAAAAAAATTGCCCGGAATTTGAAAGCTAGTCATATAACTTGAACACTTTCTGCTCTATGATTTTTAAACAAAATTTAATTTTCAGTTCATAGTTCTGTGAAAATCTTCGAGTTAGACACAGAATTCTTATGTAATAATTAAGTTTAAAAGAAATGGGCATGAAAAGTGTGAATGAGATCTTGTTCAGGAACATCCAGAGTACCAAACCAAGCTTCCTGTAACCCTTCTGAAGCTTCACAGTAGGATACATTTGACCAAAAAATCTCTTCCACAATAGCTTTTGTGCATTTGTTGGTGAAGATGGGTTCTTTTACTTAAATGTTTCGAGAAAGACTACACTTTTTAAAAAAAATTGCATAACTACTATTAAATTAAATAATTAAGTCAGTCTTATTTCAGACACCAGTTGTACTTCCTTGTAATTTTAATGCAATAATTTTGCAAATGTGGTATTTTGTGGATGGTATTTGCTCCGATTTTCAAAAAAGTTATATTTAAAATTAAGTTTTAAACAAATAAAAAATATGCCCTTGAAGAGTTTATGGATGCGAGAATACTGACATTTGAATTATCAAAATCGGGCCAGTATCAATTTAATACTTTTCAGTTCGTATTATAAGGCCAGCTGATTGTTTTCAATAAAAACATTTCTGTTATGAGTTTTGAGGTGTAAATTAATTTATTTGTATTTAAATAGCTTCCCTACCAACCACTTTTCTTCAAAATACTCATACATGCGCATTTTATGTTTAAAAAATTTGAGTTCAGATAGACAGATGGACAGACGTACATGGCTAAATCAACGCAGCCCATCGTCCTGTTTATTTCCGTATACTAATTGATGGGCCTATCTCTTCGCCTTCTCATATTTATAAACATTTCATGTTTATGAAAGATATGAAAATCATAAAATATATATAACGTATCTATTGCAGTAGGGTATTTACAACTTGCGGGGATATTTAGCTTGTGTGTTATCCGATATGGAAGAGTATACTACATACTATTGAGAAGCAGCTGCCCCATTTTCATTGATATATTTATTTGAAACTACAAGCAATATCCTTTGAAAATAGCAGAATTTTCCCAAAATTCACAAAATTTTTTTGCGGTCGAACTATGTTAAAAAACTTGCCATGGCCATGGACCGATTTCGACCGTTCTTACAACAAACATTCGATAAATCCATTTTTGGCGGAGTTATGGCATTTAAAGTTTTGTGGAATAACCCACTTTAAAAGTGGCGGGCCCATGCCCATTATATTTCTCGACTTTCTTCCTTCACGGACCCTTTGAAAGAGAAATAGAAATGATATAAAGCTCTTTTACGCAAACTTATTGCCTATTAAATATATCTATGATCCTTTTCAAAATCTTTCGTTTAAAAGTGGGCATTCAGCTTAACCGATTTCGCCCATTTTTTCCTCGTGCCACGCCTATTTTCAAGAATTTCTTGAAACGTTTATTATCTGCCTTAGCGTTAATGTACAAACTAAATAATATCCTTATAAGTGTATTATGTACTGAATAATCACTTTTTTTTTATTTTTGAACATATTCTATATATAAAACTTGGGCTATCATCCGATTTCGCCCATTTTAAACACCGCTCGGGCATAAGTGCCAGGAAACCTGCATACCAATAGTCATTAAGATATCTCAAAATTTTCTCAAGTTATCGTGTTAACAGACGGACGGACGGACGGATATGTCTGAATCAATTTATTTTTTACTCGTGAACATCTTATCTCACTTACGAGTATATTATAAATCCGTAAGTTTGTGAGTGAGTGAGTGTGTTTGAACTGTTTTCACGCCCAAACTACAGCACCGATCTGTACGAAATTTGGCACACTTATTTCCCGATGTCTCGGATAGGTAACAAGTTTCATGAAATCTCAATACCTCACATGGTTATGGAGTTATGGGCACTTATGTGACCCAACTAACCCAAAAATTTATTTTATTCAATGAATTTATGCAATTTGGTGCCCTAAAACCTTAAAATGTGCATACACCCATATTGAACGAAAGGGGAAGGCTACAGTATTCTATTGGACTCTGCAATATTTCCATGAATTAATCGATAACTGAGTTATCGGTGAGAATGTGGTTGCTCAAAAACCCCTGAATTTGCATACAATATGGATATCAAACGAAAGGGGAAGGCTACAGTATTCTATTGGACTCTGCAATATTTCCATGAATTAATCGATAACTGAGTTATCGGTGAGAATGTGGTTGCTCAAAAACCCCTGAATTTGCATACAATATGGGTATCAAACGAAAGGGGGAAGTCACAGTGTAGCATTACTCAGAATACGTTTCACTTTCAATGCAATTCTTTGCATATACAAATCTTGACCCAAATAAATTATGTTGAACCCAATGGGAGTTCAACAACATATTGTGACGAACTCGATGATTCCTTGATTATCAATCCTGGGTTCGATCACTATAAAGTTGAATAAACACACGCACAGATAATGTAAGTAATAGCTAGTTTTATTTACTAGTAATAAACGCAAAACAATTTTAAGAGTTTGATAACTTTACAGTAGTTCACTATTCAACGCTTGAAAATAAACTGATCAACCTGCCTTGCTTGGTCACCGCCTTATATAGTCCAACAGGGTACTTGCCTACGCACGGAGAACTTTCATGGTTATTTGCTTTTCGTGTTCTGGAAGGGTCGGTGTTATTTATTGGAATCTCCTCTTTGCATCGTATTCGCAAACACTCGCGCCATCTCTCTTCCTCTTCCTAGTTACACGCTTGCATGCATAAGCGTAGCCATCGTTATCTCACCTGTGTTTAACTAGTGCTGCGAGTGTTATTGAGTTAGGGATGGTATATGCTTGAGAATAATCGCCACACTGCCCTCCACCTAAGTCTGATCGTCCCGATCAGACACATTGCCGGAACCAAACGCAGCTAGCCTTTCCACTTTCATCTTATTCCTTGGCCTTCCCATAGTTTGTATGCGATATACCACATCGTTGATCCGTTTTATGATTTTGTATGGGCCTTCCCAGTTACACTGTAGTTTTGGGGACAAACCTTTCCTACGCTGTGGGTTGTATAGCAGCACTAAATCTCCTTCTATAAAACCTTCCGAATTTATTGCTTTGTCGTACCTGGCCTTCATTTTATCGCTCATGATCTTAGTCCGTTTTCTCACAAGGTCGTGAATTTCTCTCATTTCTTCTTCCAATACGCTAGTAGATTTCCGAGCATTCACTCCTGCATCAGCGTTTATCCCAAACTTTAAGTCAGCTGGCAATCGAAGAGCATTCCCGAAAATTACCTCTGCAGGAGTCTGACCAGTTGTTTCATGTACTGCAGAGCGATATGCCATTAGGAATAAGGAGATGTGAGTATCCCAATAAAATTTATCCACTACTTTCCTCAGGTGCTCTTCCAATGTTCTATTGAATCGTTCCACCATGCCATCTGACTGAGGATGTAGCGCAGTTGTTCGAGTTTTCCGAATGCCCAATGTCTTGCACATTTCCTGGAACACAGCTGATTCGAAATTTCTGCCTTGGTCAGAATGTATCTTTATCGGTGCACCAAACCGAGCTACCCAATTGTTAGTAAACACTTCTCCTATGGTTTCTGCCTCTTGATTTGGAATAGGGTACACTTCTGGCCATTTGCTGAAATAATCCATAACTACCAGTACATATTTGTTTCCGAGTTTGCTAGTAGGAAATGGACCAGCTACATCCATGGCTATCCTCTCAAATGACGCACCTGAGTTGTACTGTTTCATTTGGCCATGGCTCCTTGATTTCGGTCCTTTAGCTTTGATGCATACTTCACAGTTGGCAATCCACTCCGCGACCGATTGACGGCAACCAACCCAATAGAATCTTTGCTTGACTTTCTCCAAGGTCTTGGTGACTCCAAGATGACCTCCGCTTGGACCGTTATGTAATTTATTGAGTACATCAGGGGTTTTCTTCCTTGGGACGACTATCAGCTTTCGAACACATTGACCATCCTCACTCTCCCATATTCGATGCAAACAACCGGATTCTAATTGCAAACTATTCCACTGTGCCCAATATGACTTGGCAACAGGACTTTCTGCTGACATCTCCTCTCTTGATGGTCGCTCGTTTCGTTCGATTCCTTGCATTACACGTGTAAGATCTGGATCTTCGTGCTGAAACCTTCTTAATTGATCAATGTTCCATTCGTCCGTAAATGTTATAGTCATGAATATATAGCCGCACATCTATAATGTCTTCCTTGGCCTCAGCTTTGGAACAATGCTTGCATTCCAAGTTACATGGTCTTCGTGACATTGCATCAGCATTTCCGTGGGTGCTACCTTTGCGATGCTCTATGGAAAAGTCATAACTTTGCAGTCGCTCTATCCACCGTGCCAATTGACCTTCCGGATTACGAAACTGTAAGAGCCATTTCAACGCTGCGTGGTCTGTCCTGACGTGGAATCGCTGCCCATAGAGATTCTTGTGGAAATGCTTAACGCACTCTACCAATGCCAACAGTTCTCTCCGGGTTACACAATAGTTCCTTTCAGGCTTCCCAATTGTTCCAACTACCTTCTCCTGTCCATCAACAATCTGAGACAAAACACCTCCTATAGCATAACCACTCGCATCTGTATCCAGAATAAACTTTGAACCTGGAATTGGATATGCTAACATCGGGGTAGTGCATAGTCGTTCCTTTAATGTTTGAGACAAAACACCTCCTATAGCATAACCACTCGCATCTGTATCCAGAATAAATTTTGAACCTGGAATTGGATATGCTAACATCGGGGTAGTGCATAGTCGTTCCTTTAATGTTTGAAAAGCCAGCTCCTGTTCCTTCTTCCATTCAAAACTCATATTCTTCCTCGTAAGGTCATGGAGACTACTAGCTACGCTAGCAAAATTCGGTACAAATCGGCGATAATACGTGCACAGCCCAAGGAAGCTCCGTAACTCATGCAAATTTCTCGGTCTTGTCCAATCCTTTACGGCTTCGATCTTTTCCTTAGCAGTGCAGATTCCCTCCGTAGTTACCTTGTGACCCAAATAACTTACTTCCTTTTTAAACAAGGAACACTTCTTAGGACTTAGTTTCAGACCAGCACCAGCTATTCTTTGGAAAACTTCCTCCAAGTTCTTTAGGTGAGCCTCAAAGCTTTTTCCCAGCACGACGATGTCGTCGAGGTACACCAAACATGTTTGCCAGTGCAATCCTTTTAGTATCTGGTCCATGAGTCTCTCAAAAGTAGCTGGAGCATTGCATAGCCGGAAGGGCATTACCGTAAATTGCCAAAGCCCTTCTCCAACGCTGAAGGCCGTCTTTTCTTTATGTTCATCCTTCACCTTCACTTGCCAGTAGCCGCTTTTCAAGTCCAGTGTGGAAAACCATTTCGTGCCAGATAACGAGTCCAGAGTATCGTCGATTCTTGGCAATGGATAACTATCCTTCTTCGTTACGTCGTTCAATTTTCGGTAATCCACACAGAACCTCATTTTTCCATCCTTCTTTTTCACTAGTACTACCGGTGAGCTCCATGGACTAGCTGACGGTTCGATCACGCCGCTGTCACTCATTTCCTGTATAATTTCTCTTACCACTTGTCGTTTGGCCAATGGAATACTACGAGGAGCTTGGCGGATTGGTCTTGCATCACCAGTATCAATTTGATGCTTCACAACTTTGGTCCGACCTGGTTTGGAGCCATCCTTGTCAAATATGCTCGAGTACTTTGATAGAAGTTCCATTGCCTTTTTCTGATGATCTTTTTCGAGGCCTGCCGTCCACGACATGATATCATCTGAAAGATTAATCTTGATGGTGGCATCATTTTCCTGAAGCTGTTCACAATTGATAACTACCTCGACCTCTTGGCATTGTCCCAATATTGCTCCTTTGGAAAGTTTAATCGGCGATTTGAACTCATTAAGTACTCTTACCGGTACACGTCCATCTTGTTTTGTCATGGCCAGGGTTTTTCCTACTAATATGTTCGTCCTTGATTTGTTTGCTGCCTCGACAACCCACAACTTGTTTGTCCCATAATCTCCATCAATCTTTGCTCATATGATTGCTTCCGACTTCGGTGGAATTTGTTGGCTCTCCTCCACAAGCACTCGCTTACTAACGTATTTGGGTTCGTAACCAAAATTTAATGGGACAACCATGTTCTGGTAATTCATAATCCTGTTTTGCATGTCGATCTTGATGCTTTGCTTGCTTAAAAAGTCCACACCAACTATGATTTCGTCAACAATATCTGCTACTATAAAATTGTGTAGAACGGCCACGTTCCCAATTGCGATTTCACATGTTACTTCTCCTAGGACATGGGTGTCCTCACCAGTGGCCGTACGTAACTTTGCTCCATGCAATGGTCTCACCTCCTTGTTGACTAAATCAGATCGAATTATGGAATGTGATGCGCCTGTATCCACAGTTAGTAAGTGCTCTTTTCCATCCACATATGCAACAACAGTAACATTACTAGCTTTCCTTCCGATCTGTGAGACAGAGATTATGGGGCATTCAGTTGCGGGAGCCAGTCCACGCCCCTTTCGGCTGGCTCGATTTAGTTTAACGACTGATTGGCTGGGAAATTGGCTCACCTCCTTCAGCTTTGCGTTTTCGTCCACCTGAATTGCTGGGGTTACTGGAGCCAGTGCCGCAATAACGTGCTATGTGACCTGATTTTCCGCACTTAAAGCATTTAATGGCACCATCACTTTTTTTCTGTACTCCGTTCAACGCTTCCAACATTTTGTCAACCCAAGCCGGAGTTTCCACTTCTACACGATGAGCCTTGTATGCAGGTTTACTCAAAAGTGAGGCTGTTTCCTGCGTCAGAGCATGCGATACCGTTTCAGCGAATGTCCTTTTGGGGTTTGCATATGTGGCCCGCTTCGTCTCTACATCGCGTATTCCATTAATAAAACTTTGGGTTTTTACCCTCTCAGTGTACTCCACGGGTGCGTCCGCATTTACTAGATGGGCCAACCTCTCGATGTCCGATGCAAATTCCTGCAAAGTCTCATTCGGTTTTTTGGGATCGATTCCGTAGCTCTATTTGGTATATCTGCTTTCGATGTTCGCTACCATAGCGTCTCTCAACCGCACCCATCAATGCCTCATAATTATTTCGTTCGCTGTCAGGAATAGTCTGCAAGATTTCAGCTGCAGGCCCTTTCAATGCCACGAATAGTGCAGCAACTTTGTCTTCCGTGCCCCAATTATTCACAGCTGCCGTCTTCTCAAACTGTAGCTTGAATACCTGGAAAGGAACGGAACCGTCAAAAGATGGTGTTTTTACCTTGGGAATAGTAGTTGAAGCCGTTGGACGATTTAGTTCCAATTCCTGGATGCGTACTCTCAAAGCAACCACCTCAGCCTCAATTTTGTCCTGAAGTTGTGCAATTTTTGCATCTTGCACTTCTAGTTTTGACGTAACCCTCTCTTCCTGTGCTTCCAACTGCGAAGACATTTGTGCCACCTGCATGGATATACGTTCCTCATGTGCTTCCAATTGAGATCTCATGTATGCCTTCGTTTCATTTAGTTGAGCTGAAATCTGGGATGTCATATGTGTCTTCTGTTCCTCGAGCTGAGATGCCATTCGAGATGTAATACGCGTCTCTTGTTCTTCCATTTTAGTCGACATCTGAGTTAATACAGCCAATATCATGTTTGTGTCCACAGTTGCTCCTGGATTCGGAGACTCCTTTTTCTCTTCCATTTTCGTCGATGCCTCCTCCACAAGATGGAAAACATGGTCATCAACGTTGATTCCTTCCGCTTCCATAGCCTCCCGTAATCTTGACTGTAGCTCGGACTTATTACCTGTAGTGTTTAGTCCGCGTTGTTCCAACTCATTTTTGAGTTGCTGAATCTTCAATTCATTCAACTTAGCCATGTCCTTGTTATCCTTGAAATCACTGGTATTTATTTAACAATACCGCTTCTGACACCAATTGTGACGAATTCGTTGATTCCTTGATTATCAATCCTGGGTTCGATCACTATAAAGTCGAATAAACACACGCACAGATAATGTAAGTAATAGCTAGTTTTATTTACTAGTAATAAACGCAAAACAATTTTAAGAGTTTGATAACTTTACAGTAGTTCACTATCGAACGCTTGAAAATAAACTGATCAACCTGCCTTGCTTGGTCACCACCTTATATAGTCCAACAGGGTACTTGCCTACGCACCGAGAACTTTCTTGGTTATTCGCTTTTCGTGTTCTGGTAGGGTCGGTGTTATTCATTGGAATCTCCTCTTTGCATGGTATTCGCAAACACTCGCCCCATCTCTCTTCCTCTTCCTAGTTACACGCTTGCATGCATAAGCGTACCCATCGTTATCTCACCTGTGTTTAACTAGTGCTGCGAGTGTTATTGAGTTAGGGATGGTACATGCTTGAGAATAATCGCCACAATATATCGTATCTGCTTACATTTGTCACCCAATTTCTCAATTCGTCACATTGACCAACGCACGTATCGATCAGCATGACTGATCGACAGTATCGGTTTGTCAATGTGAACTACCAACTTATTGCTGACTTTGCACACAATGTAAATACTTTTGGTTTGTAAGTATTAGTGTAATTATGTATACGTAGGTGAAGTAAGAAATTGTATAAAAGAGAAAGCTTTTTAATAAAGAATGATTATTGACTTTACGCTAACCATCGGCGTACTTCAATATAAAAACAACATATTACATGGCGATCCTGCCAGCCTAACCTATACTTCCATTGTAACCACGAATGGCAACGCCAAAGCACGTGCTATAACCACTGATTCAGTACCGACTGTAATATTACGTGAGCACGAATCATCACATCAAGGACGTAGTCATAAGCATGGGCATGTTCACTCACCGCATGAATCACTGAGCGCGGTTGTTTGGATGATTATAATGGGCGATGGACTGCACAACTTCACCGATGGTATGGCAATAGGGGCAGCATTCGTAGAGAACATTACATGGTGATCCTTACAAGGAAAAGATTTGAAGTTAATGGTGTTTTGCAAGTTAGCAAATTTTTATTTTGCTTAGGAATAATTTAAGAATACAAAATTTAAGATCTTATAGCGTAGTTACCGCATTTTGCTTATGCGCCAATAAAATTTTGTAACACGAATAAAATATTTCGGTTAAATACAAATTCAGTTAGGCAAGTTCATGCTAAAGAAAAGAGAGCTTATAAAATATAATGCAGGAGATTACGACTCACGAGCAATTTAATAGAATTTTCAAAAAGCGCGAAGACACTATTAAGGAATTTATAAAAATGTCCGAACAAAGCCTCGAGAGTCGTAAAGCTACACAGCAAGGTCCGACACCGATTACCATAGAAGAGTATCGGCGAAGGAACAAGCTCAATAAAAAGGAAGAAATTCCAAAAATACGTACCCCTGTAAAAATCCAAAAAAGGAAACGGGGAGGCAAACAAATTAGGAAAAGAAAAGAAATAGGAAACTTTTAGGCTACTTAACCTAACAACAAATACGGTTGATAGATTAAGATTAAAAGAAAAAATTAACATGTTAAGAAATAAAAAATAGAAAATAAGAAATCTTGTTAATAAACAAATTGAGTAAATTGGAATGCAAATTAAATAAAATTCAAAATTTTTCTTCTAAAAATGGCATGGTGGAAAATTGCATTAAACGGTATCCTAATAGGAATAGCAGGATACGAAGTAGGTAAAGAAAATTCGGCAGAGAAAAGTTATGAAAATAAATCGGTTAAATACGAACCACACCCAATTATAGAAAATAATGAAGAACTTTCTGATAAATGGTTAACTATCTTCGCATGCGTAACTACATTTTTAATTGTCGCTATTGCAATTTTAATAAAAAATTACATAAAGAATAAATTGAGACAATTAAACAATATACAACAACGCGTCTAAGCAAAAACTTTCGATAGCTAGAAATGAATAAATGGCAAGAAATATATGACACATTATATGAAGAAAAAGCAAAAGCTAGTAAGTCGTACAAATGCATAAATAAAAGTACTCCTATTACAACAGAAACAGTAGTAAAGCATTTGAACATAATTCTAGAAGCTCTAAATAGCATAGGACAGGTGATTAAATCAGTAAATAACATACTTACCAAAGAACACCAAAGAGAAGCTTACCAATTTTTCTCCGCCGTACGAGATAAACTAGTATCTTCTTTAGCTAGATACAATATAGAATTCAACGTACCAACTACAGTAGAGGAAAAATTTCAAATAGATTTCAATTCACTTTTGTCAGAACGCGCCGAGAGTCCGACTCCAGCACATTCCTCGAGCCAGACCCCATCAGCAGAAGAAGGCAAACCAAATTTACAACCAATAGATATCCCAACCATAAACGTCACAATGGTACAAACGGTAGTTGAATTTATTAAAACTGCTTCATCAGTGCTACCAGAGTTTGATGGTAAGCCGGAAAACTTACACAGTTTCCTAGATGCCCTTGATATACTTGAACAAATCAAAGATGTGCACGAAGCTTTAGCGATAACAATGATAAAAACCAAGCTAAAAGGCACGGCAAGAAACTTTATCAGTAACGAAAGCACAATAGAACAGATAAAAACAAAATTAAAAATTGCAATAAAGGGTGAATCAGTAGAAGTTTTAACTGCCAAGCTCCTGAACATCCAACAACGCAGTAAAACTGCTAATCAATACACAGCGGAAATAGAAAAAATAACCAGGTCATTAGAAGGAGCGTATATCTCAGATGGACTCAACCCAGACTTAGCAACGAGATATTCAACACAAGCAGCAGTCAAAGCTATGTGTAAAAACTTCTCCAATGACAAGGTCAAAATGATCATGCAAGCGGGAACGTTCACAACAATGAACGATGCAATCTCCAAATATACCAACAGCTGTACCGAAATAACGGGCAGCTCAGACACAATTTTGAATGTACGACAGCAGAGTCAGTAGCGGAGTAATTTCCGTGGAGGTTACCGAAGTAACAACTATGGGAATTACCAAAGTAGGAGATTTAAACAGCTATATATCTACGAGGACATCATTAAATAATTCGATTTCAAATTTCTTAATTGATACAGGAGCAGACATCTGAATTATTAAAAAGCATCAAATTCGTAATAATCACAAAATAAATACAGAGAAAATTACAGATTTAAAAGGCATTGGTCAGGGTATAACCAGCACATTAGGCACAGTTAAAGCAGATTTAAAAGGTGATGACCTTCTAATTTACCATAAATTCCACATCGTAGAAGACGACTTTCCAATCCCTTGCGATGGAATAATAGGACTAGATTCCATAAAGAAGTATAATTGCATTTTAGACTATGGAAAAACAGAGGATAAACTAATCCTAAGACCATATGATTTCCCCAACAATAACGATGCACCTAACAAATTGTCTGTATGTAAATACAATTACGATTCCTGCTAGATCTGAAGTCATTAGACAAGTCAAAGTAAATACTGATAACAAAAGCATCTTCATCCCACACCAGCATTTATCTGAAGGCATTTTCATAGCCAACACCATTACAAATAAAGATCAAACTTTCGTTAGAATTATCAACACACCAAATAAAAACACAACCATTCAAAATTACAAGATCAATACCGAAAATTTAGACGATTATACACTAATTAAAACAACGACGCACGATGAAAATTGTAACGACACAGAGAAATTAAAAAGATTAACAAAAAACTTTCCAAAATTTGTCAACCCTCAGTTAACAACACTATGCACAGAATTCATAGACATATTTGCACTAGAAACTGAACCAATTTCCTCTAATAATTTTTACAAACAAAAATTGCACATGAAGGATGATACTCCTGTTTACATAAAAAATTATAGATTGCCTCAAACCCAAAAAGGAGAAATTAGCAAACAGCTAAATAAGTTAGTCGAAGATGACATAATAGAACCCTCCAAATCAGAATATGATAGCGCAATCCTAGTCCCTTAAAAATCACTCCCAGGGAAAACAGAAAAAAGATGGAGACTAGTGGTTGACTACAGACAAGTAAATAAAAAGCTAGCAGCAGACAAATTCCCACTTCCAAGAATTGACGACATTTGAGATCGACTTGGAAGAGCAAAATATTTTTCATGCCTAGACCTTATGTCAGGTTTTCATCAAATCGAATTACACCCAGACTCCAGGGATATAACCTCATTTACAGCCGAGAATGGCACACATAGATTCAAAAGACTACCCTACGGATTAAAAGTAGCACCGAATTCATTCCAAAGAATGATGACCCTAGCATTCGCAGGCCTCAAACCATCTCAAGCATTTCTCTACATGGATGATTTAGTTGTATTAGGTTGTTCTGAAAACCATATGCTAAAAAATTTAAGAGACGTATTCTCTACTTGCGGAAAATACAACCTAAAATTACATCCAGATAAATGCCTATTTTTCAGAAAAGAAGTAACATATTTAGGACATAAATGTACAAACAAGGGAATATTACCCGACCCAAGCAAATTCGAAACAGTCCAAAATTACCCAACACCAAAAACAGCCGATGAAGTTAAGAGATTCGTAGCATTCTGCAACTATTACAGAAGATTTGTACCGAATTTTGCAGAATTTATAAAAATGGGTAACAAAGTTCTCAAAAAACTAACAATCGTCTTTGTCACTGGATATGTATGAACGTATATACTCGTATTCATTGAATGTCCGGTGACTGCGTTCTACAGTACCCAAAGTTTGATGATGGTACGGTGTTGAAGATTTATGTTCAATTTTCAACAATTTACACAGTTCTTTGAATAAGCTATTTTTGTATTCTGTGCCCATGTCTGTCATGATTGTTTTCATTTGTCCATAAATCAGGATGAAATGCTCGAAGACGGCTTTAGCGACTGTTATTGCGTGTTTGCTTGGAACTGGGATAGCTACCAAATATTTGGTAAGATCGCATATAATGGTAACTGCATATTCGTTTCCATTTATCGACTTCGGTAATGGGCCTACTGTATCTATTTGTACAATGTCGTATGCCTTCGGAGGTGTCTCCGTTATTGTCATTGGTTCTTTTATATGCTTATTTGTCTTACTTTTCTTACAGTGGATGCAGTTTTTTACGTATTTTCTTACGTCATTTTTCATATTCAGCCAGCTATATTTCTGCTTGATTTTATTTGTCATGCGATTTATTCCTGGGTGGCCACCACTAATAGGATCGCCATGATATTTGCGCAGAATTTCTTTAATTTTCCCGGGATTTGTCAGATATATAACCTCTGGGGTTAGAGCGATTTTTAGTTTTTTGAGAACTTTGTTATTGAATTTCATTGGAACGTTGTTTTATGTGGTGGGTCCCAAACCCAACGCACAACCCGTTTCACGGGAGGTTGAATTCTATTACACGTTTGTATAGCGAGCCGCTTGATCCAAGACAGACGCCCGCTTGCAGCCGCACCACCTGGTGATCAGACGCTGCTGTTTGAACCCCCCCAGCAAGCCCTTAAACCGATTATGTCGGAGTGGCCTTACCAGGTTGTCGCCTTCTCACGTTTAGCTCACCACCAAACGGGTGTTCGGTGGTTACCCAGAGGATACTTGGGCGCAAAGCCCGGAAGTAGTGAGCTGCTTGAACCGCATGCAAAAGAATCGCTCTGGCCATTCCCAGGTGATTGGCGATCAGAAATTTTCCCCACTTGCGTGGACTTCTGCACACGGCCCCACCCTCCGTACCCGCCTCTGTACGACAAAACAGGTGCAACAAAAAACGCAGGGAAAGCTGGACGTCGAAAAGCTGCAATCGCAACAGACCACCAATTATTTCGCAGATCGCCTCTCACACCTGCTCTCCGAGAGAACAATTCAACCTAGTGGAATGCATGAGCAGTGGGATCATATCTCAGGAGCACTCCGTACCGCAGCCGAAGAAGTAATTGGATTCCGGCGAACGCGAAAAAACAACTGGTATGATGATGAAGAGTGCCGCGCTGCAACGAAAAGAAAGGACGAAGCCTACAAGGCAACGCTGAGATCGAATGCAACGAGGAGTGTGTGTGAACACTACCGCGAGTTGAAGAGGGAAGCGAGGCGGCTTTTCCGGGCGAAAAAAAGAGAGGCAGAAAAGCGTGAAATAAAGGAGCTTGAGATGCTGGCCAACGGGAATAATGCCCGAAAATTCTATCAAAAAATTCGGCGAATGACAGAAGGTTTCAAACCCGGGGCAAACTCCTGTAAGAATGAGAACGGCGACCTGGTGACCGATGTTCAGAGAACACTCAGAATATGGAGGGATCACTTCTCTGCCCTTTTAAATGGAGAAACTGAGCAAGAAACCAGAGAAGATGCCGAACCCGAGCCCACAATCGAAGATGATGGAATTGACGTTCCACAACCCGACTACAATGAGGTGCGAATAGCAATATCCCGATTGAAAAACAATAAAGCAGCTGGCGCTGATGGTTTGCCTGCTGAGCTATTCAAACACGGAGGCGAGGAGCTGGTAAGGCGCATGCATCAGCTTCTATGCAGAATTTGGTCGGATGAATGCATGCCTGAAGATTGGAATCTAAGTGTTCTCTGCTCAATCCACAAGAAGGGCGATCCTGCAAACTGCGCCAACTATCGCGGAATCAGCCTTTTGAATATCGCATATAAGGTCCTATCAAGCGTATTGTGCGAAAGACTGAAACCTGATGTGAACAGACTGATTGGACCTTATCAGTGTGGCTTCAGACCTGGTAAATCTACCATCGACCAGATTTTTACAATACGCCAAATCTTGGAAAAAACCCGTGAAAAAAGAATCGACACGCATCATCTCTTTGTTGATTTTAAAGCCGCTTTCGATAGCACGAAAAGGAGCTGCCTATATGCCGCTATGTCTGAATTTGGTTTCCCCGCAAAACTTATACGGCTATGCAAAATGACCTTGAGCAATACCGCCAGCTCGGTCAGAATTGGGAAGTACCTCTCCGAGCCGTTCGAAACTAAACGAGGTTTCAGACAGGGTGACCCCCTATCGTGCGATTTCTTTAATTTAATGCTGGAGAAAATAATACAAGCTGCAGAACTTAACCGCGCTGGAACAATATTTTATAAAAGCGTCCAACTGTTGGCATATGCTGACGATATTGATATCATTGGCCTTAACAACCGCGCCGTAACTTCTGCTTACTCCAAATTAGAAAAAGAAGCGGAGAAAATGGGATTGGTGGTGAACGAGGGCAAAACGAAGTACCTTCTGTCATCATGCAAAGAGTCAGCGCATTCGCGCCTTGGCAACCAAGCCACTGTTGGCAGCAATAATTTCGAAATAGTAAAGGACTTCGTTTACCTGGGAACCAGCATTAATACCAACAATAATGTTAGCCTAGAAATCCGACGAAGAATCACTCTTGCAAACAAATGCTACTTCGGACTGAGTAGGCAATTGAAAAGTAAAGTCCTCTCTCGACGAACGAAAATAACACTCTACAAGTCACTCATCGCACCCGTCCTGCTATAAGGTGCAGAAGCGTGGACACTAACAACATCTGATGAGGCGGCTCTGGGAGTATTCGAGAGAAAGGTTCTTCGAAAGATTTGTGGACCTCTACGCGTTGGCGACGGCGAGTACCGAAGAAGATTTAATGATGAGCTGTATGAACTTTACGCAGACGCCGACATAGTTCAGCGAATTAAAACACAGCGGCTTCGCTGGCTAGGCCACGTAGTGCGAATGAGCGAAGATGCTCCAGCCCAGAAGGTATTCTTATCGGCACCCGCCGGTGGAAGCAGAGGAAGAGGGAGACCACCACTCCGATGGAAGGACCAAGTGGAGACCGATTTGCGATCCCGCGGTGTTTCCAATTGGCGCCAGTTGGCGCAACGAAGAAACGACTGGCGAGCTATGTTGGACGGTCAAAATCGCCCAGGCGGTTAGATGACCATTTAAAGAAGAAAAGAAGAAGAGAACTTTGTTACCCATTTTTATAAATTCGGTACAAAATTTGTATCGATCAGCATGACTGATCGACAGTATCGGCTTGTCAATGTGAACTACCAACTTATTGCTGACTTTGCACACAATGTAAATACTTTTAGTTTGTAAGTATTAGTGTAATTATGTATACGTAGGTGAAGTAAGAAATTGTATAAAAGAGAAAGCTTTTTAATAAAGAATGATTATTGACTTTACGCTAACCATCGGCGTACTTCAATATAAAAACAACATATTACAACAGGATTCTTTTGGACTCTGCAATATTTCGATCAGTTAATCGATAACTGAGTTATCGGTCAGAATGTGGTTGCTCGAAAACTCCTGAATTTGCATACAATATGGGTATCCAACGAAAGGGGCAGGTCACAGGATTCTTTTGGACTCTGCAATATTTAGATCAATTAATCAATAACTGAGTTATCGGTCAGAATGTGTTGCTCCAAAACGCCTAAATTTGCATACAATATGGGTATCAAACGAAAGGGGCAGGTCACAGGATTCTTTGGGATATTGCAATATTTCGATAAATTAATCGATAACTGAGCTTTGGGTCGAAATGTAAAAGCCCTGAACCCTCTAAATTTGCATTAAATATGGATATGACACGAAACGTAAGGCCAAAGATTCATATGGACTTCTCGATATTTCAAAAAACAAACCGATACTGCTATGTTTCGTTATATAAGTTAATCGATAACTGTGTTATCGGTCCAAACGTCACTAAAAAATTCATCGCCATATCTACAGAAATACTTTTAAAAACTAATTGCTATGATTTTAATAAGTTTAGTTACTATACATCAAGGCGAATTCAAATAAGGTGAGAGCAAGGCGAATTTAGCATGTTCAGAAATGTCAGATCAAAAGCAAATAACGTTCATGGTTTGAATTCGCTTTGCTGTACATACAATACCAATTTTATTTTGCGTTTTGGGTACTTTTTCTGTAATTTAGGGAAAACATATTCAAGACGACAACGACGGTGCGGCATCTGTCAAATTAGTTTTACACATGTTCTTATGTGGAGGAATTTTTTGGGCACGACACGACAAACGGGCAATCAATGATGAATGATGCTGTCGCCAGATTAGATCTATTTCTAATTTGATAGCGACGGTCGTGCAATATACGAGGTGTGTTCAAAAAGTATCGCGAATTTTGAATTTTCGCTGGTTACGTATATTCGAATTTCGAATTTTTTGTGGCGTTATGTTGGTACTCATGTCTCTCACTTATGCCGACAAGCTCGGCCATTTTGAATGTTCAGTTAATTGTTGACAGCTGCTTTGCTTGCACGTGTTTTGGATCGTCTTCGATTTTTACCTATTTTTTTACCAAAATTGCTCAATTGTGACCAAAAACAGCATCGCATGAACATTGCTAATGAGATGTTAAACTCTGTCCGCGACGACCCAAATTTGCTCCAGAGGGTCATAACTGGTGACGAATCGTGGGTTTATGGTTATGACGTGGAAACCAAAGCTCAATTATCTCAATGGAAGCTGCCGCACGAACCAAGACCGAAAAAAGCGCGCCAAGTTCGGTCGAATGTGAAAGTTTTGCTGACAGTTTTCTTCGAGTGCAGGGGCGTGGTGCATCTTGAGTTCTTGCCACAGGGAAGAGCGGTCAATAAGAAATATTACCTGCAAGTTATGCCCAATTTCCGCGAAGCAATCCGCCAGAAACGCCCGGATTTGTGGAAGAACAAAAATTGGCTTTTGCACCACGATAACGCCCCTGCTCACGCATCGTTGCTTGTGCGCGACTTTTTGGCCAAAAACAACACACTAATGATGCCGCAGCCACCGTATTCCCCAGATCTGGCCCCCTGTGACTTTTTCTTGTTCCCTAAACTGAAGAGGCCTATGAAAGGACGACGTTACGCTTCTCTTGACGAGATAAAGATGGCATCGAAGGAGGAGCTGAACAAGATACAAAAAAATGATTTTTTGAAGTGCTTCGAAGATTGAAAAACCGTTGGCACAAGTGTATAATATCACATGGGGATTACTTTGAAGGGAACAAAATAGATATTCATGAATAAATAAATAATTTTTGAAAAAACACAAAATTCGCGATACTTTTTGAACACACCTCGTATATGCAAATTGCTTTAAATATGTGTTGAAATTTTTTAGTTTTATTTTTTTTTACACATGCAATACTTTTTTCTTAATTTTTTTTGCGTTTGTTTGAGCTAATGCAGAACTGTCGTTGCCGATTTCATTATTATCATGTCGTCGGTGCTTGGCGCCAATTATCGTCAAGCTTCGGTTTTTCGCCGTTGTCGTTAGCAGTCGTCGTTTTGAATGTGGGCCGGGCTATTGTCGTCGTTAATAAATATGAGTAAATCGTCACCTGTCAAATATAAAATCAGATATTTTGAATGCATTTTTTGTAACGTTTGAGCAAAATAGTTGTGCATTTTAAAGATATTGATATCGTTTCTGCAGAAAATATCCTTTTAGTAAGTTTGGCAATTCTTCATATTTTGGTTGCTTCGCTGTTTCGTAAAAATTAAACTTTTATGAGTGTTTATATAATAATACAATTTATGAAGCTCTTACGGTTTCTTCGGTATGTATCTCTTCTTCAATTTGATCTGAAAAATAGTTAATAGCTTTGGATTTTGTTTAGAATCGTGTATAAGAAGTTGGTGCCCTGTGTGAATTTTATTGTTTACAAGTGCTGCTAAGAAATTTTTAATATTTGGTGTGTAACCTGATTATTTAAAGTTTTTTGTATAGCTTAATAACTTCTATTCCCCTAACAGATTTCCTTGTTTTGCTGTTGCATACAAATCATATTGAATCGGTTTGTATTAGCTCCTGTATTTTTTATTTGACTTTAAATTTCCTCAAAATTGTATTCTAATATAATGCCTCGAAAACGTAAGTCAAATATTTCGCGCAGCTCGGCACTTGCTCAAAGACTAAAAAGAGCGAGACAGCAAGAGTCGTCCGACGATGCCAAACGACGAAGATCTCAACAGGCTGAACGTCAAGTCAATCTTCGCAGATCTGAAAGCACGGAGCAGGCTGGAGTCCGGCGCCAACAAAATCCTGCACAGCGTTCTAACGAGACCCTGGAGGAAGCTACATTACGCCGTCAACAGCACGCGGCATTGGTGGCATCACAGCGTGCATTAAAATTCCCAGAAGTAGCAGCTTCTAGACGACAGCAGCATGCGTCCTTTATGTCTACCCAGCGTGCTTCTGAAACAGTTGAAGAAAGCACTTCACGTCGGCTCGCTGTTGCTCAACGTCACGCTGATCGTCGCCGAACGTTTATTAGGAGCTCCTGGGGTACCTTTAAAAATTGTGCTTTCGAGTATGACCACACACTAAATTACCGCGAGCATAAGGTCATGAATTTGGGGAGAATGAACATGGTATGCAGATCTTGTAGGGCTTTGAAATGGAAGGACGAAACAGCGGGAATGTGTTGCTTCGGAGGCAAGGTTGGTCTTCCTGTATTAGAAAAACCATCTCATCCTTTAAAGGAGTTACTTTCTGGCGTAACTGGTGAGTCCCGGCATTTTTAAACCATTTGAAGCAATAAAATCCTTGCTTCAACATGACATCCTTTGGAGCAGATCGGATCATCGCCATGCATGGGTTTTCCCCTACATTCACAGTAAAAGGGCAAGTACACGACAGAATTGGATCACTTTTGCCTTCATCGAATAGCGCCCCTCAATTTTTGCAAGTATACTTCATAGGCGAAAACGACTTAGACGCTGATAGGCGATGCGAAATTATGCACGGAGTAGGGCGAGCAACAATATTGAAGCTGCAAGAATTCTTCCACGATCACAATGTGTTGGTTCGTGAGTTCAAAACCGCTCTACAGAACATGCCGGAGGAGAACTGCAAGATTGTCATCCACGCGGATCATATACCTAGCGGGCAACACCCAAGTCGATACAACGCTCCAGCGATTCTATGACGCCTTACAATATCCTTTAATATTTTGGAAAGGGCAAGAGGGATGTCATATCAATATTCCCTAGACAAATCCAGCGAATGGACTACCGAACTCCAGTAAAAAAGTTCCGTGCAAAGATTTCTGTGCATTTCTTTTGATGTTTCGCGAAAACGACTTCAACTTGATATGAGGTACTTCTGTCCAAATTTTTAGTAGACATGTATGTGATACCAAAAAAAAGTACGTGCAGAGAAATATGTGCATTTACAAGATGCAGAGCACGTGACGCTAATGGAAATGCAAATGACCTAGGCCAGATGGTAATCCTTCCGTCATCATTTATTACCAGCCCACGGTATCAACACGAGTATACTCAAGATGCGTTCACCTACGTTCGGAATTATGGGGTGCATCACTACCCGATTTGAATGTGGACAAAGGACTATTTGAAACTGTCCTTAAGAGTATGATCCACGGACCTTGTGTAGTGATTAATCCCTTATCTCCGTGTATGAAAGATGGTGAGTGTGTAAAAAAATATCCACGTGCATTTTTGAAAGAAATCCAAACGAATGAAAATGGGTATCCGTTGTATAGACGAAGGGCCCCACATGATGGTGGTCGGACGGCTAAAGTTAAAGTGGGAAGTGTCCAAAATTTCGTAGTAGTAATGCACATATTAATGTGGAAGTCTGCAGCTCAGTTCAGGGAATTAAATACATTTGCAAGTATATTAATAAGGGATCCGATTAAGCGATATTTAAAGTACATCAGCAGGGTAATGCACATACCGACACAAGAGACGAAGTGCAAATGCTCAGAGCTGGTCGATATGTCAGCAGCAACGAGGCGGCGTGGCGTATATTTGGCTTACCCCTTCATGAAAGGCACCCGACAGTATCACATCTCGCAGTTCACCTCCCCAACGGCGAACGAGTGCACTTTACAGAAGACAACGTGCGCGAAAGATTAGCCAATCCACCTAAAACGACTTTTACCAATTTTTTCCATCTATGTCCAGCCGACGCATTTGCACGCTCATTACTGTACGTTGAGCTTCCTATATATTATACATGGAATACGTCGCAAAAAGAGTGGAAGCGTCGCGAAAAAGGTAAACCCGTCCAAGGTTGGCATGGCATTCAAGCATCAGATGCCTTAGGTAGAATATACACAATGAACCCAAAATAGTTCGAGTGTTTCTGTGTACGATTATTATTGACCAGAGTATGGACCAGTTTTTAAGTTTTAAAACCCGTTGATGGCCAAGAGAAAGCTACATTTAGGGATGCATGCGAAGCGATAGGTCTGTTGGAAAATGATGGACATTGTGACGCTACAATGGAAGAAGCCGTATCATGTCGGTCAGCCCGGCAGTTACGAGAGCTTTTCGCTGTAATGATAAGTACCTGTGGAATTTCTAACCCCCTGCCACTTTGGGAAAAATACAAAATGGACTTATCAGAAGATCTTGCACACAGTTTTGACCAAAATTCAAATAACGAGATATTAAATGAAGCATTAAAGCTGATTGAAGATACATTTTTTCCATATCAGGCAAACGACTGTCGGAGTTTGGCATGCCCATCCCGCAGCGAACAGTGCAGCTCTGTGATGATGTGCACAGAGAATTAAGTTACGATACAGATGCCTTGGCTGCTCAGGTTATACAAGCAGAGCCCTTATTGTTGCCAGAACAAAGAGATGTTTTTGATAAAATTGTCGATCAAGTGAATAGTGAGGCAAATACCGTGTGGCCTCTATTTTCTAGATGCGCAAGGTGGGACTGGTAAGACATTTCTCTTGAACTTACTGTTGGCGCAGTTGCGCAAGGATAAGAATGTTGCTCTAGCTGTTGCTTCGTCGGGAATAGACGCGACGCTGCTAAGCGGGAGGAGGACGGCTCATTCCGTATTTAAACTCCCGTTAAACCTTGCCAATCAAGAATCACCAACTTGCAACATCAGCAAAAGCAGTGGTAGTGGCACCATGTCACAAAAATGCAAACGCATTGTATGGGATGAATGTACAATGTCGCACAAGCGTGCAGTTGAGGCACTTGATCGAAGCTTGCAAGACGTTCGTGGTTGCCAAATGTTGATGGGTGTGGTTGTTGTCTTGCTCGCAGGAAACTTCCGACAGACGTTGCCTGTCATCGAACGAGGCACTGCTGCGGACGAAATGAATGCGTGTCTTAAAGCCTCACCATTATGGCGAAATGTACAAATTTTGCGTCTTACAACAAATATGCGAGTTCAGCTTTATAACGATGGGGAGTCCGCGGCCTTTGCTCGAAACCTCTTCGAGATCGGTGAAAGTCGCAAGAAAATAGATGCTGATGATCTAATGAAATTCGAGGATAGGTTTTGCAATGTCGAGATCGGTGAAGGTCGCAAGAAAATATATGCTGATGGTCTAATGAAATTCGAGGATAGGTTTTGCAATGTTGTTAGCTCGGAAGACAGTCTTATAACAGCAGTTTTTCCAAATTTGCAACAGAATCTTCAAAGGGAGGGTTGGCTGTGTGGAGTAGATATAAGCTCCCAAAAATTAAACTCTCGGAAATATAAATAGAAAAATGGTTGAGCAAATACCGGGTGAGTCGACTATCTATACGTCTGTTGACATGGTAATGAGCAATGATGACGCAACAACATATCCCATCGAATTTTTAAACTCCCTGGAGCTTTCAGGGGTACCTTCTCACAAATTGGAGTTAAAAGTTGGGGTACCAGTTATAATAATGCGTAACTTGGACGCACCAAGATTATGCAATGGAATAAGATTGCAAATTACAACCCTAAAAAAAAAATATTTTACAAGGCACTATTATTACTGGAGGGGAAAAGGGAGAATCCGTATTAATCCCAAGAATACCTATTATTCCAACAAATGTGCCATTCCAGTTTAAACGTCTACAGTTTCCTGTAAAAGTCGCATTTTCGATAACCATCAATAAGAGTCAAGGTCAAACACTAAAAGTGGCAGGAATGCATCTAGGTTCCCCTTGCTTTTCTCACCGACAACTGTATGTCGGATGCTCGCGAGTATCGAGTATCTTTTTGTATATGCGGAAAATAATAAATCAAAGAATATTGTTTATAGAGATGTGTTGCATTAATTGTTTCCTATTCCTATTTATGGTTATGAATTTTAGGTCTATAATTTGCGTTATGTACCATATAATTTGCGTTATGTACCATTACACTAGCTTTGCACATCCTGTGGGTCAATGATTCCTGACTTGGAAGATTCAACAGGTTTAATACAGACTTGGACGCTGTCCCCAGTTCTCTTGCGTAACCGCATTAGGAAATATAGGGATGGTTCACGCGTGTTGTAGTTATAGTTATTTTTCGATTTTCTCATTTCAATTAAAATATAAAAGTTATTTTGTGCTTTTAAGTTTCGCTCGAAAAATAAAAGCTGTTTTCGATTTTTTTATTTTGCTGTGAAAAAAAGATAAGTATTTTAAATTTTCTACTTTTTTATTTCGCTCAGAATATAAAGGTGATTTATTAATTTCAGCCGGGTGATAAAAGTATTTTTTGAATTTCTTCACATCTCTGTGACAAAAGGTTATTTTTCGATATTTTTTAGTTCCCTCGGAAATAAAAGTTCTTTTTCAATTTTTTCATTTCATTCGGAAAGGAAGAGGTACTTTTAGATTTGTCACTTCGCTCTGAAGAAAAGCTATTTTTAAATTTTTTTATTTCGCTCAGAAAATTTAAGTTATTTTTGATTTTTTCATTTCACTCCAAATATAACAATCATTTTGCCTTTCACTCGGAATATAAGAATTTTTTAAATAATAGCATGAAAATTAAAAATTGTGTCTATATCTTTTTAAGAAAGACTTCAAATACACTCACTCACAACCTTACGTATTTATAACTAGCTGACCCGCCGAACTTTGTTCCGCCTTAAAAGCACAAATCATGCAGTCACCCTGGGTCCACATTTAGGTCAATAAATTGGGAACCGGGTAAGATATCGAGGTGAAAGATATCTTAAATTTTAGCAGAGACGTCTAGAAAATGATTATTGAAAGTTTCATTCATTTCTATGCAGTCGTTTTTGTGTGACGCGGGCGTTATGGTAAAAGAACCACATTTTTGGTCACATTTTCCCACATTTTGGTCAATAACTCGGGAACTGGATGACAAATGAAAGTTGTCCAAAATTTTAAGTTAGACGTTAAGTGATAGAATGGTGAAAGTTTCATGCAATTCTATTCAGTAGTTTTTGCATGATACGCGCACAATCATACAGACGGACAGACAGACAGACAGACAGACAGACAAAAATTCTAAAAATTGTAGATTTGGGTTCCGCTGGTCCAATAACGACCTCTCCTATCAGTTTTTCTTGAATATCTTCAATGTACAGACATCGACCTGTTACAATTTTATTATATGTAAAGATACAAATAAGAAATAAGATTATACGTATTTAAAGGGATATGTTGCTTAAAACCCCCATATTAAAAAAATATAAATTGAATTCTATTTTATGAGCCATTTTCTTGCATAAACTTTAAACGTTAGCAAAAACTATATATCTGCTATGTAGACACACAAAATTTAATGTTACTGTCTAAGATTCATTATAAGATATTTTTTCTTCAATTTTATTTTTACTTTTGTAATGTAATAAATAAACTAACTAGCTGACTAACTTATCAAAAACTTCTGTTTCCAGACATGGTTGCCTGAAAAATTAATGTAGGTATGTAAAAAATACATTTAACATTAAATTGTGATAAATATGAGGGCTATTTTCTTATGTAAACTTTATCATTATTTTAAGGAAGATGTGAATTTTAAAACTTATCTGTTTGATAAATAAAAATGTTTTCAAAAGAAAGCAATATTCCGCGTTCTGGAGCAGTGTAGCGTAACATTGTTTATTAACGTGTATTTCGCATGTGTTTACTGCACAAATGTCAAAACAGAACTGACTTTAGGGGCCAATCGCAAAATTTATAGCATTTTCTATAGGTATGTAAAAAATACATTTAACATTAAATTGTGATAAATATGAGGGCTATTTTCTTATGTACACTTTATCATTATTTTAAGGAAGATGTGAACTTTAAAACTTATCTGTTTGATAAATAAAAATGTTTTCAAAAGAAGCTTAGTTATTTGGCTTATTTCTTTGATGCGAGCGGAGCCGCGGGTAAATGCTAGTTTTGATATATATTTATAAGGTAATAAAGAATATTCTCTCACTACCAATACGAGCTCCTACTAGAAGTCTGTATGCGAGCAGGCTTGACCTTAAAAAAATATGTATTTTACAAACACTATTAGTAGTTTTCAAAATTAGAAATAGTCTTATACAAGGTGGCGCAAAAGTAAGCTTCCGATGTTCAGCATATCGGTTGTGGCACGTGCAGTGTGTGCTGTTGCACCGTCTTGTTGGAACCACATGTTTTCCAATCCCAATTCATCAAGTTGCGGCAAAAAGAACTCGTTGATCATTGCTCTGTAGCGCTCACCATTCACAGTAACCGTTTGGCCCCGACCGATTATTGGTCAAATAAATAGTCAGCAATATTCCGCGTTCTGGAGCAGTGTAGCGTAACATTGTTTATTAACGTGTATTTCGCATGTGTTTACTACACAAATGTCAAAACAGAACTGACTTTAGGGGCCAATCGCAAAATTTATAGCATTTTCTGATAGGAGGATTACTTTTGCGCCACCCTGTAAAACATAACCTGGAACTTAATACAATAGATCGTTCAGCATATAGTCTGCCCTGTGTAACGAGCATTAGAACCACATTCTTTCGAACAAGCAAAAGTGCAAATTCTTTACGCAATTATGGTATAAAACTTTTTAACAAATTACCAGAACAGGTTAAAACATGTCCCACCATTAATATTTTTAAACGGGATGTGATTAAGCTATTACTTTAAAACTATGATTTTATTATCGACCAATATTTATGATACGAAGTATTCATGCCACACACCAATCCTTTTCTATTTCTTTCTTAATTTTAAATTGAGTTTTTAAAATATTTCCTATATAATTAAATTTATATTGTAGCTATAATAATATTTAATGTAATTATTTTTTATTCACATGTATGCTTACAATCCTATCTTTTTTATTATACAATAACTTTTTTATTATCTATTTTTTTCTCTACATTTTATCAGCTTATTTCCTAAACTGTATACAAAAAAATTGTAAATTATCTGAGCAAAATTTCTCACACAAAAATGTTATTTTTTTTTGAGAATAGATATGTATTATTTTATACGCATACCCAATCAATAAAGGAGAGAACAAAAAAAAATATCTATCTCGATCCGTTTATACCGTTACACACTACCGTTAGGCGACCAAAGTTGATATACCTTGGGTGCGTTCAATTGCCTATTAAACCGCATAAAATTTTTTTCCCCCAAAAATCCATGATAGGCATTTGTTTGTACTGTCAGCGGCCACCTACTGACACCATTATTGATCAAAAATTGATTTTTACAATTTTAAGTGATCCGTTTCAGAAATTCTTACCAAGTCTTAAAATTCATAGCTTTTTCGTTTTGAACAATAGTTAAAAATTCCTAAGCCGAAAACAGTAGGACGAAGAAATAAAGATTGTTTTTTTTGCCAAATAATATCAATAACTATTAATCTAATATTATACTATACTTGTTAATTTCGCGGTTATTTATATGATAATCATTTTTTGGGTATTTTTGTTGAAAACGACGGTGTCCGTGGTTAGCATCATTATTTAAACATTTTGAAGGGCGTGGATACTTCATTTATGTCTGTGGTTCTGTGAGTGTTGATTGTATAAGTAGAATATGTAATATAATCCCACCTAAGTTACGTGCTTTAAAGTTAAGTGTCCTGTAGAAGTTGGACATCTTTCACTCGAAAATAAGCAACATAATACTCAGAAAGCTTGCATGGAACTTATTTAAGTATAAAATTCATTGTTATATTATACTTTTCCAATATTTTAAAATACTATATTTTATATTTATTTTTAGTGTTTTTTCACTTTGTAATGGTTTATAATACTTTTCACAAATATTTCTCTTTCATCTTAAATTCCTTCATTGGTTTTTTTAAAACTAACTTTGGCACGTCTGTTTATTCCTTTGAGCACAATTGATGGGGAAGCTATTTTTTGTGGTCGCTTTTCTACTGCTACATTTTAATATTTTATTATATAAAGCTATTTATAATCAAAATATATTCATAAATGATCTGTTTTAAGGCCAAATATTGCATTTTTGTTGAAAACACATTTACTATTATGTTCTAGTTACATACCAACTTATTTTTTCAAGTTATATTAAAATAAGTTAGATCTCTATTGCTTTTAACAGCGTAGGTGTGGTGAAAATGTTTCCGCCAGCTATTCCGATAACTCTTGTCTTTGTATGCAGAATTTAGTAGTTCTATTGCATTTAATGAAATGATGATGACCTGCAAAATGAAATAAATAATAATAATAAATGCAATAAATGGATAATAACTGTATTTGGAATACACAAATTAAAAATGTAAAAGACTATCAAAATATAAAAATATACATAAAATAAAATTGTTGATCAGCTGAGATTTCATTGAAGCAATAGTGCCCTTGCCGGTGTAAACGAAAGAGCGTTAACTGCTAAGAAAACGCACACTTCCAGTTGTGTGAGAACATAGACTTCAAGGTCAGGATACACTAGTGAACGCAACAAGAAATGCTAACAATGATGTGGAGAATGTGGACCAAGGTCTCGTAAATGTTGCTATGAGCGTCTTAGACGAAATTTTGTGGCCTTTATCGCGACTGGGACGAAAATACGATGACGATATTCCATCTGTGCGCGTACTGATTTTGGACGGGTTTGCATGCATTTGCTGAAACCAAGGGCGGTACTGCTCCTTGTATCGCGAAACTACGACACCGTTGAAAGAGTAAAGCTTCTGCTTATATTGTGTTGGGCTTGTACAGTTCATAAAATACAAGGATGGACCGTTGGGAACGCAGTGGTGTATCTCGGGTCTGCATTATCCGCCAAAGGCCAGCCCTACGTAGCATTGAGCGGTGTTACATCTCTAAACGGTATTAGTTTGGAAGAGCTTTATTGCACAAATCTGGTAGAAAAGACAGCATGCAACGAGGATGCGGTTGCTACAAGTAAGGCTTCAATAAGAAAATAATATATTCGGACGAAAAGTGAACACATATATCGATTTTCTTGCACTTAGTGCCTCCATTAATTATGTACATCCACAAAAGACGATAGTTTACTGGCTGCATCAATTGTGATAATTACCACGAACAAGGACCTCTCACTGCATTCATCCTCTTTGTCCAACTCCCCGGCTTCACCAATATCAATAACATCTAACAGCGATACTATTTCACCTGTTAATATATAACACAAATGCGGCGCATATAGATTAGTATGTCCAGGCAACGCCGAACAGCGGATAGCAAGACCTCATTATATGTATTAGAAATAGATTTTTTGTTGTATTTGGTTTTTTTGTTGACATTGTAATAGCAACTGTAGAGGTTACACATTCAAACAACAGCCGACTCTATCCTACTGGAATGATTCGGGTTTTATTCGACCAAAGGCTGTTATTTTTATGTAACCCTGTCGACCTCTCAATCCCACAACAGCCGGTTCTATCGCACCGGAATGACCCGGGTTTTCTCAACCGGCCAAGGGCTGTTATTTCAGTGTAACCCTGTCCAATCTGTCCCGTCCCACCCTTAAATTGTCGTCCTCGGAGCAAACCCTTGCAGCTGGGTTGCTCCATTGTCTCTTGTTACGGGCTGGGGTCGAACCCAACCCTGGACCAAGAGACTGGATCTGCTGCGTTTGCTGGAAGAAAATTTATATTAAACGGTCGTATTCGGTACAATGCGCCAAGTGTAAGAGATGGTTACATAAATCTGGATGTTCAGGGCTTAACCCTGCCATCCACAGACCCCGTACTTTCTTTAGTACTTTTGAGGCACCTTGCTGTACACGTCCTAGGATGTCCCGCGGTAGCCGCCGCTCTGGTACTCCCTTACCGCCTTTAACAACTTCCAATAGTCACAATAGTGGCTCAGTCTACACGACTGGCAGCACCGCTGCCATCCCTGCCTCACCCACTCCCGACTGTCGCTCACGCACGCCAGCGTCTCCATCTCACACGGCCGCTCAACACTCCTATTCCCCCCGGAATAGGTCAGATATGAGCATCGCCGAGCGTCAGTCCCCTCTTTCTCTGCCCCTAATGCCCCCCCCTGCTTCCAGCCTGCACGTGGGTCAGGAACACCACCTCCTAGTACCTTTCACTACGTGCACCGTTTGTCGGCAAAGATTGTATACGCCTGCGACATCGGTCAAGTGCAACAGTTGCCTTGCCCTGTGTCACACCCTTATGTGCTCTGGGCTCGCAAACGGCAACCTTTGGACGGATTCGTTCATAGCCCCCTGTTGCAGTACACAGCCGCCCTCCACGCCAGACAACATCGGCCATGGCGCTGTCAACTCTAGACTGCGACATAGTTTAGGCCTTAGCCTACCTCCACCTAGGCAAACGCATCCGTCCCTCACGCCTAGTATGTCCCCCGCCTCCCCTCCTACACACTTCAAAATTCTGCAGCTGAACTGTAACGGATTAGCTGGAAAGATCGCGGAGATAACTGACTTTGTGAAGACGCACAACATCAAAATCGCCGCGATACAAGAGACAAAACCGAACACGAGATCGGACTTACGAACTTGTGATGGGTATAATGTACATCGTAAAGACCGTCCCAGCGGTCTTGGGGGTGGCCTTGCGTTCATTACACATCACTCTGTACAATACAATCTATTTTCCCCTGACGTCGACCCCAGGGACTCTACCTTAGAATGCCAAGGCATAGCAGTCCGGTCAGGAGACGCCGACCTGCAAATCATAAACATCTATATTCCTCCTGTCACTTGTTGTCCTAGAGATTATCATCCCGACATTAGTGCGTTGCTAAGGGGCGATAACCGCCTAATCCTAGGCGACTTCAACGCACATCACGATCTCTGGCACTCCAACTTGCCAGCAGACAGTAGAGGACAGGCAATTGCAGACCAAATAGATAACTCAGCATTCTGTACAGTCAATGGAGATGCCCCCACCAGGGTGGCAGGTAACTGTCACAGCTCGCCAGACATCTCCATAACGAGCGCGGGCCTTATTAACTTTGTCATCTGGAGAACGATGCTTACATTAGCTTCAGACCACCTACCCATCTTACTCTCTGTTGAACGACCGACCGACTTCATAACGACTGATAAAATAACATACATCAACTTCACCAAAGCGGACTGGGACCGCTTTACTGAATATACAGAGCGCTCCTTCGCTGCCTTACCCACTCCAACGGACGTACGCAAAGGCGAACGAGAGTTTCGCAAGATCATCGATTCAGCCTCAAGCCGCTTTATTCCTGCTGGCAGAATACCAGAAATTCGTCCGAATTTCCCGGCAGAAGCTGCGGCGATGGCAAGAGAACGTGACCAAGTGAGACTCATCAATCCCGCAGATCCCAGAATAAAAGATCTCAATGCTGAAATCCGTAGGATTGTCAACGAACACAAGCTGACCAAGTGGAAACAACACCTTGATACATGCAACCTCTCCGGCGGAGTCGGCAAACTATGGTCGACTGTCAAGGCCCTATCCAATCCGACCAAACACAAAGACAAGGTCGCCATTGCTTTCGGCGACAGTGTCAAATCGGACGCCAGGAAATGCGCGAGCTCCTTTTGCCGGCTGTTTATAATGCATCCACCTGCGGATAGGACTAAGAGAAGAGCCTTCCGACGTGCGCGCAAACACAAACACTCTACTGCGCCCATTGCCGTCCCAGCCGCAGAGGTTAAGGAAGCCATAATGAAGGCCAAACCCTCAAAATCCATCGGACCCGACGGAATTGCCATGAAGATGATCAAACACCTTGGCCATGAAGGACAGAATTATTTAGCGGGTCTCTTCAATTTCTCTCTAACTACCTTCGTTATACCTGAGATATGGAAACAAGCGATTGTAGTTCCCCTATTAAAACCAGGGAAGCCGGCGAACCTAGGAGAGTCCTATCGTCCGATATCCCTCCTTTCGCCGGTAGCGAAATTGCTAGAGTCCATTCTGCTTCCTTACTTCGTTACAAATCTAAAATTGGCCGATCATCAACATGGTTTTCGCAAAAATCACAGCACGACATCCGCTTTGAACGCCATTACAACGCAGATTAACAACGGTTTGAATCAAAATCCACCAAACCATAGGACGGTTCTCGTGGCACTTGATCTGTCAAATGCATTCGACACGGTCGATCACGCCACTCTCCTCCGAGACCTGGATGAGACACCGCTCCCTGCCGGCCTTAAGAGGTGGACCGCTAATTACCTCAATGGTCGACAGGTAACAGTCAAATTTAGGAACAAGAAATCTAGACCACGAAGAATAAAACAAGGGGTGCCGCAAGGTGGTGTTCTCTCTCCCCTCTTGTTTAATTTCTATATTTCGAGACTTCCCCCCCCAGAGGGAGTCTCCATTGTTTCCTAAGCTGACGACTGCACGATAATGGCCTCGGGCAAGGGTCCCTCCATTGATGAACTCTGTATAAGAATCAACAGTTACCTCCATGACCTTTCCAGCTTCTTCACCGAGCGTAATCTGACCCTGTCTCCAACTAAATCTACGGCGACCCTGTTTACCACATGGAATGCGCAGATGGGGCAAGAGTTAAATGTCCACGTAGATGGAGTACCTCTACCTACTGTCAACCACTAAAAAATCTTGGGCGTGATATTTGACAACGGCCTCAACTTCGCTAGTCATGCCACCGCAATAGCCTCAAAGGTACAGAGCCGCAATAAGATCCTCAAGTCACTGGCCGGCAGTACTTGGGGAAAAGACAAAGAAACATTGCTTGCTACATATAAGGCTATTGGCCGGCCGGTTATTGACTATGCTGCGCCTATATGGTCGCCCAACCTTTCTAACACCAATTGGAGGAAATTGCAAGTCTGCCAAAACACTGCCATCAGAACTGCTACGGGATGCCTGCTTATGTCATCTGAGTCTCACCTCCATCAAGAGGCGAAATTGCTCAATGTTCAAGAGCACGCGGAACTCTTGAGTAGACAGTTCCTTCTGAACTGTCACAAACCTAGTCATCCAAACCGATATCTTTTGGATGTAGCACCGCCCCCCAGAGACATAAGGAGACATCTCCGTAAGCATTACGATGAGATCCGGCATCATATCTCTTTGCCGTTTGATCTGCGGAACCATAGACCTCCACACTGAGTCGGTAGACAGATCCCTCAGATCTCGGCCTGTGAATCCCGCTATTAATACTCAACCACCTGAATTGGCTGAAGAGGAGCGTGTACTTCCGAGGGAGACTAGAGTCATACTAGCACAACTTCGCTCTGGATATTGTAATAGGTTAAACTCTTACTTATGCAGACTGAACCCCAACATACCAAATACATGCCCTGCATGTGGTATGACCCCTCATGATACCATACATCTCTTTTCCTGTTCAGTTGAACCCACTCTTCTAACACCCACATCACTCTGGTCCAACCCTGTGGAAACTGCGCATTTCCTCGAACTTCCGTTAGAAGAGCCTGATGACAATTTAGAGTGATCGAGCCCATTGGGCAGGGCGAAGCACTGTTAACAACAACAACAACCTCTCACTTTTCCACCTGAAACTGTCATCCTCTCAGCAGCTCCTTGCAGCAGTGCTGCTTATAACTCTCTAACCCTCTTGCTTCGAGAGACTGTATCTTCTGCGTTTTGCTGGAAGTAGGTTTATGTCAAACATTCGCACTCCGTTTAGTTTTCCAAATGTAAAAGATGACTGCACATTGCTGCTCACGCCCTAAGGCGTCCCGCTGCCTCCCTTTTGGATGTGATCTATGCTGAGCGACAGCCCACCCCTACCCCACTAACAATTTCCCCTTTTTCTTCCAGCACTATCACGAATGTAAGCCAAGGCCACCAGCTCCTGGTCCCTTACACCACGTGCACTGTTTGGTGGTTGAGATTATATTCACCGGCGGCATCAGTCAAATGCGAATCATGCCTTCGCTAATGTCCCTGATTATACTCGTATGCTCTGAACGTTGCACCATGTATCTGCACAGCCTACAACGTCGATGGATTCGCCTCCTCTTTCGAGTAGTCGGGACAAATCGGGGTCTAAATTGCGACGACCCACGCGACTTCTTCCTAAGCATATCCACGAGTCCTTGATCCTCAACATGAGTATTTCTCCCCCTTCGCACTTTCGTGTCTTGCAGCTAAACTGCAACGGCCTAACCGACAAGGTTAGTGATATAGTGAATTCATGAAGGGCAAAATATTACGATTGCTGCGTTACAGGAGAAAAATCTCGGTACCCGGTCAGATCATCGGACCTGTGACGGCATCCATAGGCGTGGCCGTGAAAAAGGACTCGAGGGTGGCTTGCGTTCATCACTCACCAATCAGTGCAATTTTAGCCTGATGTCGACCCGAGGGACACCGCCTTAGAACGTGAAGGGATGGTTGTCCGTTCAGGCAATGTTGAGATTACTAACATTTACACTAACAAGAGTTGAGCTAATTGTTGAAATTCGACTGCCCTTACCATCATGAGCGCCTATAACACAAGCACTACAAGTCCAACAATTGTATAAATAAATTGTATAATTGTAGATGTTCTGTAACACAAAGTGAATTGTAGTCACTGGTGGAATAATTGCTATTATTGCAATTTTTTTACAATTGGAGTTTCGTTCCGTAACACAACGCGCACTTTCGTACAGTTAAGTTACGAAATTGTAAACAATTGTAAAAAAAATAGCTACCTACGTTCAAAGCTGGGTAGATGAGTATTATGAAATCTATCAAAGAGAAAGTATAAGCTGTAACACAATGAAAGATTAAGAATTTGTAGAAAGGTTTAGACTGAGTAGAGAACAGTGCGAAACTCTACTTAAAGGCATACGCCAAACAATTTCTAATGCGACAAATGTCTTGTCACTATCACAGAAACTTCTCATTTCCATGCATTGGGTCGGAAACGGAGTATTCCCTGAAGTTTGCGGAGCGAAAGATGGAATACTAATAAACTTCGATGTCCCAACGAATAGCTAGCCCGCGTACATCGATCGCCATGAAAAGCATTCAATTAGTTGCAGGGCTGCGTGTGGACCTAATTTAAAGTCCTTTTATACAAATGCAAACTGGCCTGGAAGTGTGCGTGATGCGTGAGTACTTCGGAATAGTTATCTATATCGCAGGATGGAAATTGGTTGAAGACCTCATGGAAGCGCAGTGATTCTTGGAGATTCAGCGTATCCTTTACATGAGTGGTTAATTCCACCAACCTATGACGCTCACATGAACCAATTCTGACAACATTCAACAAAGCTCATAAAAGGACTCTGCGTATTATAGAAAATGCTTTTGGCGGACTAAAGAAAAAATGTTTATGCCTGAATCATCTACGGGTTAATCCAGTCTTCGCAGAAAATATAGTTAAGTGCTGCGCAGCATTATTCAAAAGCACCGAAAAGGGTTTCCTTATTTTCCTTTACTTTTTGTAGGAACTGCATTTTCTTTTGAAAGGTTTGCTGTTTGCAAGCTATGTTCTCGATTTGAAAGTTTCAATAAAATTTAAATTATAATTAACTTCAAATGGCAAGTGAAGTTTCATGAAAAAATCTAGATTTAACAAAAATGACGACAAAAAGTGTGAATGGGGCATGGTCAGTGACCGTCCAGTGCACCAAAATCCGTATCAAGTAAAATCGTGCCTGCTCGTTTTCGCGAAATATGTCGCTTTAACCCTTATGATGCTCCGTGGTTTTGCCATACAAAGTTTTGAAAAGTTTTTTTAGGTTCTGTGGTACGCACTGTTTCTATGACTGACGTTAATCTCTAAGAATGGCAGTTTTTAGAAATAATTTGAAAACTATAACTAAATTAAACAATTTATTCGTATTTTAGACACGAGTCACGCTGCCCTGTATATGTTATGCAACTACAACAAAACTATATGTTTCCTTAAAGATTTTTCGCGCTGAGCTCGAATGTGTCCTCAAAAATGTGCCATGCAGAACTTCTTAGAAAAGCGGGTGTGAAATCCCGGAATTGGTATAATTTGAACTATGGCCCCGTGCTTAGGGTCTATTATCATAATATGATTTTTATCCCATTTTAAGAACAAGGGATCTTTAAGGAAACATATAGTTTTGTTGTAGGGCAGTGTGACTAGTGTCTGAAATATGAATAAATTATTTAATTAAGTTATAGTTTCAAACTTTTTTTTTTTAATTGCCGCTCTTAAAGATAAACGTCAGTCAAATAAATCGATCGTTCCACCGGCTTTGTCACTTCTAAAAACCGTATCTTCACTAATTTCAACAAAGCTGACTCGGTTGGTTTTCTTAACTTTACTGAGAGCTCCTTCGCTGCTCTTCCCACCCCGTCTGACGTACGAAAAGGGGAAAGAGCGTTTTGCATGGTAATAGATTCTGCCATCTAGATGAAAAAATCTAGGTGATGAGGTAGTAGGATATCTAACAACTGTTTTCAATCTGTCTATGATCACTTTTGTCATTTAAGAAAAATGGAAGCAGGCAAAGGTGGTGCCACTACTAAAGCCTGGCCAACCAGCTAACGTGGGGGAGTCGTATAAACCGAAATCGCTTCTCTCGCCAGTAGTGAAAACCTTGGAGACAGTCTTGCTCCCTTACTACACCGCTAACTTGCTACTCGCCGAACATCAGCATGGTTTCCGCAAAATGCATAGCACTACCACCGCGCTAAACGAAATCACCACTCAGATAAATGTCTCAATCAAGATCGCCCTAACGACAGAATTTCGGGGGTGCGCTTGACTGGTCTAAAGCTTTCGACACGATTAATCACGCGCAACTCATTAATGACTTTGAAGAGTCAACTCTTCCCCCCTGTCCAAAGCGTTGGACCCCAGTTACCTAAGCAAGGGTGACTTCCCTCCCCACTGCAGGGTGTCTCGATCGACTCCTACGCCAATGATTTCTGTGCTCATGCAATAATTCTTACCTCCGGCCATTGTCCGGTTTCTTCGCTGGACGAAATCTGGCACTGCTACATACTAAATCCTCTGCCACCTTATTTACGACGTGGACAGAGCAAGTGGATCACATTTGATAACATGCGCAACTCCACCAAAGTACAAAGCCGTAACCAAATTCTCAAGCCAATAGCTGGCATTATTTGGGGTCAAAGACACACACTGAAAAGTTTGCAGGCCTGTCAAAACTGCCACGGGACGTCTAATTATGTGACCTGAACACCACCTTCACAGCGAAACAAAAATGCTCGGAGTTAAAGATCATGGTGAAATGTTGATCAGGCAATTCCTGTGCATTTGTTATAAACGGCAACATCCGATAGGAGATAAGGAGATATCTCCGTATGAACAATGATGAGCTCCGGCGTTACATATTTTTGCCGTTTGATCCAAAGGTGCATCGACGGGCCCTCAACCTCATCCACACAGAGTCAATAAACTCCTCTGTCAGCTCTAGCCCAGTGAATGGCGTCAGTCAGGCAAAATCTCCATCTGTTGCCGAAGAGGAACACGAACTGCCTAGGGAGACAAGAGTCATGCTGGTCCAACTTCGTCCTGGATATTGTAACAAATTAAGCTCTTACCTATCCAGACTGAACCCTGACATGCCAAATATCTTCCTGGCATGCGGCACGTCACCCCATGACACCACGAAACGACTATTTCCTAAGTGGCTGCATTAATGAACTGATTCTCCTTTGGTCATAACACTACCTGCTAATGGTTCGCAATGTGTTCCGTTAACCCATGATCATTTTCCTTCAACTTACCGTAACACAACTCTACATTTCGCCATCAGTTTAAATAACTTCTACCACAACATATTTCGATATTCCATGTAACAATATTCTTGAATAGCGCCGCGTTACACACATTCTGTCCTATGAACCAAATATACTTTTTCGGAAAGGGGAGAAAAAATAAAAATACACGCGTATCGGCGATTTTCATGTACACGTCAGAATTTTTTTTTCTTATGTATAACACTGCGTTACAAAAACGAGCTTTAGTTCTGTCCTATGAACCAAATATACTTTTTCGGAAAGGGGAGAAAAAATAAAAATACACGTGTATCGGCGATTTTCATGTACACGTTATACATAAAAAAAAATTCACAAGTATTTGCTCAAGAAAAATGTTGCCTTTTTCGTTCTGTGAAAAATAGTAGTAGGGAAGTAATTTTGACGTGAATAGTAGAACAGGGTAGAAGAAGAGTGTAAATAAAAGGAAAGATACATTTTGTTTATATTTTTACTGTGCGATTAAATGTGAAAAAGAGGAAAAGCTCGAAGGTAAGAGCCAAGAAGGCCATACAAAAAGGTAACATGCATGCGACACGCATTCATATTGAGAATTCTATACGACAGAAGAATCAAGGCGTAAACTATTTACGTATGAGGGCACGTGTGGATGCGGTAGCGAGTCGCGTACAATCTGCACTAGCTACACGCAGGGTCACTGGCTCAATGGCTGGTGTCGTGAAAGTTATGGATGCTGTAATTAAAGGCACGAATTTAGAGAAAATCTCATAACTTATGGATAAATTCGAATCACAATTAAAATGTGGGTGTAGAAAGTTCGGTTATGGAGGACCTTATGTCAGATACATCTACCACATCTGTGCCACAAGGCGATGTTGACAATCTGCTACAACAAGTGGCCGATGAAGCTGGGTAAGTGGCTGTACCTGTTTAGAAAAGCGTAATTAACTTACTATTGTGTTTTATACATTTTTATTTGCAGCTTGGAGCTCAATATTGAACTACTCATTCGTGTACAAAGTTCAACAATTGGTGCATCGGCACAAGTTTCGCAAGAACGAGATGAGTAATCTCAACGGCTGGCACGTTTGCGACAAGCCGAATAGTTCGAATGCATTTCAACCAAAATATCTATACGCTCTACCGCTTTGATAGTTGCAATTAGTTTTAAACAAGTGGTTAATAAAAAGGGTGATTTTTTTTTATTACTATTCAATAGCTTGGTATGGTCTTGCAATGACCCTTTTCGGCGTCCCCTAAGAATTATATATATAAACTAGCTGACCCGACTAACGTTGTCCTGCCAATCAATGGCCGTGTTAGTAGTTATTTAAAGACTGTTCTTACCTTTCTAGCATGGAACTGATAAGTTATACTTTTCCAGTACCTTGCCTTCCTGTTGATGAAGATAATTGTTTGTGTATACTCGATCTAGAGCTGTTAAGTTAAACCAACTGTCATGTGAATGAACTATTTTTGCTTTGTAGTTAGAAGACTTATTAAATTCTTTTTGAAACCTATTGAAAATAACAAACATTTTAGTCATAAACAAAAGATTGGGCGACCATATGGACGCAGCGTAGTCAATAACCGGCCGGCCAATAGCCTTATATGTAGCAAGCGATGTTTCTTTGTCTTTTCCCCAAGTAATTCCGGCCAGTGACTTGAGGATCTTATTGTGGCTATGTACCTTTGAGGCTATTGCGGTCGCATGAAATGTCACACCCAAGATTTTCGGGTGGTTGACAGTAGGTAGAGGTACTTCGTCTAAGTGGACATTTAACTCTTGTCCCATCTGCGCATTCCATATAGAAAACAGGGTCGCCGTCGATTTAGTCGGAGATAGGGTCAGATTTCGCTCGGTGAAGAAGCTGGAAAGGTCATGGAGGTAACTGTTGATTCTAATACAGAGTTTGTTAATGGAGGGACCCTTGCCACATTTTAAGGCCGGCAGGGAGCGGTGTCTCTTCCAGATCTCGCAGGAGTGTGGCGTGATTGACATTGCATTTGATAGGTCAAGTGCCACGAGAACCGTCCTATGGTTTGGTGGGTGTTGATTCAAAGCGTTATTAATCTGTGTTGTAATGGCGTTCAAAGCGGATGTAGTGCTGTGAGTTTTGCGGAAACCATGCTGGTGATCGGCCAATTTCAGATTTGCAATGAAGTAAGCGAGCAGAATGGTCTCTAGTAATTTCGCTACCGGCGAAAGGAGGGATAGATCGGGCGATTAGACTCTCCTTGTTTCGCCGGCTTCCTTGGTTTTAATAGGGGAACTACAATCGCCTGTTTCCATATCTCAGGTATAACGAAGGGTCCGATGGATTTTGAGGGTTTGGCCTTCATTATGGCTTCCCTAACCTCTGCGACTGAGACGGCTTTGAGCGCAGTAGAGTGTTTCTGTTTGTGCGCACGTCGGAAGACTCTGCTCTTAGTCCTTTCCGCAGGTGGATGCATTATAAACAGCCAGCAAAAAAAGCACGCGCATTTCCTGGCGTTCGATTTGACGCTGCGCCGAATGCAATGGTGACCTTCTCATTGTGTTTGGTCGGATTGGATAGGGCCTTGACAGTCGACCATAATTTGCCGACTCCGCCGGAGAGGTTGCATGTCTCAAGATGTTGTTTCCACTTGGTCAGCTTGTGTTCGTTGACTATCCTACGAATTTCCGCATTGAGATCTTCGATTCTGGGATCTGCCGGATTGATGAGTCTCACTTGGTCTCGTTCTCTTGCCATCGCCGCAGCTTCTGCCAGAAAATTCGGACGAATTTCTGGTATTCTACCAGCAGGAATAAAGCGGCATGAGGCTGAATCAATGATCTTGCGAACCTCTCTTTCGCCTTTGCGTACGTCCGCAGGAGTGGGTAAGGCAGCGAAGGAGTGCTCTGTATAGTCAGTAAAGCGGTCTCAGTCCGCTTTGGTAAAGTTGATGTATGTTAATTTATCAGTCGTTATGAAGTCGGTCGGTCGTTCAACAGAGAGTAAGATAGGTAGGTGGTCTGAAGCTAGTGTAAGCATCGGTCGCCAGATGACAAAGTTAATTAGGCCCGCGCTCGTAATGGAGATGTCTGGAGAACTGTGGCAGTTACCTGCCACCCTGGTGAGGGCATCTCCATTGACTGTACTGAATGCTGAGTTATCTATTTGGTCTGCAATTGCGTGTCCTCTGCTATCTGCTGGCAAGTTGGAGTGCCAGAGATCGTGATGCGCGTTGAAGTCGCCTAGGATTAGACGGTTATCGCCCCTTAGCAACGCACTAATGTCGGGATGATAATCTCTAGGACAACACGGGACAGGAGGAATATAGATGTGGTAATTGTTTCCTTTAGGAGACAACTGCTAAAACACGTCCGAAGTTATCGGAAAGGTATCAAAAGACGCGTTTTGACCTCGGTAACAATAATCCGGAAACGGAGGTTCGAGTTTTTGTTTCAGTGAAGAGATATTTGCCATCAAAGTTGAAAATTTTCTGTTATTTTCATGTGGTTGTTGTAATCACAGATTAGGGTGTACCCAAAAGTGCAAAAAGTGTGTTCTGCGCAGAAATACTGTGGACCGCGTAGCCGGTGTTGGACCAACTAAGGGTTATTTTTTTGAAGCGCGGCCGAAGGCCGCCCACGTAGAAAGATGTTCTGCACATAAATACCTTGGATCAAGCCCCCTATTTGGGATCGGGTCATTTTTCGGTCTTTTGCGAATAACTTTTCACTGAAACAAAAAATTGAAAATCCGCTTCCGGATTGTTAATACCGAAGTCAAAACGCGTTGTCTGATACCTCTCCCGACATTTTTGGACGTGTTTTAGCAGTTGTCTCCTAAAGGAAACAATTACCATAAATGTTTATGATTTGCAGGTCGGCGTCTCGTGACCGGACTGCTATGCCTTAGCATTCTAAGAAGAGTCAGTTATCTTTGCGACCTTTCCAGCTAATCCGTTACAGTTCAGCTGCAAAATTTTGAAGTGTGTAGGAGGGAGACAGGGGACATATTAGGCGTGAGGGACGGATGCGTTTGCCTAGGCGGAGGTAGGCTAAGGTCTAAACTATGTCGCAGGCTAGAGTTGACAGCGCCATGGCCGATGTTGTCTGGCGTGGAAGGCGGCTGTGTACTGCAACAGGGGGCTATAAACGAATCCGTCCAAAGTTTGCCGTTTGCGAGCCCAGAGCACATAAGGGTGTGACACAGGCCAAGGCAATTGTTGCACCTGACCGATGTCGCAGGCGTATATAATATTTGCCGCTAAAGTGTGCACGTAGTGAAAGGTACTAGGAGGTGGTGTTCCTGACCCACGTGCAGGCTGGAAGCAGGGGGGGGTATTGGGGTAGAGAAAGAGGGGACTGACGCTCGCCGATTCTCATATCTGACCTATTCCGAAGGGAATAGGAGTATTGAGCCGCCGTGTGAGATGGAGACGCTGGTGTGCGTGAGCGACAGTCGGGAGTGGGTGAGGCGGGAATGGCAGCGGTGCTGCCAGTCGTGTAGAGTGAGCCACTATTGGAAGTAGGTAGAAGCGTGTACAGCATGGTCCCTCAAAAGTACTAAAGAAAATACGGGGTCTGTGACTGGCAGGGTTAAGCCCTGAGCATCCAGATTTATGTAACCATCTCTTACACTTGGCGCATTGTACCGAATGCGACCGTTTAATATAAATTTTCTTCCAGCAAACGCAGCAGATCCAATCTCTTGGTCCAGGGTTGGGTTCGACCCCAGCCCGTAACAAGAGACAAGGGAGCAACCCAGCTGCCAGGGTTAGCTCCGAGGATGAAAATTTAAGGGTGGGACGGCACAGATTGGACAGGGTTACACTGAAATAACAGCCCTTGGCCGGGTAAAAAACCCGGGTCATTCCAGTGCGATAGAACCGGCTGTTGTGGGAATGTGCGAAAAGCCATGGTAAGGGATAGCTCAGTAAGTTATAACTACTGGACTCCTCTACAAATGAATACCGATGTGAACACTGATATTGATGTGGACGATCATGTCGAAAACAACACTGTAAAGAAAGGAGTGTTCATACCACCCATAAAAGTTTTAACTCAAGATAGTGCATCAATTATTAAACTGCTTGAGGTAAAAATCACTACCAACTTGTCGCGGGCTGATCGCGACAAAAATTTTCTGGTCCGGCATTTTTTTCTAGGCGCTCCACGCACTGGTAGAGCAACTTTTCTTTGTATTGTTTCACCCTCCTTTACCTATTTTCCTATGCTCCCCGCGGAGAGTGAACCCTAAAGGCAGCTAATCAGGTTTTTTATTATGCCGGTATTTGGTCAGCATGAACGTGAGTGTGCTTGTGCGCTTTACTCAACTAGCGTTGTTCCCCACCCCACCACCGGTAAAAGGAATTGTAGAGGAAATGTAAGCGAAAATACACTGAGAGGAGTGTCATCGCCTTTTCCTGTTTGCGGCGCTTCGAAGTGCCCGCTAAGTTATGGCAATATATGTGTGTGGTTGTGTATCATTGGACGGGGCGACCGAAAGTACCGCGGATTGCGGTTCGGCGCGACCGGATGATGACCCACACGCACGCCTGTTATGTATGTTGGCATGAATATGTGCTGGCGCGCAGCCTTCAGCCTGGCTTGCAGGTGCGCGTCAGATTTATTCTATCTGTGAAGGCGAGAACATCGTTCTCAGTGAAATCAAGTAGTGAGCGAAAGTTATTAGTTAAAGAAGAGTTTTGTTGTTAAAAAAAATAATTAAAAGCAGATTTGCGAGTTTTCTGTTAGTTACAGTGCGGGAGTTTTGTTTGCGTAGCGATAAAAGGGAGAAGTCGTTTGTGTTTCCCAGCAGGAAAATAGCTCCGAGCCGGAACACACTCCGGCTAGATAAGCATCGTGTTTGGTTGTTGTTGTTTGCTTTCTGCCGTTTTGTTTTCTGTCCCCGTGTCATCCCATCCTTTTAGCATCCCGCACCCAGAGCCCAGTCACTTGCCGGGTTAAAGTTTTCCCTGGCATTTCAGGGACTCTGCGAGTGGGTTCGTAACCTTTTGGTTGGACCTCACCTCGGGTGCACCACAAAACTATTTGTTTGTCGTAGATTTGTTAATTGGCGTTGTGAGTAGTTGTGATTACCTTGTGTTATATCTTTCTTGGTGTAGAAATTATACCCATCCCCAACCCCCTTCTTTTGGGGCAGTTGGTCACCCCACCGTCTTCACTGGGTTTAGCCGGCTGCGTTTGTGTATTCCTATTGTCACCAATTAGTGTTGTCACTGTGATTAGTTGCGGGATTAGGGTTTCGGGACTAGCGATCCCGAAGTGTTAATTAAGGTGGTGACAAATTGGCGCCCAACGTGGAGCCTACTAAAGAAATTCCTTGTTTCGTGGAAAAATGCAAATTTGTGAAAGGTTTGTTTTGTGATTTTGGTTGTGCTGTACAGTGCTTGACAAAGATAGTTGTGCCCCAAGCGTCTCTATTGTGTTGTCGTTGTCACTATATTGCAAAAGAATAAACCTGCCAATTTTTTTCTTTCGTTTTTATTTTTATTTAGTGACTTCGGGATCTAACTCCATTTCGGGATTTTGGCTTTCTTACTTCACAGCACTAGTAAGAACAGGTTTGAAGAAGGAGAATACGGAAGAACCGCAAATTATTTAAATTTTAAAAAATTAGGCCGCGGTAATTTGCATTCATATAAACATATATATGTACATTCTCGTTTCAAAGTAAATTCACTTTGGGGTATGCCATAATTTTAAAAATATTTTCCCAACATTTTTTGACGTATTGTAAATTTTTTCTGGCGTGTTTTATGAAATAGTTTTGGTTTCGATTTTAATTGAAAAAGAAAATAAGAAATCATAATAAATAAATAATTTTTTTTGGAGCGTATGAAAAAAAATTAAAATTTTAAAATCACAAATTTGCGGAAATAAAAAAAAAAATTTAAATTAAGTTAAACTCATTACGAAGTAAATTGTTAGAAGTAGGTGGAAAAAATATTCATAGGTACTCAAAAGCTAAATAAAGGAACAAAGTAAATTTTGATAGATTCCACAAAAAAATTTTTTACCGGCCACCCTATTTCTTAGCTATTGCTTTTACATACATATTTTCACACGTACATACACATATATATTTTGGGAACCGTTGCTACTAGTTTGTCAAAAATTTTCCACAAGTTCGATCTGAGGACAAAGCGAAGACCAGGCCAAAGGTACGTACCTATTTTGTTGTCCCAGTAGGCAGTGTTGTTGTATTTTTTAATTTTGCAATTACTGTGTTAGGCTCTATTGTTTTTTTGTTTAACGCCCAAATTTGTTGCGCCAGTGCTAGGTTGGAGCGAAATTTTTAATTCTCGGGTCACTAGGGTGGAAATTTTTACGGTTGAATTGGAAAATTATCTTTTACTTTCGGTACTGCCGGGGAAGATTTTTGGTGTTGCTAAATTGTTGAGTTTGGCCTTTCGGAAATTTTTAAGGTGTAATTTGGTTTAATTTTCGGGGTTTTTCTTTCATTTCCGTAGACCTTGTTAGTATGAGATGGAGGCAAGAGGATTGCAGTAGCATCGGTAGAATCTATGCGTAAATCGTTGCGGGCATCGCGAGGGGTAGAAAGGCGAGGATCTGTGGATTTATTCAAGGAACACCCGTTTTCGTTCAAGGAGTATAAGGCAGCAGTAGACATGGCAGCGCAAACGGAAATTAGAGGATGTTAGTTTTACTACTGGGAGATTTGCAGGAGTTAACTGGCGAAAATGAGGGTGAAAAGCCGGTACAACCCAGTAGTGAAAATACGAAACAAGTGGCACCAGCACTGGCCAAAAGGAAGATGAGGTGAGACCCGTCCCCCTTGTGGTCCCAATGAGGGTGATAGGTGGACCAGTAACAGGAGTGATACAGAAGCCGCCGAATTTGGCTAAATGGGAGTTGAAGTTCGACGAGGAAAAATCAGATTTGTCTCTGTATGCGTTTTTAGAGCGGGTTGATGAGCTGAATGAGGCACGCGGTGTTGCCAAGGCTCAATTACTTCGAGGGGCGGTTGATTTATTTTCGGGAAAGGTGCTTTTGTGGTTCCGTTCGGTTAGGCGGTCGATAACGAGCTGGGAAGAATTGGTTCGGGAGTTAAAGTTGGAGTTTTTACCCCCTAATTACGATGATTTGTTGATGACGGAAAGTCGAAGAAGGACTCAAGGGGCCAACGAGTCCACAGGGGTGTACGTAGCGGCGTTGAGAATAATGTTTGGTATTTAGCAAGAGCCAATTTCTGAGAGTAGGATGTTAGGGATTATTAGGGCGAATCTTCTACCTCCAGGGTCGATTTTGGAGTTGGTCGCTTTGGGAAGAGAATTAGAACCAGTTAGGCCATCGGTCGATGCTTTTGCCCCACCTCCAAATCTTAGGTCTAAGGGTTTGCTGGAACCTGACTTGGCTTACGTCTCCGTAGGTTGCGAAGTTGCTTTGGTGGACCAGTCGAGGACTAGTCCAGGAAATAGGGTGAGTCCCAACACCCGTTGTTTCAATTTCAAGCTCTTTGGTCATGTTTCTAAGGATTGTCGGAAGACATTAAAGTGCTTCGAATGTGGTAGGTCTGGAGCCATGAAGCGGGACTGCCCGGTATGTGCAGCGAAGCCTAATGGTGGTCAGGAAAATAATAGGAGGGCGTTTCCCGAGGGAAGGCGGTCTTCAAATCCGTTTAGGTCGAGTTCTTATCCCTACTCAAAGTCGAATGGTGCTTCTAATAGTTCGGGAAACGGGAATTAGACTCCTGCGACGCCAGATCAGGTAGTCTATCAGGGCGAGTTAGTAATCCTGCTAACCTCCAGCTGGCTATTATCGGCGATCGTCGAGTAGTTACTTATACGGGATATTCGTTAGTGGCAAGTGGCCATGATCGGCGGCCAAGGCGGGTATAGTCCGGGATCTAAGGAGAATGGAATGGTCGTTTTTTCGACTTGCACAAGAGCCGTCGGTAGCACTCATGGGCCACAGTGAGTTAGATGCTTGGCAGTCTGAAGCGTAGATTAGTTGGGAGTGCTTTCGAGGCTATGCTAGACGGGTTAGGTCGAACCCACCCTGTTGAGCATAAGATAAAAGTAAAGGCAGGAGTTGAACCTGTGAAACAGCGGTACTATCCAGTATCGCCTACCATACAGTCGCGTATGGACGAAGAATTGAAAGATATGCTTGACAAGGGTATAATTGAGAAGTCTCATAGTCCTTGGGCCTCCCCGGTAGTCATGATAAGGAAGAAAGATGGTAGCTATAGGTTTTGAGTAGACTACCGGGTATTGAACAAGTGTACCGAAAAGGATAATTATCCCCTACCCTTTGTTTCGGCGACCTTGGATAAGCTGAGGAACGCCAAGTTTCTATCAGTTTAGATATAAAATCCGGTTATTGGCAAATGCCAGTCGAGGAAAAGTCTAGGCCCTTTACAGCATTCACCGAGCCAGGCAGGGGTCTGTTTCAATTTAAGAGGATGCCCTTTGGTTTGCATAATGCACCGGCAACTTGGCAAAGGTTCATAGATTCTGTGATAGGTCCTGAATTAGAGCCTCATGTCCTCGTGTACCTAATTGACATACTCATCGTTACAAATAACTTTTAAAAACACTTAGAAATCCTGGAAGAGGTTTTGAACTCAATCGAGATAAATGCAATTTCTGTGGGTCAGAGTTAAAATATTTAGGCTATATTGTAGATAGGAATGGCTTACATGTGGATCCCGAAAAAGTTGAAGCACTGGTTAGGATTGAGAAACCGAAGAATGTTAAGCAAGCGCGATCATTTATAGGTACAGTTTCCTGGTACCGCAGATTCATCAAAGATTTTTCCGAGTTAGTTAGACCTCTTACCGAATTGACAAAGAAGAATAACAAATTTATTTGGGGCGACGATTCCGAAAGGAGTTTTAAAGAAGCTAAGGAACGGCTAGTTGCGGCGCCTGTTTTAAGATGGCCCCGATTTAATAGGCCCTTCATTATTCAAACAGATGCGTCTGATTTTGGTATAGGAGCAGTGCTTACCCAAGAATTTAAAGATGGTGAGAAGGTGATTGCGTATCTCAGTAGGTCTCTTAATAAGGGTAAAAGAAATTATTCAACCACAGAAAAGGAATGTTTAGCGGTCCTGTGGGCAGTCGAGAAATTACGACCATACGTCGAAGGCGCGAAAGTCAGGGTGATTACCGATCATCACTCTTTAGATTGGTTAAATAATCTGAAAGATCCTTGTGGTAGATTGGCTCGTTGGGCATTGAAGCTCCAACTATACGATTTTGTTATCATTCATCGGAAAGGGAAGGAACACGTTGTTCCCGATTTGTTATCTCGACGCGTCCCCGTTGTTTTCGGAATATGTACTCCTGACCCTTGGTTGAACAAAATAATGGATTCGGTCTCGAAGCAACCCCTGTGGTACTCTAACTGGAAAGAAGAATATGGAGTCCTCTATAATTTCGTTAAGTCCGCCTATCCATCCATCTACGGGGAGGGGTCCTAGTGGAATAAAGTAGTCGGTAGCTCTGAAAGAACTGGTGTATTGGAAAGTTGTCACGATAGCCCATTGGCGGGGCATATGGGCGTAAGGAAGACTTTTGCTAGGGTTGCTCAAAAATTCTATTGGCCTCGTATGAAATCCGATATTGCGAAATATGTACGCACGTGTAAAGTTTGTCAGCAGGTTAAGCCTGAAAATAAACAGCCAGCTGGGGGAATGATAGAGAGATCCAAAAAAGTTGAAGTTGTTGTTTGCGATAGTGGACCCCAGTTCCGGAGTCGTGAGCTTCAAAAATCAAAGATCGTGGGATCAGCAATTGGCAAAGGTAGCGTGTTGTATTAGGTCCTTACAGCACGAGGTGTTAGGAGTTACGCCTTATTTCGCAACTTTCGGTAGAGACATGGTGCTTGAGGGTAGGCAAGGTTATATTGAGTTCCTAGGAAAACAGGAGCAGCTAAACTGCGAGGAAAGGGCAAAGACAATGTCAGAAAGTGGGCAGACATACGTTTGAAGTTAGAACAGGCAGGAGCTAAGCTAGCGCAGCAATTTAATCTCAGGAGAAAAGATGTCCAGGACATGCCAGGAGAGCTTTTCTGGAGAAAGAACTTCGCTCTGTCAGACGCGGAGAATTATTTTGCGGCAAAATTAGCTCCGAAGTATGTAGGTCCTTTCGTCATAAAGAAAAGAGTGTCCCCTTGGACTTATTGTTTAGTTGATGAAACCAGTAGGGACAAAGGAGTCTGGAATGTTCAAGATTTGAGGCCGTATCAAGATAGGTAGCATTAGCGTCAACCAAGGATTTTCCTTCTTTGAAGAGGAAAAGGGTGGAGTTGTCGCGGGCTGATCGCGACAAAAGTTTTCTGGTCTGGCATTTCTTTTTCTAGGCGCTCCACGCACTGGTAGAGCAAAATTTTCTTTGTATTGTTTCATCCTCCTTTACCTATTTTCCTATGCTCCGAAGTGGCCGCTAAGTTATGGCAATATATGTGTGTGGTTGTGTATCATTGGACGGGGCGACCGAAAGTACCGCGGATTGCGGTTCGGCGCGACCGGGTGATGACCCACACGCCCACCTGTTATATATGTTGGCATGAATATGTGCTGGCGCGCAGCCTTCAGCCTGGCTTGCAGGTGCGCGTCAGATTTATTCTCTCTGTGAAGGCGAGAACATTGTTCTCAGTGAAAGCAAGTAGTGCGCGAAAGTTATTAGTTAAAGAGGAGTTTTGTTGTTAAAAAAATAAAATAATTAAAAGCATATTTGCGAGTTTTCTGTTAGCTACAGTGCGGGAGTTTTGTTTGCGTAGCGAGAAAAGGGAGAAGTCGTTTGTGCTTCCCAGAAGGAAAATCGCGTTATTAATTTTTGGTGGTGGTGGACACCGCAGGAGCTCCGAGCCGGAACACACTCCGGCTAGATAAGCATCGTGTTTGGTTGTTGTTGTTTTTTTTCTGCCCTTTTGTTTTCTCTCCCGTGTCATCCCATCCTTTTAGCATCCCGCACCCAGAGCCCAGTCACTTGGCGGGTTGAAATTGTCCCTGACAGATCAGGGACTGAGTGAGTGGGTTCGTAACCTTTTGGTTAGACCTTCCTCGGGTGTACCAAAAAACTATTTGTTTGTCGTAGATTTGTTAATTGGCGTTGTGAGTAGTTGTGATTACCTTGTGTTATATCTTTCTTGGTGTAGAAATTATACCCACCCCAACCCCCTTCTTTTGGAGCAGTTGGTAACCCCACCGTCTTCCCTGGGTTTAACCGGCTGCGTTTGTGTATCCCTATTGTCACCAATTAGTGTTGTCACTGTGATTAGTTGCGGGATTAAGGTTTCGGGACTAGCGATCCCGGACTGTTAATTAAGGTGGTGACAAACTATGTGGTTAAGAAAATATCATTGGGCTTAAAGATCATCTGTGAGTCAATTGAGGTATTTAGCCAGGCCAGAGATGTGCTAAAAGAAGGAGACCATCAATTTTTTTCCCATGGTCAAAAAGAAAACGTCCATTTAAAGTCGTTCTTAGCGGTCTTGACCCCAAAACAACTGATTATATCAAGTCCGAGCTCATTGCACGTGGTTTTAATTGTCAAGAAGTGAAGGTCGTAAATAGAGTGCACAACAACTACACCGATACTATTTCCATTATTAGCTTCGACAATGGTTCCGTTAAGCTAAATGAGCTACGAACAAAAGTCAAAGCAATCATCAAATAGAATTTTCAGAGAAAACTGAAAAACAAACCAGTTCAATGCCGAAACTGCCAAATGTTTGGACACAGTGAGAAAAACTGTAATGTCAAGTCAAACTGCTCAAACTGCGCTGGAAAGCATAAAACTTCTGGCTGTCTCACTCCAACCAAGGAACGGTGTGCGAATTGCAGCGGCAGTCATAAATCAACAGATATTTCTTGTGATAATCGTGAAGTTTATTTGAAAATACGAGAAAGAGTAAATCCCAAACGCAATCGTACCGCGAGCCCACTCAAATTAAATCGTACTCAAGTATTTAATGCTCAGTCGTTTCCAGTGCTAAAGCCACGCATCACCCAATCAGTGTAGAGAAAATCGCTGTCACTCCAGTGTGGCCTCGCCACTCAACAACTGAAATGCAGTCAAAGGGATGTTTGTTTACAGAAGAAGAGATAACCACCCTTACTCTGGACGTACTCTCCAAATCGAAATTATGCAAGTCTAAGGAGGACCAGTTTGATGTATATTGGAACGATTTTTCGTCATCCCGGTTTGTCTCAAAACTAAATTTGACAAGGGATGACGAAAAATCCTTCCAATATACATCAATCATTCACCCTGTCGGAAAAACAACAAAACAAAATGAGGACCAGTTTCATGTTATTACACTTATTTTTGATGGTTGTGTCACCCCTCAATGTTATAATGTGGAACTGTAGAAGTATCCGAAACAAAATTACCGAATTTTTTGATTTTCTTGTAAAGAACAAAGTTGACATTTGCTTACTGTCCGAAACTTGGCTGAAAGATAGCGACAAACTTTATCACTCTCACTGTTACTGTTTGCGTAGTGACCGTAACAATAGAGATGGTGGAGGTGTTACATAAATCTGTTCACTGTAATCTGTTACCAAAAATTCATACTACAATGATCGAAAATATTGGCATAGAAATTACCTTTACAAATAATACGAAAATACGTATGTTTAGTGTTTATTTTCTGACTTAAGAAAATTGTTTAACCAAAATACAAAGTTTATTGTCTGTGGTGACTTTAAGAGTAGGCACCGTAACTGGGGTGGTTTGAGGGCAAATCATTGAGGGAAAAATTTTATATACACAAAGCCCCACATATATACATTCAGCTGCAAGATCAAACCCTTCCACTCTTGACCTTGTCGTTTCAAATATATCTCAAGTCATATCAGCCCCTACGGTAGTTAACAGCTTAAGCTCTGACCATATGCCTGTTAAGGTCAACATAAATGCCAGCGTGAGGTTGTCTCCTCCCATACATTTTGACTTTAAAAATGCTAACTGGAATCTATACTCAAAGGTATTGCATGAAATGCTGCGTACTGCTCCAACGGAGCTTGATTCTATTAACAGTGAAACCCAAGTTGATAGCAATGTCGCTTTCATGACCGAAACGGTTTTAGATGCCGTGGGACTTGCAGTACCCAAAGCTCCTCTTAAGAAACATCACGATCGCTTACCACGACATGTATTGCAACTAAAAAAAATCATAAACTATTACCCACGCCAATGGGGACGGTATCGAAACCCAACTGACTATGATGACGTGAAAAGATACACCAATTTAGCCAATTATGAAATTTCACAGCATAGGAATAATTTATGGTCAGAAAAACTGAGTAAGCTTGAACACGAATCTAAGCCCTTCTGGAATTTGACAAAGGTTCTGAGGAAAAAGTTTCAAGGAATTCCACAACTATTGTCAGGTAACGTACCGGTAAATACAAACGACGAAAAAGCGGACTTGTTCTCTAATGCCTTCTGTGAATATCCCAAAGTTGCCGAAAGCTTAGGTACGCAAAGCAATGATGATTTAGTAAACTCTTCCATGTGCAATTTCGATCGTCTTGTAGTCAACACTCCGCCTTCTTGCTATACTGATTGCGAAAATGTATCACAAATCATTAGTCAGCTGCGTACAACAAAAGCATCTGGAATTGATGACATCCAAAATGTAATAGTTAAACATTTCCCTAAAATCGCAATCGAATATTTTACATTTTTAATAAACTCGTGCCTTAAAACACAATACTTTCCTGACACTTGGAAAGTAGCAAACGTTATCCCTATTCACAAAGTTGGTAAACCGGAAAATTTAGGTACTAGCTACCGACCTATCAGCCTGCTAAGTAGCCTCAGCAAAATTCTAGAGCAAATTTTGAAATATAAAATTTGGGAAGTTCTATCTTCTAAAGACATCATACCAACAGTTTGGTTTTCGTAAATTTCATAGCACTACTCATCAAATTAAAAGACTGTGGAAAGATATAAAACAAAATTTTAATTCAAAAAGGTCGACTGCCCTTTTATCATTAGACATAGAAAAGGCTTTTGACATAGTATGGCACAATGGATTAATTTGTAAATTAATCAGCTACGGTTTCCCGCCATATTTAACTTCAATTATCAAAAGTTTTTAAGCAACCGATACTTTTGTGTACACGTTGGTAATGCGTTTAGTGATCTTAATTTAATTCCTGCTGGGGTCCCCCAGGGGACATTTCTTGGGCCCCTGCTCTATATTATCTACTGCTCAGATATACCAAAATTATCCAATTGTAATTATACCATGTATGCTGACGATATCGCTATTTATCATTCGCACGAGTTCGGACAAATGTCTGTAACTATGCTACAGTCTATTGTAAACATTATTACTGACTACTTTTTTAAATGGAAAGTTAAAGTTAACGCTAACAAAACACAAGCCCTTTTTTTTCACAAGAAAAAGAAGCTCTTGCTACTATCCCAGTTCCAAGCTCATTGTCTGCAACTCTGAGGTGAATTGGTCGCCCAATATCAAATATATTGGCATTGTACTCGATCCAAAATTACTATTTCGAGATCACACTCAATATACTCGTATCAACACCAAATTTAATATTGCGTTAAAACTTCTAATGAAAGCTAATGAAAGCCGCTACCAAAAAAAAATTAAATAACTTTTTTTCTATTTAATGAATCTGGTAAATTTTTTTTTATTTTGCAGATTGACTTTTACATTTAACAAAAATGGATAACTGGGACACTGAAACAAGAATTTGGATTGTCCGCCGCTATCACGCACTGGAGTCCGTAGTTTCGGTTCAAAGAGAGTATAGGCGCACGTTTGGCGGCAATCCTCCGAGCAGATGGACCATAATAAGACTTGTAAACAATTTTGCCGAGCATGGGACAGTCAACAGAAGACCTTACCATCGAAACCCTTCAGTTCGAACGGAGGAAACAATCGCTGCTGTAGCTGCTGCCATACAAAACAATCCACGTGTTTCGACAAGAAGCTTATCTGCTCAAATGGGTGTAAGCAGACAGTCATTGCAATCAATTATGCACAAAGATTTGGACTTATTCCCATATAAAATTCAAATGGCCAACAAACTGAACGCTGCAGACCTGCCGATTCGCTTGGAATTTTGCCAGAAGATGCTTCAAATGGTGGAAGAGGATGGAAACATGTTGAACTGTCTTTTCATGTCTGACGAGGCCCATTTCGATTTAAACGGCAACATAAACAAACAAAATTGTCGAATATGGAGTGCTTCCAACCCACAGATACTCCATGAGACGGAATTGCATCCACTTCGTGTCACAGTGTGGTGTGCAGTTTCATCACGCTGCATTGTCGGGCCCTACTTCTTCGAAGAAAACGGTCACACCGTTACGGTTACTGGAGACCGTTACTTGAGCATGTTGAGAGAGTTTTTCTATCCAGAATTACGCCGAATGAGAATTTCTTTCAGCTCTGTGTGGTTTCAGCAAGATGGTGCAGCTCCTCATATAGCCCAACCTGTTATGACAGAATTGCGACGAAAATTTCCCAATAAGCTGATATCCAGAAACTCCACATTCCGTTGGCCACCCAGGTCGCCTGAACTTACTGCACCTGACTTTTTCTTGTGGGGTTATTGCAAACAGGAAGTCTTCAAAGCAAAACCAACAAATTTGAATGAACTAAGGCAATCCATTCGAGAAACAATTGCGGCTATTCCTGTCTCAACTCTCCAAGCAGTAATGAACAACTTTTTGGTATTCCATTATTTTTAAAACTAATTAAGCTATATTTAATAAAATTTAATGAGCTTTAACATGAATAAAAGAAAAATGAATTCCATGCACCGAAAAAAAAATTATTTGAGTTTCTTAATGGAGCAAAATTCATCAGCCACCCTGTACCTATTGATAAACACCAAATGTAGACTCAGTAATGAAAATAAGACCATCATTGCTAAAGCCATCTTTCAGTCCAAAGTTTTATATGGATGTCCTGTCTGGGGTGCATGTGCAAAAACACACATCGCAAAACTTCAAATCAAACAAAACAAGCTGCTAAAAATGATGTTTAATTTGCCGTGGCATTTTTCGACCATGGAGCTGCATACACAAAACAAAATCAGTTTGGTTTCGGACCGTATTGAAAAAATTAGTGAAAAATTTGAGCGTCTCTGTGATATATCTACAAATCCACTTATCTGTAATCTAAATAACTGATAGTGATCCTAATATATAATTATGTATATACTAAAATTAAGAAACAAATACCTAAACTGACTTTAACTCTAATCAAAAAATTCGTCAAGGTTTTTTTTAAGCTAATTTCCTATGGCCAAAGCTAGCTTTTTTTTTCCTTTTATCTATACAATTTCTAACAAAAGACATATATACTCTTTTTCCAAAAATACAATGCTATAGCTGTAAGGTTTATCGATAAGCCATATCATCTAAAATTACTGTATTTGAATATAAAATAAAATGAAATGAAATGATTTATGTGCAAAACACCAGCTACGCGATCCCTGGCATTTCTGTAAAAACTCACTTCTCTACATTTCGGAACATCCAATATTTGAGATTACAACAAACACATGAAAATGGAAGAAAATTTTCAACTTTGATTGGAAATATCTCTTTACAGAAATATATAACCGAATTTCAGATTTCGGATTATTGATACAGAGGTCAAAAAGCGTCTTTTGATACCTTTCCCGTTAGGAAACAAATACCAATGGTATTCCTAAAGTCGATAGAATTGCATTCTCCCGATGGAATTGGTGATAGTTGCCTTGACTGGACCCAGAAATACTTATTAGATCATCGGTATATAGCCCGGTAAATTCGTATGTTCCAGTAGGTCGATTCTGTAAGTATTTTAACACCATTTGTTAGCGTTATTTAGCGCTTAACACCATTTTTAACGTTTTTCCTATTCTCTAAGTGTTAACCACAGGAAAAGTTTTTAAGCTTGTGGTTAGGCAACGCGAATTAATTTGGTGGTGGTAGGAAGTATGTTAATATAGCTCAACAGATTCTCGTGTTTGAATCGTGTAAAAAAAATAACTTTTGGCATATTTTTAAAATACATTTTAAATTATTTTTTTTTTTATTTATTTATTTATCAGCAAGAGAAACAATTATAAATAATTGCTACACCTAAGTTTATAGAGCACTGGCTGCCAGGGCCTTCGGCTTACATAATTTAATACAGTCATAAAGAGCTATATGCACGTTTGGATCAGAGATCAACCTATAGGGTGGGTCGCTGAACCATTGCACATATTCACCTATATAGGTAACTAAGAGATGTACATAAATATATGGACTATAGTAAGATGTTAACAGTTATGAAAGGGATAGTTATTTACATTATTGATTTTTCATACATAAATTAGATATTTAACTTACAAAGTGATATATATTTAGAAATTAAAGTGATATTTGTTGCATTAATATTTATAAGACAAGTAGACGGTTTGATGTCAGCGAATATGGAAGTACGTATTTGTTGAAACTCTTCACAGTCGTCGATAAGATGTGTTGCAGTCAAGTCAAGAGAGCCACAGTAAGAGCATGCATCAATGGATGTGCCGTTGAGGAGATGTGAGTGTGTTGTTATTGTGTGACCAATTCTGAGGCGAGTGAAATGTCTAATGTTGCTACTAGTTACATTTGTGGGATATACAGATCGGACACCGGTGGGATTGTGTGTTTTGTAGTTGTGTTGAAATGTTTCCCATTCTCTAAACCAGGTATTATGTGAAGATTTTTTGGCAAGTCTTCGTATATCATGATGTGTAAAATAACTGAATAAGTGTAGGGGCTCTGTGCCCGCTTCCTTTGCTCTTTTGTCAGCGGCTTCATTTCCAGCTATGCCAATGTGACCAGGTACCCACATAATTTTGATTGTGTTACTGTATTGCAGGAGCAGTTCGCGGAGTATAGCTATTAAAGTAGAATTATTTTTCGAATTTAAGATGCCTTCAATTGCCGATCTGCTGTCTGTGCATATGATATAATTGCTTTTGTTGTGAGAAGCATATAATATTGCTTCTAGCAAGGCAGCTATCTCGGCTGTGTATGCTGAGCAATATAGGGGTAAAGCTCCGACGGTAATTGTATCACCACGTTTGTTTACTACAGCAAACGTAGTGGTGTTTTCGCACTTCGATCCGTCAGTGTAGATAATTTCCCAGCTCCCTCTAAATGGTTTTAAGGCTTCGTTAAAGAGTTGTTTGTACTCTAAGGCACTTGTGTTACTTTTGCTATGATTATGTAGCTCATTGATAAAAGATTGCTTAGGAGTGACGGATGGTGGACTGGTGGTTGTAGGGACCAGCGTAGGAGTTGCTATTATACCTAAGTCCTTTATGTATAAGAGACAGCGGGACAGGGCTGAGAGCTTTTTTGACTCCTTTTGGGCTTTATTCGCTGCATTCGCTTGTCTGAGTAGGAGCTCGTTTCTGCAATTAAGTAATTTTGGTATAAGCATCATTGTATTATGTTTAGCTCTTTGCGTGATCTCTGGTAGTCCAGCTTCGGCTAGGATGACTCTAGTGGGTGATGTAGGAAAGGCTCGTATACTTCTTCTGACTGCAGCGTGGTATGGCGCTTGTAGAAATTTGATGTTCGATTTTGCAGTATTTCCATATATCGCGAGTCCATAATCAATCTTTGAGAGTATTAATGCTTTTGTTATATTAACAAGTGTATTTGGGTGAACGAAACAGTGCTTAGATGACAAGCACTTAATTATATTTAGCCTAGATAATAAGCTCGATCTTACATATCTACAGTGCTCCTTAAAGGTTAAAGTTTTATCAAATATTATTCCTAATATTTTTAGTGAGTTATTGTGGGGAATCACAGTGTTATTAAAGGAGAGGGACGGAAAGGAGCAGTGGTGCTTTCTGCATATGTGAAAAGATGCACATTTGTTGATGGAAATGTTTGCGCCTGAAGTTTCACTCCATTCGGATACTTTATTGATGATGTTCATGAAAGTGTCTTGTATCTGACTTAAGTTTTTAGTTTTGGAGAAGATCAAAACGTCATCAGCATATATAAGATGCTCGACATGGTTAAAGGATGAGAGAATCATCCTAAGTTGGTTGAAGGCTATAGTGAACAAAACAACCGAGAGGGGGGAACCTTGTGGAATCCCGTTATATAAATTGTAGACATTTGAGTTGAAATTATTAACTTTTGATACGAACTTGCGGTTTAGTAGAAATGCCTTAACGAAATTATAGATTTGGGTTCCGACTTTCCAACGTTTCAGTTCTCTGAGAACAAGGTGCGCTCCTATTCTGTCAAAGGCCTTCTCGAAGTCTATGCTTAGTACAGAAACGTGGTTTTGAGTTGCTAAGGCAGCGGTGGCAAAATGGTCAAAGTATAGTAGGGGTTCGATGACTCATACGCCTTTTTGAAAAGCGAATTGGTGTGGACTTAAGAGTTTGTTGGTCTTAGCAAACCACATTATTCTGACGGAAATTATTTTCTCCAAAACCTTGGACATACATGGTAGCAGTGATATTGGTCTGTAGCTTGTTATCTCAGAAGATGGCTTGTTTGGCTTAAGAATTGGGATGATAGAGGATAGTTTCCAATCCTGTGGGAAAGTGCCACTGATGAAGATTTCATTGTATAAGTCAACAAGCCTCACTTTCAGGTCAGTTGGAAGGTTTTTTAGAATAGGGTAAGGAATTTTATCTTTTCCGGGAGTTTTTCCTGACATTGGGTGGATTGTGGAAACGAATTCCTCCAAGGAGATAGGTGCTTCTATTGCTAGAGCGGATGGGGAGGGGTTGATGTTTTTATAAGTTTCTGATACGGTGCAGCTTTTGAGTGCGTTAAAGCTTGGATGAAAATTAGTGGAGTGGGAGTACATCGACCAGGTGGAAGCAAACTCTTCTGCAATTTTTTCTGGAGCGAAAATGGGGCCTTGTGATGCATGAATAAAATGGATGTGCGAGGGGATTGGGGATCCTGTGAGTACTTTGATATCAGACCAGATCTTTTTTGGGTTCGAGTTTGGGTTGATATTAGAAGTGATTTTCTCCAGAGATTTATATTTGGCTGATTTCAATTCTTTTCTGAAAACCGCGTTTGCTTTTTTGAAGTTGATGAGGTTTGTATCGCTCATGTTTCTTTTGTACTTGGTCCATAAGTTCTTTTTATTTTTCCTAAGGGTGGTCAACAAGTTCGACCAATAAGGTAACTTTGAATAAAATTTGTTAGTGTTGCTCTGAGGTATTGTTAAGTGTGCAGCAGAGCGAATAATTGTTTTAATGTTGGCGGCTTCTTCGTTTATGTTATTGGACTTAGGTCTGTCACAGGATAGGGAAGATGATGTCGAGCGAAATTGGGGCCAGTCTGCCTTATCTGTAATGAACTTTGATTTTATATTTCTTAACGACCAGCAGGGGGCATTCAGGAAGGTAATAAGTGGAAAGTGGTCGCTGTTATGGAGATCGTCCAGTGTACGTGAAGAGAGTTTTGGTGCGATGGAGGAAGAGGCTAGGGCAATATCAGGGTGGGAAAATGTACTGTGGGTAGAGAAATGAGTCGGAGCACCGTCGTTAAGGACCGTGAGATTATGCGATAATATTAGATCTTCGATTATCTGACCTCTTCTATTCGCAGAGGGAGAGCCCCAAAGGGGACTCCATGAGTTGAAGTCTCCCAATAGAATTATTGGGGTAGCAAAGTTCTTAATGATGTTCACTAGATCCGCAAGTACGAAGTTTTGTTGTGGAGGGATATAGCAGTTTATGATGGTAATTTTAAATCCAATATCGACCTCAATCGAAAGACAAGAGATGTTAGATGAGATGTGAATTTGTTTATGGCTTAACTGTTTGTTTACAAGTATTGCAATACCTTGTTTGCATGAGGCATTTTCGGTTTTGTTGTGGAAGTAACTGACGTACTTGTTAGGTGGGTGTGCTGTCTTATTATAAGGTAGGTGGGTTTCTTGCAAGGCAATTATGCCCGCCGAAAAATCGTTAATTAATAAATTAAGATCTGGGTAGTTATTTAAAAGTCCGTTGCAATTCCACTGCAGGATTCGCAACATTAGTCCATTATTTGGTCTTCCGAGGGGAAGGAGTTAGAGGGAGGGATTGGGAAGTTGGGGGAGATAAGGTGGGAGAGGAGGGATGAAACCATTGTTGTTGGGTCATCGACTGATAACCGCATTGATTCAATATTGTTATCATTATATTCATTTAGATTCTTTTCATTTAATTCTGTGTTTTCTGTGCTACTATTTGTATGTTGTAACTGTACATTGTTTTGGTAATTTGTAATGTTACATTGTTGTTGTGAATTATTGTTACTAACATGTTTTTCTATGGTTTGGTTTGGAGTGCTGGATTCAATTATATTATTTTCATTTAATTCTACGTTTGTTGTGCTAATATTTATATGATGTGACTGTACATTGTTTTGATCATTTGTGATATTTTCTGTATTACTACATTGTTGTTGCGATGTATTATTACTGTCATTGTTTTCTATTATTTGGTTTGGGATGCTGGACTTATTGAGGGTCATTGTTGATGAATTGTTTTTGGAGAACTTGGTGAGTGATTGCATTGCTGCAGCATTGTTGGCGTTTTGTGAAAAAGAGTTGAGTGAAACTTGTTGGGAGCTCAAGATGTTTTTAGTTATTGTGGAGAAGGTGGGAGAGGAAGAATTGAAGGTAGCGGTAGCTTGCGTACTATGTATTTTGATAGCTTCCCGCATTGAACATTTTTTGTCAGTTTTTACTTTTATTAGTTCTTTCATTTGGAGGAATTTGGGACATGATTTATTTGAAGAGGGATGGGGGCCAGAGCAATTAACACAACATGTTTGTGTGCATGGAAAAGAGGGATGAGGAGGGAGAGCGCAATTGGCACATACAGGGAGTTTGGTACAGCGTTTAGTAGTGTGACCAAGATATTGACAATTCTTACATCTCATGGGGTTAGGATAATATGGCCTGGCGAGATATCAATTTTTTCCGGTAACTGGTATAAGTCGAGTGTGAGAAGGACTACTCCACTGGGGATAGATTTTCCGTTGATAATTTTAGGGAACTTGAACACTGACACTACACCTTGTTCGCTTAAATTCTCGACTATTTCGTTGTCTGGGATTTCGTTTAGGCATGGGGCGTAGATGGTGCCTTTGCAAGAGTTAAGGTTGTTGTGCAACTCAATTTTTACATCGCAGATTCCAGATAGGTTTGTGGTTGACAAAAATCGTTTTGCTACGTTGTTGTTCTTAACGAACAGCAAGAGATTACCGTCTCTTAGTTCTGAGATACTTACGATTTCTGTACTTATAGATTTTAGGGCCTTATGTACCGCGAAACGGGAAAACTTGCTAAGGGGACGATCAGATTTAATGGAGCTTGCCACCAAATATTTAGGGTGCTCTTTTATTCTTGGAGGTAAAGCTGGGAATGTATCGTTCGAATAGTTATTAGTTTTTTTCTTTTTTCTGCTTGGGCTTGTGGATAACAGGGCGAACCTGTTATCCCCAAGCGAGGATACCCCAGGGGGCATTATAAATACACGGAAATTTTGTCACTTAACAAATTACACGTGGTACACCAAACGATAGAAAAAAAAAATGTATAACAAGTTTATATGCACGTTTGTGCAAAGACTTCGCAAAGAGAATTGAGAAAGAAAATCACCAGTAACACTGTACGCACAACCGTACGCGGAGAGTATCAGTCGATGACTGCATTTTAAATTAATAAAAAATAAAATATAAAAAAAAATTGAGCCCAGATTCTGTGGTCTCTGATAACGCAGTTAAAAACTAGTGCAATAATTGAAAAAGTTAATTTGCGCTTAGAAGTGTTAACATACTTTTAAAAATTTAATTTTATTTAAGAAATATAAACAATTGTTTTAAAAAGTACTCCGAAATCCTGAATTCGAACTCGCGACGCACACTTTGTAATCCGGACGTTTATCACCTGCGCTACTGCGACATGGACAGCGCCACTGTCAAATGCTGTACTTAAGATTTATCTAATGCTTTCGTCTACTTCGACTGAGATGTCATATATTATAATTCGCCCTGTCTTATTGTTAAGGCCATTTAGAGAATCGCACTTTCGTTAAGCACAAACGCCAAATACTGGCCAGAAGCTTAACGCTCGGCGAGTGGCTAAAAGTTACAGAATCGGCCTACAGATATAATTCACAGCAGTCTTTTCTCAAGGTACTTGCAATCTCTTAAACACAAAAACACAGAACAGCTCTAAGTCTTAGCTTAATTTAAGATTTTACTCAAACAAATGTATTTTTCTCATTAAATTCAGACATCGGGGCTTATCAGCAATTCAGTTTAACCTGATGCACTATACCGATCTTAGCTGTGCAAGCGGTTTTCGAAGCTGGAGTGGCTCAATCATATACAACTTCGTTCACCCATGGAAGCGTATGTACATCACTTTCATTGCAAATATAAACCATTATTATTTGAAATACACATTTTTTGGGTTTCATTGGGCTTTTCACAACTGGTTTATAACTAACTAGCAATGAACTAGTATGAATTCGTCCGCAAAATGTATCGGAAGTTGACTGCAGGGTACCTACATAAATCCTATTTTATATATACATATGTGGCACCCTGTTCTAACCTATTCTGAACTGTTTCTACATGTTTGCTGAGAAGCCTATTTTTCTACATTTTTGACAGTCGTTCATAAAGATATAATTCACCAGCAAGCGAATCGGACACTAAAAGTTTTGTAATAGCGTAAAATAAGTTTATATTAAATAAATCATCTTTGTATTAAATAATACATTTCCTTCGGTTCTTATTGATTGGGTTGGAGACTTTATTGCCAATACAGAGAATTCGACGTGATCTGTTGGAAACGGTTCTTTGAATAACTGCACAAGTTCTCCGTTAATCACGCCACCTTTTCCTCGTAAGAGCAAACACATTTTGTGAGGTTATACGATCATGCCGGATTTAACGACGGACAGTGGCCTATTGGGTACGCCACCGCAAAATCAAGCGCCTGCTTCAGGCACATTTGCCGTAGTTTATGCCAGATTACCGGTGCCGCCCATTTGTATTACTAACATTGAAGCTTGGTTTACCACTATGGACTTCTGGTTCACCGGGATTACAACACACAAACAAAATACCGCCCCCGTCTTGGCAGCTCTAGACTTCAAAGCCATTGCTCAACTTAGTGACGTTATTGCTTCATTACCGCAGACTGACCGTTTCGATTACGTAAAAGGGAAAATTATAGAGCACTTCGCAGACACCGAGCAAAGGCGACTCAATCGACTTTTATCGGAACTGCCGTTGGGTGACAAGAAGCCCTAAGAATTCTATTATGAGGTGAGGCGCGTAGCGGGCACCACTCTAGGAGAAGCTGCGTTAAAAGCGTTATGGACGAAGCGCCTACCGGAATTCGCTCAGCCCGTGGTGGCGGCATCATCAGGGCCGGCCACAGAATTCACAAAAATCGCTGACTCCATCGTTGACGCCATAGCACCAGATCAGATTAACAAAATCAAAGCGGAGAAACCTAACGAAATAGCAGAGCTACGTACGGCCGTTATGGAATTAAACAAGAGATTCGACAAATTTGGGGTTCGCACGCGCTCGCGAAATCGTACTTCCGCCAATTCCAGTCGACTCTCCCGCAGCCGCGACCATTCTCGTGACGCAAGTACATCTAACACGTCTCCGGACGATTGCTGGTACCATCAAAGGTATGGTCGTAACGCCCGAAAATGCAGAAGCCCTTGCAAGCGCAAGGCCCGAACGGCAGCGACCCCGGCTATGAAATCGACAACAGATTGACTATCTTCTCTAGCCTCGGATATCCCCATCAGTTCAACAGAAGCAGCAAAAATATATAGATTGCAAGTGCAAGAAAAAAAATCGAAGCAAAATTTTCTAACTGACACCGGGGCCGATGTGTCTGCCCTACCAATAGCCGCCATAACTTACGACGTTCGACCAACAGCAACAACGTTCTACGCTGCAAATACATAGATCACCTATTAAAGTAATTTGGTAGAAACGTTTAAATTTAGACCTTGGACTTCGTCGCAACTTCCAATGGTCCTTCGTAATTGCCGGCGTAACGACACCTATAATTGGCGCAGGGTTTATCCGCTTCTACGACCTGCTTATCGACTTGCGCAGAAACCGAGTGATCTCTGTCTATACAACAAAAGAAGTGATCGCAATCAAGACTTTTGACTCACGTAACCTATTTGCTTCCTTGTTAGCGGAATATTCGGACACCGCCAAATTATCAACGCAGAGATCGATATCGAAGTGTACGATTACTCATCAAATAAAAACGACCGGTCAACCCGTGTCTTGCCGGCCTCGACGATTGCCACCTGACAAGTTAGAGGCTGCGCGAAACGAATTCGAATTCTTGATGAAGCAAGGCATATGTCGCTCATCGAGCAGTAATTGGGCAAGTCCTTTACATAGGCTTATTATATTTAACAAATAAAGCTGCAATTATTTGTAATAATTAATTAAAGTTGTCTGCATAAAGCCATAGCGCTTAACTTCAGTATCTGACTGCGTTATTATACACGCAGCAGTAGCCCAGGTGGTAAGCAACGTGCGTTCCAAGGCTCGAGCACAGGTTCTGGACAACTGTTTTTTTTTTTTTTGGATTAAATAGAATTTTTTTTTATATATAATAATATTTTTCTGTTTACGGCTTCTACCTTGTAGTGAGAGAACCAAATTTTTTCAAAAAACCGCAAGAAAAGGATTCGAATTTACCAAACAATTATATAATAAATTCCAGTAAGAAATATTTTTCAACCATTTCGGCCTCTAGACAATGCTGCAGGAATATGTATATGAACAGAGAATTTAACAAGTTAAACTAATTTAAATTGGTTGCATTTCGACCACGGGAGATACTAGTATATATTATTAGGCTAAATATGTTGTTGGTATATGTCCACTAAATCCAATGTTTTTTATTACGAGTAAGCTTTTGAAAAATTAAAGGAATCTGAAAGGAGTGGTAGCACTGATGGTGGCTTCAAACATTCCTACGGGGCGCTTTCACCATCTGATATTAACGATTACCGCGGTTTAATTGACTGATTCTGTTCGGTTAGCTGTCAATTTACCCCCTGTTAGGCAATTCACAAGGTATCTTATTGTTATGTGCTATTTCTTTCAATACAACTCTTGTGAACACTACATTGAGCTGTATGGCGTATGTGAATACAACAAGTTAAGGTTTCATAAAAACTTGTAAGAAAAACCGTTTTAAGATGACTAGCGAAAAAAATAGAATAATTTCTGCTCTATGCGAATATCAGGCGATGGCCTAGTTAAAGGTTGAGTCAAGCACATTGCAAGCCATGTGTTAGCGTTTTTCTCTTTTTTTGAATGTAAAAACTTTCCCAGGTGACGAGGAAACCGAACTAATTGAACGATTTTCAACAACATTTTTTGCCTTAGAAACAATAAGAGAAGCATTTGTGTTCCAAAATCTTTCACGTTACATCAATATGTTTTTCCGAATTTCGATTTTGGCAGGCTTACTCAAATGCTTCGCGTTCGGCCTGAGGGGTTTAAATATATTTAAATTTACTAAAAGATGACGCTGTTTTTAAAACATCCTCAGTCTCGTTACAACTGTTGAAGATACTTCTCTGTCTCTTCTTCCGGCGACGGAAGCTCGGAAAAGTGGCTTCCCTTTTTGGTGTAGGCGATGGTGGCACTATCATCAACGTAACACAATTTAAGGCTTACACCCAGGTTTTTATTTTGGGCCAGCACAAGTGAAAGGCAACAAGTTGTAGCTTCAACATGTCAAGAGATGCCAGGATGCATAGGATATATTGATGGCTCCGAAATAAATTTTGCTGGAGCTCCTTCGAGAAACCACGAAATATTCCTTTCGCGTAAAGGTCAATACTCAATTAAAATGCAAGTTGTTTGTGATTACATGCTCAGGACAAGACAGGTAACAGTTGGTTATCCTGGCAGTGTACATGACGCAAACCTTTTTTCAGAATGTGCTCTTGCAAAACATCCACAGCGCTATATATCAGCACCACAGTGGATACTGTAGTGGCGCTAATTCGAACGCTGCAAGGAGGAACTATCAAAAGCAACGCTACTTGCACATCCCGATCCCATTGCAGAACTAGCTATATTCGTCGACGCCTCAGATACAGCTGTTGGTGCCGTTCTTCACCAAAATGTAGATGGGGAATTGCAACCACTCGGATTCTATTCGAAGAAACTGACTAACGCCCAACGCGCATTCAGCACCTACGACCGTGAGCTTACTGCTATTTACCAAGGCGTTTGTCACTTCCGCCACATGATCGAAGGACGTAAATTCTACATCGTAACTGACCATCGATCACTAATATACGCTTTCCAACAAAAACCAGAAAAAGCTTCACCTCGTCGCCTTCGTCAGCTGGATTTCATAGGACAGTTCTCCACGGATATTCGCTATACACCGGGCAGAGAAAATGTCACCGCAGAATTCTTTCACGGATACAATCTATCGATGAGATAGTTAACTACACCAAAATCCCAACTGCCCAGGAAAACGACCTACATCTGCAAAATCTACTTCGCAAGTCAGGTACGCTCAAAAGTCCACTTAATTTAAAACCTTTTCCTATATCCAACAGCACTCGCCACCTGGTATGCGATACTTCAACAAATATCGTCCGACCGTATGTTCCAGAAGAGTTTCGCATAATCCTACTGCGGAAAGTACATAGCCTATCACACCCAGTGGTACGTACAACGGTCAAATTAATGACACAAAAATTTGTTTGCCCGAGCATTAGAAAAGATACCGCCACATTCGTCCGTAATTGCTTGGATAGCCAACGCGACAAAATTCACCGGCACACCAAATCACAGCCAGAAAAGTACGATCCTGCTAAAGAGCGTTTCTGCCATGTCAACATTGACATCGTTGGTCCCTTCCCTCCATGCGAGGGGCAACATTAATGTTTAACGTTGATCGACAGATATACGCGCTGGCCAGAGGCAGCGCCAATGACGGACATGTCTGCTGAATCAGTCGCGAGATCACTACTCTTACACTGGATATCTAGATTTGGAGTTCCGGAGCGAATAACTTTAGACGCCGGAAGACAGCTCGACTCCTCTGTTTTTACCGAAATGATGGCCCTTATCGGAACCAACCACCTGCGAACTACTCCATATCATCCGCAATCAAACGGGATAGTTGAGAGATGGCACAGAAGCTTTAAGACAGCAATTTTATGTAACGATGCAAACAAGTGGGTACACAATTTACCATTAATCCTTCTGGGTCTTCGGACCGAACCGGATATCAATGCTTATGCGGCCTCGATCGTTTACGGAACAACGTTGCGCATACCTGGTGAATTTCTACAAGAAACAAAAATTACAAAAGTTACAACGGAAACAATAGCTCAATTTCAATCAGCAATGTTGAAGCTGCAGCCCACGCAAACAACGCATCACACAGCTGCGAAAGTATTCGTATCACCATCTCTGCAATCAGCCTCACACGTTTTCTTAGGCAACGATTCGATTCGGCCATCACTTACGGGACCATACGACGGACCATTCGCGGTGCTAAAGCGATCGAGTAAGTGCTTTAAAATATTAGTACGTGGCAGACATACCAATGTAAATATAGATCGCCTGAAACCAGCTTTCCTGACAAACGACGAAAGCAGCGAAGCCATCGACTCTACGCAAGATGACGAACAAATACCGCCAGATAGAAATGTACAGCAACATGAACGATCCTGCGTCCCTAACAATGAATTCAGTGAAATAACCACATCTACACAAGTCGAAGAGGAAATTAAAACAAAAACACCTAGAAAATCCACCCGCAGTGGTAGACGAATAAATATTCCCCTTCGCTACCGATAGCTTCATCCAGAGGGGGAGTACTGTGGCACCCTGTTCTAACCTATTCTGAACTTTTTCTACATGTTTGCTGAGAAGCCTATTTTTCTACCTTTTTGACAGTCTTTCATAAAGATATAATTCACCAGCAAGCGAATCGGACACTAAAAGCTTTGTAATAGCGTAAAATAAGTTTATATTAAATAAATCATCTTTGTATTAAATAACACATTTCCTTCGGTTCTTATTGATTGGGTTGGAGACTTTATTACCAATACAAGGAATTCGACCGTTTTCAGAGCTTACACCAAATATATATAGATAATATATATAATGTATGTGGCGTACCCACATAATTTAATTCTACCTTGTTAAACTTTTTGTAACTAAAATGTATGCGTTCTCCAATACGGAAAGCTGAAATAATTTTATTGGCGTTTAACAACACATATTTTTGACATTTTCTTATTGCATTGTTCGCTCATTACTCTTTACATTGTACTTCTATAATTTTATATTTGCCAATGTGAATTTTTTTCTTTTGGATAACCGGCAAGGACACACGAGCCGAAATAAAAGTTGAAATTTACTTGTAACCAAATAAAACTAAATAAAGGCAATACTCGTAATTGGAAATAAACACTAAAGTGGTGACCCCGGGCGTTTGGAAAATTAACATTTCTGAGCCGTAATCCGAGCATCATAACTTGAATTCTAATACCTACGAAGGACTTAGTGGCGATATCCAACGTAACCTCACTTTGCACGCAATAGTTTTAATAGCTAACATTTAAGTACTTAAGAGATTGTGCATCGAGCACACTTCCCTCGCAATGAAATTGGCTATAGTGCAGCAGTTGGTAATAGTGGTGGTGGTGGTCTTCCTAATGAAAATTTCGGCACAGCACCCAGCGTAAGAAATTTTCAAAACCTGAGACGCGGTACAGCACGTACGACCGCGAGTTAACAGCTCTGTATCTGGCTTTGCGTCATTTTCGTTACATGGTTGAGGGCAGGGAATGTCATATTTATACAGACCATACACCGTTGGTGTACGCATTTCAACAGCGCCCGGTCAAAGCATCCGATCGCCAAGTCAGGCAGCTCGATTGTATATCACAAATCACTACCGACATTCGTCACGTTAAGGGAGAAAACAACGCAGCTGCCGATCTGATGTCACGTATAAATGCAATTGATCATAAGCCCATCGATTACGACCAATTTTCTGCGGATCAAGCGACACACGATGAACTTATTTCGATGCTGTCAGGTGCGACACCTCATTCACTAAAGTTAACGCAATTCGCTATTCCGTTTAGTACGCAAAAAATATATTGTGATTTGTCGACCGACAAGCTGCGACCATTCATCACTAAGGAGTTCAGATCAGGCGTTTTACATTCGATCCACGATTTGTCACACCCAGGTTCAAGAGCTACGGCACGCCTCATGACAGAACGATTCATTTGGCCATCCATCCTGCGTGACAGTAGGGAGTTCGCACGCAATTGTATTCGCTGTCAAGGATCGAAAATTGTTCGCCATAACAGAACAGCCATTCAAAGAATTCAAATGCCACAACAGCGTTTTGCCCACATCCACATAGACATCGTCGGGCCTTTCCCGTTATGTGAGGGCAACCGGTATTCCCTCACAGTCATTGATAGATTCACGAGATGGCCAGAAGCCATACCTATGCAAGATATTACAGCACTGACAGTAGCAAAAGCCTTGCTCAACGTATGGATTTCTCGTTTTGGTGTACCTTTTAACATAACGTCTGGTCGAGGCAGGCAGTTCGAAAGCGCGCTCTTCCAAGAACTTCTGAAACGTTTGGGTGTGAATCATATCCGCACAACATCTTACCACCCCCAAGCAAATGGTATGGTAGAAAGGTGGCACCGTACACTCAAATCAGCCATTCTATGCCACCAACACGAAAATTGGACAACGTATTTGCCGTTGATTTTATTAGGCTTACGGGAAACTTGCAAATATGACTTGCATGCTTGCCCGGCCGAGCTAGTATACGGGGTCCCGCTTCGACTACCTTCAGAGTTCTGGGTAGACACTAAACCAACAAGCAGCGAACACGAGATGCTCGGTACACTCCGGCGAGTTATGCAGGATATTAAACCGGTAGACACTGCTTGGAATTCAACACCAAAAGTTTTTATACATCGGTCTCTTCAAACATGCGAGCAAGGTAATAATTGGAAATAAACACTAAATGTATAATACAAATATATAAATATCAAACGCTGTCGCCGCCACTGCTGTTGTACTGCTTCCGGACTTATTTTCTGCTGTGTTGCTGCTTCTGGTGGTTTGCGTTGCCCTGCGCCAAAGAGCATGTATGAATAAGAGGCACCAACACGTATGTTCGAGGAGAGCTACTCGCCACACTTGCTCGCCGATATCTATTAGGGTTTCAAGCATTCCCTTTTGTGCATTTTCTTAATTTACTTAGAGTGACTTTGCCAAATATCAGCTGATCGAAGGAGTAGCAAATTTTTATTTTGAGTAGCTGACTTCATTGACTTTTTGATGAAGTTGAGTCTTTCCGGACATTGCGTTTTCATGAAGTTGAGGGTATTTGCCTATTATGTTTGTGCAAATTGATCAACTTAATGGAAATAAAATATTAAATATGACAAATATCAAAATATTGGAATATTTTCATTTTATTAATTGAAAGTGTTTTCCAATAGATATTTGAAGATATTTTTATTTTTATTTCCATAAAATATGCATGCAAGCTTCCATTTGATATGGTGGCTTGGCTTACCAGACCCAGGTTCAAGTCCCATCAAAAGGAACAAAAATTTTGTTTTCCCTTTTTTTTATTAATATTTGATACTTTTTTTTAACTAGAAAAAGCATTTTAGATTGAAAATAAAAAAAAATAAAATTTTCAACTAGATATGAAAAGCATGCTTCAAGATATGCAAGGCATGCTTACAAGTATGAAATATTTGATTGCAAAGTGTTCTGCTATACATATGTATATATGTGCAAAAGTAGAAATAGATATCAAATAGCTGAATGTACAGACCATTTCAATAATATTATTATAACTTTTCATTTATTTAATTTAAAATTTCTATATTTTTTTTAGCGAATTTGAATTAAATTTAAAAAAAAAAAATCACTAGTCCATAGTTTTCAAAAAAGCCATACCTACTTCTAATGGCAATTTTCGAATTTTATTTAAATTAGGTAATCTATTTTTCACCTATTTTTTTGAAAAAATTCATACCTTATAATTTTATATTATCAACCAAGTTTCAATTAAATTTTCAAAAAAAAATCACTAGTCCATAGTTTTCAAAAAATCCATACCTACTTCTAATGGCAATTTTCGAATTTTATTTAAATTAGGTAATCTATTTTTTCACCTATTTTTTTGAAAAAATTCATACCTTATAATTTTATATTATCAACCAAGTTTCAATTAAATTTTCCCAAAAAAAATTCACTAGTCCATAGTTTTCAAAAAATCCATACCTACTTTTAATCGCAATTTTCGAATTTTATTTAAATTAGGTAATCTATTTTTTCATCTATTTTTTTGAAAAAATTCATACTTTATAATTTTATATTATCAACCAAGTTTCAATTAAATTAAAAAAAAAAAATGCACTAGTCCATAGTTTTCAAAAAATCCATACCTACTTCTAATGACAATTTTCGAATTTTATTTAAATTAGGTTATCTATTTTTTCACCTATTTTTTTGAAAAAATTGATAGCTAATTCTATATATTTTTTCCGAATTTTAATTAAAAATACCTAGCCATAACCTATTATTTTTTATAATAATATACTAATATAATAGTTTTATCCAAAAAAAGATTCATTCATAATCAGATTTGATAAGAAAATGTTTATTATCACATAATTTTGTACGTACAAACGTCAATACGTATTATGCCATCTAATAATATACATATATAAGTTAAGTCCACTTTAATTGAAGTGGACAAAAAAAGAAATTTTTTTCTCGGACAGCGTGTCCGCACTTTATTGAAGTCAAAACGAACTTAAAAACTAACAACTTAAATTGATTGATTTTATACTATTTACAACTATGATAAATTGCTTACTAAATAAATTTAACAAAATAATAGGAACGCGATTTCCTGTTTACAAGTTTTGTTAAATTATAGCAGACGCTGATTTTACAAAAGAAAGTTTTACAAAAGAAAGTACAATTTCCTGTTTACAACTTATTTTACTATTAACTGTTGACACAGCCATTATTGGTTGTGTCTTTTTATTGCGAAAGCTAACTGACGCAGCGATTGTTGATTTTGGTCAACAATCGGCCCAAATGTCAAGTCAGCATTTATTGGTCAGAAATTAACAAAGCGCGTGTTAACTCTTCCCCTCTTAAGTCGATTGCGCTCAATCGGCACAAGTTTTACGAAATTATACAGTGACTTGAAGATATGGAGCTTTAGGTATGTCTGCTACGTTTTCTGTTGTTACATAAAATCTTTTTTTACTTTTGTTGTAAAAAATCAGAATGATGATAATAAAAATTAAAATAACTATTATATTGGTACTTATGCTAATTATGTGTTTTATTTTATTATTTTTTACCAATAGTTGAATATCCGTCTTGTGTTGCATATGGCTTACATATAAAGTTTCGAGTTTCAAATTTAGATTTGCTTCTTCATTATTGTCTTTGATACTGGTTATTAAATTTGGAAGAACAAATGTGTCATAAGTTTTAAGATTTAGGTTGTTGTAAGTTATGTTGGATATTGTAATTTTGCAATTTTCAAATTTTATTAAAAAAGTGCCCTTTTGCATAAATTTCAATTTACTACAGTTGTGAGTTACATTTTTATTAAAGTGCTTCAAAACTAATATTCCCGGTTCGATTTCTACAACTGAAGTTTGCGTTAAATATTTTTGTTTACATCGGGCTTCTTTGAATTCTAAAATATTGCTGACACATTCATCGTTTTTCCTGATTAAATTCTTCTCTAAATTATTTTCTACATTTAAATTGTAGATGTAGTTATTATCGTCTACAAGAACTTCGTACTCGCTAAGAACAATGGACTTGTTTAAAGGATTGGGGAGGGGTTTGAATCTTATTTTGGATAGGATGTTGGTGGAAAATTGTGGGATTAGTAAGGTGAGTATAATGGTGTCTTCCTGAAAGATGACGGCTACCTTAATATTCCTATAACTGTCGTAGTCTTTGATTAGGTCCAGTTCTGTTTGGGTTACTATGTCGGTGGGAACTATGCCTAACTTACTAGAAAATATGATTTGTTCTATGTCGTCTATGTGATTTCTTGTGAACTATCCTGCCTGACCTTGTTTTAATGGTTGTGTTGAAATTCTCCGCTACGCTCTCCTTCTTATACCTAGCCGATAACTTATTTCCTAATCTCTTATTTACCTTAACAAATATAATGTCGCCCTCTGAAAAGGTTTTCGGGTTTGTTTATCTTTATTATGATAACAAAGTTCCTGTTGTTGTTTACTTAGTAATTTCTCCTTGATTTCCTGCCTATCTTTCTCTAGAAGGTCGGGGTCGGTACTAATTCTCCTCCCGAAAAATATTTCAATTGGTTTTTTCCCCGTTGTAGAATGCACAGAGTAATTGTACTCTTTAACGGATTTTTCCAATAATTCGCTGAAGGATCTGTGGCTTTTTTCCACTTGTAGGCAGCGCATTATTTCTTGCAGGGTGGAATGAAAGCGCCCAACTTGTCCGTTAGAACAACTAGAGTATGGGGGTGTTCGATATATTTCTGTATTGAATTCATTGTTAATCATGAAGTTTATTGATTCTGAGTTGAAGGACCTCTCATTGTCCATCACTATAGTCTCCGGTACTAAAGTGAAAAGAATATCCCTCAATGGCTGCCTTATATCTTCGGTGGCCCTGGAGCGAATAACTTTTGCTACTGCATATTTAGAGAATTTATCCACAGCTGTTAGAATAAGCTGTTTACCCATTATTAATATGTCTATATGGACTATTTGACCTGGAAATTGGGGTATAGGAGTAGCTTGTATTTGAGGTTTTGGTGGGTTACGTTCGTATTTATTTTCTTTGCATGTAACGCATGATTTGATAATTTTCTAAATTTTATTTGTCATCCCAGGGAAATAATACCTTTCCAAAAATTGTGTTTTGTTTTCTTTACTATTCCTGTGGGCCCTATTGTGTGTCCCAATAATTATTTCCTCCTGTTCTTTCTCATCAGTTATATCCTGAACCTCTACCTGTGTAAACCTGATGCGATACCTACTAAAATGTACTGGGTATAATTCCTGTATTTTTCCCATTATGGACTCCTCTGTTTTCTCTCTCTCTATGGCGCGATATACAACAGGTATATATATCATCATAAACCTCCTCAGAGATTTTTGCGCCAAGCTTCTCTTCCAATTTGTGGTGTGCCGATTTGAATTTTCCCTACAAATTGGTGGGACCTACAGTTTTTTGCCGACTCCGAACGGCATCTACAAAGGAGACGAATTTTTGCTGAGAAGCCTGTCATGGCAGAAATACACTCGGAGAGTTTGCCAAACCACTGCCGAGGGGCGACCCCGTTTTGAAAAACTTTTTTTCAAATCACTTTTGATGTTACCTGTACCAGGGCTCGAACCATGGACCTTCGGTGTGGTAGGCCGGCAACACTACCTTCACACCACGGCGGCCGCCTCTGTTTTAATGCAGTTTATTACTGATGGGTTGAGGTATCTTTTGAGGATTGAGGTAAGTGTTTGTTGGGAGAAGTCTGGTTCCATAATTATATGTCGATGGTATGTTGGAAATATTATTCTGAATTGATAAGAGGAGATTTCGTCGTTTTTAAGAAATATTTGATTTTTGAAAGCTTTCATAGGCGCTTCAACACTATATATTAGATTATGGGATGAGCTGTCATCCGAATTTGTTGCCGTAGATAAAGTGTTAATCTGTGTTTCCTTATGAGGAATTCTTGATAGGGCGTCGGCCACAACATTTTGTTTGCCTGGCTTGTAAAACAACTCGTAAGAGTACTCCTCGAGAGCTGCCTTCCATCGTTTCATCTTCGAGTTGTTATTTTTATTACTAAGCGCGTATGTGAGTGGCTGGTGGTCGGTAAAAATTTCCACCTTGGCTGACCCGTACAAAAAGTTTCTAAATGAGTTTAAGGCCCAGATTATGGCTAGCATCTCTTTTTCGTTCGCCGCATAACGTTCCTCAGCCTTACTCAAAGTTCTTGAAATGAACGCCAATGGCTTAGAATCTTGGGATAGGACGGCTCCGAGAGCGAACTTGGAGGCGTCTGTTACTAGCTGGAAATTTTTATTGTAATTGGGATATGCAAGTACAATGTCCTCAGAAGTAAGTGAGAGTTTTATATTGTTGAAGGCTCTTATGGCATCCTCATTCAAAATTATATTGACTTTTGAAGATTTATATTTGGATATTCTACCCTCTTCCCCTCTTAAAAGAGATGTTAGGGGTTTTGCTAGCTTTGCGTAGTCTTTTATGAATCTACGATAGTATCCTGACATACCGAGGAAACTTCGAAGCTCTTTTAAAGTTGCGGGTTGCGGAAAATTTGCAATTGCTTCGACCTTCGCAGGGTTGGTTTTAATGCCCTTTGGAGATATTATATACCCTAGGAACTCGACTTCTTTCTTAAAAAAATATGCACTTGTCCAACTGGACTTTCATGTTGGCCTCCTCTAGGGTTTCAAAGATTTTCCTGATATGATTGAGGTGTTCGTCCTCAGTTTTGCTAAAAATTATTATGTCATCGATATAGACGTAGCAGTACTTTGCTATATGCTCACGCAATATATCGTCTAGAGCTCGTTGAAAAATAGAGGGAGCATTTTTAAGCCCGAACGGCAAACGGGTAAATTCGTACTTGCCGCCCTTTATTGAGAATGCTGTTTTTTCGATGTCAGATTCCTTTAAGGGGATCTGGTGAAAACCGCTTTTCAAGTCTAAAACGGAGAGAAACTTACTTTCTCCAAGGTTCGAGATTACCTCCGATATTCCGGTATTGGGTATCTATCGGCCATTGTAACCGAATTCAATTTCCTATAATCTATTACCATGCGGTATTGTTTATTACCTTCTGAGTCTGGTTTTTTAGGTACAATCCACACGGGTGAGTTGTACGGAGATCGGGATGGCCTTATAATACCATCATTCAGTAATTTCTTTACTTGTGATTCTACCTCGCTTTTCAGCGTTGCTGGGTAGGGATAGAATTTTGAGTATACAGGGGAGTCAGTTTGTGTTCTGATTTGTCCCATAACCTTCGTAGTATACGTAAGCCTTTCGTCGGGTTCGGAAAAGAGATTGGGATATGTATTCACAATATCCTTCATAATATTTTTTTGGTTGGGGGATAATCCTTCCTCTTTAATTTTTATCGCGTTGACGGTATGTGAAGATTGTTGTTTAAGTTTGACTATACGGCCATTCTTTAGAACCATCTTATTTTCTGCCGTATGTATTACTGCTCCTAGTGCCCTAAGGGTGTCGTTTCCCAGAATGGCATCGAATGATTTCAGTAAGGGCATAAGATAAAATTTAATTTTTTCTTCTATGTTAAAGAGTTTTACATAAGTGTATTCCATTATCTTAACATCTCCTGTAATTGATTTAGCACGGAAAGGTTTTTCGTTTGGTAGTCGCCTTTTTGCTAAACTTGGTTTTACATAATTTTTACTGGAACCTGTGTCCACCAAAAATTTTAAAACATTCCCGCTCTCCGTCTTCACTTCAATGTATGGAAGCGAAGAGCTAATTATGCTAAAAAAATGGACATCATTGTATTCTTCAAATTCATCCTCGTCCTCATTTTTGGATTAGGTCTCTTCGCTTGACGTATCTATGTGAAATGTTCTTTGATTTTTGAGAGGGGGTTGGTTGCTGACCGATTGTGGCGGTCTTTTACCCTGAAACGGATTCTGCGGTGGTCTGTTCATATAGTTAATTCGTCGTGAATGTAAGCTCTGGTCTACTTCCATTGGTTCTGGCTTAGGTTGAGGCTTCGGTGGCCTTGGAGGGGCACCTGTAGGTTGAATTTGGTTGGAGGACTGTGGTCTGGCCCTCCATCTTGGTTGATTGATTTGTGGCTCGTGAGCCAATTGTGGGTAAAAAGGCTGCTGTTGGGTGGGATATTTTCCCGAATTTGGATATCCTTTTTTTATATTTTGTGCATGATTTGTTCGGTAGTTCTGGTTATCTAGTTTCTGAATTGAAGGGCCTGTGGAAGATCTGCCGGTTCCCTGATGCCCAGTAGTCGAGGTAGGTCCCCATTTAGACCTCTAATGAAGGTATCAAGGGCCTTATTTCTGTATGATTGGGTCATCATGCGCAGAGACTCGTTACCCATATCTACACATCCTAAATTATTTAGAATTAATGAAAGGTATGTGTATACCTGTTGGTAGAATTCTGCTATGCTCCTGTTGCCTTGTACTAAGGTCGTGAGCTGATATTCTAAAGTGGAAATGTCGCGTTTGTCTGCGTAATGCATTGCAAGACATTTCGTAATTGCCAGCCAATCTAGTGGCGTATTGTAAGATTCTAATGCCGTACCGGCATTGCCTGTTATCTTATTTCGGATTACGCTAAGAATTCCGTAATATTTTGGGGTTCCCTTTAGTGGTTCGTAAATGCTAAGAATTCTATCTACACTCTTTTTCCAGGAATTAAACTCCCCAGGGCGACCGGAGAAATCTTTAAGGCATTTTACTACATCTGGAATTTTATCCAGTTCTCCCAGATTACCCCGATGCCTATCTTCTATAGTTTGATCGATTGCTGTACTGAGAAAGGAGTTTGGGTTGAGTGTGGCCTGTACTACACCTGGACCCTGTTGTTGGAGAATGTTAGTTGCTATATTTGTTATTAAGTTTCTTAGATCGTCCACACTTAATTGAACATTATCTGTTGCCTGAGGGGCTGGGGTGTTTTGGTTAAGGACGGGAGGACGAACTAAATTGTTAGGGTTTGCCATTTTTTTCTTTTTGGGTAAGCTCCTATGTGTTTATTACTCACAATTTGATTTGATCCTTAATAATCTGTATTACAATACTTTAGTGTTGTTGCTTTAATATTACCCTTATGCTGCTGCTGCCGGATTATTGCTGCTGCTTTGTAATAAAAGTTCTAGTATCACGATCCAAATCCTTTTTGATATCACGATAGGTTTGCTAAATCCAAATCCTTCTCGGTTTTTGTATCACGATAAATTTGCCAAATACAAATATTTATTGGTCCTTGTATCACGATATGTTTACCCAATCCAAATCCTTTTTGATCTTGTATCACGATAGGTTTACCATAATATTTCTGCTGATACTGTTTTATCACGATATTTCTGCTGATCCTGTTTTATCACGATATTTCTGCTGATCCTGTTTTATTTTTGGTTCTGAACCTGGAGTGGCTGATACGTAATATCTTCTCTTTTGCTGCTGCTACTGGAGTGCCGCCCCAAGGTTCATGCGATTCTCGCGATTTTATTTTTTTGAGTCCACGTTATCCCTTTTTATTTAAAGGATTTTTTCCTATTTTAAGCTTGGGTTTTTACACTCGCGTATTATTTTCGGGATTTCTTTGGCTCGGATTTTTTTTTTCACTCCCGTATCCTTACTTTTTTTTTCGGGATTTCTAACTTCGGGTTTTTACACTCCGTATTTTCGGGATTTATTAAGCTCGGGTTTGCCCACGCGTATCCTTACTTTTTAATATATTTCAGGATTTATCCGCGACTTTGGCATCGGGCGCCAGTTAAGTCCACTTTAATTGAAGTGGACAAAAAAAGAAATTTTTTTCTCGGACAGCGTGTCCGCACTTTATTGAAGTCAAAACGAACTTAAAAACTAACAACTTAAATTGATTGATTTTATACTATTTACAACTATGATAAATTGCTTACTAAATAAATTTAACAAAATAATAGGAACGCGATTTCCTGTTTACAAGTTTTGTTAAATTATAGCAGACGCTGATTTTACAAAAGAAAGTTTTACAAAAGAAAGTACAATTTCCTGTTTACAACTTATTTTACTATTAACTGTTGACACAGCCATTATTGGTTGTGTCTTTTTATTGCGAAAGCTAACTGACGCAGCGATTGTTGATTTTGGTCAACAATCGGCCCAAATGTCAAGTCAGCATTTATTGGTCAGAAATTAACAAAGCGCGTGTTAACTTATATGTATGTAGATATTTGTGTATGTCCGAGGCTGCTGGCATCGTTGAATGGATGAAGGATATATGTGCAAACATAGCGAAAATGCTGAAATTCCACATAACACCTTCATTCATTCAATATGAACATTCACACATAAATACATATGCATGTGCGGCAGCCAAGAACAATGTTGCCGTTGCAGCTTCTAGTAAAACGCAAGAAAAAGGGACTAAATAAATTACTAGTGAAAACGCAAAATCCTTACTATTTTCTTGTATTATGTTCTGTAACTTGGCAAGACTATAGCTAGTCGGTTGACTACGCTTTTATTTGACATATCAGAAATGTCAATAGCTCGAAAATATTCAAATTTGCAAAAGGCAGTCACAAAGGAAGCTGGTGCCGAAAGGGTAAAATTGATAATTAGTACAACATTGTCAAGCAAATCAGTCGCTCTGCTACTGCGATCTACTTTTTTAAGGGCTCTCATCACAAAGCTCAAAAATTGCACAAACGACATATACTGCGTACTTTGGCACGTTTAAAATAAAAATGCCAATTTTGTATGAAATAGAAAAATATATAGAAAACTTTGAATAATAACTTTTTCGTGTTTTAGTATAGATTTATACCAATTGCTGGTCAATATCTGTATTTTTTTGTTTAAATTTTTGGAAAGATTTCCAATATATTGGTATATATAGTAATAATATCAACATATTGCATATATATATCTCGTGTCTTACTTTCAATTTCTTTATGTCACCTGTCCCGGTACTTGTACCTGGAACTTTCTGTATGGTGGGTCAGAATTTTATCCAATATACAATGCTGGTTGCCTAGCAAAGTACCTATGAAGTTCCTAAATTAAAAATTTGTAGCAAATATGCCCAGTTGAATTTAAGTTTACCCCGTCACTGAATACCCCCAATATGAATTGAAGTTGGAAATTAAGATTTTTGTCAGATTTTAATTTTGTCGATCAGGAAATAATATTTGATTTATGAATGAAATAGTTATTGTTGTATTTATGACGACAGATTTGTAGAACAAATTTCGCTGCTGCGACTGTGCGTAGAAATGGTTTTTGTTTTTGTATCATGGTAGTTGTGGACAGCACTTGCATTAGAGGGGGATGTGAGGACATGTGTAGGTATTTATGTGTGATTGTGCGCATACGTTTGTTTGTTTTTTTGGACATATGTATGTAAACAAATATGTGCGTGCGCGGTAGCTTTACGCATGCACGCTTTTTGGTGGATGATATGGGAATATGAATGTGTGACTGGCCGACGGCAAAATACATTCTTCCCATATTAATGATTTATTGATATGATATTCACATGCATATTTCCTTTTTCTGCAATTTTATTATCCTTACGTAAAATCCTACTCCCTATATTTATTTTTATGTTCAATAATTCAAATTTATTTTGAATACAATTGCTATGAAACTAATTTTGGTAATTGTTTCCTTTAGGAGACAACTGCCAAAACACGTCCGAAGTTATCGGGAAAGGTATCAAAAGATACGTTTTGACCTCGGTAACAATAATCAAGCGGATTTTCGAGTTTTTGTTTCAGTGAAGAGATATTTGCAATCAAAGTTGAAATTTTCTGTCATTTTCATGTGGTTGTTGTAATCACGTATTAGGGTGTAAAAGTGTGTAGGGGTTAAAAGTGTGTTCTGCGCAGAAATACTGTGGACCGCGTAGCCGGTGTTGGACCGGCTAAGGGTTATTTTTGGGTTTTCTGCGAATAACTTTTCACTGAAACAAAAAATTGAAAATCCGTGGTAATTCTATACGACAGCACGTAACTGCTAATATACGTCCAAAAATCTCGGGAAATGTATCAAACGACGGGCTTTAACCTCCGTATCAATAATCCGAAAACGGAAGTTCGATATTTTATGTATGTTCAGAGATATTTGTAATCAAAGTTGAAAATTTTCTGTCATTCTCATGTGGTTGTTGTAATCACAGATTAGGGTGTACCGAAAAGTGCAAAAAGTGTGTTCTGCGCAGAAATACCTAGGATCAAGCCCCCTATTTGGGATCGGACCTGGCTCATTTTTGGGTTTTTTGCTAATAACTTTTCACTGAAAGAAATGATTTAATTTCCGCTTACGGATTATTGATACAGAGGTCAAAACGCGTTGTTTGATACCTCTCCCGATGTTTTTGAACGGATTTTAGCAGTTGTCTCCTAAAGGAAACATTTACCCTACTGTTTTATGCAATTTTAATTATCCTTACCTGCTTTTTATATTTATTTTCAGGTTTACTATAACATTTAAAATGTAATGCTATGAATTACATGTTTTAGGTTGAATTCCGAAACGCTCGAAAATTACGAGTTTTTACTATTTCTTTGTAGAAATTTTTATAAGTAGAAATGGTATTGTTTGTTAGGAACCATTAAATAATTTTTTTTTCAAAGATATTCAATGAGCAAAATCAGCTTCGTTTGCGTTTTGCGAAAAAGTTAAAATTTTAGATCAGATAATCTGATAACGATAAAAGGTATTTTAAGTTTTTTTTACCTTTAACCAATTTATTATAAATTGAAATCAATTGCATACCTACCTACTAAAAAAATTTATCTAAGACTTTAAACTTAAAATATCCTATTGAAAAAAATTATTAAAATGATTGAACCAAAGGCTTAAGTCATAAAATACTTATTGGAAATAGAAATAATAGAAAGGAAAAATGTTTTAATCAAGGTCGGGAGTCATATACATCCATAGATTTGAGATGGGAAATCTCGAAATAATAGCACAAAGTATTTTTCAGCATTTAATTAAATTTTCGCATCAAAATTATTTTCAAGTAAAATACTTGCATTTTTTGGCAAACGAACGTCAAAATCCACGGCCATCACATTAAAATGAGTCGTTTATTCAACTCATTCCGTTTGTTTACCTTTTGGGTTTACGCAATTCCCACTCATAAAGTACAAACTTTAACTCAAATAATTTGGAAATATTAAGGACAAAGCACAAAGAGGACTCGCTGAAACCCTAATAGAAAACATCGAGTAGCATCGAACATACGAGTGAAAATTCTGCCGGTTTTTTAAAAGAGCGAACTGACGCCTCTTATTCATACATGGAATTCAACCTAAAACATGAAATTCATAGCATTACATTTTAAATAAATATATGTTATAGTAAACCTGAAAATAAATATAAAAAGCAGGTAAGGATAATTAAAATTGCATAAAACAGTAGGGTAAATGTTTCCTTTAGGAGACAACTGCTAAAATCCGTTCAAATATCGGGAGAGGTATCAAACAACGCGTTTTGACCTCTGTATCAATAATCCGTAAGCGGAAATTAAATCATTTCTTTCAGTGAAAAGTTATTAGCAAAAAACCCAAAAATGAGCCAGGTCCGATCCCAAATATGGGGCTTGATCCAAGGTATTTCTGCGCAGAACACACTTTTTGCACTTTTCGGTACACCCTATTCTGTGATTACAACAACCACATGAGAATGACAGAAAATTTTCAACTTTGATTGCAAATATCTCTGAACATACATAAAATATCGAACTTCCGCTTTCGGATTATTGATACGGAGGTTAAACCCCGTCGTTTGATACATTTCCCGAGATTTTTGGACGTATATTAGCAGTTACGTGCTGTCGTATAGAATTACAGCGGATTTTCAATTTTTTGTTTCAGTGAAAAGTTATTCGCAGAAAACCCAAAAATAACCCTTAGCCGGTCCAACACCGGCTACGCGGTCCACAGTATTTCTGCGCAAAACACACTTTTAACCACTACACCCTTTTACACCCTAATACGTGATTACAACAACCACATGAAAATGACAGAAAATTTTCAACTTTGATTGCAAATATCTCTTCACTGAAACAAAAACTCGAAAATCCGCCTCCGGATTATTGTTACCGAGGTCAAAACGCGTCTTTTGATACCTTTCCCGATAACTTCGGACGTGTTTTAGCAGTTGTCTCCTAAAGTAAACAATTACCAAAATTTGTTTCATAGCAATTGCATTTGAAATAAATTTGAATTATTGAATATAAAAATAAATATAGGGAGTAAGATTTTACGTAAGGATAATAAACTTGCAGAAAAAAGGAGATATGCATGTGAATATTATATCAATAAATCATTAATATGGGAAGAATGCATTTTGCCGTCGGCAAATCACACATTCATATTCCCATATCATCCACCAAAAAGTGTGCATGCGTAAAGCTACCGCGCACGCACATATATGTGTACATACATATGTCCAAAAAAACAAACAAACGTATGCGCACAATCACACATAAATACCTACACATGTCCTCACATCCCCCTCTAATGCATGTGGTGTCCTCAACTACCATCATACAAAAACAAAAACCATTCCTACGCACAGTCGCAGCAGCGAAATCTGTCCTACAAATCTGTCGTCATAAATACAACAATAACTATTTCATTCATAAATCAAATATTTCCTGATCGACAAAATTAAAATCTGACAAAAATCTTAATTTCCAACTTCAATTCATATTGGGGGTATTCAGTGACGGGGTAAACTTAAATTCAACTGGGCATATTTGCTACAAATTTTTTATTTAGGAACTTCATAGGTACTTTGCTAGGCAACCAGCATTGTATATTGGATAAAATTCTGACCCACCATACAGAAAGTCCCAAGTACAGGTACCGGGACAGGTAACATGAAGAAATTGAAAGTAAGACACGAGATATATATATGCAATATGTTGATATTATTACTATATATACCAATATATTGGAAATCTTTCCAAAAATTTAAACAAAAAAATACAGATATTAACCAGCAATTGGTATAAATCTATACTAAAACACGAAAAAGTTATTTTTCAAAATTTTCTATATATTTTTTATATATTTCATACAAAATTGGCATTTTTATTTTAAACGTGCCAAAGTACGCAGTATATGTCGTTTGTTAAATTTTGGAGCTTTGTGATGAGAGCCCTTAAAAAAGTAGATCGCAGTAGCAGGGCGACTGATTTGCTTGACAATGTTGTACTAATTATCAATTTTACCCTTTCGGCACCAGCTTCCTTTGTGACTGCCTTTTGCAAATTTGGATATTTTCGAGACTTCTATGCTATTAACATTTCTGAAATGTAAAATAAAAGCGTAGTCAACCGACTAGCTATAGTCCTGCCAAGTTACAAACCATAATAAATGAAAATAGTACGGATTTTGCGTTTTCACTAGTAATTTATTTAGTCCCCTTTTTCTTGCATTTTACTAGAAGCGGGAACGGCAACATTGTTCTTCACTGTCGCGCATGCATATGTATTTATGTGTGAATGTTCATATTGCATGAATGAAGGTGTTATGTGGAATTTCAGCATTTTCCCTATGTCTATGAAAATTCAGAACATTCAACAGAGTTTTCGCGAAATTTAAATGCTTGCACATATATCCTTCATCCATTCAACGATGCCAGCAGCCTTGGACATACATACAGAAATATGTACACACATATATTAGATGGCATAATACGTATTGACGTTTGTACGTACAAAATTATGTGATAATAAACATTTTCTTATCAAATCTGATTATGAATGACTCTTTTTTTGGATAAAATTATTATATTAGTGTTATTATAAAAAATAATAGGTTATGGCTAGGTATTTTTAAATAAAATTCGGAAAAACTATATAAATTTTTTCAAAAAAATAGGTATGATAGAATAGATTACTTAATTTAAATAAAAGTCAGGAATTGCCATTAGAAGTAGATATGACTTTTTTGAAAACTATGGACTAGTGAATTTTTTTTTGGAAAAATTAATTGAAACTTGGTTGATAATATAAAATTATAAGGTATGAATTTTTTCAAAAAAATAGGTGAAAAAATAGATTACCTAATTTAAATAAAATTCGAAAATTGCCATTAGAAGTGGGTATGGCTTTTTTGAAAACTATGGACTAGTGATTTTATTTTTTTGAAAATTTAATTCAAATTCGGTAAAAAAATATAAAAATTTCAAATTAAATAAATGAAAAGTTATAATAATATTATTGAAATAGTCTGTATATTTCAGCTATTTGATATCTATTTCTACTTTTGCACATATATACATATGTATAGCAGAACACTTTGCAATCAAATATTTCATACTTGTAAGCATGCCTTGCATATCTTGAAGCATGCTTTCCATATCTAGTTGAAAATTTTATTTTGGTTTATTTTCAATCTAAAATGCCTTTTCTCGTTAAAAAATGTATTAAATATTAATAAAAAAAAAGGAAAAAAAATTTGGTTCCTTGTGATGGGACTTGAACCTGGGTCTGGTAAGCCAAACCACCATATCAAATGGAAGCTTGCATGCATATTTTATGGAAATAAAAATAAAAATATCTTCAAATATCTATTGGAAAACATTTCAATTAATAAAATGAAAATATTCCAATATTTTGATATTTGTCTGATTTAATATTTTATTTCCATTAAGTTGATCAATTTGCACAAACGTAATAGGCAAATATCCTCAACTTCATGAAAACGCAATGTCCGGAAAGACTCAACTTCATCAAAAAGTCAATGAAGTCAGCTACTCAAAATAAAAATTTGTTACTCATTCGATCAGCTGATATTTGGCAAAGTCACTCTAAGTAAATTAAGAAAATGCACAAAAGGGAATGCTTGAAACCCTAATAGATATCGGCGAGCAAGTGTGGCGAGTAGCTCTCCTCGAACATACGTGTTGGTGCCTCTTATTCATACATGCTCTTTGCCTATATACGTTTGAAAATGAATTATGCAATGCAAACAAAAGCTTAGAATGGTGTACTCGCGTATAAGCCGGTGTTAATCAATTATGAGCTGGAAGCGCTCTTATCTTCCGTTTGAATATAAGCGCTGACTTTGGCGCCGTATTTCATTCTACTTATGCAAACGCGTTTAAGATTTGTATTTGCTGAGCTTTATTGCTAATATAAATGTATTACAAAACTTTGCAATATGGAAATTTTATACTTTAATAGAGTTAAATTTGTGATTCTAAATTTGTACGTGAACAACCAGCTGCCGAAAACACGAATGTCGAAATTATAAGTTGACAAATCGATCAGTGATTGTTGCGTTGCCACACTGTTAATTGAGTGTGGTAAATATGAAATAAAATAAGCTGGGGGTAGGTGGCGTCGTCAACATCCCGGCGGCCTTGAGGGAACCTTGGTACTGACTGCTGATTGCGGCTACCGCAAGAGTATCTTCCAAAACGGGGAGTTGGCATAGCTTTGAAAATTCTCTCTGCATGGTGCCTTTGCTCGTTGTTATTGTGGCCATCCTGGCCCATCGATAAAATGATAAAACTCCATTTAAGAGGTGGAGCATTTTCATCCTTTATAAGTATTAAAGTTCCAACTGGAATATCTTCATTATTAGTTTGCCATTTAATTATTTGCTGAAGCTCCGATATGTACTCCGTAGACCACCTTCTCCAGATAGCCCGTCTTAACTGCTCCACGCGTTTGTAGCGAATGCGCATGGATCGACTACCAGAGTTTTCGTGTTGAATGTACGATGTCAATTGTCGGCCTATCAGGAAGTGTGCGGGTGTGGGATCGTTAGGTTCTGAGGACATAGGATACATTGGACGAAAATTCAGGATTGCTTCAATTTGTACTAAAACTGTGTTAAACTCTTCATAGGTTAAATGAGCGTTACCTACTATGCGCGTAATGTGGTATTTGCATGATTTTACTCCTGCCTCTCAGAGACCTCCGAAATGTGGCGCTGCAGGTGGTATACATTTAAACTCTACTTGGCTATCAGATGCATAATCAACCTCGCAATGCAAAAATGGAAATCCCCCCTCTAAGCGTTCGTGTGGTAGGTTTCCCATGAGTGGACTTACCACCCTTCCTTTCATACAACAGCATTCAACACTCTGCCTCACAGTTTTGTGACCGCCTAGTGGCCACCAATTCTCACGAATATGAAAAAGCATCGATTGAGGGCCGGCATGCATTAATCGGTGATGCTCGTATTGAAATAAGAGTGAGGTTAAACTCATGCTTGCCGGATAATAGTTTTGGGTATTTTTTATTATACGGAAAGCTGCTAGAATTCAGGATTCTCCCGCCTACTCTTATTATATTATTTTCATCGCTAAATGGGCTTAGACTTCCTAAGTCTCGACTTAAAGTTAGTTTTTAATTTTTACTTAAAGAACGGTAATCTTTTCTGAAAGACTGTTTTTGAGCGAACTGAGATAAAACAAACAAGGATCTTTCCAACGCTTCTACTGAAAGTGGTCCACGGAGTCTTAAACGCTTATCTTTGATGCGCGTGTTAATAATTTGAATTATAAAACCGTTCAAAGTCAATGATGCAAACATCCGTCTCTTCACGTGTGGCACAGACTAGACTTTGTTTGAATTCGGGTAGCTCGCCACTCCACCATAATGAGGACGTATTAAGCTGATTTAAGGATACACAACGCGACATCGAATCGGTTGGATATTGTTTAGATGTTACATCTCTCTCTGTTACGCGATTTCGAACGAATGTCTTAATCTGATGTGGAGGCATATGCAACCACGACAAAACTATGGTGGAGTCAGTCCAAATGACTACCTTATCAAATTAAAGTCTCAGTGCCGCTACCTTGCCTTTAGAACACAACAATTTAATATTAGGGTGACCAGCCTTTGCACAGGTTCGAACGTATGCACCAAATTTGACGATAATTGTGTAGGGCTATGCAGTCTCGTTCGATAGACGTGCGTTTCGTTTGCATTTTGTTCGCGAATCGACATGTTGCTCGGCATTGTTTACTCCTAGTAGTTTGGCATCTTCTTTCGGGAATCGAAGTGGAAGGCAGTGGATGAAAGTGCTCCATTTACTATGCTCCTGGGTACACCTCACGACATTTTTCATGGTGCCGTCTACGAAGTAGTAGTTTGCATTCAATATTAAAACATACAAATTTAAATAGTATGATATTGACCCATGAAATTCACAAATAATTGGAAATAAAGCGGTTCTAGCTTGCTAATTTTCCGAAGAGTGGCACGAAAGTGGTATAAAACATGTGTACATATCTTCACAGGGCTCTATTGAAATTAGAGTTATTTTTTTATGAACAGTGTCCTTTGTGGTTATGATTTCTCAGTCGCAGCTACTTTGATCCGAGACTGTGATTGCACAGTGATAGACATGGAATAAAGGCCGTTTTCTCGTCTTCCTGTTAAAGGCAGAATCGGCCAACCGGCAGATAAATTTGTTGGCAAAATAAACTCTAATTCATTTTCTCAACCTCCCGTTAAATACAAGTAAAAAATGTTCGAAAAGATGGCAGCACAGCAAGGGAATGTCAAAAACAGGTGTAAAAATACAAAAGTTTAACAAAATGTTGGCAATTTTATTCGGAACATAATTTGTTAAAATTTGTGTTTGGATTCTTAAAAGTAATGGGAGCGGTTGCGAAAAGTCTTATTGGTTATACTGCCCTCACTGGTTTCCTCAAATTCTTCTTCCAGTGCAAACGCACGTGCGGTTTCCAAGGAATTGTTAGTTTTTCTTTGTTTTATTATTTTTTGCCGAAATAATATCAATTGACAATCAGCTGTTTTGTGTTTTTCGAACCGACAAATTTTAAAGGTTGGATTGGCTGCCTGTTAAATTTGTCGACGGGAAAACGCTAACGAACACTAGAGAAAACCAAATTTTGTTTAAAGAAGAGATAAATTTTAGCACGCAGTCGAGAAAACGGCCCTGCGAACAGAAGCTGTGTTCGGTGAGGGTACAATTTTTACTGGAAAGTGTTCGGTGCCACAGAAAATTTGCAGCGAGCGAGCCCCTTTTAACATTTCATTGAGAGAGAGAGTTGGAAGTTTCTGCTGGGGGAATTTCACTCAGTAAAACTTGCAAGTGATAACAGCTGATCATGACATGGGAAAGCAACAACAAAACTTAAAAAATTAGAGCTATTAACCAATCAAAATGGCAACAGATGTTTTGCTGCAAGTTTTTACTGGTTCCTATTTGGCGTTTCGAGAGAGTTTTTACGTCATTCTCAGTTTGCTAACACTTCTTTGCAAGTTCCGTCACCGAACACAGCTAATGACTATTGTTATCTTTGTTTTGGTTATGCAACTTTATTTGCAGTGTTCGAATATTGCAAAATTTAATAATTATTTTTCTTATCAAATTAAAACAATTGCAATAGCAAAATAATTACCCACCTTTCCAAAAAACTTCCAAAAATAACTATAAGTTTTGGTTTTTAAACGACATTTCCAAAGTAATTTCCTTTTACACACCAAAAGACAATATTCACATTTATTGAAATTGAGCATTCGAAACTTAAAGCAAGCCCTTGATTATTCATGTTGCAATAAACATTAAAAGACATTGCGGAAAACATCCTGCACTTATTTGTTTGTGTTATAAATTTAAATTCGCATCTGCATTCCTCTATCATCTAAATAACACAAATCACAGATTCATTGGTTCATATTGACGAAGCCAATACGTGATTGCGGTTATTGCAACCGTGATTGAGAACGGGAGCAGATTCTGTCAAAGCCTGTCAGTCACGGGGTTTTCTTTGAAGCTGTCCTGCGATTTATTGTTATATTTCAGTGGCTGAAGTTTAAATATTAACGGAAAAAATTTGTTCAAAAAAGTGCATTGTTATTTTCTAAGATAAAACTATTTTTGTTTAAGCGTCTACAATTTTTTGTTTGTTTGCTTAGTTAAATATATTTATAGTTTATCGTTGAATAATATTATAGTTTTGTTTGATCATACATTATTAGTTGAGTTACTTATTCACGCATTAAGAAACATGGCAAATATATGGATTTAAATCTTATTAACCTGGTATTATCTTCAAATTACTTTTTTTCTAATATACATATTCGCAGAAATTTTGCTAATGCGAATATTCGCGACACTCCTTGTATGCACAAGATCCGTTTGCTGCCTCGCTAGCATCACAAAAAATATGAAGCTTTAGTTTCGAATTCTCACTGCCGAACACATTCCACGTATTTCGCTAAGGTATGACAGTGATTGTAGAAATCCTTTAAAATATGTGATAATATTACTCGGTACTTTGTCATCCCAGTTCATCTTACAGGCTTTGCAATAATATCTTTTCTACCATAACTACGGGACTCAGTAGACCGAGAGGATCGTAAATCTTGGATTCAATTGATAAAATGGATCGTTTTGTTATTGCTGGGATTTCTTGGTTAACTTCTAAAATGAAATGAAATTCGTCGCTTTTATTCAACCATCCCAGACCCAAGGTTTTTCTAGAGTAAGTTTTGTCTAGAGTTAGACTTTTTGAGTTGTTGCTACTTTCTTCTACATCCTCAGCCATCTCAGGTAAATTAGAGACCCATTTACACAAAGGAGTCGCTCCCGGTAGGAATATCATTTACGTAGAAGTCGGCCAACGTCTTGGTCGGCGCATTGCATACCCAATTGTCGAAGACACCGTATACATCGATATGGAGCCGCTGCCACGCCAAAAGAGACGATATTAGGCCTGTATATATCCAGGGGTTCGGACTCATTTTCACGAAATAATATCAACTGCAAAATTTCTCTGATCTTCCTGTTCCAAGACTTGCCTGAAAATTTTTTCTGTGTCGGTGGTGACGCCAAACTTGTACTGTGTGAAACGTAAAAGAATGGAAAACAAATCGTTTTGTAAAGGGGGTCCTCTCATTTGGATATCATTGAGTGATATACCTGAAAATGTCCTTTGGCTGCCATCAAAAACTACATGAAACCTTGTAGTGATACTTTGTCGTAAAACATCTTGATAGGAACACATATGGTTTTTCATTACTTTCGATTTTATTCATATGTCCCAAATATTATCCATCCTAGTGTGGTATTCTGTAAGTATGGACCCTTACTTAATCGTATTCGACCATCGAGTAATAACTTCCAGAAGATATCTGCACCTAAAAGTAGGACGATTTCTGACGACGAATAAAATTACGGATCCTCTAAAGTACCTTCTTGTGGTATCTTGAGGGTTTTATAATTTAAGCTTATTGATGGCAAGGAACTAGTGATGCTGTTCAATACTAAACACTTGATGATAGTGTTGTAAATATGGCTTCGAGACGGCAGTTTGATTTCACAGGACTCTGCCGTATGGGTGACTGCTTTTATTTTGCGACTCGAGGGAGCTTGTAACTACAAGGTGGCGCAAAAGTAAGCTTCCCATGTTCAGCATATCTGTTGTGGCACGTGCAGTGTGTGCTGTTGCACCGTCATGTTGGAACCACATGTTTTCCAATCCCAATTCATCAAGTTGCGGCAAAAAGAACTCGTTGATCATTGCTCTGTAGCGCTCACCATTCACAGTAACCGTTTGGCCCCGACCGATTATTGGTCAAATAAATAGTCAGCAATATTCCGCGTTCTGGAGCAGTGTAGCGTAACATTGTTTATCAACGTGTATTTCGCATGTGTTTACTACACAAATGTCAAAACAGAACTGACTTTAGGGGCCAATCGCAAAATTTATAGCATTTTCTGATAGGAGGATGACTTTTGCGCCACCCTGTATACAATGTTGACTACAGCCGTCTAATAAAGCTCGATGTATGGTAAACATCACCCGTTCCTGCTACCTCAAGCAATGCTGTACCTAAAATAATAGTATTCCTGCCTATGTTCAATACATTCCTTTAATTTATCAGAAGAGTGCAATACCGTTGACGTATTATTATTTGGTGTAAATTTAAATTCAGGAGCTGTCACAGAGAAGTTGACATGTTCACCACTAATATAGCCACGGAGCAAGCTGTAGGGTTATATACTTGCGTTATATATTACTTTATTAATTTTTAAAATTGTTTTTGGTTCACTGTTGTTAAATGTTAACTATCAAAATTAAAATTTTTTTTCCTACAATCAACAATTTTAAACAGTAAAATGGCATAGCGGGCGTATTGACAGTAAATGCATTCACTCACCCATTCAAAGTGAAATGTAATCAAGTCAAAATCAATTTTTTGCACTCAAACGATTGCGTGTTTGAGTGTTTGGTAAATTAAATGCTACCCAGCAGGAACATTGGGCGTCTGACTGTTTTTGGAAATGGGAATTGTTCTGTACCATCACTACCGCAATAGCACTCCCGCCACCAACAGAAGAGATAGCGGTGGCTATCTAGGCACATGTATGCAGGAGCAAGGGGGATAGCAATAGCATCAACAAATACGAAGTGAAGACTAGATGCATATACTACTATACTATATTATCGAAAATCTAGGACGCAAGTCGAGAAAGTGTAGAAACTTCGAAGTGATGAAAGTCGGGTTCTGGCAGACCAAAAAAGCGACATACAACCAAAGCAACAACTATTTAAGCAATAACTACTATAATAAGAGATCCATAGCAATACATTTTATTCAGCAATCAACGCAATTCTTCGGTGAGCTGTATGGTTCATGTTATATATTAATACTAATTTACAAGTATCTAATTAAATATACGTATATTTTTAAATATTTATCAAATTTTAAATAAAATAATTAATTTTAAACTAAATATTAGTTTAAACAACACACTAGTTTTTGTTTCTTCATTCAATAAGAGTTCGTTTCTTAAATCTTTCGTTCAATTTATATAAATACAAAAATATAAAAATAAATTATTTTATTACTTATAATTAATGAAATTATTAAAATCAAAAGCCATTAAATGTATTTTAAAATAAACTTTTCCAAATTATAATCTATTTTAACATATTTTCATTAATTTTCTTATTAAATTTTTAATTTAATACTTACTTTTATTAATATTAATATTTAAATTTTTATTATTGTGTACACTCTTTCTCTAGTTAACTAAAATGATTCGATCACCTATGCATACAAGAAGTTTCACAGCAACAGAAACTCAAAACCAAAAACAATTTTAAAAATTAATAAAGTAACATATAACATAAGTATATAACCCTACACAAGCTATTGTGTTTTTTGTTGCACTGCTTACATGAACCGAAATTACATTCTTCTAAATCATGCCTACCACGTAAACAATTTGTACATTACGTTTTAGTACCACCGAATTTATACCTGTCTGACACAGGTAGTTTCAAAAATCTAGCACATGTATATAATAAACGATGCTTAGCCCATATAGGACATACCCGAAAGAGATTATTCTTCGATGTTTAAGTAGTCGATACGAAGCCATGCAGCTTTGGCTGAGATTGACCTTTATTGGGCTCACGAATGGTTTTGTTCGTGTGTGGAGAAACTGAGGTTTGGTGTACTTTAATTATATCTAAGGTATCGGCCTTATAATTGAAAAAGTTTAACAGCTGCTCCAGTTTTACCGATTTGCTCAATTCTCTTGAAAACTAATTTTTATATTGTTCCCAATCTTTCTCGACCTGGCTGTCTAGTATCAAATTATCCCAATGTTCTGTAGGTTCCCCAAGAGAACTTAATGCTCGAATATTTTTAAGAACGGTGTAGGCTAACCTTAAATAAAGCTTTTACGTGATTGCGTACTAGTAACTTTGGGTTATTGAATTTATTCGTGAGCAAGTCCCAAGAAATCGAATAGTTATCGCTCGTAAACTCTACTGATTTAACTACCGGTTACCGACGATTTCAAATAGTGAAACTTTTGCATGCTATCTAATTGCGTAGAGCTATGTATCATCGAGTAAAAGGTGCAACGAAACTCGAGCCAGTCTCCATACGAGCCGTGAAACGATGGCAGAGAAATGATAGACAATTTGACCAACGATTGAGAGTTGCATTTGGGACCTTCACCAAAACTATTAGAATTAGTCTTGATTTCTATAATACTAGCCATAGCACTATAGAAGGAATTTGCACATGCTTCACGAATTTCCAATTGTTGCTCGATGTCGTGTTCAGAGGCTGATTCTTCAATGGAAGTTTGGACTTTCCAAAAAACTTCCAAAAATAACTATAAGTTTTGGTTTTTAAACGACATTTCCAAAGTAATTTCCTTTTACACACCAAAAGACAATATTCACATTTATTGAAATTGAGCATTCGAAACTTAAAGCAAGCCCTTGATTATTCATGTTGCAATAAACATTAAAAGACATTGCGGAAAACATCCTGCACTTATTTGTTTGTGTTATAAATTTAAATTCGCATCTGCATTCCTCTATCATCTAAATAACACAAATCACAGATTCATTGGTTCATATTGACGAAGCCAATACGTGATTGCGGTTATTGCAACCGTGATTGAGAACGGGAGCAGATTCTGTCAAAGCCTGTCAGTCACGGGGTTTTCTTTGAAGCTGTCCTGCGATTTATTGTTATATTTCAGTGGCTGAAGTTTAAATATTAACGGAAAAAATTTGTTCAAAAAAGTGCATTGTTATTTTCTAAGATAAAACTATTGTTGTTTAAGCGTCTACAATTTTTTGTTTGTTTGCTTAGTTAAATATATTTATAGTTTATCGTTGAATAATATTATAGTTTTGTTTGATCATACATTATTAGTTGAGTTACTTATTCACGCATTAAGAAACATGGCAAATATATGGATTTAAATCTTATTAACCTGGTATTATCTTCAAATTACTTTTTTTCTAATATACATATTCGCAGAAATTTTGCTAATGCGAATATTCGCGACACTCCTTGTATGCACAAGATCCGTTTGCTGCCTCGCTAGCATCACAAAAAATATGAAGCTTTAGTTTCGAATTCTCACTGCCGAACACATGACGTGGAACACGTATTTCGCTAAGGTATGACAGTGATTGTAGAAATCCTTTAAAATATGTGATAATATTACTCGGTACTTTGTCATCCCAGTTCATCTTACAGGCTTTGCAATAATATCTTTTCTACCATAACTACGGGACTCAGTAGACCGAGAGGATCGTAAATCTTGGATTCAATTGATAAAATGGATCGTTTTGTTATTGCTGGGATTTCTTGGTTAACTTCTAAAATGAAATGAAATTCGTCGCTTTTATTCAACCATCCCAGACCCAAGGTTTTTCTAGAGTAAGTTTTGTCTAGAGTTAGACTTTTTGAGTTGTTGCTACTTTCTTCTACATCCTCAGCCATCTCAGGTAAATTAGAGACCCATTTACACAAAGGAGTCGCTCCCGGTAGGAATATCATTTACGTAGAAGTCGGCCAACGTCTTGGTCGGCGCATTGCATACCCAATTGTCGAAGACACCGTATACATCGATATGGAGCCGCTGCCACGCCAAAAGAGACGATATTAGGCCTGTATATATCCAGGGGTTCGGACTCATTTTCACGAAATAATATCAACTGCAAAATTTCTCTGATCTTCCTGTTCCAAGACTTGCCTGAAAATTTTTTCTGTGTCGGTGGTGACGCCAAACTTGTACTGTGTGAAACGTAAAAGAATGGAAAACAAATCGTTTTGTAAAGGGGGTCCTCTCATTTGGATATCATTGAGTGATATACCTGAAAATGTCCTTTGGCTGCCATCAAAAACTACATGAAACCTTGTAGTGATACTTTGTCGTAAAACATCTTGATAGGAACACATATGGTTTTTCATTACTTTCGATTTTATTCATATGTCCCAAATATTATCCATCCTAGTGTGGTATTCTGTAAGTATGGACCCTTACTTAAGCGTATTCGACCATCGAGTAATAACTTCCAGAAGATATCTGCACCTAAAAGTAGGACGATTTCTGACGACGAATAAAATTACGGATCCTCTAAAGTACCTTCTTGTGGTATCTTGAGGGTTTTATAATTTAAGCTTATTGATGGCAAGGAACTAGTGATGCTGTTCAATACTAAACACTTGATGATAGTGTTGTAAATATGGCTTCGAGACGGCAGTTTGATTTCACAGGACTCTGCCGTATGGGTGACTGCTTTTATTTTGCGACTCGAGGGAGCTTGTAACTACAAGGTGGCGCAAAAGTAAGCTTCCCATGTTCAGCATATCTGTTGTGGCACGTGCAGTGTGTGCTGTTGCACCGTCATGTTGGAACCACATGTTTTCCAATCCCAATTCATCAAGTTGCGGCAAAAAGAACTCGTTGATCATTGCTCTGTAGCGCTCACCATTCACAGTAACCGTTTGGCCCCGACCGATTATTGGTCAAATAAATAGTCAGCAATATTCCGCGTTCTGGAGCAGTGTAGCGTAACATTGTTTATCAACGTGTATTTCGCATGTGTTTACTACACAAATGTCAAAACAGAACTGACTTTAGGGGCCAATCGCAAAATTTATAGCATTTTCTGATAGGAGGATGACTTTTGCGCCACCCTGTATACAATGTTGACTACAGCCGTCTAATAAAGCTCGATGTATGGTAAACATCACCCGTTCCTGCTACCTCAAGCAATGCTGTACCTAAAATAATAGTATTCCTGCCTATGTTCAATACATTCCTTTAATTTATCAGAAGAGTGCAATACCGTTGACGTATTATTATTTGGTGTAAATTTAAATTCAGGAGCTGTCACAGAGAAGTTGACATGTTCACCACTAATATAGCCACGGAGCAAGCTGTAGGGTTATATACTTGCGTTATATATTACTTTATTAATTTTTAAAATTGTTTTTGGTTCACTGTTGTTAAATGTTAACTATCAAAATTAAAATTTTTTTTCCTACAATCAACAATTTTAAACAGTAAAATGGCATAGCGGGCGTATTGACAGTAAATGCATTCACTCACCCATTCAGAGTGAAATGTAATCAAGTCAAAATCAATTTTTTGCACTCAAACGATTGCGTGTTTGAGTGTTTGGTAAATTAAATGCTACCCAGCAGGAACATTGGGCGTCTGACTGTTTTTGGAAATGGGAATTGTTCTGTACCATCACTACCGCAATAGCACTCCCGCCACCAACAGAAGAGATAGCGGTGGCTATCTAGGCACATGTATGCAGGAACAAGGGGGATAGCAATAGCATCAACAAATACGAAGTGAAGACTAGATGCATATACTACTATACTATATTATCGAAAATCTAGGACGCAAGTCGAGAAAGTGTAGAAACTTCGAAGTGATGAAAGTCGGGTTCTGGCAGACCAAAAAAGCGACATACAACCAAAGCAACAACTATTTAAGCAATAACTACTATAATAAGAGATCCATAGCAATACATTTTATTCAGCAATCAACGCAATTCTTCGGTGAGCTGTATGGTTCATGTTATATATTAATACTAATTTACAAGTATCTAATTAAATATACGTATATTTTTAAATATTTATCAAATTTTAAATAAAATAATTAATTTTAAACTAAATATTAGTTTAAACAACACACTAGTTTTTGTTTCTTCATTCAATAAGAGTTCGTTTCTTAAATCTTTCGTTCAATTTATATAAATACAAAAATATAAAAATAAATTATTTTATTACTTATAATTAATGAAATTATTAAAATCAAAAGCCATTAAATGTATTTTAAAATAAACTTTTCCAAATTATAATCTATTTTAACATATTTTCATTAATTTTCTTATTAAATTTTTAATTTAATACTTACTTTTATTAATATTAATATTTAAATTTTTATTATTGTGTACACTCTTTCTCTAGTTAACTAAAATGATTCGATCACCTATGCATACAAGAAGTTTCACAGCAACAGAAACTCAAAACCAAAAACAATTTTAAAAATTAATAAAGTAATATATAACATAAGTATATAACCCTACACAAGCTATTGTGTTTTTTGTTGCACTGCTTACATGAACCGAAATTACATTCTTCTAAATCATGCCTACCACGTAAACAATTTGTACAATACGTTTTAGTACCACCGAATTTATACCTGTCTGACACAGGTAGTTTCAAAAATCTAGCACATGTATATAATAAACGATGCTTAGCCCATATAGGACATACCCGAAAGAGATTATTCTTCGATGTTTAAGTAGTCGATACGAAGCCATGCAGCTTTGGCTGAGATTGACCTTTATTGGGCTCACGAATGGTTTTGTTCGTGTGTGGAGAAACTGAGGTTTGGTGTACTTTAATTATATCTAAGGTATCGGCCTTATAATTGAAAAAGTTTAACAGCTGCTCCAGTTTTACCGATTTGCTCAATTCTCTTGAAAACTAATTTTTATATTGTTCCCAATCTTTCTCGACCTGGCTGTCTAGTATCAAAGTATCCCAATGTTCTGTAGGTTCCCCAAGAGAACTTAATGCTCGAATATTTTTAAGAACGGTGTAGGCTAACCTTAAATAAAGCTTTTACGTGATTGCGTACTAGTAACTTTGGGTTATTGAATTTATTCGTGAGCAAGTCCCAAGAAATCGAATAGTTATCGCTCGTAAACTCTACTGATTTAACTACCGGTTACCGACGATTTCAAATAGTGAAACTTTTGCATGCTATCTAATTGCGTAGAGCTATGTATCATCGAGTAAAAGGTGCAACGAAACTCGAGCCAGTCTCCATACGAGCCGTGAAACGATGGCAGAGAAATGATAGACAATTTGACCAACGATTGAGAGTTGCATTTGGGACCTTCACCAAAACTATTAGAATTAGTCTTGATTTCTATAATACTAGCCATAGCACTATAGAAGGAATTTGCACATGCTTCACGAATTTCCAATTGTTGCTCGATGTCGTGTTCAGAGGCTGATTCTTCAATGGAAGTTTGGACTGAATTAAATTCGTTCAGCAATGACTTTGTTGAATCAATGCGCCACTTAATTTGGGATAATTGTTTACTTGTTGGATGTGCGCCTTCAAATGAAACTACAAATTTAGAAAATTTTATTAGTGTTAAAACCGCGCGGCAAACGTTAACGTTATTGGTGGTCCCGGGATCTGTTCAATAGAGCCAAAACCCTCGATAGCGAGGCTCAGTGGCTTGAATATTTTAACAAACTGTGGACCTATAAGAAAGCCTTGAGACAAGCGCTATTAAGGTCGCAAACGGCCTTGAGATATTTGCGGCGACCTAACGGTACCTGGACCAGCTCAGAAGGGGCAACTCAGGAACATCTCCTGGATACTCATTTACCGGGAAATATGCGTTGTGCACCAAATGTGCAATGAGAAGAATATTTAATTTCTTGAAAAGGCTCATAGAGTCTAATAGACGGCACGGGTTACACATTCTTCGGATGAGACACTTTTGTAAAATTAAGAGTGGGTGAAGCTTGTATATATATATATCAACAATATAAAGTGCTATGGTTTTTAACGTGGGATTTGAGACGTCATCGCTACCGCTAGAATCAGAATTGTTTAAAGTTTTGATTATTTTAAGAATTTCTGAACCTGAGATTGGATTAAAAAAAAACTATTGCTGGGAGGTGTGAATTCAGTTATTATAGTGTTATTATGACACATGCACATCATTGGATTCCTGATTATGTCAGAAACTGCTCCTACATTAACAAAAAAGTTATTTAGTCCGTTTGCAACTACCAACGACTCCGAAATATCCACACAATCCACGCATAACACAAGAGTGCCGGATTTTCGCTTAGAATTTCAGTTTGTAATACGATTTACAGCGTCCCATTCTTTTTTTGGGTTACCTTGTGCTAATAAAAACAGGTTTTGGTAATATTTATCTCGACTTGACCTTATTTCTTTATTTAGCCCACGATTCCGCAGATTAGTGTTGGTAGGCTGCCTCTTGCATTTTTTCCGTAATTTATTTTTCATTTTGATTTTATGTAATAAGCCGCGAGTTATCCATGGCTTCAGAGATAAAGAGGATGGTTTCGGAAAAACAGTATTTTTTTAATTGTTAATGTGGAGAGTAAGAGTGTTAATAAATAAATTAAATGCCTTGTTAACGTTTGTTTCACCAAAAACAGTTTCCCAGTTTTCAAAGCGAAGTGACTCACAAAGAGCATTTTTTTGCTGGAGCCTGATTGAGTATTGCAACTATTAAGTTGCCTATTTATGTTTACTAGAGTTCGCCCAGTGGTTGAAATTCAACCAATAAACTTTATTTTATTTTATTTTTTTGCTGTAGGTATGTTTTATCCGCCTTTTTTTCTTCCTCTCTATGTCGTTCCTTTCCTCTAACATATTTTTATTTTCCTTGATTTCTTTTTTTACTCTCTTATTTTATTTTTTACTTTCCTCAAACTTCTTTTCCTTTCCCTTCCCTTCCTTTTATTTTCTTTCTTTCCCCTTCGTTTTCTTACCTTTTCTTTAATTCCCTTTCCCTTCCTTTAATTTCCTTACCATTCCTTTCTTTCCTTTAATTTTCCTTCCTTTCCTATCCTTTCCATTCCCTTCCCTTTCCTTCCTTTCCTTTCCTTTTCCTTTTCTTTCCTTTCTTTCCTTTAATTCTCCTTCCTTTCAATTCTTTTCCTTTCCTCTATTTTCCTTTAATTTTCTTCGGTGTTTAATACTCTTTATGAGTAATCATTTATTTTATTTTTGTAAACCCTGTTTGTAGGTATCAGCAATCAAGTTTACGTATTTGCTCATATTTTACATTGCTTTTTTAACGTATCGAACAAAGCAACTTTTCGTGCTCTCAGGAGAGCAGCTGACACTGGGCATCGTAGCCAGTAATCAATACAATAACAACAACTAAAGCAAAAATGCATGACACAACAGAGTATCTATAGCGTGAATACTTATTTTTCATTGGTCCACTACCAACTCTTCGCACTCACAGTGAGAGCCGACCACACGAATAACACAAAAACATGAATGCAAGTCTACTCACACTACTACGGCTCTTAATTTTTTCCTACAAAGCAGCTCCTCGGCCATGCTCACGATTCAGCATAGTACACAAAAAGCAAGTACACACACACAGCGTGTTTATAGTGTGAATAAGTAAATGTGTAGTGGTGTGACTTTTATGTTAAATTTTTTATATTAAAATGATTTTTAAAATTTTTTTATTTACGGATAAAAGTACACCTCAAAATTTCTTATCTATACATATATAATTTGTATACCTTACAATTATAGTTTAGCAGAAAACGGTTCTACATTGCATTCATCTTATCTATTTATATATAAGATGTTAATAAGTTGGATACCAGTCATGCAATGGTCAGAAATTCCTAAATCAAGATTAATACCCACATGAAAGTCATCTTCAAAATTATTTAATCTACAATATACATGGTCTATGCAGGTCCCTGACTCAGGACGGGTAGTCTCTTGAATAAAAGAGATTAGACCATGTTCTGCCAGGAGTGCAAGATTGTTATCTAATAAAGTATTTACACTCACCAAATCAAAATTAAAATTACCTAAAATAAATAAATTCACTAATTTTTCACTACACAATAGAACAGCAAACTCCTCATGAAATTGTTTAAAGGAAAGGGAATGTAATCTATAAATACATACAAAGGTGTAAGGTACATTGCAAATTACAAACGAAATCTTTAATTAAGATGGGCATTTACGAGTATTGATAAATTTATGGTGTCAGTTTTGTTATGCAAAAGGCGCATCATTTATAATATTTCAACACTTTCTCTATTGCTTAGTATTACATAATTCTTAGGTCACCATTAAAAAACTTATTTTTTTTGTTAATAAAAGTAGTCTTTTGGCATATTTGTTTTCACAAATTAAAAAAATAAAAAGCCTAATCCTATGATTTTACATTATTTATCGTAGAACTTATGTATTTATAATACCATTTACATTATATGTTTTATTTCCTACTATATGTATGGTGTGCTCCCTTCCACCTGGAATTCCGCCTTCGCCAGCTATCATCTGTTCGCGCATATTGATGCTAGCGCTGCTTCGATCAGCTGGCCATATATGCATAATTAAAAAAATTAACAATTAAGGAAGTCTAAGTTCTAATGGAACCGAATATTATATACCTAGTAGTGATATATTATGTCATCCCAATTTACGCAGGTCTATTTTAATACTTTCAGTTCGTATTTGCGTTCAAATAGACGGACAGATAGGCGTATCGAGAGACGGGCATGGCTACATCGACACTGCTCATCCTCCTGATCATTTCAGTAGTACTACTACCCATATACCAAATTTCATCCAAATCGGTAAGTCGTTCCTGAGATAGTAGTGGATATACAAATATACAACTATACCAATATACAAGAATAACTCGTTTAAAGTTATAAGATACCTACAAAAAAGGTATGAATATCAAAAAAGATATACAACTTCGCTTTTGCAGTGGGTAACTATTAACTACTTGCCCGGATATTTTACTTTTTACGTTTTGATATACATTAATAAATATATATCTCGATTCGTTTATGCCGAATGAAGTTATATACCTCGTGTGCGTAGATATAAAACATGTGTGTCTTTTATAGCCGCTAAAGAACTCCACCGATCTTTATGAAATTTTCACAATATATACTTGGGTTCACTGGGTACAGCATAAGCAATATATAGTTTTGGAAAAGTAAGCGCAGTCACGCTTCCAGGAGGATAAAGTTTCAATGCGACATTACTCCACGCAAACATCTTTTGTGTCACGCCTACTTCTTCAAAATTGACAAAATATTTTTTCAGCCGAGTTTTTCTTAAAAAGCTCATTATGTGTGCAAAAGCTGATTGATATAACTTGCTTAGTTGTAGAAATATCGCTTTTTAAATTTTACAAAAAAATTTTTCAGAACTATGTTAAAAAACTGGGTGTGGACACTATCCGATGTCGTCCATTTTTACAGCAAACAGTTCACCAAATTTCGTCTCGACAAATCAATTTTTGGCGGAGTTATGGCATAAAAAGTTTTGTGGAATAGTCCACCATAAAAGGAGCGGGGACACGCCCCTTTTCGAAAATTTTAAGTTTTTGGATTTGTTTGTTTACGGAAACTTTAAAAGTGAAATATAAATGATGTAAAGCTATTTTACTCAAAGTTATTGCCTATTTAATATATCTACGATAATCTTCAAAATCTTTCATATAAACGTAGGCGTAGACCTTAACCGATCCCGCATATTTTTTCCTGGAACATTCCCTGCATACCTGGAAACCTGCGTGCTGAATTTCGTTTCGAGATCTTGAACGGGTTTTGATTTATAATTAATATTATTTCTAAATTTTGCTTAATGCCACACCCTTTTTCAAAAATTTCTTGAAAAATTTATTTTATGCCTCAATCTCAATGTATTCACCAAATTTTATCCTTATAGGTGTGTTATGTACTAAGTAATCCCTGTTTTTGTGTTTTCGAAAATATTCTATGTATAACGAGTGGGCGTGGCTATCATCCGATTTCGCCCATTTAAAGTAGCGCTCGGATATGAGTGCCAAGGAACCCGCATACCAAATTTCATTACGATATCTTAAAATTTACTCAAGTTATCGTGTTCATAGACGGACGGACGGACGTGGCTCAATCAATTTCTCTTTTCCTCCTGAAAATTTTGATATACGAGGTGTGTTCAAAACGTATGGCGAATTTTGAATTTTCGCTGGTTACGTATATTCGAATTTCGAATTTTTTGTGGCGTTATGTTGGTACTCATGTCTGTCACTTATGCCGACAAGCTCGGCCATTTTGAATGTTCAGTTAATTGTTGACAGCTGCTTTGCTTGCACGTGTTTTGGATTGTCTTCGATTTTTACCTATTCAAAAAAATGGATCAAAGAACCTGTATCAAATTTTGTGTGAAAAACGAAATTAAGTGCGCGGATGCATTCCGAATGTTGACTGTGGCATACGGAGAAGCTACCTTGGACCGAAGCAACGTTTATCTGTGGTACAAAATGTTCTCAGAAGGCCGAGAAGATGTGCAAAGAAGAACAAAAATTTGCTTTTGCACCACGATAACGCCCCTGCTCACGCATCGTTGCTTGTGCGCGACTTTTTGGCCATATTCCCCAGATCTGGCCCCCTGTGACTTTTTCTTGTTCCTAAACTGAAGAGGCCCATGAAAGGACGACGTTACGCTTCTCTTGACGAGATAAAGACGGCATCGAAGGAGGAGCTGAACAAGATACAAAAAAGATATTTTTTGAAGTGTTTCGAAGATTGGAGAAACCGTTGGCACAAGTGTATAATATCTCATGGGGATTACTTTGAAGGGGACAAAATAGATATTCATGAATAAATAAATACAAGGTTAGTGATATAGTGAACTCATGAAGCGGCAAAATATTACGATTGCTGCGTTACAGGAGAAAAATCTCGGTACCCGGTCAGATCAACGGACCTGTGACGGCTATAGCATCCATAGGCGTGGCCGTGAAAAAGGACTCGAGGGTGGCTTGCGTTCATCACTCACAAATCAGTGCAATTTCAGCCTGATGTCGACCCGAGGGACACCGCCTTAGAACGTGAAGGGATGGTTGTCCGTTCAGGCAATGTTGAGATTACTAACATTTACACTAACAAGAGTTGAGCTAATTGTTGAAATTCGACGGCCCTTACCATCATGAGCGCCTATAACACAAGCACTACAAGTCCAACAATTGTATAAATAAATTGTATAATTGTAGATGTTCTGTAACACAAAGTGAATTGTAGTCACTGGTGGAATAATTGCTATTATTGCAATTTTTTTACAATTGGAGTTTCGTTCCGTAACACAACGCGCACTTTCGTACAGTTAAGTTACGAAATTGTAATTGGAAATGGTAAAAAAATAGATACCTACGTTCAAAGCTGGGTAGATGAGTATTATGAAATCTATCAAAGAGAAAGTATAAGCTGTAACACACTGAAAGATGGAGAATTTGTAGAAAGGTTTAGACTGAGTAGAGAACAGTGCGAAACTCTACTTAAAGGCATACGCCAAACAATTTCTAATGCGACAAATGTCTTGTCACTATCACAGAAACTTCTCATTTCCATGCATTGGGTCGGAAACGGAGTATTCCCTGAAGTTTGCGGAGCGAAAGATGGAATACTAATAAACTTCGATGTCCCAACGAATAGCTAGCCCGCGTACATCGATCGCCATGAAAAGCATTCAATTATTTGCAGTGTGCGTGATGCGCGAGTACTTCGTAATAGTTATCTATATCGCAGGATGGAAATTGGTTGAAGACCTCATGGAAGCGCCGTGATTCTTGGAGATTCAGCGTATCCTTTACATGAGTGGTTAATTCCACCAACCTATGACGCTCACATGAACCAATTCTGACAACATTCAACAAAGCTCATAAAAGGACTCTGCGTATTATAGAAAATGCTTTTGGCGGACTAAAGAAAAAATGTTTATGCCTGAATCATCTACGGGTTAATCCAGTCTTCGCAGAAAATAAAGTTAAGTGCTGCGCAGCATTATTCAAAAGCACCGAAAAGGGTTTCCTTATTTTCCTTTACTTTTTGTAGGAACTGCATTTTCTTTTGAAAGGTTTGCTGTTTGCAAGCTATGTTCTCGATTTGAAAGTTTCAATAAAATTTAAATTATAATTAACTTCAAATGACGAGTGAAGTTTCATGAAAAAATCTAGATTTAACAAAAATGACGACAAAAAGTGTGAATGGGGCATGGTCAGTGACCGTCCAGTGCACCAAAATCCTTACCAAGTAAAACCGTGCCTGCTCGTTTTCGCGAAATATATCGCTTTAACCCTTATGATGCTCCGTGGTTTTGCCATACAAAGTTTTGAAAAGTTTTTTTAGGTTCTGTGGTACGCACTGTTTCTATGACTGACGTTAATCTCTAAGAATGGCAGTTTTTAGAAATAATTTGAACACTATAACTAAATTAAACAATTTATTCGTATTTCAGACACGAGTCACGCTGCCCTGTATATGTTATGCAACTACAACAAAACTATATGTTTCCTTAAAGATTTTTCGCGCTGAGCTCGAATGTGTCCTCAAAAATGTGCCATGCAGAACTTCTTAGAAAAGCGGGTGTGAAATCCCGGAATTGGTATAATTTGAACTATGGCCCCGTGCTTAGGGTCTATTATCATAATATGATTTTTATCCCATTTTAAGAACAAGGGATCTTTAAGGAAACATATAGTTTTGTTGTAGGGCAGTGTGACTAGTGTCTGAAATATGAATAAATTATTTAATTAAGTTATAGTTTCAAACTTTTTTTTTTTAATTGCCGCTCTTAAAGATAAACGTCAGTCAAATAAATCGATCGTTCCACCGGCTTTGTCACTTCTAAAAACCGTATCTTCACTAATTTCAACAAAGCTGACTCGGTTGGTTTTCTTAACTTTACTGAGAGCTCCTTCGCTGCTCTTCCCACCCCGTCTGACGTACGAAAAGGGGAAAGAGCGTTTTGCATGGTAATAGATTCTGCCATCTAGATGAAAAAATCTAGGTGATGAGGTAGTAGGATATCTAACAACTGTTTTCAATCTGTCTATGATCACTTTTGTCATTTAAGAAAAATGGAAGCAGGCAAAGGTGGTGCCACTACTAAAGCCTGGCCAACCAGCTAACGTGGGGGAGTCGTATAAACCGAAATCGCTTCTCTCGCCAGTAGTGAAAACCTTGGAGACAGTCTTGCTCCCTTACTACACCGCTAACTTGCTACCCGCCGAACATCAGCATGGTTTCCGCAAAATGCATAGCACTACCACCGCGCTAAACGAAATCACCACTCAGATAAATGTCTCAATCAAGATCGTCCTAACGACAGAATTTCTGGGGTGCGCTTGACTGGTCTAAAGTTTTGGACACGATTAATCACGCGCAACTCATTAATGACTTTGAAGAGTCAACTCTTCCCCCCTGTCCAAAGCGTTGGACCCCAGTTACCTAAGCAAGGGCGACTTCCCTCCCCACTGCAGGGTGTCTCGATCGACTCCTACGCCAATGATTTCTGTGCTCATGCAATAATTCTTACCTCCCGCCATTGTACGGTTTCTTCGCTGGACGAAATCTGGCACTGCTACATACTAAATCCTCTGCCACCTTATTTACGACGTGGACAGAGCAAGTGGATCACATTTGATAACATGCGCAACTCCACCAAAGTACAAAGCCGCAACCAAATTCTCAAGCCAATAGCTGGCATTATTTGGGGTCAAAGACACACACTGGAAAAGTTTGCAGGCCTGTCAAAGCAACACACTCAGAACTGCCACGGGACGTCTTATTATGTGACCTGAACACCACCTTCACAGCGAAACAAAAATGCTCGGAGTTAAAGATCATGGTGAAATGTTGATCAGGCAATTCCTGTGCATTTGTTATAAACGGCAACATCCGATAGGAGATAAGGAGATATCTCCGTATGAACAATGATGAGCTCCGGCGTTACATATTTTCGCCGTTTGATCCAAAGGTGCATCGACGGGCCCTCAACCTCATCCACACAGAGTCAATAAACTCCTCTGTCAGCTCTAGCCCAGTGAATGGCGTCAGTCAGGCACAATCTCCATCTGCTGCCGAAGAGGAACACGAACTGCCTAGGGAGACAAGAGTCATGCTGGTCCAACTTCGTCCTGGATATTGTAACAAATTAAGCTCTTACCTATCCAGACTGAACCCTGACATGCCAAATATCTTCCTGGCATGCGGCACGTCACCCCATGACACCACGAAACGACTATTTCCTAAGTGGCTGCATTAATGAACGAAAGGGATAGATATGTAGGGTCATGATTCTCCTTTGGTCATAACCCTACCTGCTAATGGTTCGCAATGTGTTCCGTTAACCCATGATAATTCTCCTTCAACTTACCGTAACACAACTCTACATTTTGCCATTAAAGTAAATAACCACCTTCAACAATTTTGATATTCCATGTAACAATATTCTTTAATAGCTAAATTTTCAACTTCTTCTTATAAGTTCTTAATTAAGCCTAACCATCACTTAACCAATTTTTTGTTTTTTGGTTTTTTTTTACAGTGAATGACAAATCAAGGTCTGAGGTCGTTAAATATTCTTACTAACAAGTTTATGATTAAATTTAAGTATGTTTTCTAGAAATTATGCCAAGACGAAACGACCAAACTAAATCTTACGGACTTTACTACCCAACCTCGTTTTATCTGTCCGTGTGCCTATGTACATACATAAATACAGCAAGGGATTGAGAATAGTTACTACCTTGCAATAAAATAATATCAATTGCTGAAAATAGTGGCCTTCAAAATAACTACTTTGTGCTAATTGCGCAATATATATAACTTTTATCAAACGCATAGATGCTAACTACCAAATAGTTGAAGAGTCATGCAGAGATATTCACAACTCATCACGAATTTCAATATTTCATGTGGCAGCCTGGGTTGCTCTGACATGAATGTCAGCTGTTCACTAAATGCCAAATTTAAACGTAAACGAAAAGTGTGTGGCTTGCTGTCGTGAAAATTTGTATTAATTGAATATTTTGGTAAGTTAATAGAAAAGAATTTATAAAAAAGTAGAAGAAATCAGCGCATGTTGATAAAAAACAAAGAGATGTGTATGTGAATCGACTAAAAAATTTGAATTTTACTGTGGAAGAAACTGTGGCTGCTCCTGTGGCTCAGGAGGCCCTACATAACCTAAATGTTCAACCCATTGAGCAAAGAAAAACGTTTAACCAAAAGATAAAAGAGTGGTATTTCAATAGTTAAATGTCGCGTACACAAATTTCAGATAGCTTTTGTTGCCTTAAAAAAATATACCGGTAAAAATATTAGGATTTAAAAAAGGGGCAGATTTTGTAGTTCTAGTGCGAATGCTGACAAAGGTGAGAAGATTTCTACAGAGCCAGTCGATTCTTTTTCGTCCTTGCTGATTATGAAATTTGACAACCAATATCTAAATTTAAAGCGGATCAAATTGAACATAAATTTGTATGTTTACCATATCACAATGAATTTCTTCTAGTTCCGCTATTGCAATCTCATGAGAAAGAAGACGATGAAAATCTACTATCGAAAGGTATCTTTGAGTCTAAATTTGGAATTAACCAATTTTCATTTTCAGATTTAAACCCTGTAAAACTTTATAAATCTATAAAATTATATAAAAGAACTGAAAGGTAAGTTTTTATACAATTTTTTGGGTTGTTTTAAACTATTATAATTTTCATGGACAGCAAAAGCTTATAATAAATAAAACGAAATTAGTTGCTGATAAATATTGAGAGTATATTTAAACAGTGCACTAATGTACTTATACATGGGTAATTTCTCGTTTACATGAGAGGTCCACAGCACTCGACAAAGCAGAAGATTGCTCTCCTTACTTGTCTAACTTGATTTCACATTGTTTTATTTTGTTTGTTTTCTTCAAACTTAATTAATTTTTCAAGTATTCATGAAACGAGCTCAAGGCCAAGAATAATAATTTTTCACTCTTTGAATTTTTATGAAAATTATTATTGTTTTTATTTATTAATAATCATTTTAATTAATTATTAAAAGTTTTTTGATTGAATAGAGTAGGAAAAATGTTTAGAGACAACTGCCATAGCTTTTCTTATAGATCCATTTCGGAAGCTGCTAGACTTCACTCATCAGAGAAATTTGAGCCCGCATTGCTAACCATTAAGCTAACAATACGCTGGTTTTGATGTCATCTAAACTCCTAGTTCTATTCTTCTTTTTACCATATGCATGAACCACTTCTGTGCCCTTTTAAACGGAGAAACTCAGCAAGAAACCAAAGAAGATGCCGAACCCGAGCCCACAATCGAAGATGATGGAATTGACGTTCCACAACCCGACTATAATGAGGTGCGAATAGCAATATCCCGATTGAAAAACAATAAAGCAGCTGGCGCTGATGGTTTGCCTGCTGAGCTGTTCAAACACGTAGGCGAGGAGCTGGTAAGGCGCATGCGTCAGCTTCTATGCAGAATTTGGTCGGATGAATGCATGCCTGAAGATTGGAATCTAAGTGTTCTCTGCCCAATCCAAAAGAATGGCGATCCTGCAAACTGCGCAACTATCGCGGAATCAGCCTTTTGAATATCTCATATAAGGTCCTATCAAGCGTATTGTGCGAAAGACTAAGCCTGATGTGAACAGACTGATTGGAACTTATCAGTGTGGCTTCAGACCTGGTAAATCTACCATCGACCAGATTTTTACACTACGCCAAATCTTGGAAAAACCCGTGAAAAAAGAATCGACACGCATCATCTCTTTGTTGATTTTAAAGCCGCTTTCGATAGCACGAAAAGGAGCTTATATGCCGCTATGTCTGAATTTGGTTTCTCCGCAAAACTTATACGGCTATGCAAAATGACCTTGAGCAACACCGCCAGCTCGGTCAGAATTGGGAAGCACCTCTCCGAGCCGTTCGAAACTAAACGAGGTTTCAGACAGGGTGACCCCCTATCGTTCGATTTCTTTAATTTAATGCGGGAGAAAATAATACAAGCTGCAGAACTTAACCGCGCGGGAACAATATTTTATAAAAGCGTGCAACTGTTGGCATATGCTGACGATATTGATATCATTGGCCTTAACAACCGCGCCGTAACTTCTGCTTCTCCAAATTAGAAAAAGAAGCGGAGAAAATGGGATTGGTGGTGAACGAGGGCAAAACGAAGTACCTTCTGTCATCATGCAAAGAGTCAGCGCATTCGCGCCTTGGCAACCAAGCCACTGTTGGCAGCAATAATTTCGAAATAGTAAAGGACTTCGTTTACCTGGGAACCAGCATTAATACCAACAATAATGTTAGCCTAGAAATCCGACGAAGAATCACTCTTGCAAACAAATGCTACTTCGGGCTGAGTAGGCAATTGAAAAGTAAAGTCCTCTCTCGACGAACGAAAATAACACTCTACAAGTCACTCATCGCACCCGTCCTGCTATATGGTGCAGAAGCGTGGACACTAACAACATCTGATGAGGCGGCTCTGGGAGTATTCGAGAGAAAGGTTCTTCGAAAGATTTGTGGACCTCTACGCGTTGGCGACGGCGAGTACCGAAGAAGATTTAATGATGAGCTGTATGAACTTTACGCAGACGCCGACATAGTTCAGCGAATTAAAACACAGCGGCTTCGCTGGCTAGGCCACGTAGAGCGAATGAGCGAAGATGCTCCAGCCCAGAAGGTATTCTTATCGGCACCCGCCGGTGGAAGCAGAGGGAGAGGGAGACCACCACTCCGATGGAAGGACCAAGTGGAGACCGATTTGGGATCCCGCGGTGTTTCCAATTGGCGCCAGTTGGCGCAACGAAGAAACGACTGGCGAGCTATGTTGGACGGTCAAAATCGCCCAGGCGGTTAGATGACCATTCAAAGAAGAAAGATGAATCACTTCCGCCATTTGACAGTTAGTAGTGTGATCATGATGGCTTTTTAACAGATCTGTTTTATCATCAGCACTGCCTTACCGTGTGCTCTCGGTTTTGTTATTGCTTTTTTATACCAACAATTTTTGTTGATTTACGGCCTGTACATTTTCAAGTATTCATGAAACGAGCTCAAGGGCAAGAATAATAATTTTTCACTTTTTGAATTTTTATGAAAATTATTATTGTTTTTATTTATTAATAATCCTTTTAATTAATTACTAAAAGTTTTTTGATTGAATAGAGTAGGAAAAATTTTTAGAGACAACTGCCATAGCTTTTCTTATAGATCCATTTCGGAAGCTGCTAGACTTCACTCATCAGAGAAATTTGGGCACGCATTGCTAACCATTAAACAATAATAATTTTCATAAAAATTCAAAAAGTGAAAAATTATAATTCTTGGCCTTGAGCTCGTTTTATGGATACTTGAAAATGTACAGGCCGTAAATCAACAAAAATTGTTGGGATAAAAGAGCAATAACAAAACCGAGAGCACACGGTAAGGCAGTTCTGATGATAAAACAGATCTGTTAAAAATCCATCATGATCATACTACTAACTGTCGGAATTGGTTCATGCATATGGTAAAAAGAAGAATAGAACTAGGAGTTTGGATGACATCAAAACCAGCGTATTGTTAGCTTAATGGTTAGCAATGCGTGCCCAAATTTCTCGGATGAGTGAAGTCTAGCAGCTTTCGAAATGGATCTATAAGAAAAGCAATGGCAGTTGTCTCTAAACATTTTTCCTACTCTATTCAATCAAAAAACTTGTAATAATTATTTAAAAGGATTAATAATAAATAAAAACAATAATAATTTTCATAAAAATTTAAAAAGTGAAAAATTATTATTCTTGGCCTTGAGCTCGTTTCATGAATACTTGAAAACGTACAGGCCGTAAATCAACAAAAATTGTTGGTATAAAAAAGCAATAATTAACTAAGTTTTTCTTTTGTGCTAATTTCTTTATTGGCTTAGCAATTATCGAAAATCAAAATAAAATAACTATGGAAACTATGGCAGCGCACAACGCTTCATTAAAACAGCTTATTCACCAAGACACAATAACAGATGATGTGTTGAAGTCTTTCCCCCTGACATCATTGGACGAAGTTGAGAAAATAAACAATAATATATGCAGTGAAAATAAACTCGCTTATATAAGAATTTATGTTAAGTACCTACACATACTATGTACAGTTAAAATAATAAAATTTTTATTTTTTTCCAGATCAAGGAACTAAAAATATTATTGAGAGGAAACCTAACGAAAAGATTGGATAATGCTTTCTCTACGAGCGTGAATCTGGCCGTAAATATTGATGGAGTACACGGAAAAAAGGGACTCGAGCACTATCGACGGTTGTTTGAAACCTTGTTAGGTATGCATCAGACCTACATATAACATAATTTATTTGCATAGTAAATTTTCCTTTAACTTCATGGACTTTTATTATAAATAAAATCTCGTAGCCGTGATGAACTAATAATTTATTGTTGATAAGTGCCAATAAAAAAGTTAACAACTGTACTATACATGTAGGACTGTAGATATGTAATACATAGAAAAAGAAACGCCGCTCAAAAACATCGAAGCACAGATGTTAACCAATAGATGATCTGAAGTTAGTATTTTTTAATGGTTTTGTAAGAGACGAGAAAATACATGTGTTGCTCAAGTTTTATCTAACCATACAAATTTATTGAATTGAAAGTTTTAACTAAGTGATTTAAATATATTCAATTTTACTTTAAATAATACAATTTAAGCTTGTATACAAATCGAAAAATTAACTGAAAAATTAAATTATTCTTTTAAATGTAATTACAATAATAAAACCTTGATTTTATTGAATGTCAATATCTTAATATAAGTTAAGAAATCAAAATGTATTTACTTGTCATGTTTTTTAAATAACCATAACATTTTAGAGTTTAAATAATGCAATGCAAGCTAATATTATTTAATGAAATGTGAATTCAATTATCTATATATTAATAGGCTAACATTTTTTCTCATTTAAACATGCATATTTCCAATTAACATATATTTTGATGTCTTCGTATGGCATATTATATTTAATAAATAATGCATCATTTATTTGTAATAATTCATTAAAGTTTTCTGCAAAAAGGCATAGCTGTTAAGTACAGTATCTGACTGTGTCATTGCACATACACCAGTGGCGCAAGTGATAAGCGTCTCGGTTAGGACGCGTACGTTCCAAGGTTCGAGGACAGGCTCCGTACAGCTCTTTTTTTAATTTGTCTTTAAATATGTGAAAACTTCTTATGTTGTTTTTTTTTTTACTTTATTATATTTTTAGCCCAATATTTTTCTGTTCATGACCTCTATCTTACAATGAAAAAACCTAATTTTTCAATAGAACTCCAGAAAATGACTATATGCAGCTCATATGCACTATATACATCTGTCGGACCGAGAAACTTTATAGTCTCGGAGCTCATTATTTCTATCGGGGTTTTCCCATGAGATAGCCCCTATATATAAAATACAAAAAGAGAAAACACAGTTTATAGCTACTTCAGATTTATATTTAAAAAGGGTTAGAAATCGTGTTAATTTTTCTAAATATATCAATTGTTTTCTTTTTCAAATATTTTAATTTGAGCCCTTGCATATATGTAGACTAAATTTGACCCGTTATGTTGGGTACAAGTTGTGGTTGGAGAAAAAGGCCAGAAAACTATCATATGTTGAAGTTGGAATAAAATCGTGACGAGAAGGAAAAATTGCGAAAACCGTCTGTATATAAAAAAAAACCGATATGAAAACTGGCGTCAGGTTAATTTTGAGAAATTTGCGGAACTTCAAAATGAGCGCTTCATTTATTTCAAAAGCCATATGGATATGTAGGTATACTCCAAACGGTGACATCAAAAGTGATTTGGAAAAAAGTTTTTCAAAACGGAGTCGCCCCTCGGCAGTGGTTTGGCAAACTCTCCGAGTGTATTTCTGCCATGACAGGCTTCTCAGCAAAAATTCGTCTCCTTTGTAGATGCCGTTCGGAGTCGGCAAAAAACTGTAGGTCCCACCAATTTGTAGGGAAAATTCAAATCGGCACACCACAAATTGGAAGAGAAGCTTGGCGCAAAAATCTCTTAGGAGGTTTATGATGATATACCTGTTGTATATCGCGCCATAAAAAAAAAAAAAAAAAAAAAAAAAAAAAAACAGCACAGGTGTACGCGTCTGCAGGTTCCGGAAAATCATTTTTTTAATAGATTTTCTTCTTATCTTGACTTTTGAATTTATTAAGATTTTAAAGCACCATTTTCTTAAAACAAATATTATGCAAAAAAACGCAAGAAAATGACTAAAATTTACCGTAACAAAATATGTAAAGTAAATACAAAGTTAAAAAGTTTGATGGTTTTTTAAAGAGTTTGCTTTTTTACTGCCTTTATACAAGGAGGTGCAAAAGTAAGCTTCCGATGTTTATTGGCTGTAATTAAAAAAAAATGAAAAACTTTGATTCTTCTTGTGGATTATTTTTATTTCTTCTTTTAATTTTTTTTATATCAAGTCGAGAATATGATGTCATGTAAATGGCCGCCGCCACAGTTGATTGTCATTTGAGCCCTTTTTATGGCATTTTCCATCACTTTGGCCAAAACTTCCGGCGATAAGTCCTCACATTCTTGACGGATATTGTCTTTAAGAGCTGCAAGAGTCTGAGGCTTGTTGACATAAACCCGCGACTTCAAAAAGCCCCACAAAAAGAAGTCTGGAGCGGTCAAATCAGGGGATCTTGCTGGCCAGTGCAAATCGCCTAAAACTGGAGATTAGGCGCCCGGGAAATGCATCCTTCAGCATATCGGTTGTGGCACGTGCAGTATGTGCTGTTGCACCGTCTTGTTGGAACCACATGTTTTCCAATCCCAATTCATCAAGTTGCGGCAAAAAGAACTCGTTGATCATTGCTCTGTAGCGCTCACCATTCACAGTAACCGTTTGGCCCGCGACGTCTTCGAAGAAAAAAGGTCCGATGACTCCTCCAGCGAAAACAGCACACCATACAGTGACTTTGAGCGGGTTTAATGGGTTACACGCGGGTTTTCAGTGCCCCAGAAGCGAACATTTTGCTTATTTACGTACCCGCTAAGATGGAAATGGGCCTCATCACTCATGATTATTTTTGATGAAAAGTCATCTTCCTCTTGGTGGTGATTAATGATGGCTTGAGCGTATGTTAGACGCGATTGGCGGTCAGCAGCTACCAGCTGATGCACCGTATGGACTTTGTACGGAAACATCTTCAAATCTTGTACCAAAATTCGCTGTAAAGACCGTCGACTGATACCCATTTGCGTGGCACGTCGTCTGGTCGATGTCGACGGCGCTTCCATGACATCCTCGGCTACAGCAGCAATATTCTCTGCAGAACGGCTACTCCGGGATCTGCCACGCCTGGCAGAATCTCGTGTTGTGCCAGTCTCTTCGAGGAGAGCGGCTAAACGTCTCAGTGTTTCACCAGTAGGCGTTGGACGGCCAGGAAATCTGCGACGAAATTCACGTTGTGCCAAAGTCACCGACCGATTATTGGTCAAACAAATAGTCAGCAATATTCCGCCTTCTGGCGCAGTGTAGCGTAACATTGTTTATTAACGTGTATTTCGCATGTGTTTACTACACAAATGTCAAAACAGAACTGACTTTAGGGGCCAACCGCAAAATTTATAGCAGTTTCTGATAGGAGGATTACTTTTGCGCCACCTTGTATTTGGATGGATATAGGACTTAGGGTATACTTATATGATAAATAATAAGTTGAGGTCATATATATATCATAAAATATTATTGAAATGCTATAAAAGTCAATATGAAATGGCTAAATATGTCTTAATTAGGGTTTAGGAAAAAAGCAGAAACTCATCATATTCTGAAGTTACCATTTTCCTCCGCCAAAAAAAAAAACAGATCTAAAGGGACAGCACTGTTTGCATATACAAAAACGATAAGGAAACCGGCATCATGCTTATATTGAGAAATTCAGGAACTTCAAAATAAACGCTGAATTCATTTTCAAAAAAAATATGTATATGTGTACACATTCCTAACGGCACATTGAGTGGCGTCGGTTCGGTCAACTCATATTTCATTTGCTCTATATTTTCATTATCTTACTCATTGAGCAAATTGAGTTGAAGTATACTGCAGCTTCGACGCGTCTGTCTAATTTGATTTAGAGTTCCCCTTCTTTATGCTGATCCGTATCAAAATCTTAAAATAAAAATTGCAATTTGCGTCAACATATCTCGCGCGTTGTATTACAAGAAAGCAATGATTCAAAATTAAAATTTTTACGGAAAACAGAATACATGTTTTGAATGTACTCTCGTCGAGTGCAGACGTGTTTTCTTTTGCTCCGTGCTATTTAGTGTCTCACAAGTTTAAAGTAAACTTTTTATCAGATATGCATCCGCAACAATCTGTATTCTGTCCGGACTGTAATGGCCCTATTAATCATGGCAGTGCTATAAAGTGCAAACTATGTGAAAGTTTTTATTATTTTACATGTGCAAAAATAGATATTAATAAAATTTCGCATATTCTAACTGAATATTTGAACATTGTTTTTGTTTGCAATAATTGCCTGTGTGCTTTATCTAATTTGATTGCTATGCTTTCTCTTTTAACTAAAGAGATTAATGCTCCTAAATGCCAGATGGCTGAACTATTTAGCAACAACACCAATAACATTGGTTCAAAAACTTGTAAACAACAGAGTCAGAGCCAGTGATACACAGCTCGTTGAACTTTCGAGTGACAACAACAATATCAACAACAATATCAACAACAATATATTCAAACCCTCTGTTACTGCTGAAAACGTCGCTGAATATGTAGCTAAGAATCTCGGGATTGCTAGTAGCTACATAACTTGCATTATTCTTTTAAAAAATGGCATATCTCTGAATGACGTTGAGAGAGTGACTTTTAAACTTGGCGTTTCTCCTGCATTTTATGATCTTCTTTTTCATGCAAATTTATGGCCATCAGGCGTTATTATTCGGCCATTTAGTAAACTCCAAAAAGAGTAATTTATGTGCAGATTCTCGCTCACCTAATTGTAGTAATAGTGCAAAGAACAATAAAAAATTGTTAAATATCTACTTTCAAAACATCTCGGGAATGCGCACAAAAGCCAAGGACGTATTTTTAGACACCTCTCGGTGTGAATACGATGTTTATGTCATCGTTGAAACATGGTTAAATAGTAACTTCGCTGACTCTGAATTTTTTGACCCTAACATTTTTATTATATATCGGAAGGACCGAAACGCAATTAAGACAAAGTGCTTAAGAGGCGGAGGAGTTTTAATAGCGGTCAATCGAATGTTTCGCTCTTCTCTAGTTCAATTAGATAATGCTGATTCTCTTCATGATCAGCTGTGCGTATGTATTCTTGGAAATCTCGGTAAACTATTCATTTGTGCCTTTTATATTCCACCTACCAGCTCTGATTCTCTATACGCTGCTCATATAAGCAATATTGTAAATTTGTGCGAAAACAATGAAGAGTGCCATTTTTGCATTTTGGGTGACTTTAATCTCAATAAAATTGTATGGTCTAATTTTCTCGATAATGGCATCTTAACACCAACAAATATAAATAGTTCGGTCGAAATAGATTTTATTGACAGCCTTTTTAGTATTAACCTCACTCAAATTAATTCATTTTACAATGAGCTCAGTATGTCCCGCTCTCTCTCTCCCTTGAATTTTGTAATTTTATCTCTGGGTCGACTGGTTTGTCTAATACCTCTTTCAATTTTCGTGACGCTGATTTTGACTCCTGAAATGCCATGCTCCTAGAATTGGACTGGAAATCAATTTTCTCCTCGAAAAGTGTGGCGGATTGCTACGACGCTTTTCTTCTAAATGTTATTGAAGTTTTTGCTAATAACCTGTCTTCTCTACCCACGCGAATTCATAAACTTCCGTGGTACACGAAAAATTTAAAGAAATTGAAGAATCTTAGAAATAAGCTTTACAAGCTTTATAAAACCTCTAATGATGTATTCCATAAGGATAAATATATTCATTACAGCAAAAATTTTTATGTACTTGATAAATTTCTATACAACCAATATATTTCTCGATACGAAGAAGAGTTGAAGGAAAATCCTAAGGCCTTCCGGAAATACATTCGTTCGAAAAAAGGTTGTTCAAAAACTTGTATGTCGTATTGCGGTGTTGCGTCAGAATGCCCTTTGGATTCCGTGAATCTTTTCGCGGATTTCTTCAAATCAAATTTTGTATCGAGTCAATCGGGTAGAAATTTCTGTGGCGACGTTGAACAAACGGTCGATTTCGGATCCATGCTTTTTACGGAACAAGACATAATTAATGACATACTTGCCCTAAAAACATCAATGAAAATCGATATAGAAGGGATTTCGTCATTCATATTAAAGAAATGCCGTGTGTCTTTTTTCCGAACCACTAAATCATATATTTAACCTCTCACTAGCTAAAGGTGAATTTATCGATCGGTGGAAAATAGCCTCCATATCTCCTATTTTTAAATCGGGTAATAAAAATGATGTAGCTAACTACAGACCCATTTCTAAACTTTCGACATGCTCGAAACTCTTTGAGAAAGTAGTTAAATCGAAGCTGTCTTTTGCAATAAAGGGATCCATAGACGAGTGCCAACATGGTTTTTTAAGTGGTCGCTCCACAGTTACCAACCTGGCCTCTTTTTCTCAGTTTTGCATTTCGTCATTTAAAAAGGGTCATTAAGTAGACGTTGTTTATACTGACTTCGCAAAGGCTTTTGATACTGTTACTCACAGCATTTTATTGCGTAAGCTTGAGTTAATTGGTTTCCATTCTACTTTTATATGCTGGATTGAATCATATCTCTCCAATAGAATTTCGTTTGTTGAAATTGAGAATGTGAAGTCATATTCATTCGTAGGCACGTCCGGAGTACCTCAGGGAAGTATACTTGGACTTATTTTATTTCTTCTCTTTATAAATGATATAGGATCCTGCATTAAAAACGCACAATACTTGCTCTATGCAGATGACCTAAAATTCTTTAGATCGATTGGGAGCATGTCAGATATATCTCTCTTACAAGTTGATTTAAATAGTTTAACTAATTGGAGTGTTATAAATAACTTACGCCTTAATATCAAAAAATGCTTTCATATGACGCTTTCGAAAAACGTCAACACGTTTAATTCTACGTATACCCTTTTTGACTTGGAGGATGGGGCCGTGTGCAGAAGTCCACGCAAGTGGGGAAAGTTTCTGATCGCCATTCACCTGGGAATGGCCAGAGCGATTCTTTTGCATGCGGTTCAAGCAGCTCACTACTTCCGGGCTTTGCGCCCAAGTATCCTCTGGGTAACCACCGAACACCCGTTTGGTGGTGAGCTAAACGTGAGAAGGCGACAACCTGGTAAGGCCACTCCGACATAATCGGTTTAAGGGCTTGCTGGGGGGTTCAAACAGCAGCGTCTGATTACCATGTGGTGCGGCTGCAAGCGGGCGTCTGTCTTGGATCAAGCGGCTCGCTATACAAACGTGTAATAGAATTCAACTTCCCGTGAAACGGGTTGTGCGTTGGGTTTGGGACCCACCACATAAAACAACGTTCCAATGAAATTCAACAACAAAGCCTCGGATATGAGAACCCCTTTTTTAGATGACAACACCCGCAAACGAAATAAGAATTATGAGATAAGGGCATGTACCTGGAATGTCCGGTCCCTTAATGGGGAAGGTGCCGCTGCCCGGCTAGTTGAGGTCCTGAGGAAAGCAAAAGCTGACATCACCGCCATACAAGAGATGCGATGGACGGGGCGAGGAAATACGATCAGAACACCTTGTAACATCTACTGGAGTGGGCATGAAGACAAGCGCAGATTCGGCGTGGGATTTGTGGTGAGAGAGAGACTCCGTCACCGAGTACTGTCGTTCACACCCGTGAACGAGCGTCTCGCTGCAATCCGCATAAAAGTACGATTTTTCACCATATCGTTTATCTGCGCTCATGCACCGACGGAAGAGAAGGACGACGTGGAAAAGGATGCATTATACGAGCGCCTGGAAGAATCATACGAACGCTGCCCCCGTCATGATATCAAAGTCGTGCTTGGCGACTTTAACGCCAGGGTGGGTAAGAAGGGTGTATTCGGCCCCACTGTCGGGAAGTTCAGTCTCCACGATCAGACTTCGCCAATGGATTCAGGCTGATCGACTTCGCCGGTGCCCGAAACATGGTCATATCCAGCACTAGGTTTATGCACAAGAAGATCCATCAAGCTACATGGCTGCCCCCGATCGAAAAACACGCAACCAGATCGACCACGTTGTGATAGACGGACGGCATGCTTCCAGCGTTTTAGATGTTCGCACCATACGAGGACCTAACATCGACTCTGATCACTACCTAGTAGCAGCCAAGAGTCGTACCCGCCTCTGTACGACAAAACAGGCGCAACAAAAAACGTAGGGAAAGCTGGACGTCGAAAAGCTGCAATCGCCACAGACCGCTAACTATTTCGCAGATCGCCTCTCACACCTGCTCTCCGAGAGCACAATTCAACCTAGTGGAATGCATGAGCAGTGGGATCATATCTCAGGAGCACCTCGTACCGCAGCCGAAGAAGTAATTGGATTCCGGCGAACGCGAAGAAACAACTGGTATGATCATGAAGAGTGCCGCGCTGCAACGAAAAGAAAGGACGAAGCCTACAAGGCAACGCTGAGATCGAATGCAACGAGTGAACACTACAGCGAGTTGAAGAGGGAAGCGAGGCGGCTTTTCCGGGCGAAAAAAAGAGAGGCAGAAAAGCGTGAAATAAAGGAGCTTGAGATGCTGGCCAAAGGGAATAATGCCCGAAAATTCTATCAAAAAATTCGGCGAATGACAGAAGGTTTTAAACCCGGGGCAAACTCCTGTAAGAATGAGAACGGCGACCTGGTGGCCGATGTTCAGCGAGCACTCAGAATATGGAGGGATCACTTCTCTGCCCTTTTAAATGGAGAAACTGGGCAAGAAACCAGAGAAGATGCCGAACCCGAGCCCACAATCGAAGATGATGGAATTGACATTCCACAACCCGACTATGATGAGGTGCGAATAGCAATATCCCGATTGAAAAACAATAAAGCAGCTGGCGCTGATGGTTTGCCTGCTGAGCTGTTCAAACACGTAGGCGAGGAGCTGGTAAGGCGCATGCGTCAGCTTCTATGCAGAATTTGGTCGGATGAATGCATGCCTGAAGATTGGAATCTAAGTGTTCTCTGCCCAATCCAAAAGAATGGCGATCCTGCAAACTGCGCAACTATCGCGGAATCAGCCTTTTGAATATCTCATATAAGGTCCTATCAAGCGTATTGTGCGAAAGACTAAGCCTGATGTGAACAGACTGATTGGAACTTATCAGTGTGGCTTCAGACCTGGTAAATCTACCATCGACCAAATTTTTACAATACGCCAAATCTTGGAAAACACCCGTGAAAAGAGAATCGACACACATCATCTCTTTGTTGATTTTAAAGCCGCTTTCGATAGCACGAAAAGGAGCTGCCTATATGCCGCTATGTCTGAATTTGGTTTCCCCGCAAAACTTATACGGCTATGCAAAATGACCTTGAGCAACACCGCCAGCTCGGTCAGAATTGGGAAGCACCTCTCCGAGCCGTTTGAAACTAAACGAGGTTTCAGACAGGGTGACCCCCTATCGTGCGATTTCTTTAATTTAATGCGGGAGAAAATAATACAAGCTGCAGAACTTAACCGCGCGGGAACAATATTTTATAAAAGCGTGCAACTGTTGGCATATGCTGACGATATTGATATCATTGGCCTTAACAACCGCGCCGTAACTTCTGCTTCCCCAAATTAGAAAAAGAAGCGGAGAAAATGGGATTGGTGGTGAACGAGGGCAAAACGAAGTACCTTCTGTCATCATGCAAAGAGTCAGCGCATTCGCGCCTTGGCAACCAAGCCACTGTTGGCAGCAATAATTTCGAAATAGTAAAGGACTTCATTTACCTGGGAACCAGTATTAATACCAACAATAATGTTAGCCTAGAAATCCGACGAAGAATCACTCTTGCAAACAAATGCTACTTCGGGCTGAGTAGGCAATTGAAAAGTAAAGTCCTCTCTCGACGAACGAAAATAACACTCTACAAGTCACTCATCGCACCCGTCCTGCTATATGGTTCAGAAGCGTGGACACTAACAACATCTGATGAGGCGGCTCTGGGAGTATTCGAGAGAAAGGTTCTTCGAAAGATTTGTGGACCTCTACGCGTTGGCGACGGCGAGTACCGAAGAAGATTTAATGATGAGCTGTATGAACTTTACGCAGACGCCGACATAGTTCAGCGAATTAAAACACAGCGGCTTCGCTGGCTAGGCCACGTAGAGCGAATGAGCGAAGATGCTCCAGCCCAGAAGGTATTCTTATCGGCACCCGCCGGTGGAAGCAGAGGGAGAGGGAGACCACCACTCCGATGGAAGGACCAAGTGGAGACCGATTTGGGATCCCGCGGTGTTTCCAATTGGCGCCAGTTGGCGCAACGAAGAAACGACTGGCGAGCTATGTTGGACGGTCAAAATCGCCAAGGCGGTTAGATGACCATTTAAAGAAGAAAGAAGAAGATACCCTTTTTGACTATAACCTTTCAACTGTCAGTGAATTTGTTGATCTTGGCGTAATGTTTGACTCTAGTTTTTCTTTTACAAATCACATCAGCTTCATTATTCCGAAGGCCTATTCCAATCTCGCTTTTTTGCGGCGATATGGCAGAGACTTCAAAGATTCATACACAAGGAAAAGCTTATATAATTCTTTAGTACGTTCAAAATTGGAATATGCATCTATAGTTTGGAATTCGATTTACTCTCTCCACTCTCGAAGACTGAAAAGAGTTTCATTCGATTTGCTCTCCAACCGCTTCACTTCGCTGAACCGCTACCATCATATGGTGCAGGGTGTGCCCTCTTAAGCCTTAAGTCGCTTTCGTCTAGACGTTCCATCCAATCTTTGATGTTTGTATATGATTTAATCCTCGGCTTGGTTGACTGCCCGGAACTGCTGGCACAAGTAGGCTTCTATGTACCAACTAGAACTCTCCGTGGCCACCATCCGTTTCACGTTAATCTAATTATAGCAAATTACCATAATTATGAGCCTATTTCTAGTTCTCTCGGTGAATTTAATAAAATTTTTCGTAGTCTTGATCTTATTCTCGCACTCCCGAGATCGTGTTATAGTGCTAAATTATATTCATATTATGTATAATTCCAATTTTAAAATGTATCTACACTTAAGATTCTGATTTGTACATGCTAGTCTGTAAGATTAATGCAATTCATAGACTCAAATAAACTGAATTGAAATAAAAAATTTTGGAGTTTGTCAAGGGCTCTTTTATATTTTGTTCCACTGATTTTTTATACACCGCTCCGGGCCCCTGCTCGGGAGCCACTTAAAGGACTGCAGGTCCTTTTCTTAAAAAAATTTATTTTGTTAGGCCAACACGCCCAGACATCCTGACAAGGTTAGTTATTTAAACACAACACTATTAGTTTGGTGTTTCACAATTAGGTTTTATTAAATCGAACTTTAGTCTAAACTTAAAGCTACTGAATCGCGTCCCGAACTCGACTGCCTGCTCCGTGGTATCTGCTTCCCTTAATAGTCGATGTCCAGCAGCGGCGTACCTGTTGCATAATTATTGACAGCTCGTTGTCTGTGAATAAGTTCGCTCGTTAGTTCCCACAGTTGCGTTATGTGTAGTTTCTATTTCACAAGCATATAAAATAGAATTATGCTGACGATGAGTCTGAAGAAATGCAGTAGCATACGTATTAACCGCTGGTACTAACCATGCCCTTGAATATGGGTGTTAGGTTGCCGTGCGCCGTGAGAATGTAGTTGTGCTGACTTACTAGTAGATAAACTCAGGAGGGACCTTAGAGAACAAAAAAGAAGCAATGGAGAGGAAAGTAGACAAACCTGGACGACAATGACATATACTGGAAGGGAAACACATAAATTAGCAAATTTCCTTAGAAAATACAACATCAACACAGCGTTCAAAACATCGAACAATTTAGGACGGAAGCTAAGAACCAAAACTAACTCAGAAGGTCCGTTTAGCAGCCATGGTGTATACAAGCTCACTTGTGAATGCCAGCACAGTTACATAAGACAAACAGGACGACAAGTAAGAACGAGGTCCAGAGAACACATTAGAGATTACAACAAAAAGATACGGAATCCAACCATCATACCAGAGTCCAAATTTGCGAATAACATGGGGGAGAATAAATGCCTCCCCGCAAACATCAAAAAAACAGTCAAGGTCCTACATGTACAAGCAAAAGGACGGCGTCTGAACGTACTCGAAAACATGGAAATCTACAAACAAAAAACATTCGACGTTAGAATAATAAACGAACAGACAAACGCTGTTTCCGACACAATATTCGAACCTTTAAAATTGGTTTACAAAAAACAAAGCAACTACTCAGGTACAACAAACTCACACGCACCGACACATAAACACAAAACAGCAAAAGATCAAAAACAAACAAGCAAAAAAATCGTTCCAATATACATCAATTATTCACCCTGTCGGAAAAACAACAAAACAAAATAAAACAGTTAATGCTTGTCAGGCTTTTAACTTAAACGAAGACGGTCTACTAATAGTTTACAAACGACGTTTACTGAAATTGCATACAACGAAAGCAAACATTTGGTTTAGCAAACAATGCATAGAATTGAATGTGACACCAAAATTTGCAAAAATAACAATGAAGACAAACACCAATGCAAGTAGGAGGACAATAAGGAAGGCGGAAAGAGACTTCCTAAGATATGAGTTGAAAAACTAGTACGCCAGAAAAGATGGAATAAATGCCGAAATTCTATCCATCCATTTAAGGTTGGCGGAGCAATTACCTACCCATACGTTAATGGAATGCTTCGAGCGCATAAGGACTGAGGTAGAACATGAACTACAACAGAAATACAGGACGCTGGACCGGAAACTACAGGGTGTTTTTTTTACAGGTTTGTTTTTTGAATAGAGATAAAACTGGCATTTTGTGGTCAAATCTGGCAACTCTAATGTCATTTATGTTCAGTTTGGTTTGCCATTTCATCATGAACAGGTTGACAAAAGAACAACGCTTGCAAATCGTGCAAATTTATTTCGAAAATAATGGTTCAGTTCGCGAAGTTTACCGTGAGCTCCGTCCATTTTATGGTCGACATAATCGTCCATCAGAGCAATTAATTCGGTTAACCATGGATCGTTTTCGCACTACGTTTACTCTATGTGATAATACGCATCCGCAGAGACGTCGAACAGTGCGCACCGAAGAAACAATTGCCGCTGTAGAGCAAAGTGTTGAAGAGGACCCGAATGAATCGATTCGCCACCGTGCACAGCAATTGGAGCTTTGTCCATCAACTTTATGGAAGATTTTGCGCAAAGATCTTGGCTTGCGACCTTACAAGATCCAGCTTGTGCAAGAATTAAAGCCGCGAGACCATGCAATGCGTCGTGATTTTGGTGTATGGGCCGAAAATGAGATTGATTTCGATGCTGATTTTCATCGCAAAATTTTGTTCAGTGATGAGGCTCATTTTTGGTTGAATGGCTACGTCAACAAGCAAAATTGCCGCATTTGGAGTGAAGAGAATCCACATGAGACCCTTGAAACGCCATTACATCCACAAAAACTGACTGTTTGGTGTGCTCTATGGGCTGGTGGAGTCATTGGGCCATACTTCTTCCGCAATAATGCTGGAGAGGCAGCTACCGTTAATGGAGACCGGTATAGAGCCATGATAACCGACTATTTTGTTCCCGAATTGGATGGCATGAATGTGGATGAGTTGTGGTTCCAACAAGACGGCGCTACATGCCACACAGCGCACGTCACAATCGATTTATTGAAGGAAACATTCGATGAGCGCATAATTTCGCGGAATGGACCTGTCAATTGGCCACCAAGGTCGTGTGATTTGACACCATTGGATTATTTTCTTTGGGGATATGTGAAGTCGCTCGTCTACACCAACAAACCAGAAACGTTAGGGGAATTGGAAGCCAACATTCGTGGCGTTATTGCCGACATACGGCCCCATATGCTCGAAAAAGTGGTTGAAAATTGGACCTGTAGAATTGGCTTTATTCGAGCCAGCCGCGGCGGCCACATGCCCGAAATCATATTTAAACATTAATGGCATAAAATTATCCTTCCAATAAAGCCAAATTGATGGACCTTAAAACGATTTTCTTGTGTTTTATTTCAATTCGAAGTTCTATACCCCTAAAAAAACACCCTTTAGATAAGCTGACAGGACGTCGCGAACGGGACAACAACCAACAACCGCACCATTTCCATGCCAGGCTCGTAAACCTGACGACAGTGGCCACCACCGCGGCGGAAGAACAACTTCTTAAAAAGGGACTAAAACACAATGTTATAGACCAAAACGAAAAGAGAAAAACAGAACAGGCGATCGTAGACGCAGAGGTCGCAATATCATTAATACCAGTTGAAGAACAAGAGCACGCAAGACACATGTGCAGAGAAATAATAAACAAGGAAGTGAAAGCAAAGCAAGGACAGAAGAGAAACACGGAGCAAAAAACAGTCAAGAATCTACAACACAAACTCATGATAAACAACATTGTCGCAACGAAGGCGGACAAAGGCTACACAACTGTGCTAATTGAAAAAGATGAGTATATAACAAAAACCGAAAAACTCATCGAGGATATGGAGTTTCGTAAAATAAGAGTGAACCCCACGGCTGAATATCAGAAAGAAATCAAAGTGGCTATAAAAACTGCAACAAATATAATAGATACAAACTCGGCATATACATTAATCCAAATGAACCCGTCAACTCCACCACTGATTGCGCTACCAAAAATCCACAAGCCACGCAATCCCATGAGACCAATTATTAATTTTAAATCGGCACCATGCTATAAGCTATTTAAATATTTAAAAACAATATTGAAGGATACGCTGGAACTTAGCAACGAACACACCATAACTAATACATCTGAAGTAATTGACAAACTTAGGACCGTTGAAGTGACAAAGGACCACAAATTGGTATCTTTCGACATAAAAGATCTATACACATCAATACCACTAGCAGAGACGTTGAACATAGTATACTCTATAATACTACGTAAAACAAAAGATAAAGTAAAAGGTACGCAAATCACGAACACGGTAAGAACCACTCTACGTCAAAACTATTTTCAATTCAACAATAAAATATATAGACAAACAAACGGACTTGCGATGGGAAACCCAACATCGGCTATTCTTATGGAAGCGTTTATGCAAAACCTGGAAAAAGAGTATATACAGGATTAAAATTCCAAATTAGGTGTGTTATTTTACGCAAGGTACGTGGATGATATCATATGCGTTTTAACTACCAACAACGAGCAAGTACTGGAGCACCTCAACAAGCAGCACGTGAACATAAAATTCACAATGGAAACCGAAAAAGACGGAGGTATCAATTCTCTGGACCTCACAATTAGTATTAATAAAGCTAGCAATAAATTCAACTACGACATATATAGGAAACCAACGGCCACCAAAACAATAATACATAATACCTCGAACCACCCACAACAACATCAAAATGCAGCGCTAAGGCACTTAGTACAAAGATTGGAAAGAGCACCTCTTCCACAAGAAGCATATAGAAGAGAGCTCGGAATAATATATAACATCGCTACAAACAACGGATATAAAAACGCACAACATAGGACAAACAGGACAACAAGTAAGAACGAGGTTCAGAGAACACATTAGAGATTACAACAAAAAGACACGGAATCCAACCATCATACCAGAGTCCAACTTTGCGAATCACATGGCGGAGAATAAATGCCCCCCCGGAAACATCAAAAAAACAGTCAAGGTCCTACATGTACAAGAAAAAGGCCGACGTCTGAACGAACTCGAAAACATGGAAATCTACAAACAAAAAACATTCGACGGTAGAATAATAAACGAACAGACAAACACTGTTTCCGACACAATATTCGAACCTTTAAAATTGGTTTACAAAAAACAAAGCAACTACTCAGGTACAAAAAACTCACACGCACCGACAAATAAACACAAAAAAAAACATCAAAAACAACAAACAGGCAAAAAAGGTCAAACAACAAAAATTACCAACTTTTACCTGCCTCAGTCAACCACACAAAAACCGATCGATGCAAACCACCCCCGTTGCTGAATGTACACACACAACACACGTACACAAACAGACACCCATGCTGACGTTACCTGCTACCTCCTATAAATACAAGACAAAGGACAACAACAGATCAGAACGAAAATCGACAGTGAAGATTTCACAACGCCGAAACCGGTTTGTCTCAAAACCAAATTTGACAAGGGATGACGAACAATCGGTCCAATATACATCAATTATTCACCCTGTCGGAAAAACAAAATAAGACCATCTTATCTTACTTATACAGGGTGTTTTTTTTACAGGTTTGTTTTTCGAATAGAGATAAAACTAGCATTTTGTGGTCAAATCTGGCAACTCTAATGTCATTTATGTTCAGTTTGGTTTGCCATTTCATCATGAACAGGTTGACAAAAGAACAACGCTTGCAAATCGTGCAAATTTATTTCGAAAATAATGGTTCAGTTCGCGAAGTTTACCGTGAGCTCCGTCCATTTTATGGTCGACATAATCGTCCATCAGAGCAATTAATTCGGTTAACCATGGATCGTTTTCGCACTACGTTTACTCTATGTGATAATACGCATCCGCAGAGACGTCGAACAGTGCGCACCGAAGAAACAATTGCCGCTGTAGAGCAAAGTGTTGAAGAGGACCCGAATGAATCGATTCGCCACCGTGCACAGCAATTGGAGCTTTGTCCATCAATTTTATGGAAGATTTTGCGCAAAGATCTTGGCTTGCGACCTTACAAGATCCAGCTTGTGCAAGAATTAAAGCCGCGAGACCATGCAATGCGTCGTGATTTTGGTGTATGGGCCGAAAATGAGATTGATTTCGATGCTGATTTTCATCGCAAAATTTTGTTCAGTGATGAGGCTCATTTTTGGTTGAATGCCTACGTCAACAAGCAAAATTGCCGCATTTGGAGTGAAGAGAATCCACATGAGACCCTTGAAACGCCATTACATCCACAAAAACTGACTGTTTGGTGTGCTCTATGGGCTGGTGGAGTCATTGGGCCATACTTCTTCCGCAATAATGTTGGAGAGGCAGCTACCGTTAATGGAGACCGGTATAGAGCCATGATAACCGACTATTTTGTTCCCGAATTGGATGGCATGAATGTGGATGAGTTGTGGTTCCAACAAGACGGCGCTACATGCCACACAGCGCACGTCACAATCGATTTATTGAAGGAAACATTCGATGAGCGCATAATTTCGCGGAATGGACCTGTCAATTGGCCACCAAGGTCGTGTGATTTGACACCATTGGATTATTTTCTTTGGGGATATGTGAAGTCGCTCGTCTACACCAACAAACCAGAAACGTTAGGGGAATTGGAAGCCAACATTCGTGGCGTTATTGCCGACATACGGCCCCATATGCTCGAAAAAGTGGTTGAAAATTGGACCTGTAGAATTGGCTTTATTCGAGCCAGCCGTGGCGGCCACATGCCCGAAATCATATTTAAACATTAATGGCATAAAATTATCCTTCCAATAAAGCCAAATTGATGGACCTTAAAACGATTTTCTTGTGTTTTATTTCAATTCAAAGTTCTATACCCCTAAAAAAAGCACCCTTTATTATAAATACGTAAGTTTGTGAGTGAGTGTGTTTGAAATGTTTTCCAGCCCAAACTACACCACCGATCTGTACGAAATTTTGCACACCCATTTCCCGATGTCTCGCATAGGTAACAAGTTTCATGAAGTCTCAATACCTCACACGGTTGTGAAGTTATGGGCACTAATGTGACCCAACTAACCCAAAAATTTATTCTATCCAATGAATTTATGCAATTTAGTGCCCTAAAACCTTAAAATGTGCATACAATATTGGTATAAAACGAATGGGGAAGGCCACAGTATTCTTTTGGACCCTGCAATATTTCGATCAATTAATCGATAACTGAGTTATCGGTCAGAATGTGGTTGCTCCAAAACCCCTGAATTTGCAAACAATAGTGGTATCAAAAGAAAGGGGAAGGCCAGAGGATTCTTTGGGACTGTGCAATATTTCGATCAATTCATCGATAACTGAGTTATCGGTCAGAATGGGGTCGCCCAAAAACCCCTGAATTTGCATACAATATGGATATCAAACGAAAGGGGAAGGCCTCAGGATTGTTTTGGACTCTGCAATATTTCGATCAATTAATCGATAACTGAGTTATCGGTCAGAATGTGGTTGCTCCAAAACCCCTGAATTTGCAAACAATATAGGTATCAAAAGAAGAAGTTAATAGCTTTGGATTTTGTTTAGAATCCTGTATTAGAAGTTGGTGCCCTGTGTGAATTTAATTGTTTACAAGTGCTGCTAAGAAATTTTTAATATTTGGTGTGTAACCTTAAGCTTAGTAACTTTTATTCCCCTAACAGATTTCTTTGTTTTACTGTGGCATACAAATCATATTATTGAATCGGTTTGTATTAGCTCCTGTATTTTTTATTTGACTTTAAATTTCCTCAAAATTGTATTCTAATATAATGCCTCGAAAACGTAAGTCAAATGCACTTGCTCAAAGACTAAAAAGAGCGAGTCAGCAAGAGTGGTCCGACGATGCCAAACGACGAAGATCTCAACAGGCTGAACGTGAAGTCAATCTTGGCAGATCTGAAAGCACGGAGCAGGCTGGAGTCCGGCGCCAACAAAATTCTGAACGCGTGGTGTCTCTACGCATACATCAGACGCCAGAGGTGACAGCTTCAAGACGTCAACAGCACGCGGCATTGGTGGCATCACAGCGTGCATTAGAATTGCCAGAAGTAGCAGCTTCTAGACGACAGCAGCATGCGTCCTTTATGGCTACCCAGCGTGCTTCTGAAACAGTTGAAGAAAGCACTGCACGTCGGCTCGCTGTTGCTCAACAGTTGAAGAAAGCACTGCACGTCGGCTCGCTGTTGCTCAACGTCAAGCTGATCGTCGCCGAACGTTTATTAGGAGCTCCTGGGGTACCTTTAAAAATTGTGCTTTCGAGTATGACCCCACACTAAATTACAACGAGCATAAGGTCATGAAGTTGGGGAGAATGAGCATGGTATGCAGATCTTGTGGGGCTTTGAAATGGAAGGACGAAACAGCGGGAATGTGTTGCTCCGGATTCAAGGTTAGTCTTCCTATATTAAAAGAACCATCTCACCCTTTAAAGGAGTTACTTTCTGGCATAACTCGTGAGTCCCGGCATTTTTAAACAAATAAAATTCTTGCTTCAACATGACATCCTTTGGAGCAGATCGGATCATCGCCATGCCTGGGTTTTCCCCTACATTAACAGAATTGGATCACTTTTGCCTTCAGCGAATAGCGCCCCTCAATTTTTGCAAGTATATTTCATAGAAACGAAAACGACTTAGAGGCTGATAGGCGATGCGAAATTATGCAAGTAGTAGGGCGAGCAACAATATTGAAGCCCAGGTCGATACAATGTTCCAGATGTGAGAGGTATTTCTGCCGTGATCACAGGCGCTGATTCAACTGCTCCGAGGGATATCGTGCTACGAAAGAATGATGACATCCTTACTAGGATTGCAGACACGTAAGAGGGATATCATATCAATATTCCCCAGACAAATCCAGCGAATGGACTACCGAACTCCAGTAAAAAATTTCGTGCAAGGATTTCTATGCATTTCTTTTGATGTTTCGCGAAAACGACTTCAACTTGATATTGCGGTATAAGGTACTTCTGTCCCAATTTGTAGTAAACATGTACGTTAGGATAGAAAGTGAGCGCCTGAGATACATAACGTTAAACCAAAAAAAATTACGTGCAGAGAACTATGTGCATTTACAAGATGCAGTAGTATGTGACGCTAATGGCAATGCAAATGACCTAGGCCAGATGGTAATCCTTCCGTCATCATTTATTACTAGCCCACGGTATCAACACGAGTATACTCAAGATGCGTTCACCTACGCTCGGAATTATGGGCGGCCGGATTTGTTTATTACATTTACGCCTAACCCAAATTGGCCCGAAATCAAAGAGGAATTGATGCAGGGGCAGACGCCGACCAATCGTCACGATATCGTTGCGCGAGTTTTTAGATTAAAGGTACAAAAGCTACTGTCTCTTTTAAGGAAGGGTGCCATTTTTGAGAAATGCAGTGCTTTATGTACTCAATCGAGTGGCAAAAGCGTGGCTTACCCCATGTGCATTTACGGACCTAGTGGAGTGATTAATCCCTTATCTTCGTGTATGAAAGATGGTAAGTGTGTAAAAAATATCCATGTGCATTTTTGAAAGAAACCCAAACGAATGATGGTGGTCGGACGGCTATAGTGAAAGTGGGAAGTGTCCAAAATTTCGTAGTGGACAATAGATTCGTGGTCTTATACTCGCCACTTCCGTCCAAAATGTTTAACGCACATATTAATGTGGAGGTCTGCAGCTCAGTGCAGGCAATTAAATACATTTGCAAGTATATTAATAAGGGATCCGATCAAGCGATATTTACAGTACAGCAGCAGGGTAATGCACATTAGACCGAGTCGGTGCCCATACAAAAAAAAATTTTGCAATTACCCCCCCTAGGATTAAAGATGACCCTGCGGCGAATTAGGGATGATAAAATTGTTCATCCTGCGAGAGTCCTAAAAACAGCCAAAATCGATTTTTATTCACAACTTTTTTATTTATAATCCGATTGCAAAGTTTGATACATCGTAAGAATACTGTACTACATATCTCCTGAATGTCCTTTTACTCAAAACAGACGCCAAACCGAGTTAGACCGCGTAGCACGATTTCTATCCCCCTATATATTACACTTTTCTTTTCATAATAATAAACCACTCAGTCAGCTATGCAATTCTCGCCTTTGAAGTAACAAAAAATTCTAATAAACAAAAAAGTTACAATCTATTTACAGTTAAAGCTTGTTTTCACGATCATTGTGTATCAAACATTGACAGCACACACAAAAATGGAGTACTTTTTGCTGCAAGGATAATATCGGTGTAAAATAAAAAGAAAGTTGGTGCATTATTAAATTTTGTGACATACGATAAAATGAAAGCATGTTTTTAAAAAACGTAATTTAAATAAATCAGTGTTACCAACCGAGCGCGACGTAGTTGAGTATTAACTATTTTTAAAGAATTATGGTATCAAAAAAAACCGAAAAACCTTAAGCTTTCAAGTTATGCGAGAATTGTGGCAGCCGAAATATTAAAATTGTGGATTCGAACAGGAATTCCTGTTATCACAATCTGTTTCGAATTTCGAAGTGCAGGTGTAGTATTGGGGATATCGGGAGTTGTAATTGTTCTGCTGGTCGTCAAACCTCAAACACAGCAAAGCAGTTTTTAGTGGATCAGTGCAGTATAAGACTGAAACAAATTGGTTCTCTAGAAGGAGAAGCAACAAGTGTTTGCGAACTGGAATATGATACCACTACTGAATGTGTTAACCCGTCAGTTTTCTCGGATGGGTACATTCCCAACTCATCCGAGGACGAAGATTGTGAAGCCGATCGTCCTGGGCCATCGCCGAATGTGTGCAACATATATTTGCGAAACTACGCCATCGCCTTAGATCGCACTGATACTTCGGACCGCTTTGAAGCACTACTCGCGACCACTCTTATCCGAGATTTGCGTATTTCTATAGCCGCTAAAGTTAATGAAGATTTTGACCAGGATATTTAAAAAAAAATTATATCTTACATTGATAATATTATTCTAGACAAAAATAAAATTTATAGAGAGCGTTCAAACTTTTAAAAAAGAAGCCGAAGCTTCGGTGAAAGAAAACTCTTTTCTGCAAGGTATTTCGATGTATATTGGAACGATTTTTCGTCATCCCTTGTCAAATTTGGTTTTGAGACAAACCGGTTTCGGCGTTGTGCCATCATCAGTGTCGATTTTCGTATTCCTTTGATGGAAAAAGAGACCTTGCCCTTAAGAATACTGAGATTAATAAAAAAAGCGATTAATTAGAACAGTGGAAGAACATATAACGCTAGTAAAGGAGCCAGAATCCAAATTTATTGGATATACCACACCCATTTTAAGCACCGGGGAGGGAATTCAGCAATCTATAGTAAGTTTTTTAAATGATCAACATTTTTCGTTGAGCCATTTAGTCGCTATCAATTGTGATGGTACCGCAGTTAACACAGGCTATAAGACTGGCGTAATTGTTTGCATTTAACGATATTTGCAGCGGCCATTGCAATGGAATGTTTGTTTGCTGCATTTCAAAGAGTTGCCTTTAAAGGCGTTGTTAACAAATTTTTTCGGATCGCAAAAAGGTCCTGGATTGTCGCCGAGCAAAGAAGGAACAGAAATCCTCACATGCGAAAATTATAAGGTAGGCTTTTCTTATACATACTTGGGGGTACATTTTGTTCATTTTTTTTTGTTTGTAGGTCTTCGAAGGTTATATAAAATCGCAATGGGTGTCATGCCTGAAAATATTGAGGAGTGGAATATAAGAGCTGATCAGCGTTACCTATATCGCATGGTTAAAGCGACTGATAGTGGTGTATGTAATGATCACCTTAGTAGGGAGAAACCTGTTCCTGTAAGTACGCTGGTTATCTACGGCGTCAAGACTTCTACGTTTATACGTATCCAAAAAGCACCCCAGCTCTACCTTAATAAAAGCTGTGGAGTTTGTTGTTAAGGTTTACGCACCATTCTGGTTTTGGGTAAAGAGCCAGCCAGAACCTATACATGGAAGCCGTCACGTTTTTAAATATATTTGTTGGATGTGAGATTTGCCAGACGATGTTCAGAAAATAATTCGTCCTGTTGTAGAATGCAACGCTTATTATTGCTATCCGGAAAACATTATTTTGTCAACGATAACGGATTCAGACCAAACTGTACGTTTTGAAGCGTATGAAAAAAGCGCGATCAGCAATCAGTTCTCCGTGTATTTTATCTACCAAAACAAGGAATCGTAATACTTATACGCAAATGATAAAATGGGAACAATTCGAAAACATAGAGCCACCCTGTTTGCAGTTTTACACTGACGAACAACTGGCTTTTTATAAATATTGTGAAGCTGAGGTTATAAAATTACCAGGTAAAACTTTGTAACAAGAGACTGAGTTTTTTCTAATGAATGGTTTATTGCAGAATTCTTATGCCATTCACAAAATACGGAACGTTTCGTTCGTGTTGTTAGTGAATCTGCGCTAGCAGTTACAGATCATAATCGCTTGGGCCATGTTTTTTCAAAACTGGAAAGCAGGTGTCGCTACAGTCTGCTTGAGTCTAGTCAAAATTTAATTTAAAAATTGTGTGATGTTGATAATTCTGAAACGTGTAGTTTACCTTGCTTCAATTAATTTTACGTGGACATACCCATACACTCATATGTAGTAAATATTTTTATGTGTAGAAGTTACATATATGTGCAATTAAACTTCAAGTCACCGTAACTTCTTTGTTTACTAATACTTTTTTTGCTTCAAAGACAACACGTGTATGACTTGCTGAGACGTTTATTAGGGTATCTTTTGAGTGAAAGGACATTCGGGAGATACGTAGTACTAAAAAATACCTATTCACGATATATCAAACTTGCAATCGGATTATAATTAAAAAAGTTGTAAATAAAAATCGATTTTGGCTGTTTTTAGGACTCTCGCAGGACGAAAATTTTTATCATCCCAAATTCACCGCAGGGTCATCTTTCATCCTAGGGGGGGGGGGGGGGGGTAATTGCAAATTTTTTTTTTCGACCCGGTCTAATGCACATATCGACACAAGAAACGAAGTGCAAATGCTCAGAGCTGGTCGATATGTCAGCAGCAACGAGGCGGCGTGGCGTATCCCTTCATGAAAGCACCCGACAGTATCACATCTCGCATTTCACCTCCCCAACGGCGAACGAGTGTACTTTACAGAAGACAACATGTGCGAAAGATTAGCCAATCCACCTGAAACGACCCTTACCGCTTTTTTCCATCTATGTCAAGCCGACGAATTTGCACGCGCATTACTGTACGTTGAGCTTCCTATATATTATACATGGAATACGTCGCAAAAAGAGTGGAAGCGTCGCGAAAAGGGTACACCCGTCCAAGGTTGGCATGGCATTAAAGCATCAGATGCCTTAGGTAGAATGTACACAGTGAACCCAAAACAGTTCGAGTGTTTCTGTGTACGATTATTATTGACCAGAGTACGGGGACCTACCAGTTTTCAAGTTTTAAAAACCGTTGATAACCAAGGGAAAGCTACATTTAGGGATGCATGCGAAGCGATAGGTCTGTTGGAAAATGATGGACATTGGGACGCTACAATGGAAGAAGCCGTATTATGTTGGTCAGCTTGGCCGTTACGAGAGATTTTCGCTGTAATGATAAGTACCTGCAGAATTTATGACCCCTGCAACTTTGGGAAAAATACAAAATGGACTTATCAGAACATCTACGTCAAAACTAGTTTCAATTCAACAATAAAATATACAAACAAACAAACGGACTTGCGATGGGAAACCCAACATCGGCTATTCTTATGGAAGCGTTTATGCAAAACCTGGAAAAAGAGTATATACAGGATTTAAATTCCAAATTAGGTGTGTTATTTTACGCAAGGTACGTGGATGATATCATATGCGTTTTAACTACCAACAACGAAGAGCAAGTACTGGAGTACCTCAACAAGCAGCACGTGAACATAAAATTCACAATGGAAACCGAAAAAGACGGAGGAATCAATTATCTGAACCTCACAATTAGTATTAATAAAGCTAGCAATAAATTCAACTACGACATATATAGGAAACCAACGGCAACCGACACAATAATACATAATACCTCGAACCACCCACAACAGCATAAAAATACAGCGCTAAGGCACTTAGTACAAAGATTGGAAAGAGCACCTCTTCCACAAGAAGCATATAGAAGAGAGCTTGGAATAATATATAACATCGCTACAAACAACGGATATAAAAAAGCACTAGTAGATAAAATCAGCCGTCGTGGTGTGAAGGTAGTGTTGCCGGCCTACCACACCGAAGGTCCATGGTTCGAGCCCTGGTACAGGTAACATCAAAAGTGATTTGAAAAAAGTTTTTCAAAACGGGGTCGCCCCTCGGCAGTGGTTTGGCAAACTCTCCGAGTGTATTTCTGCCATGACAGGCTTCTCAGCAAAAAATTCGTCTCCTTTGTAGATGCCGTTCGGAGTCGGCAAAAAACTGTAGGTCCCACTAATTTGTAGGGAAAAATTCAAATCGGCACACCACAAATTGGAAGAGAAGCTTGGCGCAAAAATCTCTTAGGAGGTTTATGATGATATACCTGTTGTATATCGCGCCATAGAGAGAGAGAGATAAAATCAGGAGAGATCTTAGAGAACAAAAAAGAAACAATGGAGAGGAAAGTACACAAACCTGTACGACAATGACATATACTGGAAGGGCAACACATAAATTAGCAAATTTCCTTAGAAAATACAACATAAATATAGCGTTCAAAACATCGAACAATCTAGGACGGAAGCTAAGAACCAAAACTAACTCAGAAGATCAGTTGAGCAGCCATGGTGTATACAAGCTCACTTGTGAATGCCAGCATAGTTACATAGGACAAACAGGACGACAAGTAAGAACGAGGTTCAGAGAACACATTAGAGATTACAACAAAAAGATACGGAATCCAAACATCATACCAGAGTCCAACTTTGCGAATCACATGGCGGAGAATAAATGCCCCCCCCCCAAAAAACATCAAAAAAAAGTCAAGGTCCTACATGTGCAAGCAAAAGGCCGACGTCTGAACGTGCTCGAAAACATGGAAATCTACTAACAAAGAACATTCGACGGTAGAATAATAAACGAACAGACAAACACTGTTTCCGACACAATATTCGAACCTTTAAAATTGGTTTACAAAAAACAAAGCCACCACTCAGGTACAAACAAGCACACACGTACTGACAAATAAACACAAAACAGCAAAAGATCAAAAACAACAAACAAAAAAGGTCAAACAACAAAAATCACCAACTTTTACCTGCCACAAAAACCAATCGATGCAAACCACCCCCATTTCTGAATGTACACACACAACACAGGCACACACGTACACAAACAGACACCCATGCTGACTTTACCTGCTTCTTACCTACTATAAATACAAGACAATTGACAACAACAGATCAAAACGAAAATCGACACTGATGATGGCACAACGCCGAAACCGGTTTGTCTCAAAACCAAATTTGACAAGGGATGACGAAAAATCGTTCCAATATACATCAATTATCAGAACATCTTGCACACAGTATTGACCAAAATTCAAGTAACGAAATATTAAATGAAGCATTAAAGCTGATTGAAGATAAAATTTTTTCCATATCAGGAAAACGAATGTCGGAGTTTGGTATGCCCATCCCGTAGCGAACAGTGCAGCTTTGTGATGATGTGCACAGAGAATTAAGTTACGACACAGATGCCTTGGCTGCTCAGGTTATACAAGCAGAGCCCTTATTGTTGCCAGAACAAAGGGATGTTTTTGATGAAATTGTCGATCCGTTGAATAGTGGGGCAGGTGGCCTCTATTTTCTTAATGCGCCAGGTGGGACTGGTAAGACATTTCTCTTGAACTTGCTGTTGGCGCAGTTGCGCAAGGATAAGAGTGTTGCTCTAGCTGTTGCTTCGTCGGGAATAGCCGCGACCCTGCTAAGCGGGGGGAGAACGGCCCGTATTTAAACTCCCGTTAAACCTTGCCAATCAAGAATCACCAACTTGCAACATCAGCAAAAGCAGTGGTAGTGTCACCATGTTACAAAAATGCAAACTCATTGTATGGGATGAATGTACAATGTCGCACAAGCGTGCAGTTGAGGCACTTGATCGGAGCTTGCAAGATATTCGTGGTTGCCAAATGTTTATGGGTGGGGTTGTTGTCTTGCTCGCAGGAGACTTCCGACAGACGTTGCCAGTCATCGAAGGAGGCACTGCTGCGGACGAAATGAATGCGTGTCCTCAAGCCTCACCATTATGGCGAAATATACAAATTTTGCGTCTTACAACAAACGTGCGAGTTCAGCTTTATAGCGATGGGGAGTCCGCGGCCTTTGCTTGAAACCTCCTCGAGATCGGTGAAGGTCGCAAGAAAGTAGATGCTGATGGTCTAATGAAATTCGAGGATAGGTTTTGCAATGTTCTTAGCTCGGAAGACAGTGTTATAACAGAAGTTTTTCCGAATTTGCAACAGAATCTTCAAAAGGAGGGTTGGCTGTGTGAAAAAGCAATATTAGCTCCCAAAAATTTAACTGTCGAAAATATAAATAGAAAAATGGTTGATCAAATACCGGGTGAGTCGACTATCTATATGTCTGTTGACATGGTAATGAGCAATGATGACGCAACAACATATTCCATCGAATTTTTAAACTTCCTAGAGCTTTCAGGGGTACCTTCTCACAAATTGGAGTTAAAGTGGGGGTACCAGTTACATTAATGCGTAACTTGGACGCACCAAGATTATGCAATGGAACAAGATTGCAAATTACAGCCCTAAAAAAAATATTTTACGAGGCACTATTATTACTGAAGGGGCAAAGGGAGAATCCGTATTAATCCCAAGAATACCTATTATTCCAACAAATGTGCCATTCCAGTTTAAACGTCTACAGTTTCCTGTAAAAGTCGCATTTTCGATAACCATCAATAAGAGTCAAGGTCAAACACTAAAAGTGGCAGGAATGCATCTAGGTTCCCCTTGCTTTTCGCACGGACAACTTTATGTCGGATACTCGCGAGTATCGAGAGCCAGAAATCAAAGAAATTTGTTTATAGAGATGTGTTGCATTAATTGTTTCCTATTCCTATTTATGGTTATGAATTTTAGGTCTATAATTTGCATTATGTACCATATAATTTGCATTATGTACCATTACACTATCTTTGCATATCCTGTGGGTCAATGGATCCTGATTTGGAAGATTCAACAGGTTTAATACGGACTTGGACGCTGTCCCCAGTTCTCTTGCGTAACCGCATTAGTTCACGCGTATTGTAGTTATAGTTATTTTTCGATTTTCTCATTTCAATTACGTATCTCGCGCGTTGCAAGCAATAGTTCAAAATTAAAATTTTGAGGAAAAACGCCTAATTTTTTTAATAGAACTCTATTATAAAAATGAGTTCAAAAGCGTTCAAAGTCGCTGCTGTTCACGTAATTCAAGTTTTAAATTTTTTTTTAAAACGCAATCAAACTTTTATTTTTTGTAAAATTTTATAATGAAAATGACATTCAAAGGTATTCGTGGCCACTGTTTTCGGTCGGTTATTTAGATGCACCACAAAATATTTGTTCTCAACATACCTCGTACGTTTTATTGCAAACAATAGTTCAAAATTAAAATTTTTACTCCATTATAAAAATGAGGTTCAAAAACAACCATAGTCGCCCCTGTTCATATAATTCAAAAACATTTTTTTTTTTATGCGCAATCAAAAATTTTTTTTTTTTTGTAAAATTCCATAATTAAAATGAGATTCAAAGGTATTCACGACCTCTATTTTCGGTCGGGTATTTAGATGCACCTAAGTGTTTAAAATAGAATGTAAATTTTTACTGTTCATAAAACTCCAATCTTAAAACGGGTTCCAAACCAGCCATGGCCGCCTTATAATTAAAAATGTCAGATCAAAAAGAAAGCAGAGTCAAAATAGGAAGGTGCGTCGTTGAGTCGGAATTGCTAAATTGAATTTTTAATTTTCTCCTGGTAAATGGATTACAAAAAGCACTGCCTGTATACTAATAACCAAAAAATTACAATATGGCAACCATGTCCCAACGGTAACCATTATATATATTATAAGTCTGGGCTGTTTTTGTCATCTCCTTTATCTTTAATGGATTGCTTTTTTCGCTTAGTGGCAGAATTATATATTATAAGTCTAACTATGTTGTTGGTATACGAGTATGTCCATCAAATTCAAGTTTTTTTATTGAAATATTGACCGAATCTGAAGGAGTGGTGGTTCTGATGGTGGACTTCCAAACATTGTTTTGGCCATCTCTTATTAATGACTACCGGTCTTTAATGGACTTATTTTTTTGGGTTACCCGCCGTTTAGTGTGAACCGACGTCTATGAAAGCGGCGCTAAATTACTCAACTACATATATATAATAAACTTCAGTAACAACAATTTCTCATATATTTCGGCCTCAAGGCAGTGCCGGAAAAAATATGAACAGATGCTTTAATAACTTAAACTAATTTAAGGTGGTCGAATTTCGGCCACGGGATATACTAGTATTATTAAATGTAATTACAATAACAAAACCTCGATTTCATTCAGAGTCAATATCTTAATATAAGTTAATAAATCAAAATGTATTTTTTTTTTTTTTTTTTTTTTTTGTGTTCGTGGGAGGAGGAAATGCTTTATGCACTAACCGGGTTTGAGCCCTCGTTACTAGATTCTCTAGCAGCGGAACTCTCCGAGTGTGGGACTCCTTCTTATCAAAATGTATTTACTGGTCATGTTTTTTAAGTAACTATACGAATTTCAGTTTCAATAATGCAATGTAAGCTAATATTTTTTAATGAAATGTGAATTCATTATATTATTAAATGTAATTACAATAACAAAACCTCGATTTCATTCAGTGTCAATATCTTAATACAAGTTAAGAAACCAAAATGTATTTACTGGTCATGTTTTTTAAATAACTATAACACTTTTGAGTTTAAATAATACAATGTAAGCTAATATTCTTTAATGAAATGTGAATTCAATTTAAGTTATTAAATGTAATTATAAAAATAAAGCCTTGATTTGATTCAATATCAATATTTCCAATAAGGCAAAATCAACTTGTCTCCCTAAAGAAAATTTATTTGAGTTATTTAATAAAAAGCACTTCGAAATTATCATAAAATTTGCACTTATTAAACCAGTTTAATAAACAACAGCCAAGCATTTGGTTTCTAGTAAAAGGAAGGTAGCTTTAAACCCGCTATTTAATTTCTAGATACCAATATATTTAAAACAAGATAGGTACTAGTTAGTTTATTTATAGTCAAAAGTAGATTGACTATTATGTGGTTAAAGGAAGTTAGTTAATATCTGCTTTACAGCTCATGCAGAGGTAGTGTGTGTATTGACACATTTTTGCCATCGCCGAACAAAAATAGTTAGTCCGCGTATATGAAAATATACAATAAAAAGGCATCAATAATAGTTTTGATAGCAACTTTTACTTACTTTTATGTTAGCTAAATTTCCGGCGAGGTATGTTTCACTTAACCACATACCTTCAGTGTCTGCGATGGGCCCACCGTCGACGATGTTGTTGATGTGCTGTCGAACAAGTTCAATAGCTGGTTGGAACGTACTTTTGAAGTTTGTTAGTGCCAAAGAGCATGTATGAATAAGAGGCACCAACACGTATGTTCGAGCAGAGCTACTCGCCACACTTGCTCGCCGATATCTATTAGGGTTTCAAGCATTCCCTTTTGTGCATTTTCTTAATTTATTTAGAGTGACTTTGTCAAATATCAGCTGATCGAAATTTTTATTTTGAGTAGCTGACTTCATTGACTTTTTGATGAAGTTGAGTCTTTCCGGACATTGCGTTTTCATGAAGTTAAGGATATTTGCCTATTATGTGTGTGCAAATTGATCAACTTAATGGAAATAAAATATTAAATATGACAAATATCAAAACATTGGAATATTTTCATTTTATTAATTCAAAATGTTTTCCAATAGCTATTTGAAGATATTTTTATTTTTATTTCCACAAAATATGCATGCAAGCTTCCATTTGATATGGTGGCTTTATTTATATTATTATTTATTTATTTATTTAATCTAAAATTTTTATATTTCTCTACCGAATTTGAATTAAATTTTCAAAAAAAAAATTCATTAGTCCATAGTTTTCAAAAAAGCCATACCTACTTCTAATGGCAATTTTCGAATTTTATTTAAATTAAGTAATCTATTTTATCATACCTATTTTTTTTGGAAAAAATCATACCTTATACTTTTATATTATTCACCAAGCTTCAATTAAATTTTACAAAAAAAAATTCACTAGTCCATAGTTTTCAAAAAAGCCATACCTACTTCTAATGGCAATTTTCGAATTTTATTTAAATTAGGTAATCTATTTTTTCACCTATTTTTTTGAAAAAATTCATACCTAACTCTATATATTTTTTCCGAATTTTATTTAAAAATACCTAGCCATAACCTATTATTTTTTATAATAACACTAATATAATAATTTTATCCAAAAAAAGATTCATTCATAATCAGATTTGATAAGAAAATGTTTATTATCACATAATTTTGTACGTACAAACGTCAATGCGTATTATGCCATCTAATATATGTATGTACATATTTGTGTATGTCCAAGGCTGCTGGCATCGTTGAATGGATGAAGGATATATGTGCAAACATTTAAATTTCGCGAAAACTCAGTTGAATGTTCTGAATTTTCATAGACATAGCGAAAATGCTGAAATTCCACATAACACCTTCATTCGTGCAATATGAACATTCACACATAAACACATATGCATGCGCGACAGTGAAGAACAATGTTGCCGTTCCCGCTTCTAGTAAAATGCAAGAAAAGGGGGACTAAATAAATTACTAGTGAAAACGCAAAATCCGTACTATTTTCATTTATTATGGTTTGTAACTTGGCAGGACTATAGATAGTCGGATGACTACGCTTTTATTTTACATTTCAGAAATGTTAATAGCATAGAAGTCTCGAAAATATCCAAATTTGCAAAAGGCAGTCACAAAGGAAGCTGGTGCCGAAAGGGTAAAATTGATAATTAGTACAACATTGTCAAGCAAATCAGTCGCTCTGCTACTGCGATCTACTTTTTTAAGGGCTCTCATCACAAAGCTCAAAAATTGCACAAACGACATATACTGCGTACTTTGGCACGTTTAAAATAAAAATGCCAATTTTGTATGAAATAGAAAAATATATAGAAAACTTTGAATAATAACTTTTTCGTGTTTTAGTATAGATTTATACCAATTGCTGGTCAATATCTGTATTTTTTTGTTTAAATTTTTGGAAAGATTTCCAATATATTGGTATATATAGTAATAATATCAACATATTGCCTATATATATCTCGTGTCTTACTTTCAATTTCTTCATGTCACCTGTCCCGGTACTTGTACCTGGGACTTTCTGTATGGTGGGTCAGAATTTTATCCAATATACAATGCTGGTTGCCTAGCAAAGTACCTATGAAGTTCCTAAATTAAAAATTTGTAGCAAATATGCCCAGTTTAATTTAAGTTTACCCCGTCACTGAATACCCCCAATATGAATTGAAGTTGGAAATTAAGATTTTTGTCAGATTTTAATTTTGTCGATCAGGAAATATTTGATTTATGAATGAAATAGTTATTGTTGTATTTATGACGACAGATTTGTAGGACAGATTTCGCTGCTGCGACTGTGCGTAGGAATGGTTTTTGTTTTTGTATGATGGTAGTTGAGGACAGCACATGCATTAGAGGGGGATGTGAGGACATGTGTAGGTATTTATGTGTGATTGTGCGCATACGTTTGTTTGTTTTTTTGGACATATGTATGTACACAAATATGTGCGTGCGCGGTAGCTTTACGCATGCACACTTTTTGGTGGATGATATGGGAATATGAATGTGTGATTTGCCGACGGCAAAATGCATTCTTCTCATATTAATGATTTATTGATATAATATTCACATGCATATCTCCTTTTTTCTGCAATTTTATTATCCTTACGTAAAATCCTACTCCCTATATTTATTTTTATATTCTATAATTCAAATTTATTTCAAATGCAATTGCTATGAAACAAATTTTGGTAATTGTTTACTTTAGGAGACAACTGCTAAAACACGTCCGAAGTTATCGGGAAAGGTATCAAAAGACGCGTTTTGCCCTCGGTAAAAATAATCCGGAGGCGGATTTTGTTTCTGTGAAGAGATATTTGCAATCAAAGTTGAAAATTTTCTGTCATTTTCATGTGGTTGTTGTAATCACGTATTAGGGTGTAAAAGGGTGTAGTGGTTAAAAGTGTGTTTTGCGCAGAAATACTGTGGACCGCGTAAGGGTTATTTTTGGGTTTTCTGCGAATAACTTTTCACTGAAACAAAAAATTGAAAATCCGCTGTAATTCTATACGACAGCACGTAACTGCTAATATACGTCCAAAAATCTCGGGAAATGTATCAAACGACGGGGTTTAACCTCCGTATCAACAATCCGAAAGCGGAAGTTCGATATTTTATGTATGTTCAGAGATATTTGCAATCAAAGTTGAAAATTTTCTGTCATTCTCATGTGGTTGTTGTAGTCACAGAATAGGGTGTACCGAAAAGTGCAAAAAGTGTGTTCTGCGCAGAAATACCTTGGATCAAGCCCACTATTTGTGATCGGACCTAGGCCATTTTTGGGTGTTTTGCTAATAACTTTTCACTGAAAGAAATGATTTAATTTTGGACGGATTTTAGCAGTTGTCTCCTAAAGGAAACATTTACCCTACTGTTTTATGCAATTTTAATTATCCTTACCTGCTTTTTATATTTATTTTCAGGTTTACTATAACATATATTTATTTAAAATGTAATGCTATGAATTTCATGTTTTAGGTTGAATTCCAAAACGCTCGAAAATTACGAGTTTTTACTATTTCCTTGTAGAAATTTTTATAAGTAGAAATGGTATTGTTTGTTAGGAACCATTAAATAATTTTTTTTTCAAAGATATTCAATGAGCAAAATCAGCTTCGTTTGCGTTTTGCGAAAAAGTTTCAATTTTAGATCAGATAATCTGATAACGATAAAAGGTATTTTAAGTTTTTTTTACCTTTAACCAATTTATTATAAATTGAAAGCAATTGCATACCTACCTACTAAAAAAATTTATCTAAGACTTTAAACTTAAAATATCCTATTGAAAAAAATTATTAAAATGATTGAACCAAAGGATTAAGTCATAAAATACTTATTGGAAATAGAAATAATAGAAAGGAAAAATGTTTTAATCAAGGTCTGGAGTCATATACATCCATAGATTTGAGATCGGAAATCTCGAAATAATAGCACAAAGTATTTTTCAGCATTTAATTAAATTTTCGCATCAAAATTATTTTCAAGTAAAATACTTGCATTTTTTGGCAAACGAACGTCAAAATCCACGGCCATCACATTAAAATGAGTCGTTTAGTCAACTCATTCCGTTTGTTTACCTTTTGGGTTTACGCAATTCCCACTCATAAAGTACAAACTTTAACTCAAATAATTTGGAAATATTAAGGACAAAGCACAAAGAGGACTCGCTGAAACCCTAATAGAAATCATCGAGTAGCATCGAACATACGAGTGAAAATTCTGCCGATTTTCAAATGAGCGAACTGACGCCTCTTATTCATACATGGTCTTTGTTAGTGCTTCAAGTTAATAAACGAAGCCGTCGCTCGTTAGGCAAATTATTCCGAATTTGCATAATTTTTAGGATTACACACCTATACCTATGAGTTAAAGTTTGTACTTTATGAGTGGGAATTGCGTAAACCCAAAAGGTAAACAAACGGAATGAGTTGAATAAACGACTCATTTTAATGTGATGGCCGTGGATTTTGACGTTCGTTTGCCAAAAAATGCAAGTATTTTACTTGAAAATAATTTTGATGCGAAAATTTAATTAAATGCTGAAAAATACTTTGTGCTATTATTTCGAGATTTCCCATCTCAAATCTATGGATGTATATGACTCCCGACCTTGATTAAAACATTTTTCCTTTCTATTATTTCTATTTCCAATAAGTATTTTATGACTTAAGCCTTTGGTTCAATCATTTTAATAATTTTTTTCAATAGGATATTTTAAGTTTAAAGTCTTAGATAAATTTTTTTAGTAGGTAGGTATGCAATTGATTTCAATTTATAATAAATTGGTTAAAGGTAAAAAAAACTTAAAATACCTTTTATCGTTATCAGATTATCTGATCTAAAATTTTAACTTTTTCGCAAAACGCAAACGAAGCTGATTTTGCTCATTGAATATCTTTGAAAAAAAAATTATTTAATGGTTCCTAACAAACAATACCATTTCTACTTATAAAAATTTCTACAAGGAAATAGTAAAAACTCGTAATTTTCGAGCGTTTTGGAATTCAACCTAAAACATGAAATTCATAGCACTACATTTTAAATGTTATAGTTAACCTGAAAATAAATATAAAAAGCAGGTAAGGATAATTAAAATTGCATAAAACAGTAAGGTAAATGTTTCCTTTAGGAGACAACTGCTAAAATCCGTTCAAAAATATCGGGAGAGGTATCAAACAACGCGTTTTGACCTCTGTATCAGTAATCCGTAAGCGGAAATTAAATCATTTATTTCAGTGAAAAGTTATTAGCAAAAAACCCAAAAACGAGCCAGGTCCGATCCCAAATAGGGGGCTTGATCCAAGGTATTTCTGCGCAGAACACACTTTTTGCACTTTTCGGTACACCCTAATCTGTGATTACAACAACCACATGAGAATGACAGAAAATTTTCAACCTTGATTACAAATATCTCTGAACATACATAAAATATCGAACTTCCGTTTTCGGATTATTGATACGGAGGTTAAAGCCCGTCGTTTGATACATTTCCCGAGATTTTTGGACGTATATTAGCAGTTACGTGCTGTCGTATAGAATTACCACGGATTTTCAATTTTTTGTTTCAGTGAAAAGTTATTCGCAGAAAACCCAAAAATAACCCTTAGCCGGTCCAACACCGGCTACGCGGTCCACAGTATTTCTGCGCAGAACACACTTTTAACCCCTACACACTTTTACACCCTAATACGTGATTACAACAACCACATGAAAATGACAGAAAATTTCAACTTTGATTGCAAATATCTCTTCACTGAAACAAAAACTCGGAAATCCGCTTGATTATTGTTACCGAGGTCAAAACGTATCTTTTGATACCTTTCCCGATAACTTCGGACGTGTTTTGGCAGTTGTCTCCTAAAGGAAACAATTACCAAAATTAGTTTCATAGCAATTGTATTTAAAATAAATTTGAATTATTGAACATAAAAATAAATATAGGGAGTAGGATTTTACGTAAGGATAATAAAATTGCAGAAAAAGGAAATATACATGTGAATATCATATCAATAAATCATTAATATGGGAAGAATGTATTTTGCCGTCGGCCAGTCACACATTCATATTCCCATATCATCCACCAAAAAGCGTGCATGCGTAAAGCTACCGCGCACGCACATATTTGTTTACATACATATGTCCAAAAAAACAAACAAACGTATGCGCACAATCACACATAAATACCTACACATGTCCTCACATCCCCCTCTAATGCAAGTGCTGTCCACAACTACCATGATACAAAAACAAAAACCATTTCTACGCACAGTCGCAGCAGCGAAATCTGTCCTACAAATCTGTCGTCATAAATACAACAATAACTATTTCATTCATAAATCAAATATTATTTCCTGATCGACAAAATTAAAATCTGACAAAAATCTTAATTTCCAACTTCAATTCATATTGGGGGTATTCAGTGACGGGGTTAACTTAAATTCAACTGGGCATATTTGCTACAAATTTTTAATTTAGGAACTTCATAGGTACTTTGCTAGGCAACCAGCATTGTATATTGGATAAAATTCTGACCCACCATACAGAAAGTTCCAGGTACAAGTACCGGGACAGGTGACATAAAGAAATTGAAAGTAAGACACGAGATATATATATGCAATATGTTGATATTATTACTATATATACCAATATATTGGAAATCTTTCCAAAAATTTAAACAAAAAAATACAGATATTGACCAGCAATTGGTATAAATCTATACTAAAACACGAAAAAGTTATTTTTCAAAATTTTCTATATATTTTTTATATATTTCATACAAAATTGGCATTTTTATTTTAAACGTGCCAAAGTACGCAGTATATGTCGTTTGTGCAATTTTTGAGCTTTGTGATGAGAGCCCTTAAAAAAGTAGATCGCAGTAGCAGAGCGACTGATTTGCTTGACAATGTTGTACTAATTATCAATTTTACCCTTTCGGCACCAGCTTCCTTTGTGACTGCCTTTTGCAAATTTGGATATTTTCGAGACTTCTAAGCTATTGACATTTCTGATATGTCAAATAAAAGCGTAGTCAACCGACTAGCTATAGTCGTGCCAAGTTACAGAACATAATACAAGAAAATAGTAAGGATTTTGCGTTTTCACTAGTAATTTATTTAGTCCCTTTTCCTTGCGTTTTACTAGAAGCTGCAACGGCAACATTGTTCTTGGCTGCCGCACATGCATATGTATTTATGTGTGAATGTTCATATTGAATGAATGAAGGTGTTATGTGGAATTTCAGCATTTTCGCTATGTTTGCACATATATCCTTCATCCATTCAACGATGCCAGCAGCCTCGGACATACACAAATATCTACATACATATATATGTATATTATTAGATGGCATAATACGTATTGACGTTTGTACGTACAAAATTATGTGATAATAAACATTTTCTTATCAAATCTGATTATGAATGAATCTTTTTTTGGATAAAACTATTATATTAGTATATTATTATAAAAATAATAGGTTATGGCTAGGTATTTTTAATTAAAATTCGGAAAAAATATATAGAATTAGCTATCAATTTTTTCAAAAAAATAGGTGAAAAAATAGATAACCTAATTTAAATAAAATTCGAAAATTGTCATTAGAAGTAGGTATGGATTTTTTGAAAACTATGGACTAGTGAATTTTTTTTTTTTAATTTAATTGAAACTTGGTTGATAATATAAAATTATAAGGTATGAATTTTTTCAAAAAAATAGATGAAAAAATAGATTACCTAATTTAAATAAAATTCGAAAATTGCCATTAAAAGTAGGTATGGATTTTTTGAAAACTATGGACTAGTGAATTTTTTTTGGGAAAATTTAATTGAAACTTGGTTGATAATATAAAATTATAAGGTATGAATTTTTTCAAAAAAATAGGTGAAAAAATAGATTACCTAATTTAAATAAAATTCGAAAATTGCCATTAGAAGTAGGTATGGATTTTTTGAAAACTATGGACTAGTGATTTTTTTTTTGAAAATTTAATTGAAACTTGGTTGATAATATAAAATTATAAGGTATGAATTTTTTCAAAAAAATAGGTGAAAAAATAGATTACCTAATTTAAATAAAATTCGAAAATTGCCATTAGAAGTAGGTATGGCTTTTTTGAAAACTATGGACTAGTGATTTTTTTTTTTTTTTAATTTAATTCAAATTCGGTAAAAAAATATAAAAATTTTAAATTAAATAAATGAAAAGTTATAATAATATTATTGAAATAGTCTGTACATTCAGCTATTTGATATCTATTTCTACTTTTGCACATATATACATATGTATAGCAGAACACTTTGCAATTAAATATTTCATACTTGTAAGCATGCCTTGCATATCTTGAAGCATGCTTTTCATATCTAGTTGAAAATTTTATTTTTTTTTTATTTTCAATCTAAAATGCTTTTTCTAGTTAAAAAAAAGTATCAAATATTAATAAAAAAAAGGGAAAACAAAATTTTTGTTCCTTTTGATGGGACTTGAACCTGGGTCTGGTAAGCCAAGCCACCATATCAAATGGAAGCTTGCATGCATATTTTATGGAAATAAAAATAAAAATATCTTCAAATATCTATTGGAAAACATTTTCAATTAATAAAATGAAAATATTCCAATATTTTGATATTTGTCATATTTAATATTTTATTTCCATTAAGTTGATCAATTTGCACAAACATAATAGGCAAATACCCTCAACTTCATGAAAACGCAATGTCCGGAAAGACTCAACTTCATCAAAATTTGCTACTCCTTCGATCAGCTGATATTTGGCAAAGTCACTCTAAATAAATTAGGAAAATGCACAAAAGGGAATGCTTGAAACCCTAATAGATATCGGCGAGCAAGTGTAGCGAGTAGCTCTGCTCGAACATACGTGTTGGTGCCTCTTATTCATACATGCTCTTTGCCTATACACGTTTAAATTTGAGCGTTCAGACAAAAAAATCAAGAAGAGGTAACATTTTTTTTTCTCTAAGTATATCTATTCTTCTTTTCTTAAATTTTTTTTTGTGTAGTGTAAGAGCAAAATACGGGTTTCATGACGACAAAATATGTATTATTAAAAAAAAAAATTGACTAAATTAAAAATAAAATGAATTGATTTCCTAGGAAAATATCGACGGCTTATGATAACTACAGCTTCAATCGCTGTAAACATCCTCTCTTTCTTTCTCGCTTCTCCAATTCCGTGAATTTTGATGGCAACTTATCGATTTCTTCAAGGGATATTATGGTTTAGTAATTTTTGTCACGACTTAGTTGCCATATCCAGGTTGATCAGTATTCTATATTTGACATTGTTTTTGTTAGCACGTATTGGTTGAGACTGCAATGACCACTCTTTTTATTCTCGCACGGTTATTTTAGATGCTTACTATTTTGCGGCGTACATATTGGGGTGGTACCAATTTTGTTGTGTTCACACTCCATATAAATCAACCACATTATTCCCTCTGGTCAGGTGCCTATATGAAATATTAACGTTTTTTTTTTCTTTGGGGTAAATATAATGGAATAGTGAATCCATTACATTTGAGGTCTTAGTAAATTTCACTAACACCCCGCTGATTTTTTTCTCTTTCTTTGCACTTTTCTTTTTTGAAGTATTTATTTTTTTAGTTTATTTATTAGTTAATTGTTTTTTTGTATCTTGACTTTTACTAAATTTTCACAACACCACTTAGGGCCGGTTTCACCAACGCGACTAAGACTAAAACTAAGTCGTGACTTAAGTTAGCACAGATTCGAAACTAACTTAATTTTGGGTTTCACCAACTGAGCGACTTAAATAATTTTGAGTACAACACGCCGATCAGCTGTTTTATGCATAGTAGTATTTTTTCATACCAGACAACTCTGCGCATCCCAATACCCCAGTGCGAAAAGGGCATGTATGGCCATACAAGAAGGAATGTATTGATCTTACACCCATTTCTCTTTAGTTGGAAGGTACTAAAATTAGCGCTTAATTGAAAACGATAGTTTCGTAATGGTTGCATGCTAGAAAACAAGCGTTCACATGCATCTACGCTTACCCTGTTAAAGTCAAGCATGGTTAAGTTTCCGACTGGGGCGTTGCACAAAACAAATTAGCAACATTACCGACATTTAGGTTTTGAACCACAGCAACACTGCTTAGTCGAGAATAAGTCAGCTGGCAAGTTGACTAAGTTGTGACTTAGCTAAGTTCGGTGGTGAAACTGAAAAAGTGATAATCGCTACTTCACTAAGTTAAGTCGAGTTGGTGAAACCGGGCCTTAGTGATATGCCATGTTCAAGGCATTAACGTTTTCAAAACTCAAATCCAATTTGATTGCCCACTGGCCCAATTGCAATGTAATTATTTCGCTGGGCATCACTCCAATATGTAAAATTTGCATCAGTTTAGATAATTTGCAATACCTTAAGTTATACTTTTAGCGTTTGAACGTATGAAAAGTTTGAACTTTATTCACAGAACGTTGAAACTTTTTATTTTTTTTGTTAAGTTTTAATTTTTGTTTAAGTTCTCTTGACTTCGTACACGCGCCATCAAGTCCGCAACGACACCCGACAATCTTCAATTTAATGACTGACTTCCTTAGCCTTCGTGTTTCTTTTATAGTCTCTTCCAAGTTTTGGTCAAACGATATTATCATCCGATTTAGCGATCTCCAGATCTCCGCTGAAATCAGTATAGTTATAAGTACATATGGATGTATATTCATAAGAATTAAGAATGTAGAGAATTAAAAACACCAATAAGGATGATTTGGTCTTTGGACGTACGACTATACCCTTAACGACTTGTATCCCTTGTCATGCTTTCCCGATATTGGCGATCTTCAAGAGCCTAGACATAGCCAAATATGTTTACTATTTCGAAGACTTTGTCTACTTTTAATCCAACAAGCCAGTTATCTGAACTAAAGTTTTTATTGAGGCTACATAATATATCTCAAAACAACTAGTTGGCATGCAACCATACATGCGCTGCTTAATAGACCAAGCTCGTCATTATGGTTCCGACGCGTCCGTATCTATGTAAATATACATAAAAAATTTCGGTAGGTTTCTGTTTTCTTCGCTTTATATCATCTTTTTTTCGGAACCTTTTGAGTAGTCTTTGAATTGTCGACGTATTGTTTCGCACAACTCGAACCACTCGAGAGTATCTATATTTTGGCGATATCTCCACAGCACTGCAGATCTTTACCTTCAAAAATCGAATGAACGTGTTTGCATAAAACATCAAAATGTCCGTTTGGATGTAGGAACGTTAAGGTATGTTCTAGGTATATAAACTGATCTACGGACAGAATATCAGTAGAGCCATTAAGGAGAATTTGCCAATTCCTGATAAGGTTAGATATATTTTCATTGCCCAATGTGATATTGCAAATGCCTAGGGATTCTGTCCTTCTTGGGTTATTTATCAACCGGCTGAAGCTCGGTTCCTCAAACGGATTTTCATGTGGCAATTCTGCGGCCCCATTGTATCGATATCTTAAGGGTGATGAGGATCTTCGTCGGTTTATATATACATTCTGCATCATACCTTGTACTTCGTTAGCGAAAGTGCTTGTTACCTCCTGCCTTAAGTCATTCATGGAATGAGCAATGAATGGTGGTTAGTCCGGTGTTGGTTTCTAGGACTTTGCTCAGAGGCACGAGTACTCTCGGTGATTATGCGAAGTTGTGGATTTCCTTGAGCATTCCTTCGAGTATTGAGGCGATCTCTACAAACTGTACTTCTAATAATGGTATCAGTGGTGGGTTTAAATCTGATAAAGTGCACGGTTGCCGGCATATAGGACATGTCCGGTTACTTTCTAGCCAAGTACGAATACAGGCCAAGTGAAACCTAGGCCTGTACGTTGTCTCTACCTTATCCAAGTTACCATGAAAGCTTTCACTACATATTGTATGGTTCGTGGCCACAGTGTCTGTGCACTAGTAACACTGTCGGGACTGCTCGTAAGTGTGATTTCAGATATTTTAATCTTGCATAAAAAATGGATTATCTGTGAAAACTACAAAAAAAAAAAAAATTCCAAAAAAAATATATAAAAATGTTTGATGGCTACTCTGTAGAGCCTGTTACGGCGGATCACGTTATGTAGAAACAAAATTTTTACAAAAAAACGTGTTTGGTGTTATTATAATTAAAAAAAAATTGCGCTGGAGAAAAAAAAAATATGATGACTGCTTTATCACTATTTAGTAGACATATAGCTAAATTCACTATAGGGTAAAGGCAGTTTTATGTGGCTAACAGAAAGATCTTCAGCAAAGTAAAGGGTAGGATTCAAAACAGATCGAACCAAAATCTTCCTCTAAGCTTAACTTAAAATTTATTAGCATTTTGATCCAAAGTATATAATTTAAAATGTGAACAAGCAGTAAATTATCAAGAACTCTCAATGTTACAAATCAAAAGAAATAGCAAAAAAAAATATTATTACAAAATTTTAGTTTTAGCGAAATCCGCTGGAAAAATTCGAAATCATCCAAATTTTTCATATCCAGGCTTCTTTCACAAAGATCGGAAAATTTTCATATTCGGTGGAGCAAAAGCATAGGTTAGGTATTATTAGTTGTCCCCGTTAGTTAGTCTCTCTCAAAACAACCGATTATTACTTTTGGGACACCTACTGGGACGGAAAGGCGAGTTCTCGAAATTCGAAGCCTACAACTTTTTTTTTTATAGGGAAGAAGAAGGTGTTGATTCTCCTTTGGTTATAACCCACCCTACTTGTTAATAGTTCGTCATGTGTTCCATTAACCCATGATAATTTTAATTCAACTTCCCGTAACACAACTCTACATTTCGCCATCAATGTATGTAAACTTCTACTACAACTGTAACTGTTCCGATATTTATTTTAAAAATCGTGTTTAACAGTTATTTTCGATTTTTATTTCAAAAAAATCCTATTTAACAATTATTTAAATTTTTATTTTTATAAGTCCTATATAACAGTTATATTTGATTTTTTTTAAATCCTATGTAACAGTTATTTCTGGTTTTTATTTTTAAGAATCCTATGCAACAGCTATTTTTGATATTTACTTTTAAAGGTCCAATGTAACAGTTATTTTTTATTTTTGTTTTTATTAATCCAAAATAACAATTATTTTTGACATGAATTTATAATATATTTTGAATAACAGTTAACTAATTCCTTTTTTTCAAAAGTCGTGCTTATAAAAGGCATCATAATTTTTCGAAGATTATTGTTTTAGTGGAAGAAATTACAAATATGAACATACATACATAGATATGTGACTTTAATTCTAATGATGATTTATTTTATATTAAAATCTCTTGAAGATATGTTTGTTTTTAACTCATATTTTTTTTAAAGAAGAACACAGTCAAAAAATAACACTTACAAAAACAAATTAAAAGCAGCCCCTTCTGGTAGGCCGTTGAAGTTCCTACAAAAATATGTAAACATTTTTTCTACTGGAGAGTAATAAGATGCAAAAATAAAAAAATTTGATACAATTTTGTATCGGAAATGTCTTATAATAATAATAATTCCCAACGGATAACCCACCATCCCGCCCAACCGACACGAGGGGCGCATCCGCATAACGCACGGCTTTTTTTTATATATTGTATATTGCCGAGTCGTTGAAAGGCAGGGGTTTGATAAGTGTCGAGATCTAAAACTGCTCAGCTACAGAGGAAAACTTATCAGCTAAGTAACACTAGAAATTAAAACTTATAAATAATGTATTAAGAGAAGAAAGAATCAGTTAGATTGTAAAGAGTAAATTCATAAAGTTGCTATGGATTAAGCGAGGATAGTATCGATTTTTTAATGCTAAAAAGCGAGTCAGAAATATCAAATATCTGGAGTGAGTATTATAATTATCACACAAACATCGGGAAGGCTCATTTAATTTAAAATTAGTCATACACTGTTTCAAAAAAAGAGGTTTAAAATGTCTTCATGACCGAAAAGGAACGTTAAAGTTTACTTCTCCAAACAAAAATGGGCTATAGACCAACTAGTTTAATAATTTGATCATAAATATTGTTCCGAGCATTTCTCTACGACTAGCAAGGTTAGGAAGGTTAATAAGTTTCAATCGATTAGTATAGGGAGGAAAATTATACAAGGAATCCCATGAAGGATCTCTTAAAACGAAAAATAAGAATTGTTTTTGAACCGATTCTATCCGATCAACGTGGACCTGGTAGCTCGGATTCCAAATAATTGAGCCATAATCTAACATCGGTCTTACTAGTGTTGTAAAAAGGGATTTAGTTACGTACGGATCACTAAATTATTTCCACCATCGCTTAGCGAATGATAAAACACCCCTAGATTTATTGACAGTTGCATTAATATGGAGTTTGAAGCTAAGTTAACAATCCATCGTAACTCCCAAGTCCACAAAATTATGCACTTGTTCAAGACTAGGAAGCTGGATGTGTATTTCTGCGCGAAAGACACATATATTTAAATTTTTAAAGATTGAGTGGCATATAGTTTAGATCGAACCAAGCCACCCGGTCCATTAAGATCTGATTAAAGTAAAGATATATTTTCGCTCACAGAGTAGGACATACAAATCTTAACGTCGTCAGCATACATTAAAATTTTGGAAACTTGATAGTACTGGATATATCATTAATGAACAGCATTAACAGAATCGGGCCAAGATGGCTACCTTGAGGAACTCCAGAAGATACATCAATGACATTAGATAGCGCATTTTTAAAAGCTACTCTTTGTGTCCTGAAAAAAAGAAGAAGAAGATATCCAGCGGGTGAGACTGGGTTGAAAGCCCAGTAGACCAAGTTTATGAAGAAGTAACGAATGGTAAACTTTGTCAAACGCTTTACTGAAATCTGTATATACGAGTATAACATCTGTGTGTACGTTTTCTCTCAACGCGTTTGAAACATGGGTTGTGAATTCTAGTAGGTTCGTACTTGTTGATTTTCCTTTACAAAAGCCGTACTGGCAATCTGCAATCAATGAGGATATAGAAGTTGTAAGCTGATTTGTAACAATGGCTTCAAATATTTTGGGAATAGCGGAAAGCTTTGCGATGCCGCGGTAGTTATCTACAGATGACCTACTCCCACTCTTATAAAGTGGTATAAGGAAAGATTCTTTCCAAGCAGTTAAGAAGACGCCGCTTTTTAAAGACAGATTAAACAGATCAGTTAGAGGCTGGTAAATGTAGTTAGCACAGTTTTTGAGAAAACATGCCGGGATCATATCAGGGCAACATTTAATTGGGCAAAGAAATTTGCAATATCTTGATTATCGCTGGATATACAGTCTTGTTATTTCATGGCAGAAGGAAAACCTCTTATAAAGGGTGTTTTTTTTAGGGGTATAGAGCTTCGAATTGAAATAAAACACAAGAAAATCGTTTTAAGGTCCATCAATTTGGCTTTATTGGAAGGATAATTTTATGCCATTAATGTTTAAATATGATTTCGGGCATGTGGCCGCCGCGGCTGGCTCGAATAAAGCCAATTCTACAGGTCCAATTTTCAACCACTTTTTCGAGCATATGGGGCCGTATGTCGGCAATAACGCCACGAATGTTGGCTTCCAATTCCCCTAACGTTTCTGGTTTGTTGGTGTAGACGAGCGACTTCACATATCCCCAAAGAAAATAATCCAATGGTGTCAAATCACACGACCTTGGTGGCCAATTGACAGGTCCATTCCGCGAAATTATGCGCTCATCGAATGTTTCCTTCAATAAATCGATTGCGACGTGCGCTGTGTGGCATGTAGCGCCGTCTTGTTGGAACCACAACTCATCCACATTCATGCCATCCAATTCGGGAACAAAATAGTCGGTTATCATGGCTCTATACCGGTCTCCATTAACGGTAGCTGCCTCTCCAGCATTATTGCGGAAGAAGTATGGCCCAATGACTCCACCAGCCCATAGAGCACACCAAACAGTCAGTTTTTGTGGATGTAATGGCGTTTCGACGGTCTCATGTGGATTCTCTTCACTCCAAATGCGGCAATTTTGCTTGTTGACGTAGCCATTCAACCAAAAATGAGCCTCATCACTGAACAAAATTTTGCGATGAAAATCAGCATCGAAATCAATCTCATTTTCGGCCCATACACCAAAATCACGACGCATTGCATGGTCTCGCGGCTTTAATTCTTGCACAAGCTGGATCTTGTAAGGTCGCAAGCCAAGATCTTTGCGCAAAATCTTCCATAAAGTTGATGGACAAAGCTCCAATTGCTGTGCACGGTGGCGAATCGATTCATTCGGGTCCTCTTCAACACTTTGCTCTACAGCGGCAATTGTTTCTTCGGTGCGCACTGTTCGACGTCTCTGCGGATGCGTATTATCACATAGAGTAAACGTAGTGCGAAAACGATCCATGGTTAACCGAATTAATTGCTCTGATGGACGATTATGTCGACCATAAAATGCACGGAGCTCACGGTAAACTTCGCGAACTGAACCATTATTTTCGAAATAAATTTGCACGATTTGCAAGCGTTGTTCTTTTGTCAACCTGTTCATGGTGAAATGGCAAACCAAACTGAACATAAATCACATTAGAGTTGCCAGATTTGACCACAAAATGCCAGTTTTATCTCTATTCGAAAAACAAACCTGTAAAAAAAACACCCTGTATTACGTTTAGAGTTTACGAAACCATAAACTGAATTTTTGTTACAGATAAGGTTCTTTTTACTTTTACAAATAAAAGCTGTGTCACATTTTTTATTCACTTCAAAATATTTCGGTTGGAGTACTTTAAGTAATCTTTGTTTAAACCGGATTTCTTGTATAGCTTGAATGAACGGTACTTTTTATTTTTTAAAGCTTTCAGTTCTTTAGTAAACCATGCTTGCGCTGGTTCGTCAGAGAAAGATTTGCATTACGGTACATGCTTTTTGAAGAGCCTATAAATAGTATTATTAAAATGTGAAACGTTAAGCTCAATATCGCCGTAATATTCAGGCCAAGTTAATTTAGACAAACCTTTATTTAATTTCTTAAAGTGGGTTTTAGCAAAGGCAAAGTCAAAGAGACTACTAGAATCGCATGGTTTAGTATCACTGTCTTATACAGGGTGTTTTTTTTACAGGTTTGTTTTTCGAATAGAGATAAAACTGGCATTTTGTGGTCAAATCTGGCAACTCTAATGTCATTTATGTTCAGTTTGGTTTGCCATTTCATCATGAACAGGTTGACAAAAGAACAACGCTTGCAAATCGTGCAAATTTATTTCGAAAATAATGGTTCAGTTCGCGAAGTTTACCGTGAGCTCCGTCCATTTTATGGTCGACATAATCGTCCATCAGAGCAATTAATTCGGTTAACCATGGATCGTTTTCGCACTACGTTTACTCTATGTGATAATACGCATCCGCAGAGACGTCGAACAGTGCGCACCGAAGAAACAATTGCCGCTGTAGAGCAAAGTGTTGAAGAGGACCCGAATGAATCGATTCGCCACCGTGCACAGCAATTGGAGCTTTGTCCATCAACTTTATGGAAGATTTTGGGCAAAGATCTTGGCTTGCGACCTTACAAGATCCAGCTTGTGCAAGAATTAAAGCCGCGAGACCATGCAATGCGTCGTGATTTTGGTGTATGGGCCGAAAATGAGATTGATTTCGATGCTGATTTTCATCGCAAAATTTTGTTCAGTGATGAGGCTCATTTTTGGTTGAATGGCTACGTCAACAAGCAAAATTGCCGCATTTGGAGTGAAGGGAATCCACATGAGACCCTTGAAACGCCATTACATCCACAAAAACTGACTGTTTGGTGTGCTCTATGGGCTGGTGGAGTCATTGGGCCATACTTCTTCCGCAATAATGCTGGAGAGGCAGCTACCGTTAATGGAGACCGGTATAGAGCCATGATAACCGACTATTTTGTTCCCGAATTGGATGGCATGAATGTGGATGAGTTGTGGTTCCAACAAGACGGCGCTACATGCCACACAGCGCACGTCACAATCGATTTATTGAAGGAAACATTCGATGAGCGCATAATTTCGCGGAATGGACCTGTCAATTGGCCACCAAGGTCGTGTGATTTGACACCATTGGATTATTTTCTTTGGGGATATGTGAAGTCGCTCGTCTACACCAACAAACCAGAAACGTTAGGGGAATTGGAAGCCAACATTCGTGGCGTTATTGCCGACATACGGCCCCATATGCTCGAAAAAGTGGTTGAAAATTGGACCTGTAGAATTGGCTTTATTCGAGCCAGCCGCGGCGGCCACATGCCCGAAATCATATTTAAACATTAATGGCATAAAATTATCCTTCCAATAAAGCCAAATTGATGGACCTTAAAACGATTTTATTGTGTTTTATTTCAATTCGAAGTTCTATACCCCTAAAAAAAACACCCTTTACATTAGTTATGATTTCGTAAACGATCCATAAGTCCAGGACCTTTCCGAAATTGTTTGGGATAACATTTATTTGATTAAGATAAAGGTCCGCCATTTTATCTAAAAAGTCTTTATACCCCGCTTTAGATGGAACTGGCACTATGCTTCCGTCAAAGATATTCTACGATATATACGGTAGGTTAAAATCGCCTGGAACAATCATTGAATCGGGAAGTTTAGTCATGAGATAAGCTGCATGTAGATTGAGAATATAACAAACCCCTAAGTATATGTAAGCGTTGTCCAGCTGTATTCAGACGCACTTGAATTCACTTGACTCGATGCCTGGAACATTAACCTCCTCAGAGGGTATTGGCGAAGTAATAGCTCAGAACGCTATCCCCGAATCTGTTAATGCGATCGTTTCTGAATACCTGATAATCAACAGATAAGACTTCAGCGTTAAAAATATGTGGCTTAAGCCACGTTTCGGTAAAGGATATAATATTGTAATTACAGCAAAAAGATATTTTAAATAAAGTTCGGTTAGTTTGGTATTTAAATCTCTAATATAAATTGATGATACAAGTTTACAGACTTTATATTTAGTTTTTTGACACTGCACTATCACGTGGGACCCTAGCTAAACTCTGGATGTTTTTCTGCCGCTTATGTTCAAATTCACGCACAAAAGCACCGGAAGGCCAAAAGACACTCTTCAAAACTGAATCAAAATCATTCAATGAAATATCAATTCTGAAGGAGGAGACGTTTCTTTCATAATTAAATAGAAATTTTTTTATAGTAAAACTATTGGGTTTGATTTTAGATTTAATGTGAAATTTCAATTCCTCTTCCGTAGCGTCAGCTTTGAAACGAGACACAAAAATATATTTATTTCGTGGAGCCACAACCAGATTCCTAACAGTTGGTTCAGGTGCCAACCTAATAGGTTGGGTGTATTTCTGCCATGACAGGCTTCTCAGCAAAAATTCGTCTCCTTTGTAGATGCCGCTCGGAGTCGGCAAAAAACTGTAGGTCCCACCAATTTGTAGGGAAAATTCAAATCGGCACACCACAAATTGGAAGAGAAGCTTGGCGCAAAAATCTCTTAGGAGATTTATGATGATATACCTGTTGTATATCGCGCCATAGAGATAGAGATAAATAAAAATTAGGAAAACTTATAATTTTTCTCTATTAAAGCACAGCTTAACTAAACAGCAAAAATGACGTTTGCGTTTGATTTAGGCACGAGTTTGGCTAAAGCCACCTAACTTCGAACTAGCTAAATTGAATAGCCAGCGGCTTTCCCTATCTACTAGCACCAGGTATCTGTGACTAATTATTGAGTCTGAAGCCTAAGATGGTGCTATGGATGTACGAGGCGGTGGTGCTACCGGTGCTGACCTATGGGTCTTTAGTTTGGTGGGAAGCTCTTCGAAAGAGCTAGAATCTCATCAGCCTTCAGAAGATCCAGCGGCGCGTGTGTTGGGCCACCGCGGCTTGTCTCTAGACATATCTGTATCGTTCAGACTTCCCTCGCTTTGCAGTGTGTTTCAAGCAGAAGTTCTTCCGATCTTGCAAGCCTGCAAATCGCTCAAGAACGGGAACATAACTGGTAAAGTAAAGATATTTTCAGGCAGAAATAAAGGCAATAGCAGCGCCACATACCAGTTCGAATGTAGTGCACGCATGCAAACAGATCTTGGCTGCCCTAAGCGACCTTTAACTAACCATTACCCGGGTCTTAGAGTAATTGGACGTAACTAGAGGGCTGATGAGCTGGCATGCATGGGCTCATCGGAAGAAATGAGGGTAATAACCAAGTTCGAAATGGGGGTACCCTTGGCAGTAGCCAAGGGAAACATTCAAAATTATTAACGGAACAAACCACAAGTGAAGGGAAAGAATACCACTAGTTGTGCAATATCAAGATGCACCTGGCCAGTCTACAGCGAAATGATGACGAGGAGTCTGCTAAGCAGGTCAAGAGCTAATACCCACAAATTTATAGCAGTCTGCACAGGTCACCGGGCGATAGGCACGCATGCGGCGAGGATGGGCATTCCGCACCATGGTCACTGCAGAAGTTGTAATGACATAGCTGCCAAAGAGACCGTTGATTATTTTCTGTGTAAATGCCCGGATGTAGCCAGAATGCGCCTAAAATACTTTGGAATCCCATTTTTGGAAAACTTGTAGTGTATATCTGGAATAGCGATTCTAAAAATCATTGAGTTTATCAACAACTCTGGTTGGTTGGGACAAATATCCGTAACACATCAGTAGGTTACGACGAGTTTTTATGGCATCAAGACGGCTTCTAAAACTACCTGGGTGTCCTGGGTCGAAGCCATTTTATCTACCTTAGCTGGTCCATGCATCTATAGTATTATTATTATTATTATTAGTCACTAAATCAATAAGTCTAATTGGTTTGGTTTTGTAGGTTCTCTCTAAATACATATAACAATTGTTCTGTTGTTGTAGGGGCAAATTACTAGTTTCATTACGACTATACGAGTATACGCATAAAAAAAGTAGTTAAATTAAAAATACCCTAAATAGATTTCCTATGCCTGAAAGTAATCAGCCCAGAGAAAAATATTGACGGCTTATGATGCTGCTCCAATGTCTTTCTTTACCGCATCTCCAATTCCGTTCATTTTGAGGACAACTTATCGATTTCTTCGAGAGATATTATGGTTTAGGAATTTTAGGTCACTTCTTGGTCGTCATACCTAGGTTGATGAGTGTTCTATAATTGGCATTGTTTTTGTTAGAACGTATTGGTTATGCCTGCAATGACCATTCTTTTTATTCTCGCACGGTTAATTTGGAGGTTCACTGCTTTGAGGCGTTCATATTAGGATGGTACCGATTTGGTTGAGTTCATACTCCGTACAAATCCATCTTATTATTCACTCTTGTTCATATCCAACAGGTGAAGATGAAATAATTAAGTTGTTTGTTGTTTTCTTTGTGGTAAATAGAAGATTTACTATTCCATTACCACAGCGAACGCACGCGGCAAGTTGTGCTTTGACCCGGTTGTTATTATGAATTTCTTCTCTTTCTTTACATATTTTGGTTTAGAGCAAAAAGCTTTCAACCCACAAGATTTCGTACACGTGCAAACCCGTAAAATGTTAAATTTTTTTTTATACCTGTCATGAACATGAAATGGTATTATAACTTTGGTCCGATGTTTGTAAGTATGAGAAGAAGAAGAGATATACCCACCAATAAGTATACCGAGTCGATTTGGTCATGTCCATCTGTGCGCCCGTCTGTCCGTCTGTGTGTTTGAAAGCAAACTAGTCCCTCAACTTTTGAGATATCTCGCTGAAATTTGCTAAGGGACCGCCATTTTGTAAAACATTAATCATTTGTCGGAACCAGCAAGATCGGACCAATACAACGCATTGGGGTTTGGGCTATAAATTTTCCAATTAAAAAGTTAGGACGTAATGTTTTGCAAGTTTGGCACTTTTTAGATATATATAAGTAATGTGTGTAGTGAAAATCACCCAGATCGGACCAACATAATATATAGCTCCCATACAATCCATTTTTCCAATAAATGGGGTTGGGCTATGTATCTTTAAATTAACAATTTTGCAGAGTTTGTATTAATTGTAAGTAGATTTCGGACACTTAAAACCGTGCGTATTCATGAAAGGTATAAAGTCTTCGGTACAGTCGAAGACTGCCCTTTCCTTAGTTGTTTTTTTTTTAATTTTCGCAACATCACTGGGTGATAACCATGTTCAAGGCATAAACGTTTCCAAAACTTAGACCCAAATTTGATTGCCGCACTGTCCCAATTACAAAGTAATCATTTCGCTGGGCATCACACCAATGTGTAAAATATGTTATTATTTTGTATTTTTAAAAATTTTGCATAAGTTCAGATAATTTGCCATATTTTAAGTTACGCTTTTAGCGTTTTAACGTATCAAAAGTTTGAATTTTATTCACAGACGCTTTATTGAAACTTTTCTGAACTTACTACCCGCTCCATCATGTTCGCGACGACACAATTTCTTCATTTTAACGACTGACTTCCTTAGCCTTCGCGTTTCTTTTTTAATTATCCAGAGTTGTTAAAAACTTTTGCCGCTAACGGTATGGTGGCCTGATTTATCGTTTTCCGATCTATTGTTTTTCTTTAAAAGCATAATCAGGGTTTCTTGGCCTATGTACAGGTTTTGAAATAAAAAATTAAATTGTATTGCTTATTCAAAATATTATTGGTTATTCAATAAATTTCGAATAAAAAATAAAATTTCAATTTTTATTCAAGCTTTTGAAAATGAAAAATAACACATCGATATAGCAATATTATACCCGTATGTGCATATAGCCATAATGTGCATTTGGAAAGATTTTTTTGGTTATTTCTGTATAAATTGAGATGCACTGAGTTTATTTGATTCAATTTCGGGATCATTTCTGCACAAAATAAGGCTACTTAAGGACTACTTGGTGGTTTTCAGGGTGATTTCGGGAAAGTTTTAGTGATGATTTTTTTGCATTTAATTATGTGGTGACTTTAAAGTTTTAATTAATAAACAAATTGATGTTGAAGGCTTCCCATTACCAACGAGGAAAATTTGTTGCACATAATACGGTATTGGTAAGCAGTTTTCATCGATTTGAAAGATGGCTGGCACAAAACCCAGCGCTCTGTTAGCTTAATAGTTAGCACAGCGTACCAAAATTTGTCTGATGAAGAAGTCTAGCAGCTTCCGAAATGGATCTATAAGAAAAGCTATGGCAATTGTCTTTAAAAATTGTTCCTATTCTATTCTAATAAAAACTATAAAAGACAAAAAAAGTTAAAAGACAATAATAATTTTCACAAATAAAAAAAAAATTATTATTATGGGCTTGAACTCGTTTATGGTCATGGTACTTTAATATATATTAAATATACAGGCCGTAAAAACAACAACTTAATTAAATTGAATTTTTGGTCTACAAAATAAAAACAAAACCGATGGGCACGAAAACGAAAGGTGTACAAAATGAAAAAGTGTAAGCAACTAATAAAAATCATGAGGATAATCATGCCGCCAGATGGCGGTGCATGCTCAGTGTTATGGTAAATGTGAATAGAACTATGATTTTAGCTGACACAAGAACCGCTCTCTGTTAGCTTAATGGTGCGTGCCAAACTTTCTCTGATGAAGAAGTCTAGCAACTTCCGAAATGGAGCTATGAGAAAATCTGTGGTGGTTGTCTCTAAAATTTTCCTAATTTTCATTTCAGTTGTTTTATAATAGCTTGCATTGAAATTCTATGCTCCTGGTATGTTGTATTGAATATATTATCTATATATTAATAGGCTAACATTTTTTCCATACAATCAATTGCCAGAGTGTATCTCATTTAAACATGCATATTTCCAATTAACATGTATTTTGATGTCTTCGTATGGCGGTGCATAGGCATATTATATTTAATAAACATTGCATCATTTATTTGTAATAATTCATTAAAGCTTTCTGCAAAAAGCCATAGCTGTTATGTGTCATTGCACATACAGCAGTGGCCCAGGTGATAAGCGTCTCGTTTAGGATACGTACGTTCCAAAGTTCGAGGGCAGGTTTCCGGACAGCTTTTTTTTTATACCTAGTAGTGCTACGCACACAAGGTATATTAACTTTAGTCGCATAAAGGCAGTACGTAACGGCATAAACGGATCGAGATAGATATTGACATACAGGGTGGCTAATGAAAGCCGCTACCAAAAAAAATTAAATAACTTTTTTTCTATTTAATGAATCTGGTTAATTTTTTTTTTATTTTGCAGATTGACTTTTACGTTTAACAAAAATGGATAACTGGGACACTGAAACAAGAATTTGGATTGTCCGCCGCTATTACGCACTGGAGTCCGTAGTTTCGGTTCAAAGAGAGTATAGGCGCACGTTTGGCGGCAATCCTCCGAGCAGATGGACCATAATAAGACTTGTAAACAATTTTGCCGAGCATGGGACAGTCAACAGAAGACCTTACCATCGAAACCCTTCAGTTCGAACGGAGGAAACAATCGCTGCTGTAGCTGCTGCCATACAAAACAATCCACGTGTTTCGACAAGAAGCTTATCTGCTCAAATGGGTGTAAGCAGACAGTCATTACAGTCAATTATGCACAAAGATTTGGACTTATTTCCATATAAAATTCAAATGGCCAACAAACTGAACGCTGCAGACTTGCCGATTCGCTTGGAATTTTGCCAGAAGATGCTTCAAATGGTGGAAGAGGATGGAAACATGTTGAACTGTCTTTTCATGTCTGACGAGGCCCATTTCGATTTAAACGGCAACATAAACAAACAAACTTGTCGAATATGGAGTGTTTCCAACCCACAGATACTCCATGAGACGAAATTGCATCCCTTTCGTGTCACAGTGTGGTGTGCAGTTTCATCACGCTGCATTGTCGGGCCCTACTTCTTCGAAGAAAACGGTCACACCGTTACGGTTACTGGGGACCGTTACTTGAGCATGTTGAGAGAGTTTTTCTATCCAGAATTACGCCGAATGAGAATTTCTTTCAATTCTGTGTAGTTTCAGCAAGATGGTGCAGCTCCTCATATAGCGCAACCTGTTATGACAGAATTGCGACGAAAATTTCCCAATAAGCTGATATCCAGAAACTCCACATTCCGTTGGCCACCCAGGTCGCCTGACCTTACTGCACCTGACTTTTTCTTGTGGGGTTATTGCAAACAGGAAGTCTTCAAAGCAAAACCAACAAATTTGAATGAACTAAGGTAATCCATTCGAGAAACAATTGCGGCTATTCCTGTCTCAACTCTCCAAGCAGTAATGAACAACTTTTTGGTAAGATTCCGCACATGCATCGACGAGCAGGGGGGGCATTTAAACTCCATTATTTTTAAAACTAATTAAGCTATATTTAATAAAATTTAATGAGCTTTAACATGAATAAAAGAAAAATGAATTGCATACACCGAAAAAAAAATTATTTGCGGTTCTTAATGTATCAAAATTCATCAGCCACCCTGTATATATATCAAAATGTTCAGGACGAAACAGAAATTGATTAAGCAATGTCCGTCCGTCTGTGAACACGATAACTTAGTAAATTTTGAGAGATCTTAATAAAATTTGGTATGCGGGTTCCTTGGCACTCATTTCCGAGCGCTATTTAAAATGGGCGAAACCGGACTATAGCCACGCCCACTTTTTATGTATAGAATGTTTTCGAAAACACAAAAAAAGTGATTACTCAGTACATAACACACCTATAAGGATAAAATTTGGTGAATACATTAAGATTGACTCATAAAATAAAATTTTCAAGAAATTTTTGAAAATGGGAGTGGCACGGCCTAGTTGTGATTAAGTCAAATTTAGAAATAATATTAATCATAAATCAGGATATCGAAACGAAAGTCCGCACGCAGATTTCCAGGTATGCAAGGAATGTTCCAGGAGAGAATAGGCGAAATCGGTTAAGGTCTACGCCCAATGTTATATGAAAGATTTCAAAGAGGCTCGTAGATATATTAAATAGGCAATAATTTTGCGTAAAATAGCTTTACATCATTTATATTTCAGTTTTAAAGCTTCCGTAGACAAAGAAATCCAAAAACTTAAAATTTTCGAAAATGGGCGTGGCCCCGCACCTTTTATAGTGGACTATTCCACAAAACTTTGTATGCCATAACTCCGCCAAAAATTGAGTTGTCGAAAGGAAATTTGTTGATAATGTTCTATATATAAAGGTTACTATTTTCTGTAAAAATGGGCGAAATCGGTTAATGTCCACGCCCAGTTTTTTAATATAGTTCTGAAAATTTTGTTTGTAAAATTTAAAAAGCGATATTTCTACAACCAAGTAAGTTATATCAATCAAATATTGCACACATAATAAGCTTTTGAAGAAAAACTCGACCGAAAAAAATTTTGTAAATTTTGAAGAAGTGGGCATGGCGCCGCTCACTTTTCAGCATAAAATTTCTGCTATTTTCAAAGGCAATCGCTTATAATTCAATTTGATATTTCAATGAAAATTGGTCAGCTGCTTCTCTATAGTATTTGTTATACTTCCGCCAAAAATTAGCCAAATCGGGAAACACACAAGCAAAATATTCGGGCACGTAGTTAATAGCCCAATGCAATAGCGAAGTTATATATCTTTTTTGATTTTCATACCTTTCATAAACATTTAATGTATGTAAGTATGCGAACAAGAAGAGAAAAGTTCACTAAAATGATCAGCACGATGACCGCTGTTGATGTAGCCATGCCCGTCTCTCCGTCCGTCTGTCTGTCTGTCCGTCTGTCTATTTGAACGCAAACTAGTCTCTCAGTTTTACAAAAGAATGCTGAAATTCGTTGTTTGCTTTCGCCATTTTATAATATACTAGCAAACCCGGTAGACGTTGTTTTGACGCTTTGATACATAGAACACATCTATATATAAAATGTCATTAACTTGAACCAAATAAACTCCTAACTATACCGAACTGCAGCTTTATATAACCTGGGGGATTTTCCAAAAGCTATATACAGACTGTGTCGTGCCCAGCGAACTCCTCAACCTATAGTGAAAGTTCGAGAGCAAAACAAAACACAAAATATGTGAGCGTGGCACCGCCCACTTTTGAAAAATTATGTAGATATTGACTAAGTGACACATACGAGGTGTGTTCAAAAAGTATCGCGAATTTTGTGTTTTTTCAAAAATTATTTATTTATTCATGAATATCTATTTTGTCCCCTTCAAAGTAATCCCCATGAGATATTATAGACTTGTGCCAACGGTTTCTCCAATCTTCGAAGCACTTCAAAAAATCATTTTTTTGTATCTTGTTCAGCTCCTCCTTCGATGCCGTCTTTATCTCGTCAAGAGAAGCGTAACGTCGTCCTTTCATGGGCCTCTTCAGTTTAGGGAACAAGAAAAATTCACAGGGGGCCAGATCTGGGGAATACGGTGGCTGCGGCATCATTAGTGTGTTGTCTTTGGCCAAAAAGTCGCGCACAAGCAACCATGCGTGAGCAGGGGCGTTATCGTGGTGCAAAAGCCAATTTTTGTTCTTCTTTGCACATCTTCTCGGCCTTCTGAGAACATTTTGTACCACCGATAAACGTTGCTTCGGTCCAAGGTAGCTTCTCCGTATGCCACAGTCAACATTCGGAATGCATCCGCGCACTTAATTTCGTTTTTCACACAAAATTTGATACAGGTTCTTTGATCCATTTTTTTGAATAGGTAAAAATCGAAGAAGATCCAAAACACGTGCAAGCAAAGCACCTGTCAACAATTAACTGAACATTCAAAATGGCGGAGCTTGTCGGCATAAGTGACAGACATGAGTACCAACATAACGCCACAAAAAATTCGAAATTCGAATATACGTAACCAGCGAAAATTCAAAATTCGCGATACGTTTTGAACACACCTCGTATATCCAAATTTCATTAATTTAGACCAAAAAAGTTCGGAGTTATGACGATGTGAAACGTTATATAGTCTGGGGGCGTGGCTCCGCCTACTTTTCCAAAACTATATACTGTCTATGCTGTACCCAGTGAACCCAAGTATATATTGTGAGAATTTCATAAAGATCGATTGAGCTCTTTGGCGCCTATAAAAGACACCCTTTTTTATATCTATTTTTGTTACGCACACAAGGTATATTTCTTTATTCGGCATAAACGAATCGAGATATATATTTATTAATGTATATCAAAACGTACAGGATGAAAAGTAAAATATCCGGGCAAGTAGTTAATACCCCACTGCAAAAGCGAAGTTGTATATCTTTTTTGATTTTCATACCTTTCGTGAACAAGAAATGTTTGTACGTATGAGAAGAAAAAGAGATAGTCCCATCAAAAAGTATACTGAAGTGATCAGGAGGATGACCTGAATCTATGTAGCCATATCCGTCTCTTGATACGTCTATCTGTCTGTCCGTCTGTCTATTTGAACGCAAATACGAACTGAAAGATATACAACTTCGCTTTTGCAGTGGGCTATTAACTACTTGCCCGGATATTTTACTTTTCATCCTGAACGTTTTGAAATTCGAATATACGTAACCAGCGAAAATTCAAGATTCGCGATACGTTTTGAACACACCTCGCATGTGTCACTTAGTCAACATCTTCATAATTTTTCAAAAGTGTGCGGTGCCACGCCCACATTTTTGTGTTTTGTTTTGCTCTTGAACTTTCACGATAGGTTCAGGAATTCGCTGAGCACGACACAGTCTGTATATAGCTTTTGGAAAAGCCCCCAGGTTATATAAAGCTGCAGTTCGGTTTAGTGACGGAGATGCGGGCATGGCTAAATCGACTGCGCTCATCGTGCTGATCATTTTAGTGAACTTTCCTATACTTGTTCTCATGCTTACATACATTTAATGTTTATGAAAGGTATGAAAATTAAAAAATATATATAACTTCGCTATTGCAGTGGGTTATTAACTACATGCCCGAATGTTTTGCTTGTGTGTTTCCCGATTTGGCTAATTTTTGGCAGGAGTGTAATACATACTACTGAGAAGCAGCTGTTTTTTTCGGCCGAGTTTTTCGTAAAAAGCTTATTATGTGTGCAAATCAATCAGATGATATAACTTGCTTAGTCGTAGAAATATCGCTTTTTAAATTTTACAAAAAAATGTTTCAGAACTATATTAAAAAACTGATCGTGAACATTAACCGATTACGGCCATTTTTACAGCAAACAGTTACCTTTATATATAGAACATTATCACCAAATTTAGTTTCGAGAAACCAATTTTTAGCGGAGTTATGGCATAAAATGTTTTGTGGAATAGTCCACTATAAAAAGGGCGGGGCCACGCCCATTTTCAAAAATTTTAGTTTTTCGGTTTTCCTTGTTTACGGAAACTTTAAAAGTGAAATATAAATGATGTAAAGCTATTTTGCGCAAAGTTATTGAATATTTAATATATCTACGATCCTCTTCAAAATATTTCATATAACAGTGGGCGTAGACCTTAACCGATTTCGCCCATTCTCTCCTGGAACATTCCTTGCATACCTGGAAACCTGTGTGCTGAATTTCGTTACGATATCTTGAACGGGTTTTGATTTATGATTAATATTATTTCTAAATTTGACTTAATCAAAAGTGGGCAGTGCCACCCCCATTTTCAAAAGTTTCTTGAAAAATGTATTTTATGCCTCAATCTCAGTGCATTCACCAAATTTGGCCTTATAGGTGTATTATGTAGTGAGTAATCACTTTTTCTGTGTTTTCGAAAATATTCAATTTATAAAAAGTGGGCGTGGCTATATTCCGATTTCGCCCATTTAAAGTAGCGCTCGGATATGAGTGCCAAGGAACCCGCATACCAAATTTCATTGAGATATCTCAAAATTTACTCAAGACATGGCTTAATCAAATTCTCTTTTCGTCCTGAACATTTTGATATATATAAGTCAATATCTATCTCGATCCGTTTATGCCGTTACGTACTGCCGTTAGGCGACTAAAGTTAATATACCTTGTGTGCGTAGGTCTACTAGGTATAATAAAAAGGGTTAGAAATCGTGTTCATTTTTCTAAATATATCAATTGTTTTCTTCTTCAAATATTTTAATTTGAGCCCTTGCATTTATGTAAACTAAATTTGACCCGTTATGTTGGGTACAAGTTGTGGTTGGGGAAAAAGGCCAGAAAACTATCAGATGTTGAAGTTGTAATCAAATCCTGACTTGAAGGAAAAATTGCGAAAATTGTCTGTACATAAAAAAAAACCCGATATAAAACTGGCGCCAGGCTAATGTTGAGAAATTTTCGGAACTTCAAAATGAGCGCTTTATTTATTTCAAAGGCCATATGGATATGTATGTATGTAGGTATACTCCCAACGGTTGACATTTTTCTGGGGCTATTGCGCTTAGGTAAGGTATTTGACATTATATATTTATGTATAGGAACAGCGCAGGTGTACACGTCTACAGTGGAGCGAGTGCGTTTTGTGGTTCGAGCCAAGGTTCCGGGATATCATTTTTTTTTTAAAAAGATTTTCTTATTATCTTGACTTTAGAATTTATTAAGATTTTAAAGCAATATTTTCCTAAAGAAATTTTATGCAATAAAACGCAAGAAAATTACTAAAATTTACCATAACAAAATATGTAAGGTAAATACCTACAAAGTTTAATGGTTTTTTAAGGAATTTGCCTTTTTACTGCCTTTATATTTGGATGGATATAGGACTTAGGGTACACTTATAATATAAATAATAAATTGAGGTCATATACATATATATCACAAAATATTATTGAAATGCTATAAAGTCAATATGAAATGGCTAAATATATCTTAATTAGGGTTTAGGAAAAAAGCAGAAAACCATCATATTCTGAAGTTGCAGTTTTCTCTCTCCAAAAAAACCAAATCTAAAGGGACAGCACTGTTTGCATATAAAAAAACGAAAAGGAAACTGGCAGCATGCTCATGTTCAGAAATTGAGGAACTTCAAAATAAACGGTTTCAAAAACGGTAAAATATTTGTACTCTCTCATTGAGCACATTGAGTGGCGTCGGTTCGGTCAACTCATATTTCATTTGCTTTAAATTTGCATTCTCTTACTCACTAAGCAAATTGAATTGAAGTATACTGCAGCTTCGGCGCGTCTGTCTAATTTGATTTAGAGTTGCCCCCTTTATGCTGATCTGTACCAAAATCTTAAAATAAAAACTCCAATTTGTTTCAACATATCTCGCGCATTGTATTACAAGCAAGCAATGGTTCAAACTAAACATTTTTACGGAAAACAGAATACATGTTTTATATTTTTATAGAACTCTTTTATAAAAATAAGGTTTGAAAGCATCCTTAGCCGCCTCTGTTAATAAAATTCAAAATTTTTATTTTTATTTCAAAAACGCAATCAAACTGTACTTTTTTTTGTTAAATTCCACTATTTCCGTGAGTAATTTAGGTGCATCCTGAAAATGCAATAAAATTTAATTTGACCATGAAACTATAACATAAAAATGGGATTCAAAAGCATTCCTAGATATGACATCATTCTATTTGACCATTATCTATATATTAATAGGCTAAAATTTTTTCCATACAATCGGTTGCCAGAGTATATCTTACCTAAAAATGCATAATTCCTATTTAAATGTATTTTGATATCTTCTTATAGATCAGGAGCGGTGCATAGGCATATTTTTTTTAACAAATAGTGCTTGGTTTATTTGTAAGAGTTCACTAAAGTTTTCTGCATAAAGCCATGGCGCTAAACTACAGTATCTGACTGCGTTGTTCTACATACCGAAGTAGCGCGGGTGGTAAGTGTCTGAGGTAGACCGCGTGTGTTCCAAGGTCCGAGTACAATTTCTCTGGACAACTTTGTTTCGCTTTTATTTTATTAAATTGAATTTATTGTTAAATATATGAAAACTTTTTATCTTGATTTTTTTTGTTAACTTATCAGATTCTTAACCTAATATTTTTCGGTTAAGACCTCTATTTTGAAGTGAGAAAACGAATTTTTTTTTTCAAAAAACCGCCAGAAGAAATTTACTTTTTTTTCAATAACTTTCGGCTTAAGGCAAACTTGTATGCAGCCAATATGTCATAATATTAGAATATTCATATATATCACAACCCAATTGACGCGTGCGTTCCATGGTTCGAGCCCAGGTTTCGGACAGCTTTTTTTATACTTAGTAGTGCTACGCACACAATGAATTTTAACTTTAGTCGCCTAACGGCAGTACGTAACGGCATAATAGGATCAAGTTAGATATTGACTTATATATTTCAAAATGTTCAGGACGAAAAGAGAAATTGATTAAGCCATGTCCGTCCGTCCGTACGTCCGCCCGTCCGTCTGTGAACACGATAACTTCAGTAAATTTTGAGATATCGTAATGAAATTTGGTATGCGGGTTCCTTGGCACTCATATCCGAGCGCTACTTTAAATGGGCGACATCGGATAATAGCTATGCCCACTTTTTATATATAGAATATTTTCGAAAACACAAAAAAAGTGATTACTCAGTACATAATACACCTATAAGGATAAAATTTGGTAACTACATTGATATTGAGGCATAAAATAAATTTTTCAAGAAATTTTCGAAAATGGGAGTAGCACCGCCCACTTTTGATTAAGTAAAATTTAGAAATAATATTAATCATAAATCAAAAACCGTTCAAGATATCGAATCGAAATTCTGCACGCTGGTTTCTAGGTATGCAGGGAATGTTTCAGAAAAAAATGGGCGGGATCGGTTAAGGTCTACGCCGCCTTTTATATGAAAGATTTTGAATAGGATCGTAGATATATTAAATAGGCAATAACTTTGCGTAAAATAGCTTTACATCATTTATATTTCACTTTTAAAGTCACATGGGCGTGGCCCCGCCCCTTTTATAGTGGACTATCCCACAAAACTTTTTATGCCATAACTCCGCCAAAAATTGATCTGTCGAAACGAAATTTGGTGATAATGTTCTATATATAAAGGTTACTGTTTGCTGTAAAAATGGCCGTAATCGGTTAATGTTCACGATCAGTTTTTTAATATAGTTCTGAAACATTTTTTTGTAAAATTTAAAAAGCGATATTTCTACGACTAAGCAAGTTATATCATCTGATTGATTTGCACACATAATAAGCTTTTTACGAAAAACTCGGCCGCAAAAAAATTGTGTCAATTTTAAAGAAGTAGGCGTTTCGTCGCCCACTTTTCAGCATAAAATTTCTGTAATTTTCAAAGGCAATCGCTTATAATTCAATTTGATATTTCAATGAAAATGGGTCAGCTGCTTCTCAGTAGTATGTATTATCTATCTATCTCTATGGCGCGATATACAACAGGTATATCATCATAAACCTCCTAAGAGATTTTTGCGCCAAGCTTCTCTTCCAATTTGTGGTGTGCCGATTTGAATTTTCCCTACAAATTGGTGGGACCTACAGTTTTTTGCCGACTCCGAACGGCATCTACAAAGGAGACGAATTTTTGCTGAGAAGCCTGTCATGGCAGAAATACACTCGGAGAGTTTGCCAAACCACTGCCGAGGGGCGACCCCGTTTTGAAAAACTTTTTTCAAAGCACTTTTGATGTTACCTGTACCAGAGCTCGAACCATGGACCTTCGGTGTGGTAGGCCGGCAACACTACCTTCACACCACGGCGGCCGCCAAAGTATTAAAATAGACCTGCGTAAATTGGGATGAGATAAGAGATCACTACTAGATATATAATGTTCGGTTCCACACGAACTTAAACTTCTTTACTTGTTTTTTTTTTTAATTTGTCTTTAAATATATGAAAACTTCTTGTGTTGGTTTTTTTTTTTTTAATTTATTATATTCTTAGCCCAATATTTTTCTGTTCATGACCTTAATCTTAGAGTGAAAACCCCATTTTTTCAAAAGAATCCAAAAAATTATTATATGCAGCTCATATGCACTATATACATCTGTCGGACCGAGAAACTTTATAGTAATCTCGAAATTTATCGGAGCTCATTATTTCTATCGGGGTTTTCCGATGAGATGGACCCTATATATAAAATACAAGAAGAGAAAACACAGTTTGTAGCTACTTCAAATTTATATTTAAAAAGGGTTAGAAATCGTGTTCATTTTTCTAAATATATCAATTGTTTTCTTCTTCAAATATTTTAATTTGAGCCCTTGCATATATGTAGACTAAATTTGACCCGTTATGTTGGGTACAAGTTGTCGTTGGGGAAAAAGGCCAGAAAACTATCATATGTTGAAGTTGTAATAAAATCCCGACGTGAAGGAAAATTGCGAAAACTGTCTGTATATAAAAAAAAAAAAACCGATACAAAACTGGCGTCGGGTTAATGTTGAGAAATTTGCGGAACTTCAAAATGAACGCTTCATTTATTTCAAAAGCCATATGGATATGTATGTACGTATGTAGGTATACTCCAAACGGTGGACATTTTTTTGTGGCTATAACGCTCAGGTAAGGTATTTGACAGTATGTATTTATGTATAGGAACAGCGCAGGTGTGCACGTCTGCAGTGGAGCGAGTGCGCTTTGTGGTTCGAGCCCAGGTTCCGGGAAATCATTTCTTTTTTGAATAGATTTTCTTCTTATTTTGACTTTAGAGTTTATTAAGATTTTAAAGCAATATTTTCCTAAAACAAATTTTATGCAAAAAAACGCAAGAAAATTACTAAAATTTACCATAACAAAATATGTAAGGTAAATTCAAAGTTACAAATTTAATGGTTTTTTTTAAGGAGCTTCCTTCTTTACTGCCTTTATATTTGGATGGATATAGGACCTAGGGTATACTTATATGATAAATAATAAGTTGAGGTCATATATACGAGTATGTCCATCAAATCCAAATTTTTTAATTGAGATATTGACCGAATCTGAAAGGAGTGGTGGCTCTGATGGTGGACTTTAAGACATTCCTAAGGTCAGTTTTTGCCATCTCCTATTAATGAATACCGGTTTTTATTGGAGGGATTTTTTTCGGTTAGTTGTCAAATTACCCGCCGTTTAGTGTTAACCGACTTCTATGAAAGAGGCCCTAAATTACTCAACTATATATAATAAATTTCAGTAACAAAAATTTCTCAAACATTTCGGCCTCTAGGCAGTGCTGGAAAAAATATGAACAGGGGATTTAATAACTTAAACTAATTTAAGGTGGTCGAATTTCGGCCACGGGATATACTAGTATATATAAAAGAGAGTGACGTTAGATCCAAAGCTCATAACTCAAGAACACCTGCACCGATTTGGATGATTGACACTATTTTAGATTTTTCTCTGATCAGAATAGGAGAATGCCCAATAAAATTTCCGAAAAATTCTTGAAAAAAAAATGTATTTGTCCATGCATTTTGTATGGTGCGAATTCATATCTGGGCAGGACCAAGGTTGCCGGTCCCTCTAGTTTGAAATAAATCAAAGCATGCGTACGTACAGTGGAAATTTGTCAAACTACATTTAACGATGCCCGGGTGATATCATACCCGGGTACCCGGGTAGCGGGCATTATCCGATAATGAGCTGCCGCTATAGAGTATAGAATCGCCCTGCCGGCGCATGCTACAGGATTGGGGTAGGTAAGTATGCATTAGTGCTGCGCGGATTTCTGTACCGTTTCGGTAGCAGCGCAATTTAATTTAGCACGTAAATGTGTGTCACACGCTGTGGCGGCCGGCGCATGCTTTGAGACACATTTTGTATGTACGAGTATGTGCATATTTCATATGAATATATATGGTTTTCTTTCTTTTTTCAGGTGATCGACAAAAGCGAATCGCTTCGTTGTAACAATAATGAGAGATTTTGTATGTGAACAAAGAAAGACGACAATACGTAGTCCCTTCGAAAACAATTGATGTTAGACAGTATGGTCGTTTTCTTCGTGCTCATTGGAAATTTTTGAAAACTGTGATAAGTAAACCTTTGATTTTATGCACGAAACACATAATGGTGGTACATGATATGGCATGCATTTATAAAAATTGCTATTAAGTGTAGACGTTATTTTATCACTATACAACACAATGAAAGTTGTGGATTGACGAAATTTTAAGTACGATGGATAGCATAATGGGTGACGAACCACTTCAACAGGTGCATACGTTTTATGAAGAAGACCACGGCGGTGAGTAGATCACTTTTTTTGATGATTTTATTAATACGACTGTTAAACTTTTTACCAATACCCTTATTAGTTAGGTATCTCTAGCTCGTTTCTGTAACTTTTCGTTATAATAGCGAATGATTATGTATAACGATAACGATTTCGTTATGAAAAGCGTTTCGTATGAAAAAAATTCACATTTTTTTCAACTTTTTCTTACATTTTATTTTTGCTTTAATTGTTTTATAAGAATTAATTTTTAATAAATATTAATAACATAAAAAATTTTCACATAATGTAATTAGTTTGGATTATACATTTGTTATCACTGCCATTATAGGCACAGTTATTTTTATCGAAATCCAAAAAACATGTTTTTGGAAAATTATACCGCATAGGTATCTTTAATTCATTTATATTTTTACTTCAATAAAAAGAACAGAAAAAAACTTATAACTTAACTAAATAAAAATGAAATATTACATAAGCTTTAACGCACATCTAAATTTGAAAAATCAACGTTAAAAATAAATTTGCTTTGTGTTCGGGAAGTTCCTGGTGGATGTTCAGGCGTAGGCAACGTACGCACTATGTCCTGCTTAGAAACCAAGCTTTTGTCTTCGATATTCGGTTCATAAAATATTTGCGTTTTGAGCTGACGTCTTAGAAATTTTACGATGCACGTAGAACTATTCACTTCTACGACTACACCAATGAAATATAAATCGGTTTTGTTCGTCAATTTAACCAGCACAAATGTATTCTCTTTAATATTCATTTCGTCCTCTAAAGATTTATGTTCATTCATGGGATTTTCGCTCTCAACGGGAATTCCATGAGTGACCTCCAAAGCTGTTTCCTCGTTGTTGAGATCGTCACCAAAATCAAAGGATTTGTCAGAAACAGCCAAGCTGTAGGAACCGTCTTCACTGGATGATGAACTTATCTTTCGCTGCTTTTTAGCTTTTGGATTGCGCAATGTTTTTGTTTTTTTACAAAGCTTTAGCATTGGCAACTTGGATTTATTAACGCTTTGTTCTCTCAATTCCTCTAATCGTGATTTTTCTGGAGAATCTGTATATATTCTTGACTTGCCTTGGTTTTTACTTACGATTTTCTTCTTCTTCAGTACGGGAAGCGGGCGGATAACCTCTGGAGAAAAACAATTCGGTTCAGATGGTGGCCTCCGGATATCATCAGTTGGCAAGCAATTCTCAATACGTTCGGCTTGATTAGTTTCGATGGTAACATCAGAGCTTATTTCGATTTCAGAATGGGAAAAGTCAGACTCAGAAAAAATTAATGAATTATATGGAATATTCCAGTGGCTGAAAATCCTTTAATAATACTGTCGGGAGAAAAACTCGCAAAAATGGAGTCCTTGTTAGATTTGCTATATCAGAAATTTCGATTTTCTTTCCCGGATTGTTGATCATAAAATCATTAAATGATTGCTTACAAAAATTCTTGAAAGGTCCAAATACCGATACATCAAGCGGCTGAAGTTTGTGTGAGGTATGGGGTGGGAAAGACAGTAAACATATTCCGTTTTCTCGACTGTAAATGACACTGTTTAGACTACAATGGGAAGCATGGTTGTCCATCAGAAGTAGAACAGGATCGTCTATAGTGCAACGCGCATGACCTTTAATGTGGATAAGAACATTTATAAAAAGCTCCGAGTTCATCCATCCATTGTTTGATAAAAGTGCTTTTGAGTCTGGCACTGATCCCTTTAGAAAATTAGGATTCATGCGCTTACGAGGGAAAACGTAAATCGGTGGAATATGGTTACCAGATCCGTTAACAGTCCCTACCATAGTTACTAAACTTCCCCGCTCTTCAGATGCGGCTTGCGATACGGTTCACTTTCCTTTTTGAGCTATAACCTAAAAATGTTTGTAGAACTTGAAGGTTATTTGAAATATAAAAATGGAGTAATTCTTAGGTACTTTAGGAGAACCCAAAACAGTACTTATTCCAGTCTCATCTATATTGTAAATTCGGTCAGAAGTAAAGTTGTTTAAATCGTATACTTTTTTTAAGTTTGAAAAAAATAAAGAAACCGCTTCCTGAGAAAATGCAAAAAGGCGTGATATGCTGGTGTTTTCAGGTTTTCGTAGACTTAAATCATTATTTCTATGCATGAAGCATTTAAACCAATCAATTCCAGCTTTCTTCTCTTTGTCCCAGCTTGGGGGATATTTTATTTTATATTTAGAAACATATTCGAAAATGAAACGTCTAGCCAAGTCGTACGTTAGCCCGTGATGAAGACTAGAAGTTTTTATGAAATATACCGTTAAATCTCTTTCTTGCGCAGCTGTAAGAACTTGGTTCGACGAGTATTTAGACTTCACAACTCCCACATTCGTTTGCTCCTTTAATAGTCGCGATATAAGTGTTGTGCGCTTTAATCCGTATTTGCGGGCAGCGCTTGCTGGTGTTTCCTTTTTTCTTTTTATATCCTCCAATGCTTTTTTCATATTTTCCTCATCAATTGTTTTGTTTGGAAACTTCTTTTTATATATATTTGGCATTTCCATAGCTGTAAAATATTCTTAACTAAGTAAAAATGCCAGGGAGGCTTCGACAACGTGTCGAAACCTCCCCAAAAGGTGTTGTCGAATCCTCCCTTGTGCGATTACTTACATTTTTTCGCTTTGAAAACTACACACTATTATTTATTGAAAAATCTTAAATAACAGCAAATCACACTTTTATTACAATATGTTTGGGGAAAAAACGAAAGTAATAGGTCTTAAAATGTATTTTTTACACACTAATACTTACGAACACTTTTTACTTATACACACTTGAAAAATAGAAAAACACTCCGTAAACCACCGTGTTCAAGAAATGACTGAATAATTCATATGAAAGCATCGCAGTCAGCGTCGCCACTGTTTGTTCTTGGAACTAAACCAATAGCGGTTACAAAGCATGCCAAATTTGAGAAAGACGAAGCCTCCCACATGTCGAAGCCTCCCCCTTCTACCCTACCAAAATAAATAATAATGTACGTAACTTAATAAAAATATTTCCGGTCAGCATTGAAACTCTCAGTTTAAAGGGACCACATATGGAACCCTTCACATTAGGAGGAGGAAAGGATCTTTTTTTTTTGGTTTTATCCAAATGTTCGGACAATGCCCCTTTTGTATACATTTGCGGTCATATGAAAAAATGAGTGGCGTATACACTCCAGTCCGAAACCACTGGGTGTATGTGGGACTGCTACCAAAGTGCCCCATACCTGATGTATAAGTCAGTACCGCCTTGGAAAACGTGGGGTGAGGAGAGCCTTTTTAAATACTCTATAACGCTAATTAAATATCCAAACACGCAAAGTACAGGGTGGCTGATGAATTTTGCTAAATTAAGAAACTCAAATAATTTTTTTTTCAGTGTATGGAACTCATTTTTCTTTTATTCATGTTAAAGCTCATTAAATTTTATTAAATATAGCTTAATTAGTTTTAAAAATAATGGAATTTAAATGCCCCCCCTGCTCGTCGATGCATGTGCGGCATCTTACCAAAAAGTTGTTGTTGAAACCACACAGAGTTGAAAGAAATTCTCATTCGGCGTAATTCTGGATAGAAAAACTATCTCAACATGCTCAAGTAACGGTCTCCAGTAACCGTAACGGTGTGACCGTTTTCTTCGAAGAAGTAGGGCCCGACAATGCAGCGTGATGAAACTGCACACCACACTGTGACACGAAGTGGATGCAATTCCGTCTCATGGAGTATCTGTGGGTTGGAAGCACTCCATATTCGACCATTTTGTTTGTTTATGTTGCCGTTTAAATCGAAATGGGCCTCGTCAGACATGAAAAGACAGTTCAACATGTTTCCATCCTCTTCCACCATTTGAAGCATCTTCTGGCAAAATTCCAAGCGAATCGGCAAGTCTGAAGCGTTCAGTTTGTTGGCCATTTGAATTTTATATGGGAATAAGTCCAAATCTTTGTGCATAATTGACTGTAATGAATGTCTGCTTACACCCATTTGAGCAGATAAGCTTCTTGTCGAAACACGTGGATTGTTTTGTATGGCAGCAGCTACAGCAGCGATTGTTTCCTCCATTCGAACAGAAGGGTTTCGATGGTAAGGTCTTCTGTTGACTGTCCCATGCTCGGCAAAATTGTTTACAAGTCTTATTATGGTCCATCTGCTCGGAGGATTGCCGCCAAACGTGCGCCTATACTCTCTTTGAACCGAAACTACGGACTCCAGTGCGTGATAGCGGCGGACAATCCAAATTCTTGTTTCAGTGTCCCAGTTATCCATTTTTGTTAAATGTAAAAGTCAATCTGCAAAATAAAAAAAAAATTAACCAGATTCATTAAATAGAAAAAAAGTTATTTAATTTTTTTTGGTAGCGGCTTTCATTAGCCACCCTGTAGATTTAAAGTAAACTTTTAACTAAATTACACTGAAAAAAATCTGATATCTAGGGCATTAGAGCAAGTTGAGTTTAAATTATTATTTTTTCCCTTGTTGGGATTTAACATCCATTTTAGAAATCAAAGTAGCAACGTTTACGTATTTGTATGGATGATGGGGTATGTATACGACGGGGAACCATCTGCTGCCAACTTCTCGTGGCTGATGGGTAGATTTGTCGTGGCAAATTGGTTTGCCTTTCTGCGTTAGGTTTTCTTTGGCCCCGTCATCGAGTGCATTTTCTTTTCTGTAGCAGAATGGTTCGCCCTTCTGCGGTAGGCTTTCTGGCGTCCTCATTATGGGTAGCGGGTGAAGGGTGGAATTTTTGGGATAAGGGGCTTAAAAAGGTTGGAAGGAGATGAAGGGTGGTTAGGATGAGGTGGCGGGCCTCTCACCATCCATTCCCTCCAGAGGGAGCATAACCAGTTTGACCAGGTGTCTTCTTCACTCGTTTTTGAAGTTAGGATAACAATTCAACTTTCCATCGCCTGCAAAAGGTCTGATGAAGTGCTTTGAGCTTATGCCACCTGTTTATAATGGAGGCAGGGCTCTCATGCAGCTCTGGTTCTGGCGGAGCCATGAGATGACTTCCAGTGAGGAAGTACCCAGGGGTCAATGGCTTCAGGTCCGCGGGCACATTTGAGGCTGGACTCAGATCTAAGGTCACTGGTCGCTTCCAGATGGATCGTCGTTTGATAGTCGACATCCTCTACCACGGTAACTTTTGATGTCGAAAGGACGGTAAAGTCTACCCCGGTATTTATAAACGCGCGGGTGAACGTAGTGCGCTGCGCATTGAATTTGCGCCCGTTTTTTATAGATGGCGCAGACTTTACAGTTATGGATGGTGGCCCTAATCATGTTCTTGACATTCGGAATCCAGCATTAGGTGCGGATGAGACGGTGCATTAGTTGGTTTTCCCCATGAATGGAGATCTGAAATTTGTACAGTTAAACGCGTTAACCTACAATTAAAGGCAGTATGATTGGGTGGCGCTCGTTATAAGCGAGGTCTTAAGATGCTCCAAGACGACCCCCGGTCATCGTTGTCGATGAATGGGTTGAGTGGCAATATCTCGCTCCTATCAATATCCTTTCCCTTCTTCAAATTTACATATTCCTCCTCATAAAATCGGTTCTGATAAAGTTTAATCAAGATTTTAGTCGTCGTCTTAATCACACCGGATGAGATTAGACACGACTTTTCTTGAAATTAAGCTTTTGTTTTGGGATAAGTTCTTCGCAAGAATCTCATAATGTGTGATTGTTTCCTTAAAACCCTCGGTAAATCCGAAAAAAGGGCAAGAATATCTTTTCCTAGTTGCTTTATTATTGCGTAGGGCTGCACTCTCTTTTCTTCCAGGGATGATATTCTTTTTCTTGTACTGGCTATTAGGAATTGGCCACCACAAAGAACTGTTGACCAAATCCGATGACGATAGTCCTCTGCTTCCTTGAGCTCAACTTTTGAGCCCTGAAGAAGACCACAACTAAAAGGTCGAAACGTTGGCGAAAAAATAAAAAAGGCGTTTTTCTGATTTATTGGACTGTAAACCCGAAACCAAACAAAGTTGAAATAACTAACACAAAACAGTCGGTAGTACGAAAATAACATGAAGCTAGTTCTTGCTGCCGACCAGGTCGATGTCTTTGTGATCCTGTGTGCGGCGAAAGTTGACCAGAAACAGGGTGGTTTCCTTATCTATGCTAATAGATATGATGGTGAAATCCGTCCATTAATACTGTCTCACTGGTCCCAGTTTGATGTTACGGAACATCGATTCCATCATCTCTGCCAAAAGTGCTGCTCCGCAAAGTTCCACGCGGAAATGAAATGTTCTTCACTGGTGCTACTCTGGTTTTGGCAAGGAGTAGATATCATCATTCCTTCTGACGCGCATTTAGACAGTGCCAGCCATCCTAAAGGGTCGAAGAGATTGGCTTCTCACTTTCTTCCAGTGAGCCTGCTTGAAAGTAGAATAGGTCGGAATGGGCATTCATCTTATGCCCAATGCCTTAACGGTGCTTGTATCTTCGAATGCCAGAAATCCTCGGTCAGCGGATCCAATTTTGGGATGTCGTTGAGAATTTCCTCAGAATTCGATGTCCATTTCCGTAGTGGGAAGACAGCGGAGTGTAAAACTTGGCAAATCTCATTTTTCGCAATAATAGCCGATGCGAGTGTGAGTCCCCCCGCTAACACGTCATCTACGTACATGCCTTCCCTTAGTATGCCAGATGCTGTAGGGTAAGAACACTCATCATGCCCCTGCGGGTTAGGGGTAAAGAATATGCCCGAGGTAGGCATACCGGTCGTAAGAGGCGACTAATATGCACAAAGGCAATGACGTGCAACTCGATGGTTGATCTACGGATATGATGCCACTCACCTCTCATTACCCATATTATCCTTCCTTGCGGAAGGAGGGATGACATAACCCAGAAGGTTTCACTGGTCATAAATCGCTACCACGACAGTCGGGCAGTACCGCTAGCGAGTACCGGACCACACTCTCTACAACCTTCGGGGAGTGTTTTTGTCGTTACCACAACAACAACACTCATCATCGTCTACTAGTTGCAAAAGGGTTCTAATTGCCAGATAAGGCGCACAATTATCCCCGAAAGTGCCTGTTTTCAGCTCGTAAAGGCTTATGGGTTCCTGAGGCGATGTTCGGTAAGCAATCCGTTCGAATTTTGCATGATCGTCGCTCATCCAAATTTGCCTATATATCTTTTCGATGTCACTATTAAAAACGAAACGATATGGTCCCCACCGAAGTATAACTACTTGAAGATCTGACTGAAATACTGGGCCTGGCAGGAGACTATCGTTTAAGCTTGCGCCGTTCGGCGTTGGGCTTCAGGCGTTAAAAACGACGCGCGCCTTAGTGGTGGTACTCTCCGCCTTTACTACGGCGTGATGGGGCAAATTGTCCGCCGAATCTGCTTCTACCATTAAATTAATTTTTTTCATATCTCCTAATGTATCATATTCAGGCAGGACCCTCATACTCTCTACCTAATTTGGGGTTCTTTGCTAACCACGTCTCATTTCTAAAAAATTGTGAACACGTCCGCCTAAGAGACCGCCCTATGTTTATCTTATCTGGGTATTCCTGTCTGAATGGAAGAGACACTACGACTCGTAGTTTCCCTGAATAGATCTTCGCAGTACTTCGCATCTGCATTTGGACTCTTGTGTCTGTGCAGATTTTCAACTCCCAGAATGCGGTAAGCTGTTTGTCGAAAGCAACTTCGCTGTAAAAGGACATTATATTTCTGGTTGGATTCGGTGCTTCTATACGACCGGTTAGTATCCAACCGAATACCGTTGCTTGGGCCAGGAGTGTACTTAGTACATTCTTTTTCAGCCCACTCAATATAATTTGCGGATCCGGCAATTATGATATCGCTTATCCGCCAAAACTTAGTCTGGGAAAGCCTGCATAGTCGTGGCGGCGATATGGCAAGATGGCAGATTGGCTAGAATTAGCACTGAAGTCGTTAGGCTGAGTTCTATATTTGATGCCTCCTTGAGCCGGTAAATTGATTATGCGCTTTAGTCTTTCAGTTATGAAAGAGCACTCTGAACCAGAATCAATTAAAGATCTTGCTTGGAACTCTGTGCCATTATGATGAATGGTCACTCGATGTGTCGGGGGCAATTGCGTAATCTATGGTGATTTACACTTTGTACACAATAATTTTGTGACTTTTGCTTGGTATGCACCAAGTCTTTTTGCAGGGGTTTCGTTGGCATTCCGCGTACTTTGCGGTTTTTTCACCTTGGAACTTGCACCCCCTATAAAACCAGACACTGTTTGTCCATATCCTCCCACTTGGATATTTCCACTTTGTGGTCTATGCTTTGCTCCCATAGACCAAGCGTGCTTTCCGGCAATTATGACTTCTCAGGGACGAAAGGCAGTTATTTATTTCGCGTTGCAGGGTTTTAATCGCGCTAGCACACTCACTAGGGTGGCCCAAAAAAACTAACTTCAAAAATTCACCCTGGGCACCCCTCCATTTTTTTAGAATGGGGTTCAATATACCTCTGTAATTTTTTCAGATTTTTTGATGGATGGGAAAACGGTGCTCAAAGAACCCAAAGTTTCCCGAAAAAATAAAAAATCCATATTTTAATAATTATTTTTGTGTCTTTGTTGCAGGTGTTTCAAATATCTAAAACAGATGCTGAAAAATATCATCAATAAGATCTAGATTGACAAAACTTAATATTATTACGAAATAATTCTCATAACAGTACCCAAAGTGATACCTGTTTTAAACATTTCATCAATAACTTATGAGAAACCATGGCGGCCAATTCTCCTGCAACAAGGCAGTCTGACCATGTTTTCCTTTTGGGTATTACAGATGTGGAATCTCTATTAAGACTAAATCAACTACCTACTAATCGGCAAGTGCTTTTGCGTTTTCACTGGCACTTGCATAAATTTAATTTAGTGCGTAGTGCGAGTCATATGACAGTTGAGTAGGTGAGTCAGTTATGGGGAAGAGCCCTCAAGATTAATTAAACACTGCGTTGATAAGATTGAGAAACTCCATTCAAAGTGGTTGTTGCTAAAAAGAAATAAAGCTCGTAATTCAAAACATCAAAAAGCTCGTGAACAGGAATTTACATCTGAGCTTGACTCTTTATTTGATATAGCTCATGCAGATGCTTCAACTTTGATAAAGATTGAAGAAGACCGTAAATTTCTAGCAGATCAGCGAGACCAGCGAAAAATGGCTATGACTGAAGTTGAAAAAAGCTTAGCTAAAAAGCAGGAAAGAATTTTAAAGAGATTTAACGAAGATGAAGAGAGAAGACGAAAAGCCCAGCTCTTAGAAACAACACCTAGTACCTCCAAAGGGACATCTTTAATGTATGAGCCTTATTTCGAAATTGGACTCTAGTGACACTTCCTGTTCCTCTGAAGATGAAGAATATCCAGTTTCAACTTTTGTAAAGAAGAGCTCCCGGTATCAGATCACTGACCATCATGCTAATGAACCGAACAGTGACAAACCTGTGAAAGCTGCTAAGCAAAACTTGTATTCTAAGCATGTGATAAGCTCCAAAATCCTGTGCAAATCGTACGACATGAAACTTACAAAAACAATTGTATCCCTCAAAAGGGAAGACTGTAGACTGCTAATTGGTATCCTTACAGGGCACTGCCTTCTGGCAGGCCATGCCCACAAGATCGGTCTTGTTTCCGACAGCATGTGTAGGAAATGCAAAGCGGAGACGGAGACTGTGGAGCATGTCATGTGCACATGCCCCGCTCTATCCAGACTGCGGCTTCAAACATTTGGAAAGGGACAATTGCCCAACCTAGCTTCACTGACAGAAATAGGCCCAAGTAGGCTTCTGGTTTTTGCGAAGAAAACATTACTGTTTTGTAAAATAGACACTGAAGTGTCAACTGTATAACAAGAGGTCGTCAAAGTTTTTCTGGTAACACTACGGACGCTATGCGTCTATGTGAGGCCACTGCGTTGGCCTGCCAGCACAACCTAACCTAACCATGTGATAAGCTCTTTAGACCGCAATAAAGTGTCTGATAGAGAAGCCTTGAGATTGATGGTCCCAATCGCAGCAGCACTGGGCCAAGACCCTACCTCGTTGCCATTATCACGCAGCACTATTCAACGCCAAAGAAAACAAGGGCGAAAATCTATATTTGAGGAAATAAAGAAATCTGTTTCTTTTGATAATCCACTTATAGTTCATTGGGATGGCAAGATTCTTCCCGATATTTTGAGCAATGAAAAAGTAGATCGCTTGCCAGTATTAGTTTCTGCAGACGGTAAGGAAAAATTGCTTGGAGTACCAAAACTTGTAAGTGGCACTAGCAATAACTCGGCTAATGCAGTATATGACATACTAACAGAATGGGATTTGGAGAAAAATATAGTCGGCATGTGTTTTGACACTAGAGCCGTCAATACGGGGTTGAAAAATGGCGCTTGTGTTTTGCTGGAACATAAAACTGGCAAAGATCTATTATGGCTAGCATGCAGGCATCATATTTTAGAGATTATTCTCAGTAAGGTATTTACTCTTTGTTTTGGACCATCAAGCTCTCCTGACATTCCCTTGTTTAAAAGGTTTCAGGTAGCATGGCCATCAATTCACTTAAATAACTTTAAACCATTGGAAAAAGCTACTGGCAATGACAATTTAAAAGTGAACGCAGTAAATTCTTTATTAGATATCTTAATGACGGAAACCCAATCCAGAGACGATTACATGGAGTTAATAGAGCTATCACTACTAGGTCTGGGTGATTCTCTAGATAACGTTCATTGGAGAGCTCCGGGTGCCTTACACCGTGCTCGCTGGATGGCAAAACTCTTATACGCCATCCAAATCTTCTTGTTTCGTGAGGAAGATATTTTTAAAACCACACAAAGGGAAAAATCACAGCTAGAAAGCTTTGTGAAATTTGGAATGCTTGTATATGTGAAATATTGGTTTGAGGCCCCTATGGCTGCAAATTCTCCTTGGGCAAACCTTTCTCTATGGAAAGACATGACCACTTATGAAGCTATTGATCCACAATTGAGTGAAGTGGTTAAAAATGCTCTAAAATCCCATCTTTGGTACCTCTCGGATGAATTAGTTGGGTTGAGTTTCTTCTCAGATAAAGTAACAAATAATGCAAAGGCGGAAATTGTCAAAAAGAGAAGGTGTAAACCGACTGACTGAAAAGTTAGAGGTGATTCGTCACTTTTAAGTAACCAAGCCGAATAGGCCGATTTTGCCAATCAAAGATCTTTGCAGGTATTTTAAAAGTTAAATATAAATTCAACGTTTTTAAACACAGATCCAAATGAATGGAACATCAATCAGCATTACATTGGAGGGAAACAAATCGTAAGAAACCTGAAAGTTGTTAATGATATTGCTGAGCGTGGAGTCAAACTGTTTGAAGACTTCAACAAGCTTCTAACAAATGATGAAGAAGAGAAGCAGTTGCTCCTACAAGTGGTAGAAGCTAATAGAAAGTGGGTTCCGACAAACACGACAAAGATAGCAGCTGTTAAAAGCTTGGGGTCGGCAACTTCAGAGAAATAAGCCATGTTTTTTTATCCCACTTTATTATTATATAAGATTGCGTTATTTATTAACATTATACTATAAAATAAATGAATTTATTACTTCCTACGTAGTTGTACTTATTAAAAAAATTGCGGATGTTTCCATTTTTTCCTTAATGTTATATGCCATTGAGCACCCTCTTCCCGTTGGAATATTAAATTGAAACTTTCCCAGCATATTTGTTTTGGCGATAGCAAAAAATTTGGGGGTTGCCTAGATCTGTAAACCCAATTTAGTTTTTCGCCTATATAATATGGGCCACCCTAACACTCACTCTCTACTTTTTTTAACTTAAACAAAATTTGGAGCTGCGAGTTGACAAGGATACGTTTGTGCTTGTAACTCTCGCATAAATTTCTGCAGGCTGTATCGAAACCCTCATTCGTGACATTTTTTGACGATAGCCTTTGCCTCACCTTGTGTGTTATGGTTGAGATGGAACAGCTTCTCAACCGGTGTTAGCCGTTTGTTTAGGATATATATGGCTGTGAACATGTCACGAAAATTTGGCCATGACAAATAATCGTCCTTGAAAACTTCAGTATCGTATGGAGGCAGGCGGATACTGTACTCACGGTCTGGCTGTTAATCAGATTTATTTTCTGGCTTATTAGAAGTCGATTGGCGTGTAGCCATATATATTTATTTTTGACAGAAACTATACCAAGGGCTTCTAACTTATTTGAATTTAATAAGTCATTATAAGCCGTCTTGGTTTTCCGCCACATTGACTTCAAGTCTTCTTGTTGAAGCGCAAGAGTATACTTGCTGTTGACCGAATCTTCTAGTTCATTGTAGTCCGATTGGAATTCAGCTAGCCTAATGAAACTTTCCATATTTTGGATTGAGAGGATATATGGAATGAAAACAGAAGCAACAAAAAGAAATTAGGTTTGAAGGTACCATGCATGCAGGAAATGCTCGATCGTAAATGAGGGTTCAGGAATGGAACAGAGAGAGTAAATTCCAGGAATCAAATAAACAAGTCAATAAAAATTCGTAGATGTCAGCTTGAATTTTGTTGAATTTTTCAATTTATTTATATTTACAGACTTGGGCGAATTTTCTGTATTTGTTGTAATAATAAAAACACTGATTGGCTTACTCGCCACCCACACATATATTAGGGTTATATGTATAGTAAAGGGTGTTTTTTAGGGGTATAGAACTTCGAATTAAAATAAAACACAAGAAAATTGTTTTAAGGTCCATCAATTTGGCTTTATTGGAAGGATAATTTTATGCCATTAATGTTTAAATATGATTTCGGGCATGTGGCTGCCGCGGCTGGCTCGAATAAAGCCAATTCTACAGGTCCAATTTTCAACCACTTTTTCGAGCATATGGGGCCGTATGTCGGCAATAACGCCACGAATGTTGGCTTTCAATTCCCCTAACGTTTCTGGTTTGTTGGTGTAGACGAGCGACTTCACATATCCCCAAAGAAAATAATCCAATGGTGTCAAATCACACGACCTTGGTGGCCAATTGACAGGTCCATTCCGCGAAATTATGCGCTCATCGAATGTTTCCTTCAATAAATCGATTGTGACGTGCGCTGTGTGGCATGTAGCGCCGTCTTGTTGGAACCACAACTCATCCACATTCATGCCATCCAATTCGGGAACAAAATAGTCGGTTATCATGGCTCTATACCGGTCTCCATTAACGGTAGCTGCCTCTCCAGCATTATTGCGGAAGAAGTATGGCCCAATGACTCCACCAGCCCATAGAGCACACCAAACAGTCAGTTTTTGTGGATGTAATGGCGTTTCAAGGGTCTCATGTGGATTCTCTTCACTCCAAATGCGGCAATTTTGCTTGTTGACGTAGCCATTCAACCAAAAATGAGCCTCATCACTGAACAAAATTTTGCGATGAAAATCAGCATCGAAATCAATCTCATTTTCGGCCCATACACCAAAATCACGACGCATTGCATGGTCTCGCGGCTTTAATTCTTGCACAAGCTGGATCTTGTAAGGTCGCAAGCCAAGATCTTTGCGCAAAATCTTCCATAAAGTTGATGGACAAAGCTCCAATTGCTGTGCACGGTGGCGAAACGATTCATTCGGATCCTCTTCAACACTTTGCTCTACAGCGGCAATTGTTTCTTCGGTGCGCACTGTTCGACGTCTCTGCGGATGCGTATTATCACATAGAGTAAACGTAGTGCGAAAACGATCCATGGTTAACCGAATTAATTGCTCTGATGGACGATTATGTCGACCATAAAATGGACGGAGCTCACGGTAAACTTCGCGAACTGAACCATTATTTTCGAAATAAATTTGCACGATTTGCAAGCGTTGTTCTTTTGTCAACCTGTTCATGATGAAATGGCAAACCAAACTGAACATAAATGACATTAGAGTTGCCAGATTTGACCACAAAATGCCAGTTTTATCTCTATTCGAAAAACAAACCTGTAAAAAAAACACCCTGTAGAAATGTATATGTGTATCGCGAAAACACAAAAAGAGAAGAAAAGTGCGCGGTATATCGAAACGAGCGACAAAGCATTCAGTATAAAAATTATTAAAACTAGCCTTCGATTTAAATATTGCTCGAAATTGTTAAAAAAATGTGGAAAGCAACTACAAATTAAGACTTAGTGAAATTTACTTAAAAGTGAGGTTTTGCGCTATGTCTGGTGGTAGGATACTCTAGATAGTCACAAGGTTCGTAAACGTTTAATTATAATGAAATGAACTAGAAACAAATTCAGTTCAATTTAAATTCAGCTTTTAATCTTTTCCCTTCTCGCACTTACGTTTGGATAACACGCACGGCACTTTTTAAATTTGTAAATAATTTGCAACACCAAAATAAAATGTGGAAAGAAATATACAACTGACGTGCTTTGATGTGGTGATCGGCTGATGTTTGTTGTCAAATATCTGTGGTAGAATGTGGCAGCGAGTTGTGTTAAGTGTTCCAAGTAATTTGTGGCAGCGAGTTATGTTGTTTTGTGTTTTGATTTTGTTGCAGCGTGTGTTGATGCTATGTTTTAATGTTGGTTACTGTTCCAAACGTTCTCTTGGTCAAGCCTTCTGTGGTAACGTTCAAAATATGAGTTCGGCAGTGATGGATTGATCCAAGTTGTAATTAACCATGAACAATTGCGGCAGTGGTGTTTCCTTGGAGCGCCTGTGGCTCGGGAGCACCGCGGTCGAATTGTGTTTTAAAGTAAAAGAAAAATTAAAACGAGAATTCTCGTTATAATAAATATGGCCGCTTATTTGTGAGCAAAGTTATACTTACAATTTGAGGTGGCTTGTGACTTGTTTTATAAAAAACACGGCAGTGACTGTAAATCCCGGGAGCTGTGACGGTGCCGACGTTCGTTGAAAAAGTAGTAATGAAATGGTATTATAACTTTGGTCTGATGTTTGCAAGTATAAAAAGAAGAAGAGATAGACCTATCAGTAATACCGAAATGATCACGTCGATTTAGTTATGTCCGTCTGTCCGAATGTCTGTCTGTTTGAACGAAAACTAGTCCCTCAATTTTAGAGTCATCTGCCTGGAATTTGGTATGGCCGCGATTTTGTAATATATTAATCATTTGTCGGAACCAACAAGATCAGACCAATGAAGCGCATAGCTCCCATGCAACCGATGGTTCCGATAAACGGTTTTGGGCTAAAACTTTTGTAATTTAATAGCTAGGAACATACAGTTTTTGCAGATACTGTACATAGTGCATATATAGTATAATAACCCCCATAAACGGGGCTTTTGCCTATGTATCTTTAAATTAACAGGGTAAGTGGTCAAATTTTAAGACAGGTTCTATATATTGTATATAAAGATGGGACACTGAAAAATACTATGCGTTTTCATGAAAGGTATAAGGCTGTCAGCACAGCCGAAGATAAACCTTGTCACCCTGCGGCATGTTTTCAGTAGTATAAAAATACCGGTTCTGGCTCAATTGGTGAAAGGAAAGTATATACACACATTCAAACATATATGCGCGGGAAAACCGCAAGTGTCTGAGCGTGGGAATTTTATGAAACCGCGAGTGTGTGTGTGTATGTGCGTGAGAATTTTATTAAACCGGAAGTATATTTTTATTTTGTGGTTTTAGACAGGCACCAATTATGCAGGAGCTGTTCTGGGTGTGAGGGGGCTGGGGCGCTCTTTTTTGCGTTTTGTGTATGTATGTATGTGTGTGTGTGTGCGTGAGAATTTTAAGAAACCACATAAATATGAAGATTGGTCATTTTGTTTACATTTTTAATTTAAATTATGCAGGAGCTGTTCTGGGTGTTAAGGGGCTGGGGCGCTTTTTTTTTTTGGTTTTGTGTTTGTATGTATGTGTGTGTGTTACGTCTGCCTGTGCTTAACATGTAAAGGTACTTCATTATTAATTTTCATAATGTTTGCGACATTAGATCTTCAAGGTTTCAAAGCATACGATAATAGATTTATTGTGAAGGAAATAGCTGCGGTCTTCAATAATGAAGAATTTCATTGTCTCCACATCAAAGCTCCATTTGAATTTTCAGACCTGAGTAATGATAATCAACGACAGGCTAAATGGTTAATATTACACCACCATAATTTATTATGGTCCTATTTGAGTGATAATTTTAAAAGTGTGAGCAGATGTTTGGTATCTACATTGAAAAACATAATAGTTTATGTAAAGGGACAAGAAAAACAAGGGTGGATAGCGGAGTTCCCCTAAAAGCCGGTGTTTAACATTGAAGAGGAGAGTACGGAATGCAATGGACCGAATCTCTCTAGATTATTCAGTTTACAGCCAGATACTGTTGTCAATATCATATTCGTAATGAGTGTAATGTGAAAATCAACAAACTATAAATTCGTTGTGCTTTAAAATCTGCATATATTTTATACAAGCATCCATAATTTAAATTATAATGAAATAAATTAGAATTACAAATTTTAAGCTTAGTGTTTTTTATTTTAAAGGTTAAGAAGAAGAGGAAAAGTAAATATAGGTACATTTTTTTCTAATATCATCCTCCTTTTAAATTTGTCGTGGACAAAGTGATATGACACAATAAATTTTAAGTTTTATATTTCATTATTACTATTATTATTTGTTTTCAAAACTACCAAAACTGGATAATAAAGAGCTTGCGATAAATCAAAACTCGAAAAGTATTCAATTTAACTTAACATTACGGAATAATAATGAAATTTTACAAACAAATATTTCATTATTATTACTTAAACAAAGTGAGCCTCTTTTGACGAATTATGATGAAGAAATTGAAGTGTTGTCAACGACACCGCCGTCATCGACCCCCATTACAGAGATAACACAACCATATACAACAATCAGACCGTCGTCCAAAGTTGACGTTTCAACTGAAGGGATGCCTATAAGAATTTTTACTATAGATGAAGCTATAGAGGCATTTCGTAGAGAGCTTATTGGAAAAGAATCCGATTTTGGATAAATCATTGAGGTAAAACAAGCATTTTATCGACATTTTAAATTGGAATATGATAATTTTGATATACCAATTCGTTGTACTTATGATAGTAGATATATGGAAAAAATGTTGAGCATCAAGTGCTTTGAATATCGTGAAACTGAAACTGAATGAATTCTAAGTAATGGTGATATTGAATAGGTTCTATCCCAGGATACTTCATATAAAAGACCAAATGTAGAAATAATTGATGTAAAAAACTATAGACAAACATATAATATGGTGATTGTATAAAGTGTGTTACACGTGTATAGATTAAAAGAAACAAAGATATGAAATTTACTAGCTTAATAAAAATTCTACTTTTGCACCTGTTTTATTTAAGTTACGGAACAACCTACTACTACTGTAGTCAATTTATGAATAAAAAACAAAATATAAGCAGCTTTAGAAATTTTGAAAATAGTTTTGTATACAATATTCTTTATTTAAAAATAAATGTAACAATTCAGATGATTGATCAAAGTTATCCTGAGCTGAACCTATTATAATTCAAAAACGCAGAGCCCTTGGGGACCTTTTAGACCAAATTACCCCGACCAAAGGACTGAGTCACATAGTGCGAAAAGAAGTGTAAACACCATTCTCGAGACTATTGACGCTTTTAAAAAAGATTTAGTTGAAAAGAAAAGAGAATAGTAAGGGTTCTTGAAAGTCCAGGGGTTTTTCATCGACATTTGCATTTAGTTTACGATAATTGTGAAGTACGAATTAAATGCTCTTATTATAACAATTATGTAAAGCGTACTCTAATACGATATAAACTTAACAATAATTCATGTTGATCGTTATTATCAAACATTGCATATGAAAGTTCAGTAATCGAAGACATGTCGTCCTTGACAGATGTAGACATATTTAATTTTCTAAAAAAATTATACATATTTTACCTGAGGAGCAGAAGAAAAGACTTTTCTATATTCATTCAAAAATCGAGTATAGAGATAAATTAAGTAAAATAGAGAATCGTTTCGGTGACCATTATGAGGACGCGCTTGGTCGAATTCTTATTGCACAGATGGTCCAGACCCTTGCCATTGCTCATACTCAGAGCATCTGGAAGAGGAAGCCTACAAAATTATGAACGCTTATACGGAAATTTATACTCAACTTCGCTGCAAAAATTTAAAATAACTCCTACCTATAAAGACTTACTTTTTTAAATAAATATCTTTAAATAAAAACAATTTTTTTTATTTTTAATTTTATTTTTTTATTTTTTAGTATGTTAAGGAGAGTGTTATTTCACCCTGCATAAATAACAGTTCACCTGTTTCAACAGGCCATAAAGCCCCCGAAGTGTGAGCTCAAGCAATACTTCCATATTGCCTGCCTCTAAATCGTCGAGGTCGGGGGTTTTATACTCCAACCACATATCTAAATCAAGAAAGTCTGGTTGGAGTTTTAAATATAATATGACTTCCGTCGTATTTCCCCGAGCAGCGTTTGGCGCTGATGGCTATTCTCCAGGATATGACGCCACTTGGAGAAACTATTATCAAGCCCATCCCTGTGAACTCGGGCTTGTATTGTAACAGTTTTCAAATTCTTTATGTAAATCATAGTAGTTTGAATGACTTAAAGTAGAGCTGAGCTTTTATAGCAGAAAAATAAAGCACTTGTTAAATTTTTTGTGTGATAACAGATGGTGCGGTTAAGAATGTGTAGTCTATTTATGTGGTTTCATAAAACTGCCACTCGTTTTTAAATAGTCTTTTTAACAACATTTGTAAATGGAATATATTCATTATATATGTAAGTATATATATAGCAGCGGTTTTAGTAGGGACGGGCTTGTGAAATTTTTGCCCAATCCGAATATCGATGGGTCCGCTTTATATAGATTCATTTTGATGTGTTACATCTAAAACAATTATTGGAGCAATTTTAACAACTTTATTAATTGATAAAAGTGTTTGGGAAGTGCGTCCATAGTAACTTTGTTGAAATTTCAAATACATGCCATATAATAGAGTATATCGATTTCGTTCAAATTTAATATTAACATCATCATATGGACATGTAGTGGAGTTAAGGTGAACTTTGACATCTAACAAGTCGCAATGTTTAAATTTCTTTTAATTTTGAAATCCTAAAAGAATATAGCGAGGTCTTTCATTTTCACCAACCAGTTTGACATTCCATAAGATATTCTTCCCTGTAGAGAGGGGTTATGGTAAACATCCCAACTATTATGCTATTATCAAAAATGGGTTTGTACAAAACGTTTATTATATCACTCATTTTTTAAATTAAATTAAATCCTAGTCTTATTAGGAACTCCTTATTCGATGGGGTCAAATCAATTTTATGTTGAACAAGAGATTTTATCTCTTTAGAGCGAAGATTTTTTGGTTTTGTAACCAATACTTTTGAGGTTGGTCACTGATTTTTTAAATTAAATTAAATCCTAGACTTATTAGGAACTCCTTATTCGATGTGGTTAAATCAATTCTATGTTGAACAAGAGATTTTATCTCTTTAGACCGTATAGGTTTTGGTTTTTTAGCCAATACTTTTCAGGTTGGTTGAAAACTATTCACAAAATCTGTATGTAGTTGCTTTTTATTAAAAATTATCATTTTGTTTTTTTTTTTTTAAATAGGTTTTAAATGTAGTCTTATTTATATGTTCTCTCCACGAAAATTAATCAGACTACCAGTTTGATCAACAACTTTAAGAACTAGAGTGCTTATTTCACGTGTATTTACCGATAAATATATAACATTAACAGGTATTTCTGAGATTTGAGATCCTGGGCTAACTCTATGAGAAAACTGATTTATTGTAGGCATAGATATTTCGTTTATATATGAGCCGTTCATGATATTACATTCAACAGATATTGTGTTTATTTTTGTTATACCCACTGGATCGTCAGAGTAATGAATAATCCCTGGTTCCAATACTCTTTCACTGAAACCTAGTAATGGACCAATTGAGCATTCTTTATCAAAATTCACTTCTTTGTTAAAGCTCATAATTTCAGTTCGAAATGTATTAGGATTAGCTTTTATATCAATAAACCCTCGATTCAAAGTTTCATATATGTTAGTAATTTTCTCAACTATATCATCCAGTTCATATGTTCCAACAGGTATCTCAAAAACATCCGATCCAATGTGAAACAAATTGTTTTGTTTGTCCACATTTGGAATTGTATGATACGAGTCAAAACTAATTAGCCTGCAAACATAATCTAGCTTGAGTTCTATAGGAGGGAAATAATTTGCAACTAGTATAGATGAATTACCATTTATTGTTAATGTTATGTTATTGAAATAATTTTTAAAACACTTTTTTATTTATAATACACATGTATTTATTTATTTTTATTTATTTTTTTAAATTTAAGTCATTAACAGTCACCCAGGGATTGGGTTCAGAAGAGAATCCCAACCATTTAACATAAACTCTACTATTTCGACGTCTCAAAACTTGTTCAACTAAATATACATGAGGAAGTTTAGTTTTCATTGGTTCATAGAATCCTCCCTTAATAACATTCTTTACCTTGCTAGTCTTCAAGTATATATGTTGTAGGATTTGTGTTTTTAATTGATTTTATTTTAAAAACTTCAGTTGTCCAATTTGGTGTATACCCCTTTTCAAAAACAGGTTTATATTTACTTATTCTAACCTCATCATTAATTTTAAATTTTGGTCTATGAAAAACTTTTAAATTGTTGTGTACGGTGTCCAACAAATGTGGTCCATTCGAGGAATTTACCTCATTTGGAGTCATTCTGATGGTCCTGTGAATGCTATTATTGTAATCATTGACTAAATTTTTATAGGTATCAATCCATTTATAGGTTCCCCGGAAACTAAACTCTTTCCACATCATTCCTTTTAATGTGCAATTGAATCGCTCTATTATAGATGCTTTTAATGGTGAAAATGTTGAATAATGATTGATATGTTTTGTTTGTAATAATCTTTTAAAATTAGTATTATAAAATTCCTCTCCATCATCTGTTTGCAGGTTTATCGGTATTCGGTTACTTGAGTTTAAAATCTTAGCCCTTGCATTGGTTTAATTTTTTTAGTTTAATCTTTATCTGCTTCGACCCATGCTTTTTTGGAAAAAACATCGATTACAGTTAAAAGATATTGATACTGGTTACTACTTTTTGAATACTGAGTCATTACCACCAGGTCAGCTTGCCACAAATCATCGATTCCTTTAATAATAACACGCCTTCGTTTAAAACTTTTTCTAGCTTGTTTATGTAGTTATTCTAAAATAGCTCGTTTGTTATTCATTTTATTAATCCTTTTATAATAGGGAACTTAATTTTTAGTACTTCAACGTCTTTTTCCGTAGGAGGTTGTTTCAACACAATGAAACGCATAAAATAATCCTCAATAGTTGATAAATAGTTGTTTATGATGGTTTTGTTGTTAACAGTGCTTCGGCCTGCCCAACGTGTTAGAAGAGTGGGTTCAACTGAACGGGAGCAGAGATGTATGGTATCATGAGGGGACATACCACATGAAGGGCATGTGTTTGGTATGTTGTGGTTCAGTCTGGATAAGTAAGGGTTTAACCTATTACAATATCCACAGGGAAGTTGTGCTAGTATGACTCCAGTCTCCCTCGGAAGTACACGCTCCTCCTCAGCCAATTTAGGTGGTTGAGTATTAATAACGGGATTCACAGGCCGAGATCTGAGAGATCTGTCTACCGACTTGGTGTGGAGGTCATTTAGAGCCCGTCTATGGTTCCGCAGATCAAACGGCAAAGAGATATGGCGCCGGATCTCATCGTAATGCTTACGAAGATGTCTCCTTATGTCTCTGGGGGCGGTGCTACATCCAAAAGATGTCGATTTGGATGACTAGGCTTATGACAGTTCAGAAGGAACTGTCTGCTCAAGACTTCCGCGTGCTCTTGAACATTGAGCAATTTTGCCTCTTGATGAAGGTGAGACTCAGATGACATAAGTAGACATCCCGTAGCAATCCTGATGACGGTGTTTTGGCAGACTTGCAATTTCCTCCAGTTGGTGTCGGAAAGATTGGAAAGGACACTTTCTCAATTAAATGATTTTTCTTCATCTTTGGGATTTGATTTTTGCTATACCAAGTTTACGTTTAAGAGCTTATTAATAAGGCACTTAACTTAACATGTACTTATACATATCTCTATCGACATATTATGTAAGCATATCTTTACCTTTCATACTGGTCTGTAAACTTCTTGTTTGTTGATCTTTAAATAAATAAATAAATATGGGCGCAGCATAGTCAATAACCGGCCGGCCAATAGCCGCAATGTTTCTTTGTTTTTTCCCCAAGTACTGACGGCCAGTGACTTGAGGATTTTATTGCGGCTCTGTACTTTTGAGGCTATTGCGGTGGCATGACCAGCGAAGGTGAGGCCGTTGTCAAATGTCACACCCAAGATTTTTGGGTGGTTGACAGTAGGTAGAGGTACTCCCTCTACGTGGACATTTAACTCTTGCCCCATCTACGCATTCCATGTAGTAAACAGGGTCGCAGTCGATTTAACCGGAGATAGGGTCAGATTTCCGACATAATCGTTTTAAGGGCTTGCTGGGGGGGTTCAAACAGCAGCGTCTGATCACCAGGTGGTGCGGCTGCAAGCGGGCGTCTGTCTTGGATCAAGCGGCTCGCTATACAAACGTGTAATAGAATTCAACCTCCCGTGAAACGGGTTGTGCGTTGGGTTTGGGACCCACCACATAAAACAACGTTCCAATGAAATTCAGCAACAAAGCCTCGGATATGAGAACCCCTTTTTTAGATGACAACACCCGCAAACGAAATAAGGATTATGAGATAAGGGCATGTACCTGGAATGTCCGGTCCCTTAATGGGGAAGGTGCCGCTGCCCGGCTGGTTGAAGTCCTGAGGAAAGCAAAAGCTGACATCACCGCCATACAAGAGATGCGATGGACGGGGCGAGGAAACACGATCAAAACACCTTGCAACATCTACTGGAGTGGGCATGCAGACAAGCGCAGATTCGGCGTGGGATTTGTGGTGGGAGAGAGACTCCGTCACCGAGTACTGTCGTTCACACCCGTGAACGAGCGTCTCGCTGCAATCCGCATAAAAGTACGATTTTTCACCATATCGTTTATCTGCGCTCATGCACCGACGGAAGAGAAGGACGACGTGGAAAAGGATGCATTCTACGAGCGCCGGGAAGAAGCATACGAGCGCTGCCCCCGTCATGATATCAAAGTCGTGCTTGGCGACTTTAACGCCAGGGTGGGTAAGGAGGGTGTATTTGGCCCCACTGTCGGGAAGTTCAGTCTCCACGATCAGACTTCGCCAAATGGATTCAGGCTGATCGACTTCGCCGGTGCCCGAAACATGGTCATATCCAGCACTAGGTTTATGCACAAGAAGATCCATCAGGCTACATGGCTGTCCCCCGATCGAAAAACACGCAACCAGATCGACCACGTTGTGATAGACGGACGGCATGCTTCCAGCGTTTTAGATGTTCGCACAATACGAGGACCTAACATCGACTCTGATCACTACCTAGTAGCAGCCAAGATTCGTACCCGCCTCTGTACGACAAAACAGGTGCAACAAAAAACGCAGGGAAAGCTGGACGTCGAAAAGCTGCAATCGCAACAGACCGCCAATTATTTCGCAGATCGCCTCTCACACCTGCTCTCCGAGAGCACAATTCAACCTAGTGGAATGCATGAGCAGTGGGATCATATCTCAGGAGCACTCCGTACCGCAGCCGAAGAAGTAATTGGATTCCGGCGAACGCGAAAAAACAACTGGTATGATGATGAAGCCTACAAGGCAACGCTGAGATCGAATGCAACGAGGAGTGTGTGTGAACACTACCGCGAGTTGAAGAGGGAAGCGAGGCGGCTTTTCCGGGCGAAAAAAAGAGAGGCAGAAAAGCGTGAAATAAAGGAGCTTGAGATGCTGGCCAACGGGAATAATGCCCGAAAATTCCATAAAAAAATTCGGCGAATGACAGAAGGTTTCAAACCCGGGGCAAACTCCTGTAAGAATGAGAACGGCGACCTGGTGACCGATGTTCAGAGAACACTCAGAATATGGAGGGATCACTTCTCTGCCCTTTTAAATGGAGAAACTGAGCAAGAAACCAGAGAAGATGCCGAACCCGAGCCCACAATCGAAGATGATGGAATTGACGTTCATTTTTGTTGGAACGATTTTCCGTCATCCCTTGTCAAGTTTGGTTTTGTGACAAACCGGTTTCGGCGTTCTGCCATTTTGGTCACTGATTTTTTAAATTAAATTAAATCCTAGACTTATTAGGAACTCCTTATTCGATGTGGTTAAATCAATTCTATGTTGAACAAGAGATTTTATCTCTTTAGACCGTATAGGTTTTGGTTTTTTAGCCAATACTTTTCAGGTTGGTTGAAAACTATTCACAAAATCTGTATGTAGTTGCTTTTTATTAAAAATTATCATTTTGTTTTTTTTTTTTAAATAGGTTTTAAATGTAGTCTTATTTATATGTTCTCTCCACGAAAATTAATCAGACTACCAGTTTGATCAACAACTTTAAGAACTAGAGTGCTTATTTCACGTGTATTTACCGATAAATATATAACATTAACAGGTATTTCTGAGATTTGAGATCCTGGGCTAACTCTATGAGAAAACTGATTTATTGTAGGCATAGATATTTCGTTTATATATGAGCCGTTCATGATATTACATTCAACAGATATTGTGTTTATTTTTGTTATACCCACTGGATCGTCAGAGTAATGAATAATCCCTGGTTCCAATACTCTTTCACTGAAACCTAGTAATGGACCAATTGAGCATTCTTTATCAAAATTCACTTCTTTGTTAAAGCTCATAATTTCAGTTCGAAATGTATTAGGATTAGCTTTTATATCAATAAACCCTCGATTCAAAGTTTCATATATGTTAGTAATTTTCTCAACTATATCATCCAGTTCATATGTTCCAACAGGTATCTCAAAAACATCCGATCCAATGTGAAACAAATTGTTTTGTTTGTCCACATTTGGAATTGTATGATACGAGTCAAAACTAATTAGCCTGCAAACATAATCTAGCTTGAGTTCTATAGGCGGGAAATAATTTGCAACTAGTATAGATGAATTACCATTTATTGTTAATGTTATGTTATTGAAATAATTTTTAAAACACTTTTTTATTTATAATACACATGTATTTATTTATTTTTATTTATTTTTTTAAATTTAAGTCATTAACAGTCACCCAGGGATTGGGTTCAGAAGAGAATCCCAACCATTTAACATAAACTCTACTATTTCGACGTCTCAAAACTTGTTCAACTAAATATACATGAGGAAGTTTAGTTTTCATTGGTTCATAGAATCCTCCCTTAATAACATTCTTTACCTTGCTAGTCTTCAAGTATATATGTTGTAGGATTTGTGTTTTTAATTGATTTTATTTTAAAAACTTCAGTTGTCCAATTTGGTGTATACCCCTTTTCAAAAACAGGTTTATATTTACTTATTCTAACCTCATCATTAATTTTAAATTTTGGTCTATGAAAAACTTTTAAATTGTTGTGTACGGTGTCCAACAAATGTGGTCCATTCGAGGAATTTACCTCATTTGGAGTCATTCTGATGGTCCTGTGAATGCTATTATTGTAATCATTGACTAAATTTTTATAGGTATCAATCCATTTATAGGTTCCCCGGAAACTAAACTCTTTCCACATCATTCCTTTTAATGTGCAATTGAATCGCTCTATTATAGATGCTTTTAATGGTGAAAATGTTGAATAATGATTGATATGTTTTGTTTGTAATAATCTTTTAAAATTAGTATTATAAAATTCCTCTCCATCATCTGTTTGCAGGTTTATCGGTATTCGGTTACTTGAGTTTAAAATCTTAGCCCTTGCATTGGTTTAATTTTTTTAGTTTAATCTTTATCTGCTTCGACCCATGCTTTTTTGGAAAAAACATCGATTACAGTTAAAAGATATTGATACTGGTTACTACTTTTTGAATACTGAGTCATTACCACCAGGTCAGCTTGCCACAAATCATCGATTCCTTTAATAATAACACGCCTTCGTTTAAAACTTTTTCTAGCTTGTTTATGTAGTTATTCTAAAATAGCTCGTTTGTTATTCATTTTATTAATCCTTTTATAATAGGGAACTTAATTTTTAGTACTTCAACGTCTTTTTCCGTAGGAGGTTGTTTCAACACAATGAAACGCATAAAATAATCCTCAATAGTTGATAAATAGTTGTTTATGATGGTTTTGTTGTTAACAGTGCTTCGGCCTGCCCAACGTGTTAGAAGAGTGGGTTCAACTGAACGGGAGCAGAGATGTATGGTATCATGAGGGGACATACCACATGAAGGGCATGTGTTTGGTATGTTGTGGTTCAGTCTGGATAAGTAAGGGTTTAACCTATTACAATATCCACAGGGAAGTTGTGCTAGTATGACTCCAGTCTCCCTCGGAAGTACACGCTCCTCCTCAGCCAATTTAGGTGGTTGAGTATTAATAACGGGATTCACAGGCCGAGATCTGAGAGATCTGTCTACCGACTTGGTGTGGAGGTCATTTAGAGCCCGTCTATGGTTCCGCAGATCAAACGGCAAAGAGATATGGCGCCGGATCTCATCGTAATGCTTACGAAGATGTCTCCTTATGTCTCTGGGGGCGGTGCTACATCCAAAAGATGTCGATTTGGATGACTAGGCTTATGACAGTTCAGAAGGAACTGTCTGCTCAAGACTTCCGCGTGCTCTTGAACATTGAGCAATTTTGCCTCTTGATGGAGGTGAGACTCAGATGACATAAGTAGACATCCCGTAGCAATCCTGATGACGGTGTTTTGGCAGACTTGCAATTTCCTCCAGTTGGTGTCGGAAAGATTGGAAAGGACACTTTCTCAATTAAATGATTTTTCTTCATCTTTGGGATTTGATTTTTGCTATACCAAGTTTACTTTTAAGAGCTTATTAATAAGGCACTTAACTTAACATGTACTTATACATATCTCTATCGACATATTATGTAAGCATATCTTTACCTTTCATACTGGTCTGTAAACTTCTTGTTTGTTGATCTTTAAATAAATAAATAAATATGGGCGCAGCATAGTCAATAACCGGCCGGCCAATAGCCGCAATGTTTCTTTGTTTTTTCCCCAAGTACTGACGGCCAGTGACTTGAGGATTTTATTGCGGCTCTGTACTTTTGAGGCTATTGCGGTGGCATGACCAGCGAAGGTGAGGCCGTTGTCAAATGTCACACCCAAGATTTTTGGGTGGTTGACAGTAGGTAGAGGTACTCCCTCTACGTGGACATTTAACTCTTGCCCCATCTACGCATTCCATGTAGTAAACAGGGTCGCAGTCGATTTAACCGGAGATAGGGTCAGATTTCCGACATAATCGTTTTAAGGGCTTGCTGGGGGGGTTCAAACAGCAGCGTCTGATCACCAGGTGGTGCGGCTGCAAGCGGGCGTCTGTCTTGGATCAAGCGGCTCGCTATACAATCGTGTAATAGAATTCAACCTCCCGTGAAACGGGTTGTGCGTTGGGTTTGGGACCCACCACATAAAACAACGTTCCAATGAAATTCAACAACAAAGCCTCGGATATGAGAACCCCTTTTTTAGATGACAACACCCGCAAACGAAATAAGGATTATGAGATAAGGGCATGTACCTGGAATGTCCGGTCCCTTAATGGGGAAGGTGCCGCTGCCCGGCTGGTTGAAGTCCTGAGGAAAGCAAAAGCTGACATCACCGCCATACAAGAGATGCGATGGACGGGGCGAGGAAACACGATCAAAACACCTTGCAACATCTACTGGAGTGGGCATGCAGACAAGCGCAGATTCGGCGTGGGATTTGTGGTGGGAGAGAGACTCCGTCACCGAGTACTGTCGTTCACACCCGTGAACGAGCGTCTCGCTGCAATCCGCATAAAAGTACGATTTTTCACCATATCGTTTATCTGCGCTCATGCACCGACGGAAGAGAAGGACGACGTGGAAAAGGATGCATTCTACGAGCGCCGGGAAGAAGCATACGAGCGCTGCCCCCGTCATGATATCAAAGTCGTGCTTGGCGACTTTAACGCCAGGGTGGGTAAGGAGGGTGTATTTGGCCCCACTGTCGGGAAGTTCAGTCTCCACGATCAGACTTCGCCAAATGGATTCAGGCTGATCGACTTCGCCGGTGCCCGAAACATGGTCATATCCAGCACTAGGTTTATGCACAAGAAGATCCATCAGGCTACATGGCTGTCCCCCGATCGAAAAACACGCAACCAGATCGACCACGTTGTGATAGACGGACGGCATGCTTCCAGCGTTTTAGATGTTCGCACAATACGAGGACCTAACATCGACTCTGATCACTACCTAGTAGCAGCCAAGATTCGTACCCGCCTCTGTACGACAAAACAGGTGCAACAAAAAACGCAGGGAAAGCTGGACGTCGAAAAGCTGCAATCGCAACAGACCGCCAATTATTTCGCAGATCGCCTCTCACACCTGCTCTCCGAGAGCACAATTCAACCTAGTGGAATGCATGAGCAGTGGGATCATATCTCAGGAGCACTCCGTACCGCAGCCGAAGAAGTAATTGGATTCCGGCGAACGCGAAAAAACAACTGGTATGATGATGAAGCCTACAAGGCAACGCTGAGATCGAATGCAACGAGGAGTGTGTGTGAACACTACCGCGAGTTGAAGAGGGAAGCGAGGCGGCTTTTCCGGGCGAAAAAAAGAGAGGCAGAAAAGCGTGAAATAAAGGAGCTTGAGATGCTGGCCAACGGGAATAATGCCCGAAAATTCCATAAAAAAATTCGGCGAATGACAGAAGGTTTCAAACCCGGGGCAAACTCCTGTAAGAATGAGAACGGCGACCTGGTGACCGATGTTCAGAGAACACTCAGAATATGGAGGGATCACTTCTCTGCCCTTTTAAATGGAGAAACTGAGCAAGAAACCAGAGAAGATGCCGAACCCGAGCCCACAATCGAAGATGATGGAATTGACGTTCATTTTTGTTGGAACGATTTTCCGTCATCCCTTGTCAAGTTTGGTTTTGTGACAAACCGGTTTCGGCGTTCTGCCATTTTCAAGGCCTAGTTTCGTTCTGGTCTGTGTCTATCCGCTGCGTTGTTTGTATAGTCCGTGGGTGCTGTGGCAGGTAATGTCAATCTATGTGTTCGTGGTAGGTAACGTTAATATGCGTGTGTGTGTGCGCGGTATTGATACGTCCGAATTGTTATCTGTCCCAAGGGTTGTTTTTGTAGGTATGTAGACATACCGCTTGTTAGCTAAGCGGTAGGTTGATGTAGGTAGAAATCGGTGATTTTTGCAGTTTGGTTCATATTTCGTTTTTGCTTGTTCATTGTTACGTGTTGGGTTGCTGTACATGCTGGCTTGTGCTGTTTTTTGTAAACTAGTTTTAAGGGTTCAAATATTTCGTCAGAGATAGTGTTGGTTTGTTCGTTTATGATCCTGCCGTCAAATGTTTTTAACTTGTATATCTCCATGTTCTCAAGTACATTAAGCCGCCGGCCTTTTCCTTGTACGTGAAGTATTCGAGCCGTTGTTTTTATGTTAGCTGGGGTGCAGTTGTTCTCAAACATGTGGTTCGCGAAATTAGATTCTGGTATTATGGTGGGTTTTCGTGTTTTTTTGTTGTAGTCCCTGATATGCTCTCGGAATCTTGTGCTTATTTTTCTTCCTGTTTGTCCTATGTAGCTGTATTGACATTCACAAGTAAGCCTATACACTCCGTGTCTGTTGAATGGGTCATCAGAATTAGTGTCGGTTCTTAGTTTTTGTCCGACGTTGTTAGATGTTCTGAATGCTGTGTTGACGTTATATCTTTTAAAGAACTTTGCTAATTTGTACGTCGCTTTTCCAGTGTATGTCATTGCCGTCCAAACCATTGGATTTTCCTCTACGTTTACTCTTTTTTGTGTTCCATGGCTACTTCTGAGTTTAGCAGTCTGGCAGTCGGTTTTCTATAAATGCCGTAGTTGAACCTATTTGTTATTTTGTCAATCCCTATAGTTAGGTCCAGGTAGTTCATTATTCCATCTTTTTCTACTTCCATTGTGAACTCTATGTTGCTATGTTGCCTGTTGAGGAACTCTAGTATTTACTCTTCGTTATCGTCATTTAGGATGCAGATGATGTCATCCACGTATCTAGCGTAGAATGCCACGCCTAACTTGGTTTTTAACTCCTGTATATATTTTCCTTCCAAGTTTTGCATGAATGTTTCCATGAGAATGGCCGATGTTGGGTTACCCATTCCTAGTCCGTTTGTCTGTCTATATATTTTGTTGTTGAACTGGAAATAGTTTTGCCGCAGCGTTGTTCTTAGCGCGTGGGTAATTTGCGCAGTTTTTACCTTATCTTCAGTTTTGTCCAGTAGTGTTTTGTTGACTATATCCATTGTATCTGTTAGTGGTATTGACGGGTATAAGTCCTTTATGTCAAAGGATACGAGTTTACTGCTCCTTGTGAGTTTAACGGTCTCAAGTCTTTGTAGTAGTTCTATCGTATTGCTTATTGTGTATTCGTGCCCTAGTTTCAGAGTGTCCTTTAAAATCGTTTTTAGATGTTTCGACAGTTTATAACCCGGCGCGGACTTAAAATTAATTATAGGTCTCATCGGCGTATCCTGCTTGTGGATTTTAGGTAACGCAATGAGTGGAGGAGCAGATGGATTCATTTGTGTTAGGGTATATGCCATTCTCTCGTCTATTATTTTGGTAGCATTTTTTATAACCTCTTTAACTTCGGTCTGGTATTTATCCGTGGGGTTATCCCTAATAATGCGGCATTTCATTTCCTCGATGAGCTTCTCTGTCTTTGCTATATATTCATCCTTACTGATTAGCACCGTTGTGTTTCCTTTGTCTGCCTTCGTTGTGACGATGTTGTTATTTTTTAGCTTTCGTTGTAGCCTTTTCAATATTTTCAGCTCCTTATTTCCTTTTTGTGCTTCCTGGGCTCTTACTTCCTTGCTTATGATTTCTCTGCACATGTGCCTTGCGTGCTGCTGTTCCTCATATGGAAGAAGCGATATTGCAACCTCTGCATCTACTATCGCTTGCTCAGTTCTTTTTGCTTCATTGCTATCCGCGATGTTGTGCTTCAGGCCCTTCCCTAGAAGTTGCGCTTCTTCGTTGCTAATGGCCACTGTTGTTAGGTTTACGAACCTTTTGTTAAATTCGTGTGTTTGTTGACTGTTACTGTGATCGCGTCGGCCCGTTAACTGGTCCAATTTTCGGTTCAGTTTTTCATATTTGCGTTGTAGTTCGCGTTTGATTCCCGTCTTTATGTGGTCGAAGCAGTCCATCAATGCAGTCGTGGGCAAGAGTCCGGACAATTGCAGATGTATCCTCAGTAGTTCGGTGTTTATCTTGTCTTTCTTAGCGTATAGGCTTTGTAATTCGAACTTTAAAAAGTCCTTTTCCGCCTTCCTGGTCGTTCTCCTACTTGCTTGGGTGTTGGTTTTTATTTTTATTCGCGCAAATTTCGGTGTAACATTCAATTCTAAACATTGCTTGTTGAACCAAATATTTGCCTTAGTCGTATGCATTTTTCGCAGTTTCCGTTCGTATTTCGTTAGTAGTCCATCCGTGTTTAAATTAAAAGCCTGACAGGCGGTAAGTGATTTATTTTGTTGTGTTGATCTTCCGACAGGGTAGTAAGTTGATTTTTGTTGGAACGATTTTCCGTCATCCCTTGTCAAGTATGGTTTTGTGACAAACCGGTTTCGGCGTTCTGCCATTTTCAATGCCTAGTTTCGTTCTGGTCTGTGTCTATCCGCTGCGTTGTTTGTATAGTCCGTGGGTGCTGTGGCAGGTAATGTCAATCTATGTGTTCGTGGTAGGTAACGTTAATATGCGTGTGTGTGTGCGCGGTATTGATACGTCCGAATTGTTATCTGTCCCAAGGGTTGTTTTTGTAGGTATGTAGACATACCGCTTGTTAGCTAAGCGGTAGGTTGATGTAGGTAGAAATCGGTGATTTTTGCAGTTTGGTTCATATTTCGTTTTTGCTTGTTCATTGTTACGTGTTTGGTTGCTGTACCTGCTGGCTTGTGCTGTTTTTTGTAAACTAGTTTTAAGGGTTCAAATATTTCGTCAGAGATAGTGTTGGTTTGTTCGTTTATGATCCTGCCGTCAAATGTTTTTAACTTGTATATCTCCATGTTCTCAAGTACATTAAGCCGCCGGCCTTTTCCTTGTACGTGAAGTATTCGAGCCGTTGTTTTTATGTTAGCTGGGGTGCAGTTGTTCTCAAACATGTGGTTCGCGAAATTAGATTCTGGTATTATGGTGGGTTTTCGTGTTTTTTTGTTGTAGTCCATTGACGTTCCACAACCCGACTACAATGAGGTGCGAATAGCAATATCCCGATTGAAAAACAATAAAGCAGCTGGCGCTGATGGTTTGCCTGCTGAGCTATTCAAACACGGAGGCGAGGAGCTGGTAAGGCGCATGCATCAGCTTCTATGCAGAATTTGGTCGGATAAATGCATGCCTGAAGATTGGAATCTAAGTGTTCTCTGCCCAATCCACAAGAAGGGCGATCCTGCAAACTGCGCCAACTATCGCGGAATCAGCCTTTTGAATATCGCATATAAGGTCCTATCAAGCGTATTGTGCGAAAGACTGAAACCTGATGTGAACAGACTGATTGGACCTTATCAGTGTGGCTTCAGACCTGGTAAATCTACCATCGACCAGATTTTTACAATACGCCAAATCTTGGAAAAAACCCGTGAAAAAAGAATCGACACGCATCATCTCTTTGTTGACTTTAAAGCCGCTTTCGATAGCACGAAAAGGAGCTGCCTATATGCCGCTATGTCTGAATTTGGTTTCCCCGCAAAACTTATACGGCTATGCAAAATGACCTTGAGCAACACCGCCAGCTCGGTCAGAATTGGGAAGTACCTCTCCGAGCCGTTCGAAACTAAAGGAGGTTTCAGACAGGGTGACCCCCTATCGTGCGATTTCTTTAATTTAATGCTGGAGAAAATAATACAAGCTGCAGAACTTAACCGCGCTGGAACAATATTTTATAAAAGCGTCCAACTGTTGGCATATGCTGACGATATTGATATCATTGGCCTTAACAACCGCGCCGTAACTTCTGCTTACTCCAAATTAGAAAAAGAAGCGGAGAAAATGGGATTGGTGGTGAACGAGGGCAAAACGAAGTACCTTCTGTCATCATGCAAAGAGTCAGCGCATTCGCGCCTTGGCAACCAAGCCACTGTTGGCAGCAATAATTTCGAAATAGTAAAGGACTTCGTTTACCTGGGAACCAGCATTAATACCAACAATAATGTTAGCCTAGAAATCCGACGAAGAATCACTCTTGCAAACAAATGCTACTTCGGACTGAGTAGGCAATTGAAAAGTAAAGTCCTCTCTCGACGAACGAAAATAACACTCTACAAGTCACTCATCGCACCCGTCCTGCTATATGGTGCAGAAGCGTGGACACTAACAACATCTGATGAGGTGGCTCTGGGAGTATTCGAGAGAAAGGTTCTTCGAAAGATTTGTGGACCTCTACGCGTTGGCGACGGCGAGTACCGAAGAAGATTTAATGATGAGCTGTATGAACTTTACGCAGACGCCGACATAGTTCAGCGAATTAAAACACAGCGGCTTCGCTGGCTAGGCCACGTAGTGCGAATGAGCGAAGATGCTCCAGCCCAGAAGGTATTCTTATCGGCACCCGCCGGTGGAAGCAGAGGAAGAGGGAGACCACCACTCCGATGGAAGGACCAAGTGGAGACCGATTTGCGATCCCGCGGTGTTTCCAATTGGCGCCAGTTGGCGCAACGAAGAAACGACTGGCGAGCTATGTTGGACGGTCAAACTCGCCCAGGCGGTTAGATGACCATTCAAAGAAAAGAAGAAGGGTCAGATTTCGCTCGGTGAAGAAGCTGCAAAGGTCATGGAGGTAACTGTTGATTCTAATACAGAGTTTGTCAATGGAGGGACCCTTGCCCGAGGCCATTATCGTGCAGTCGTCAGCTTAGGAAACAATGGAGACTCCCTCTGGTGGGGGCGGGTAAGTCTCGAAATATAGAAATTAAACAAAGGGGGAGAGAGAACACCACTTTGCTGCACCCCTTGTCTTATTCTTTGTGATCTAGATTTCTTGTTCCTGAATTTGACTGTTGCCTGTCGACCATTCAGGTAATTAGCGGTCCACCTTTTAAGGCCGGCAGGGAGCGGTGTCTCTTCCAGATCTCGCAGGAGTGTGGCGTGATTGGCCGTGTCGAATGCATTTGATAGGTCAAGTGCCACGAGAACCGTCCTATGGTTTGGTGGGTGTTGAATCAAACCGTTATTAAACTGCGTTGTAATATCGTTCAAAGCGGATGTCGTGCTATGATTTTTGCGGAAACCATGTTGGTGATCGGCCAATTTCAGATTTGCAATGAAGTAAGGGAACAGAATGGTCTCTAGTAAGTTCACTACCAGCGAACGGAGGGATATCGGGCGATAAGACTCTCCTTGGTTCGCCGGCTTCCCTGGTTTTAGTAGGGGAACTACAATCGCTTGTTTCCATATCTCAGGTAAAACGATGTAGTTAGAGAGAGATTAAAGAGAGCCGCTAAATAACTCTGCCCCTCGTGGCCTAGGTGTTTGATCATCTTCATGGCGACTCCGTCGGGTCCGATGGATTTGGAGGGTTTGGCATTCATTATGGCTTCCTTAAGTTCTGCGACTGAGACGGCAATGGGTGCAGTAGAGTGTTTGTGTTTGTGCGCACGCCGGAAGACTCTTCTCTTAGTCCTATCCGCAGGTGGATGCATTATAAACAGCCGGCAAAAAGAGCTCGAGCATTTCCTGGCGTCCGATTTGACGCTGTCACCGAACGCAATGGCGACCTTGTCTTTGTGTTTGGTCGGATTGGATAGGGCCTTGACAGTCGACCATAATTTTCCGACTCCGCCGGAGAGGTTGCATGTCTCAAGGTGTTGTTTCCACTTAGTCAGCTTGTGTTCGTTGACTATCCTACGAATTTCCGCATTGAGATCTTTGATTCTGGGATCTGCGGGATTGATGAGTCTCACTTGGTCACGTTCTCTTGCCATCGCCTCAGCTTCTGCCGGAAAATTCGTACTAATTTCTGGTATTCCACCAGCAGGAAAAAAGCGGCATGAGGCTGAATCAAAGATCTTGCGAAACTCTCTTTCGCCTTTGCGTACATCCGTAGGAGTGGGTAAGGCAGTGGGCAAAGCTTTGGTGAAGTTGATGTATGTTAATTTATCAGTCGTTATGAAGTCGGTCGGTCGTTCAACAGAGAGTAAGATGGGTAGGTGTAATAGTTGTTTACATTGTGTAATTCTTCCCCACATGCACCTTTTATTCGTTGTTCTATTCGATCCTCAAGAACTGATACATCATTCTTAATATTATTATTCAGGATTACATCTATTTCTTTAATTTGATGTTCTAATTTGGTTTTCATTTTATTTCTCATTTCTAAAAGGTATACTTTCGAAATGGCATCATCGTCTTCTATAGAAGCAGCTAAATTAATTATTCTTTTCTTGTTTAAATTAAGGTTTTTGTTTCGGTCTAGAATTGTTTTCTCTTTTGACCTACTATTATTAAATGAGAAATGCCCAAATTTATTGATATTGATATTATTTAATAATATTTGCTTCTCGCAACTCTTCAATAATTGATATAATCTCGTTTTGATGGTTGTTATGGCCGGCACTTGTCGAAGATATAAGCAACCTCAATCTATCCACCAACTTATTAGGGTTATCCCAATATTGATAAATATTTTTGGGGCAATCGATTGATTTCAATAATCCTCTACATCTTATGAACGAGTGTGGAATATAATTGAACAATTTGCTGATAATAAATAGATATCTAAATGAGTTTGCCTTAACTTGACTTACGTTTATGAGCACTTGTATCTAATAAAATCTGTCGATAAGTCTTCAAATCACACTTCTTATAATGTTGTTTTTTATGAAATATTAACTCAAACAGACCTGGAGTCATTTTCCATTTATCCCTCCCAATCTGTATAACATCTTTGGATGTAATTTTTAATGGTTTGTGTCCAAATTGCCATCGACCATTTGAATCTCTATTCGGAACATACAATGTATCATACATTTTAAGATCCTTAAGCAATTTTATATTTTGCAATATGGAATGGGAGTGAGTAAGCTTAACCCGTTTATAGCCTTCATTAAGTTCATTTTTACATTGACGTTTCACATGTTTATGTCTTTCCCACAGATCAGGATCTGATTCTTTTTAAAATATCATGTTCAGTTGATTTTGGTTTTCTACAGCCTTGTTTAGTAATTGTTCATCGTTTGGCTTACTGGGAATATGTGGTTTTGGTCGTTCACAATTATTCATATAATTTATTTTTTGTCTGACGTTATTAACATTATCTTATTTTTGGTTTTTATCAAAACATTGTTCATTAATGATATAAATAGATTTTCGCTTTTCAGGTTTATTATCAATATTTGATTTAGTTTTCATTATGTTGCTTCGTGTAGCTCTTTTAGTAATTCATCATCATGAGGTTTACTTGGAATATATGATGCTGACCTTGCGGGGTCATTCATAAAATTTATTTTTCGCCTAACGCTAACAAAATTATCTGATTTTGGCTTTTCATCAAAACATTACTCATTAATGATATCAATAGGCTTTCGCTTCTTATTTTAAGATTTCTTCATAGCTTCCTTTTTAACATTTTGTTTCCAAAAACAATCTGTAGGATTATCTAAATCTGAGTCATTCGAATAAATGTTTATTTTATTATCAATACTAGTATAGCCCGTGGTCGAAATTCGACCACCTTAAATTAGTTTAAGTTATTAAATCCTCTGTTCATATTTTTTTCAGCACTGCCTAGAGGCCGAAATATTTGAGAAATTTTTGTTCTTGCAATTAATTATATATAGTTGAGTAATTTAGGGCCGCTTTCATAAAAGACGGTTTACACTAAACGGCGGGTAATTTGACAACTAACCGAAAAAAATCAGTCCATTTAAGACCGGTAATCATTAATAGGAGATGGCCAAAACAGTCCTTAGGAATGTTTGAAAGTCCACAATCAGAGCCACCATTTTTGTTTTATATATATATATATCCGAGTCGTAGAAAGGCAGGGGTTTGTTAAGTGTCGAGATCTAAAACTGCTCAGCTACAGAGAGAAACTCATCAGCTAAGTAACACAAGAAATTAAAACTTATTAATAATGTATTAAGAGAAGAAAGAATCAGTTAGATTGTAAAGAGTAAATTCATAAAGCTGCTATGGGTTAAGCGAAGATAGTATCGATTTTTTAATGCTAAAAAGCGAGTCAGAAATATCAAATGTACTGGAGTGAGTGTTATAATTGTCACACAAATATCGGAAAGGCTCATTTAATTCAAAACTAGTCCTACACTGTTTCAAAAAAAGAGGTTTAAAATGTCCTAATGGCCGAAAAGGAATGTTAAAGTTTACTTCTCCCAACAAAAATGGACTAGAGACCAACCCGTTTAATAATTTAATCATAAATATTGTTCCGAACATTTCTCTACGACTAGTAAGGGTAGGAAGGTTAATAAGTTTCAAGCGATTAGTATAGGGAGGCAAATTATACAGGGAATCCCATGAAAGATCTCTTTAAGCGAAAAGCGATTCTAACCGATCAACGTGGACCTGGTAGCTCCGATTCCAAATAATGTTGTAAAAAGGCCTTTAGTTACGTACGGATCACTAAATTATTTCGACCATCGCTTAACGAATGATAAAACCCCCCTAGATTTATTGCATTAATATGGAGATTGAAGCTAAGTTTACAATCCTTCGTAATTCCCAAGTCCATAAAATCATGCACTTGTTCAAGACTATGATTGTTGATTATGTAGGAAGCTGGTTGTGTATTTCTGCGCGAAAAGCACATTTATTTACATTTTTTAAGATTGAGTGGCTGTAGTTTAGATCGCAACAAGCACCCAGTCTATCAAGATCTGATTGAAGTAAAGCTCTATTTTCGCTCACCGAGTAAGACATAAAAAACTTTACGTCGTCAGCGTACATCAAAATTTTTGAAAACTTGATAGTACTGGATATATCATTAATGAACAGCAAAAACAGAATCTGTGGAACTACAGAAGATACATCGATGACATTAGATAACGCATTATTAAAAACTTCTCTTTGTGTTCTGAAAAGAAGATAAGAAGATATCCAGCGGGTCAGACTGGGTTGAAAGCCCAGTAGAAAAAGTTTATAAATAAGTAACGAATGGCAAACTTTGTCAAAAGCATTTTAAACATGGGTTGTGAATTCTAGTAGGTTTGTACTTGTTGATGTTCCTTTACAAAAGCCGTGCTGGCAATCTGCAATCAATGTGGATATAGAAGTTGTAAGCTGATTTGTAACAATGGCTTCAAATAATTTGGGAATAGCGGAAAGCTTTGCGATTCCGCGGTAGTTATCTACAGGTGACCTACTCCCACTCTCATAAAGTGGTATAAGGAGAGATTCTTTCCAAGCAGTTGGAAACACGCCGCTTTTTAAAGACAGATTAAATAGATGGGTTAGAGGCTGGTAAATGTAGTTAGCACAATTTCATATCAGGGCAAAATTTAGTTTTCATTATAATGTATAGAATAAAACATTTGCAGGAGAAATTATAGGACTAAAACTGATGTTGTTTGCATTTAACTTATATGGATATTTGTTTAATCGAGAAAAGGTAGCAGTAGAATAATTAGATTTAAAAAATTGGACAAAGAAATTTGCAATATCTTGATTATCGCTGGATATACAGTCTTGGAATTTCATGGCAGAAGGAAACCCTGTTATATTACGTTTAGAGTTTACAAAACCATAAAATGACTTTGGGTTATATACAAGGTTCTTTTTAACTTTATAGATATAAGCAGTTTAACATTTTTTATTCAGTTCAAAGTATTTCTGTCGCAGGATGGAGTATTTTAAGTAATCTTGGCTTAAACCGGATATGGCTTGAATGAACGGTTCCTTTTATTTTTTAAAGCTTTCAGTTCTTTAGTAAACCATGCTTGCGCTGGTTCATCAGATAAATATTTACATTTAGGTACATGTTTTTCAAAGAGCCTATAAATAGTATAATTAAAATGTGAAATATTAAGCTCAATATCGCCATAGTATTTAGGCCAAGTTAATTTAGCCAACTCTTTATTTAATTTTTTAAAGTTGGTTTTAGCAAAGTCGAAGTCAAACAGTCTTCTAGAATAGCATGGTTTAGTATCACTGCCTTCTTCATTAGTTATGATTTCGTAAACGATCTCAAAAGAATGATGGTAAACGTCTTCCTGTAAAACCAAAGGATCGCACCTACTCAAACAGAATCAGAAACAGAAACAGTATCATGGACGAAAGCTAAGTCCAGGACCTTTCCGAAATTGTTAGGGAAAACATTTATTTGATTAAGACAAAGGTCTGCCATTTCTTCCAAAAAGTCATTATACCCCGCCTTGGATGGAATTGGGACAATGCTTCCACTATATATGCGGTAGGTTAAAATCACCCAAAACGATCATCGAATCGAAAAGTTCAGTCATTAAATTTAAAGTTTTCAAAAATGAGATAAGCTGCATGTAGATTGAGATATCAGATGAGGGAGGAATATAACAAACCGCTAAGTATATATCAGCTGTATTCGGACGCACTTGAATTCACATGACTCGATGCAAGGAACATTAACCTCCTCAGAGGGCATTGCCGAATTAATAGCTATTAGAACGCCATCCCCGACTATGTTAATGCAATCGTTTCTGAATACCTGATAATCATCAGATAAGACTTTGGCGTTAAAAATATGTGATTTTAGCCACTTTTCGGTAAAGGAAATAATGTTTTAATCACAGCAAAGAGATTTTAAATAAAGTTCGGTAAGTTTGGTATTTAAACCTCTAACATTTTGATAGTAAAAATTTACGGACTTTACATTTAGTTTTTTGACACTGCACTATCACGTGGGACCCTAGCTACATTCTGGGGGTTTTTCTTCAGCTTATGTTCAAATTCACGCAGAAAAGCGCCGGAAGGCCAAAACGAACTCTGAATCAAAATCATTCAATTAAAGATCAATTCTGAAAGAGGAGACGTTTCTTTCATAATTAAATTTTAACTGTTTTATGGTCAGACTATCGGGTTTGGTTTGAAAAACTTCAAGTCCTCTTTCGTAGCGTCAGTTTCGAAACGAGACACAAAAATAGATTTAGTTCGTGGAACCACAACCAGATTCCTCATAGTTGGTTCAGGTGCCAACCTAATAGGTTAGGGCTCAGATTTTTTTTCGAAGTTGACTTCGATGAGGCTGTCTTGGAAGGCGATGACTGCGCTGATGGATTTGGAGAGGCTAAATCAATGAGTTCTAACGATAAGGGTGCGATAGCATTAGGAATTGAAATTGTGTTTAGGATTACAGGACATGAGGAATCATCAGTACTTCTAGGATCGTTTTCACGGATATCAGTGTTTGAATCAGGGGAGATTTCGTCTAAACACTTAAGAGTTTTAAAATCTGTTTCGTGATTATGAAACTTTTCTACTAGTAAAGGCAGGTCTTTACCAATTTCGGAAAACCCGGATTTCCCTAAAGATTTTAAATAGATCAACTTCGGTTGAACGGCATTTTACATAAGACCAACGTAGGCCCTTGCAATCAATTTGACAATTTTGATACATGCAAGACATCATTAAATTATAAAAGCAGGAAAATCATAAAAAATAAATATTTTAGGGAAAATCAGTAAGAGAAGGCAACACTGAAAGGCAATAGCAGCGAGCAGTTTGAGATACACTCTATTGTGACGCTCAATAAACACAACGCAAACAGCTGTGATAAAAGAGTTAGGCTAGAAAACAATAAGTGCGCACTAAAAACAAAAACAAAAGCAAGAAATGGCAAAAGCCAATCAACCGCACAAAAACAATATGCAAAATGACTCGGCAAATGTAAATAAAAGCAAAGTTAATTGAATAACTGATATTCATATAATATGAAAAACATTAGGAAACAATTAAATTGTAGCTTCAAAGTAGACCACTTGGTTTTCGCCCTTAATTTTATTACAGAGTCTGAATAAAAAACTTTTAAGCCTTTAATTTTCTCACAAATAAGGCAAAGCTTAAATTTTCACAACTACACAGCAAAAATGACTTTTGCATTTATGAACAGTAAAAATTTACATATGATTATAAACACTTAGGTGCGCCTAAATAGCCGACCGGAAATAGAGGCCATGAATGCCTGTTAATCTCAGTTTGATTGCGTATAAAAAAAAAAATTTTATTTATATTAACAGGGGGCCACCATGGGTGTTTTTGAACCTCATATTTATAATGTAGTAAAAATTTTAATTTTAAACTATTGTTTGCAATAAAACGTGCGAGATATGTTGAAAACAAATATTTTATGATGCATCTAAATAACCGACCGAAAATAGTGGCCACGACTACCTTTGAATCTCATTTTTATTATAGAAATTTTACAGAAAATAGAAGTTTGATGGCGTTTTTAAGAAAATTTAAACTTTGAATTATGTCAACAACAACGACTTTGAATGCTTTTGAATCTCATTTTTATAATAGAGTTCTATTAAAACAGTTAGGCTTTTGTTGTGTTTTCCCTAAAAATTGCTTGCAATAAAACACGCGAGACATGTTGAAAACAAATTGGTATTTTTTTTTAAGATTTTGGTACAGTTCAGTATAGTGGAGGGCAACTCTCGCTCAAATCAAATTGGACAGCCGACGCCGGTGTATACTTTAACTCAATTAGCTTAATGAGTAAGAGAATGAAAATATTTCTACCTTTTGGACAGCAAATGAAATATGAGTTGGACGCACCGACACCACTACTTTAACTCATTATGCTCAATGAGTGAGAGAATGAAAATATTTCACCGTTGGGAATGTGTCCAAATATACATATTTTGATTAGAAATAAATTTAGCGTTTATTTTGGAGTTCCCTAAATTTCTCTATATGAGCATGAAGCGGTTTCCATTTTGTTTTTTTTTTGTTTTGGATATACAGACAGTGCTGTCAATTTAGCAATTTTCCTTTAGATCTGGCTTTTTTGAAACCCATTTAGCGGGGGAAAATTACAACTTCAGTATATGGTTTTCTGGTTTTTTTCTTAACCACAATTTAGACATGTAAAAAGACATTTCATATTGACTTTTATAGCATTTCAATAATATTTTGTTATATATATGTATATGACCTGAACTTATTATTTCTTATGGCTGTGCGTATAAGTTTACCTTAAGTCCTATATCAACCACAAAAAAGAAAATTCTTTAAAAAAAAACTTATAAAACTATGTAACTATGTAACATTTTTAGTAATTTTCTTGCGGTTTTTTTTTTGCAAAAAATTAATTTTAAGAAAAGATTGCTTTAAAAACTTAACAAATTCAAGCCAAGGTAACAAATTCAATTTTATACAAAAAAAAAAAAATTACTGTCCGGAGCCTGGGCTCGAACCATTGAACGCACGCGTCTCACCCGAGACGCTTATTTCTGCTTCAGAAAATATTTCCACCATTAGGAGTATAAAACAAGGTAATTTTGGTTTTCAATACCGAACCGATCGCACTACAGAATGAGACTGACTATCCAAATTGAATAATTGAAATATTAAAGCTAAAATTTAATTAAGAAAGCAACAACAACTTGCTTGTGAAAATGTGCCAGACGCTGGCATCAGCACTTTGCATTTTACCGGATGCGCGTGCAACTGGTTATTGACAAATAATTCGGTTGTTGCGCTAATTCTTTGAATTGGCGCAACTTCGATTGCAAAACAGGAAATGTAAAAGAATATTAGTTAGCAATTAAAAATTCATCTGTGTGAATTATTATTGCGAAATGAATTTTATATGAAGTGTCAGCAACACTTCGTTTATTGTAAGTTATTGTGGCTGTTGCCAAAAGAATGTAAGTATGTAATTAGCTTTACTGAAGCGGAAGAAAAAGGTAAACAAGCTGTTGCAGCGATAGCCAGAATTAATGTAAATGTGTAATTTGCTATGTTTTAGCAAAGGCAAAAGGTAAGTAATTTATAGTATGTTAACTTATACATACATATCCATATGGCTTTTGAAAATGAATGAAACGTTTATTTGGAAGTTCTACAAATTTCTCAATATTAGCGTGACGCCGGTTTCCGTATTGATTTTTCTTTTATATACAGGCACCTTTCTCAATTTTTCCTTTACATCTGGCTATTTTGAAGCCAATTTAGGGGGAGAAAATTACAATGAAATGATGGTTGTCTGACTTTTTTCATTAAAAACAACTTAGACATATTTAAAACACATTTCATGTTGATTTTTAAGGAAGGTTATCATCTTAACTGGTCAAATTTAGTCTACATATGTAAGGGTTCGGGTTATATGTGTGCACCTTGACAAATAAAAATATTTGAAGAAGAAAATAGTTGATGTCTTCAAAAAAATTTACACGATTTCTAACCACTTCGTAAATAGAAAATTGAAGAAGCTACAAACTGTGTTTTCGCCTTTTTGTATTTTAAATATAGGGTATATCAGCCAATCTGTCTCATCGGAAACCCCCGATAGCAATAATGAAAATTATCAAAATTCTCTATTGAGTTTCTCGTTCCGACGGAATTGGAACGGGTTGTTAAAATTATTATAATATTATTACATATGGGCTACATAATATAATAAATTAAAAAACCATCATGATAAGAAGTTTTCATATACATATTTGAAAACAAATTAGATTTAACAAATAAAAAAGTTGTCCGGAACCTGGACTCGAACCTTGGAATGTAAGCGTTGTAGCCGAAACCCTTACCACCTGCGCTACTACTGTATGTATGTATGCAGTCAGATACTATAGTTGACAGCTTTGGCGTTATGCAGAAAACTTTAATGAATTATTACAAAAAAATTAAGCATTATTTTTAAACATAATATGCCTATGCACTGCTCCTGACGCATACGAAGATATCAAAATACACTTTTATTGAAACTATGCATGTTTATATATATATATATACTCTGGCAATTGATTGTATGAAAAAAATGTTAGCCTATTAATAAATAGATAATGGTCAAATAGAATGATGCCATATCTAAGAAATTGTCCACCGTTTGGATTTTCGATTTATATGGCGCAAGGGATGCTTTTCAATCCCATTTTTATGTTATAGTTTTATGGTCAAATTTAATTTTATTGCGTTTTCAGGATGCACCTAAATTACTCACCGGAAATAGTGGAATTTAACAAAAAAGTACAGTTTGATTGCATTTTTGATATAAAAATAAAAATGTTGAATTTCATTAACAGAGGCGGCTAAGGATGCTTTTTGCCCTTATTTTTATAATATAGTTCAATAAAAATATAAAACATATATTCTGTTTTCCGTAAAAATTTTAATTTTGAACCATTGTTTGAAAATAAAATAACCGGCCGAAGAAAGTGGCCATGAATACCTTTGCATCTCATTTTTATTTGGAATTTAACTTTAAAGTAGAAGTTTGAAAAAAACTCAAATTTGAATTATATACCCAGGGGCTGCTTGATGCTCTTGAACATCATTTTTATTATAAAGTTTTATAAAAAACTTAAACTTTTATTGTGTTTTCTCTCAAATTTTTAATTTTGAATTATTGCTTGCTTGTAATACAATGCGCGAGATATGCTGAAACAAATTGGAATTTTTTTTATAGATTTTGGTACAGATCAGCATAAAGGGGGGCAACTCTAAATCAAATTAAACAGACGCGCCGAAGCTGCAGTATACTTCAACTCAATTTGCTCAATGAGTAAGATAATGAAAATATAGAGCAAATGAAATATGAGTTGACCGAACCGACGCCACTCAATGTGCCCAATGAGAGAGTACAAATATTTTACCGTTAGGAATGTGTACACATATACATATTTTTTTTGAAAATGAAGCGTTTATTTTGAAGTTCCTAAATTTCTCAATATAAGTATGATGCCGGTTTCCTTATCGTTTTTGTATATGCAAACAGTGCTATCCCTTTAGATCTGTTTTTTTTTTTGGCGGAGGAAAATGGCAACTTCAGAATATGATGGGTTTCTGCTTTTTTCCTAAACCCTAATTTAGACATATTTAGCCATTTCGTATTGACTTTTATAGCATTTCAATAATATTTTATGATATATATATGACCTCAACTTATTATTTATCATAGTATCCCTCCAAATATAAAGGCAGTAAAAAAGCAAACTCTTTAAAAAAACCATCAAACTTTGTAACTTTGTATTTACTTTACATCTTTTGTTACGGTAAATTTTAGTCATTTTCTTGCGTTTTTTTGCATAACATTTGTTTTAGGAAAATGTTGCTTTAAAATCTTAATAAATTCAAAAGTCAAGATAAGAAGAAAATCTATTATAAAAATGATTTTCCGGAACCTGCAGACGCGTACACCTGCGCTGTTCCTATACATAAATAAGTGCTGTCAAATACCTTACCCAAGCGATATAGCCACAGAAAAATGTCCACCGTTTGGAGTATACCTACATATCCATATGGCTTTTGAAATAAATGCAGCGCTCATTTTAAAGTTCCGCAAATTTCTCAAAATTAACCTGACGCCAGTTTTCATATCGGTTTTTTTTTCTATACAGACAGTTTTCGCAATTTTTGCTTCACGTCAGGATTTTATTACAACTTCAACATATGATAGTCTTCTGGTCTTTTTCCCCAACCACAACTTGTACCCAACATAACGGGTCAAATTTAGTCTACATATATGCAAGGGCTCAAATTAAAATATTTGAAAAAGAAAACAATTGATATATTTAGAAAAATTAACACGATTTCTAACCATTTTTAAACATAAATTTGAAGTAGCTACAAACTGTGTTTTCTCTTTTTGTATTTTATATATAGGGTCCATCTCATCGGAAAACCCCGATAGAAATAATGACCTCCGATAAATTTCGAGATTACTATAAAGTTTCTCAGTCCGACAAAATTTGCTTTTTTGCTTTGATGTATATAGTGCATATGAGCTGCATTTAATCATTTTCTGGAGTTCTTTTGAAAAAATGGGTTTTTCACTCTAAGATTAAGGTCATGAACAGAAAAATATTGGGCTAAGAATATAATAAATTTAAAAAAAAACCAACATAAGAACTTTTCATATATTTAAAGCCAAATTAAAAAAAAAAGAGCTGTCCGGAACCTGTCCTCGAACTTTGGAACGTACGCGTCCTAACCGAGATGCTTATCACATGGGTCACTGCTGTATGCGCAATGGTACAGTCAGATACTGTAGTTAACAGCTATGACTTTTTGCAGAAAACTTTAATGAATTATTACAAATAAATAATGCCTATGGACCACTTCTGCCCCATACGCAGACATCAAAATACATGTTAATTGGAAATATGCATGTTTAAATGAGATACACTGCGGCCATTGATTGTATGAAAAACATTTTAGCCTATTAACATATAGATAATGGTTACTTTAACTCAATGTGCTCAGTGAGTGAAAATATGTCAACCGTTTAGACATGGTTCCCATATTGTAATTTTTTGGCGACTATGGGTGTTTTTGAACCTCATTTTTTTAATGGAGTAAAAATTTTAATTTTGAACTATTGTTTGCAATAAAACGTGAGAGATATGTTTAAAACAAATATTTTATGATGCATCTAAATAACCGACCGAAAATAGTGGCCACGACTACCTTTGAATCACATTTTCATTATAGAATTTTACAAAAAATAAAAGTTTGATTGCGTTTTTAAAAAAAATTTAAATTTTGAATTATGTGAACAACAACGATTTTGAATGCTTTTGAATCTCATTTTAATAATAGAGTGCTATTAAAAAAATTAAGCTTTTGTTTTGTTTTCCCTAAAAATTGCTTGGAATAAAACACGCGAGATATGTTGAAAAAAAATTGGTATTTTTTTTAAGATTTTGGAACAGTTCAGTATAGTGGAGGGCAACTCTCGCTCAAAATCAAATTGGACAGACGCGCCGACGCCGGTGTATACTTTAACTCAATTAGCTTAATGAGTAAGAGAATGAAAATATTTCTACCTTTTGGAGAGTAAATGAAATATGATTTGGACGCACCGACGCCACTACTTTAACTCAATATGCTCAATGAGTGAGAGAATGAAAATATTTCACCGTTGGGAATGTGTCCACACATACATATTTTGTTGAAAATAAATTTAGCGTTCATTTTGTAGTTCCTTAAGTTTCTCAATGTGAGCATGAAGCCAGTTTCCATTTTGGTTTTTTTGTTTTGGATATACAGACAGTGCTATCAATTTAGCAATTTTCCTTTAGATTTGGCTTTTTTAAAACCCATTAGCGGGGGAAAATTACAACTTCAGTATAAGGTTTCTGGTTATTTTCCTTAACCACAATTTATACATGTATAAAGACATTTCATATTGAGTTTTATAGTATTTCAATAATATTTTCTGATATATATGTATGTATATGACCTGAACTTATTATTTCCTGTGCGTATAAGTTTACCTTAAGTCATACGAGTATATCAATCAGAAAAAAGAAAATTCTTTAAAAAAAATTTATAAAACTGTGCAACTGGGTAAATATTTATCTTATATATTTTGTTATGGTAAATTTTTAGTAATTTTCTTGCTGTTTTTTTGCAAAAAATTTTTTTTAAGAAAAGAGCGCTTTAAACCCCTAACAAATTCTAGTCAAGGTAACAAATTCAATTTTATAAAAAAAAATAAAATTATTGTCCGCAGCCTGGCCTCGAACCATGGAACGCACGCGTCTTACCCGAGACGCTTATGCCTGCTTCAGAAAATATTTCCACCATTAGACGTATATATACATATCCATATGACTTTTGAAAATGAATGAAACGTTCATTTGAAAGCTCCACAAATTTCTCAATATTAGCGTGACGCCGGCGTCCATATTGATTTTTCTTTTATATACAGGCAGCTTTCTCTATTTTTCCTTTACATCTGGCTATTTTGAAGTCAATTTAGGGGGAGCAAAATACAATGAAAGGATGGTTGTCTGGCTTTTTTCATTAACCACAACTTAGAAATATTTAAAACACTTTTCATGTTGAGTTTTAAGGAAGGTTTTCATCTTAACTGGTCAAATTAAAATATTTGAAGAAGAAAATAGTTGATATCTTCAAGAAAATTAACACGATTTCTAACCACTTCGTAAATAGAAAATTGAAGAAGCTACAAACTGTGTTTTCGCCTTTTTGTATTTTAAATATAGGGTCTATCAGCCATTCTGTCTCATCGGAAAACCCCGATAGAAATAATGAAAATTATCAAAATTCTCTATTGAGTTTCTCGTTCCGACGGAATTGGTGATACATAAAATTATTGCAACATTATTACATATGGGCAACGTATATGTTTCCCTTAAGTCAAATATTATAGAGAAAAAACTATATTTCTTAAAAAATTTATGAAACTATGTAGGTATTTTGTATTTTGTTTTGATACATATTTTCTGGCGTTTTTTTTTTTGCCAATTTGATTTTTTCATTTCAAGATAGAGGTCATACACAGAAAAATATTTAGTTAAACATATAATAAATTAAAAAACAAAAATCATGATAAGAAGTTTTCATATACATATTTAAAAACAGATTAAATTTAACAAAGAAAAAAGTTGTCTGGAACCTGGACTCGAACCTTGGAATGTAAGCGTTGTAGCTGAAACGCTTACCACCTGCGCTACTACTGTATGTATGTATGAAGTCAGATACTGCAGTTGACAGCTTTGGGTTTATGCAGAAAACTATGAATTATTACAAATAAATTAAGCATTATTTTTAAACATAATATACCATGCACTGCTCCTGACCCATATGAAGACATAAAAATACATTTTTATGGAAATTATACATGTTTAGATATATATATACTCTGGCAATTGATTGTATAAAAAAGGTGTTAGCCTATTAATATATAGATTAATGTATAGATAATTTGAAGGCTTAGTCGCATCGTAATCACTTAAATATTTATTGTTAGCAACTTTTACGATATTGAACAATACCTCCCCTAATCCCCGACAAAATAAAATTATGCATGTTTTCATCAGTAAACAATTCTAATTCTATTCTAGTTATTTTGAGCATTGCGTCCCAAGATAACTCTGGAGATGTATAATATTGACATGGGTCATTTACAAAAATGTCACTAAGTAGTAGCACATCTACTTTTAGATATAATAATAAACAATCTAATAAATTGGAGTAATTAAATGTTGCCCAAACATTTTAAGTATGCTGATAATCATCGATACTACATATTTCATTTGATAATTTATTAAAGAAATGTGAACGAATAGGTAATTGTGTTTCGTTAAGACGTTCTTCTGAATCCAATATATTAATATACATATATATTCTCTTTGATATCGAAATGTACAATTCTTTGTCTAAGGGAATAATACTTATATCCCCCTTAACAGATGACAACTCTTATACAAATAAATGACAATCATATTTCGATAAATTATGGAAAAATATTAGAATAAAATTTGCTATCTGTTATTCCAAATCACATTTATTATGTGCTGGCACTCTATATTCACCACTTAAATGACAATGGTCTGCTACCCTATCATTTAATAAAAGTTTCATTCCACAAATATGACAAACTATATCTTCCTTTTGACGTCTAAGTTGGATGGTAGATAATGGATGCATTCTAACTGTTTTACTCGAAAATGGGTCGTAAATATCTAAAACATCATCGAAAATACTTTTTAAAAAATGTTTTGGAGCATCAACATCATTTTAAAACGGTTCAGTTGGTTATTATATGAGCACTTAATAAAATAACAACAGGCATAAGGAATGTGTTTTTCTTGATTTTTCTTCTTTTGTTAAATAAAACGGGCCTCCTACCAAAATGTCTTCTATACCAAACACATTTACACTAATATCTGCATTGATTGATTCAAATATTTCAATATCTTTATTTGTAATGGGAAATTTAAAATTTCAAAATTTACTACTTTATTATTATTTAGAGTTATAATGGAATCTTGGATATTTCTAGTATTATATGAAGAACACCTTTCTCTGTTATTTGGGGGTTGGTAAAGAGATGAAATTATGGCCCACTTAAAGCAATATACATCATTAGGGCTCGGAATTTTATGCGCTAAAAAATCGTAAATATGCGCATAAAATATGCATTTAAAATTAAAAAATATGTACGAAAAACAAGTAAAATATGCAACAAACAAATTTTAAGTTTTTTTTCTTTATTATCATTTTATTATTATAAAAATAAATATTGCATATATTGCACCTTTTATGATTCAGAAATGTAGCCTTAGGCAGAATAAGAATTATTTTTCCAGAAAACTTTAAATTGTCAATGAATTCTTTTATGTATTGTTCAAGGTGCAATATTTTAAAAAGAAAAACCACAAAAACTTATATCTTCCTTCATAGACATAGATACATACATATAAAAAGTAACAAATATATAAAATTAGCATATTAGTGTATGCATACACAAGCGAGATCAATTTTTATTTATTGCTTTATTAGCGTAAACAAAGAAATGTTTTTTGAAATTTGCAAATATGAAACTTTCCCGATTGTGTCGTAAAAAGTTCTTGTACAAAGAAAATGATCGCTCCACATCAACTGATGTTATAGGCCCATATCTAAATGCACACAGTTCTTTTATAGCATAACTGGTTTGAGAACAACTTTCCCCTAAATCTAAAATATCCAAAAATTTCTTTATTTCAAGAAAGCCTTTGTTTTTTTTGAATAACAAAATTTAGCTTCTCTATAATTTTTTCACTTATTACACCTTTAACATTGTTTATTTTTTCTATGGAGTTATTTACTAAATCCACTGCATCTCTCAAAGAATTATTGCCTTCTAATTTTGTCATTACATCGCATAAAAATCCATAATTGGAAAATACAAAAGTTAATTGAGACTTAAGGAAACGTAAATTTAAAAGTTCTTTCATGTTTTTAATCGCTATTGAATCGTTATCCTCTAGCGCTTTTACTACTTCACTGAATTCTTCAAAATTCTGGGCATAATATTTGACTGCATCAAGCCATGTGCCCCATCTGGTTATGATTGGCTCTGGAGGAAGAGGAATATCAGGACATTTTTCACGAAAAAGCTGTATACGCGAGGGAGCTTTCACAAATATTTTTTTTCCATTTGATACAAGAGAATTCAGTTCACTAAAATTACTTCTTATTTCTTCCGCTACTCGGTGAAAAGCATGAGCCAAACAAGTAACATGTAACAACTTCGGGTAAAATAGCTGTAACCCCCTTGCCGCCTTTACCATATATGGTGCTGCGTCGGTTAAAAATAGGAGAACATTGCTTTTATCGAAATCTTCACCAAGTAAGCCAATTGAGTCGTTAAAAGCACGAGATATTGTGGCATGGTTGGTTTTGTCTAGCTCCACGACATTGAGCAAAAATTTCTTGTCTCGCATATCCTCATTTTCATGTAAAATTCCCACAATAATATTTGCCACATATCTCTCCTGTATATCGGTAGTTTCGTCTATAGAAACCCAAATGAAATGATCTTTTAGAGCCTTCTTGATTTCGTTTAACAATCGAATATACATGTGGTCGACATAATTTTTACGGATTGTCGACTCATGTGGAATGAGCTCATTAGTATATGTTTTTAAGAAACTTTTTAGTTGCGGGTTGCTAAGCTTAAACAAAGGGATATCTGCCGAGATAAACGCTTCGCATAAATCCATTGAAAATTTGCTAAGTCCTGTCTCAGCAGAAGTATTAATGAAAGACTGCGATTTTTTCGAGCGCCAGATTTGTAATTCCATATGTTTCAAACCTTTCAAATGTTGGTCAACTTGAGATTTTTTTTCACAGCTTACACACTTATTGCAAATTTTGCAAAACAGCACTGCTCCATCGGTTTGAAAAGCTTCCGGATGCTCAGCCACATATTTGTTTACAATTGACGCTGAAGTTGGTTTAATTTTCGGCATTGGTCACTATAAAGATTGTTAAACATAAATGATTTGATATTAAGAATCACCAAAACGAATCCAATTACCAATATTTAAAAGGTTTTTCGTGTTAAATGAATGAGAATCAAAGTTTCCAGTTGTTTTACAGCGAAAGACGACGTTAAAATGTGGATTTACAAATATTAGGTGTGTTCCTTTGGCCTCTTTAGCAAATCAAAATGCTGCCTTGTAAAATAAAACGACCTTTTTATTCTTTGGGTGACAAATTAAACAATGCCATTGATTGTTTAACAGGGTGGTTCAGATGAGTATTTGGAAACAAAATACTTAAAAGAGAAATATACAAAAACCGTATATATATGCGAAAAAATGCACAATAAATATGCAAAAACAAAAGCTTTTGCAAAATATGCAAAAAATATGCATTTATAACAAAATATGTAAAATATGCATTAACGATTGAATGCCATTTTAAGGAAATTTCATGATTCATAAAAATAACTTAATCATTACCTTTTTAAAATCACCAGTAAAAATATGTATTTACATAAGAATCCGAGCCCTATACATCATTGTTAACAATATTAATACATGCTTTTTTATCTGATATTACTTTTGGTAGTGGTATATACAACGAGCCTCTAATTGGTTGGTATTTATTTATGTTTACTTCTAGATGAATAATTTCACTTAGACTTCAACCACTATCTCGCTCTTGAAATGTGTTAGTTATTTCAATCAATTTACTAAACTTTTCTTTAATTATATCACCAACATTGCTGCTCTCTATAAATGCTTCAGTCATTAATGTTTGATGCGACATTATAGCAAGCTCTTCAATATTTTCTTTTATTTGAATAGTATATTTACAAAATAATTCAAAATTAAATTTGATGCTTTCATGCTTTTCTATAGATTCCTGTAAAAGTTCAGATAATTCATTTACATGTTTTTCAAAAAAATGTTCAACAATTAAATTATTGGGTTGATCGTTTTCCAAAACGTATGTTTCAATACGATTATTAAACAAAACATTCATACATTTAACATTACTTTTTACTGTATACATACAATTTCTTGTATGCATGTTTGTTCTCGCGTATGCTGCCCATACATTTTCTTTCCCTTGAATTTTACATTGCTCGAAAAAAATAATGTTTTTTGAAACTTGATGTTTGATTGCAATATGCCTGTCTAAACTCCTCTTCCGAATATATGTCTTTTCACAAAAACTACACGGATACATTTTATAATTTTTTTTCTATTTGTGAAATAATTCAAAAAGTTTAATCTGTACGAAATTCAAATACTGGTGAAGTAAATTTTCCACCACGTTTAATCACTTCTATATAAATGTACTATTTGCTTCCATGGTTGAATCTTCTAAGGAGTTGTAGGATTTCGGAAGAAAGACAACACTATCCTCTAGTTCTATCATTACCCTCTCCCCAAACTTTGTCTTCACTTTTAATACTATTAATTTTTTACTAAGTGGTGCATGAATCGCCTTCAATATTGGTTTTTGTGCTTTTTCCTTAGAAACTGATTCTAAATCCTTAAGAGCTTGATTCATAATGTGGAGTTTGTCTACAGGGTGGCTGATGAATTTTGCTACATTAAGAAACTCAAATAATTTTTTTTTCAGCGTATGGAATTTATTTTGCTTTTATTCATGTTAAAGCTCATTAAATTTTCTTAAATATAGCTTAATTAGTTTTAAAAATAATGGAATTTAAATGCCCCCCCTGCTTGTCGATGCATGTGCGGCATCTTACCAAAAAGTTGTTCATTACTGCTTGGAGAGTTGAGACAGGAATAGCCGCAATTGTTTCTCGAATGGATTGCCTTAGTTCATTCAAATTTGTTGGTTTTGCTTTGAAGACTTCCTGTTTGTAAAACCCCACAAGAAAAAGTCAGGTGCAGTAAGGTCAGGCGACCTGGGTGGCCAACGGAATGTGGAGCTTCTGGATATCAGCTTATAGGGAAATTTTCGTCGCAATTCTGTCATAACAGGTTGGGCTATATGAGGAGCTGCACCATCTTGCTGAAACCACATAGAGTTGAAAGAAATTCTCATTCGGCGTAATTCTGGATAGAAAAACTCTCTCAACATGCTCAAGTAACGGTCTCCAGTAACCGTAACGGTGTGACCGTTTTCTTCGAAGAAGTAGGGCCCGACAATGCAGCGTGATGAAACTGCACACCACACTGTGACACGAAGTGGATGCAATTCCGTCTCATGGAGTATCTGTGGGTTGGAAGCACTCCATATTCGACAATTTTGTTTGTTTATGTAGCCGTTTAAATCGAAATGGGCCTCGTCAGACATGAAAAGACAGTTCAACATGTTTCCATCCTTTGAAGCATCTTCTGGCAAAATTCCAAGCGAATCGGCAAGTCTGCAGCGTTCAGTTTGTTGGCCATTTGAATTTTATATGGGAATAAGTCCAAATCTTTGTGCATAATTGACTGTAATGACTGTCTGCTTACACCCATTTGAGCAGATAAGCTTCTTGTCGAAACACGTGGATTGTTTTGTATGGCAGCAGCTACAGCAGCGATTGTTTCCTCCGTTCGAACTGAAGGGTTTCGATGGTAAGGTCTTCTGTTGACTGTCCCATGCTCGGCAAAATTGTTTACAAGTCTTATTATGGTCCATCTGCTCGGAGGATTGCCGCCAAACGTGCGCCTATACTCTCTTTGAACCGAAACTACGGACTCCAGTGCGTGATAGCGGCGGACAATCCAAATTCTTGTTTCAGTGTCCCAGTTATCCATTTTTGTTAAATGTAAAAGTCAATCTGCAAAATAAAAAAAAATTAACCAGATTCATTAAATAGAAAAAAAGTTATTTAATTTTTTTTTGGTAGCGGCTTTCATTAGCCACCCTGTACAATAAGGGGATATTAGAGAAGTAACGACATATAAATATTACAGTGTATTACTGTTTATTAGAAGTGTTGCTCGTTAAATAATGTTGAAAATCCTTATAAAATGATTTTATTACCCTTGAAATATAGATGAGTTGAAACAACTGCTGCTTTAAAAAATGTATTGTATGTTTAAACCTAAAATACATCCAGTTTATATCATTGCGAACAAGTAGCCGTTATCTTCTATATTCATTGGGAACAAGTAGACCTTATCTTTCTCTCTCTCTCTCTATGGCGCGATATACAACAGGTATATCATCATAAACCTCCTAAGAGATTTTTGCGCCAAGCTTCTCTTCCAATTTGTGGTGTGCCGATTTGAATTTTCCCTACAAATTGGTGGGACCTACAGTTTTTTGCCGACTCCGAACGGCATCTACAAAGGAGACGAATTTTTTGCTGAGAAGCCTGTCATGGCAGAAATACACTCGGAGAGTTTGCCAAACCACTGCCGAGGGGCGACCCCGTTTTGAAAAACTTTTTTCAAATCACTTTTGATGTTACCTGTACCAGGGCTCGAACCATGGACCTTAGGTGTGGTAGGCCGGCAACACTACCTTCACACCACGGCGGCCGCCAAGACCTTATCTTTCTAATTGTATGTATATAGATGGATGTGTCTATCGGTATGTATTTTGAGGTTTGTTGATATATATCGTGCAGCGGTAATAATAGTTCCGCAAAACAGCAGTTTCGCACACTAGTACGGGTTATAATTTCTTATTAAGTATCAAGCAAGCAGTATAATAAAAAGGAACAAAATGACACTCGCGAAATATTTAGAAAATTTTTGAAGAAAATATGGTGATTTATTTGATAATGAACATCAAATATTTTTTTATTCTATGTTAAATGAATTGCGATCATGTTTATCAGAGCCATTTATTTATTCACTCAATGGATTACATAAGAAAGACTGTATTTTTGCTAATAATTCAAACAAGGAAATAACAGATATATGTAATTGCATTTCGCTTTATTCCCGATATAAAAAATTGAAAAAAATGTATAATTTATATGCTGTCATGCTTAAGGAGCCCAGATGGTCTTAATCAGTGAGTGAATACATTTTATTGAAATACATACATACATTGCAAACAAAACCACTACTGCGTGATAAAGAAAGCACAATTTAATGAAAAAGAATTATGTACGAGGTGTGTTCAAAAAGTATCGCGAATTTTGTGTTTTTTCAAAAATTATTTATTTATTCATGAATATCTATTTTGTCCCCTTCAAAGTAATCCCCATGAGATATTATACACTTATGCCAACGGTTTTTCCAATCTTCGAAGCACTTCAAAAAATAATTTTTTTGTATCTTGTTCAGCTCCTCCTTCGATGCCGTCTTTATCTCGTCAAGAGAAGCGTAACGTCGTCCTTTCATGGGCCTCTTCAGTTTAGGGAACAAGAAAAAGTCACAGGGGGCCAGATCTGGGGAATACGGTGGCTGCGGCATCATTAGTGTGTTGTTTTTGGCCAAAAAGTCGCGCACAAGCAACGATGCGTGAGCAGGGGCGTTATCGTGGTGCAAAAGCCAATTTTTGTTCTTCTTTGCACATCTTCTCGGCCTTCTGAGAACATTTTGTACCACCGATAAACGTTGCTTCGGTCCAAGGTAGCTTCTCCGTATGCCACAGTCAACATTCGGAATGCATCCGTGCACTTAATTTCGTTTTTCACACAAAATTTGATACAGGTTCTTTGATCCATTTTTTTGAATAGGTAAAAATCGAAGACGATCCAAAACACGTGCAAGCAAAGCAGCTGTCAACAATTAACTGAACATTCAAAATGGCCGAGCTTGTCGGCATAAGTGAGAGACATGAGTACCAACATAACGCCACGAAATTCGAATATACGTAACCAGCGAAAATTCAAAATTCGCGATACGTTTTGAACACACCTCGTATGTACGATAAAGACGACTTCGAAGAAATTGTGTTCCTTTTTTTTTGTTTTGTATGAACTTGAAGATATAAATACAAATTTTATTTTGAAATAATCTAATTGTAATAACATATTTATGGAAATCACATTAACGCGGAGCAATGGATTCTAAAAATTACACAAACTTTGTCAGCGAACAACAAATGTTCAACTTCGGGGGTGATCAAGAGAAATTCGATAAGATGATAAAAAGTTTTGAAGAAGACGAATTTAATAAACAGGGTACAACTGAAGTGGAGACACATGTATTAAATAAGCGCAAGAGACAACGACCTTTAAAGATAACACAAGCTGAAGGTTCTACACAAAAAGCCGCCCAACTAAAAGCCATCCCTAAAATTTTAAATAATTGTATTGATTTTTGTGAACCAACACTAGCAGCTGTTCCTAAAAATGGGATTATATACACTAAAGGGTTATTAAATGTTGGAAAAATTAATATAAATGGTAAAGTGGAAAAAGTTCCCTCATTTGAAGTTAATTTTATCAAGCAAGGAAAGGGCTGTCTTCGACTGTGCCGAGGGCTTTATACCTTGCATGAATACGCATCACGGTTTTAAGTGCCCGATCCTTACTCACAATTAGTAAAAACTCTGCAAAACTGATAATTTAAAGATACATAGCCCAACCCCCATTTATCGGAAGAATCGATTGTATATGTTATGTAAGTCCGATCTGGGTGATTTTCACTACACACATTACATGTATAATAAGTACCAAACTAAATACATAAGTACAAAACTTTACGTTCCTAGCTTTTAAATGCAAAATTTATAGCCCAACCCCCATTTATCGGAAAAACCGATTGTATGGGAGCTATGCGTTGTATTGTTCCGATCTCATGCAAAATGGCGGCTCCATACCAAATTTCATCAAGATATCTCAAAAACTGAAGGACTAGCTTGCGTACAAACAGATAGACGGACATGGCTAAATCGACTCAGCTCATCGCCCTGATCATTTCGGTATACTTATTGGTGGGTATATCTCTTATTCTTCTCATACTTACAAACATCGAACCAAAGTTATAATACCATTTAATGTTCATGAAAGGTATAAAAGTGAAGAAGATATTCAGAAATTGAAATTTTTAATACGACAGTGGTTTGATGATGAGACTAAAACGCATGATATTGATTTGGAATGCGCTCGAACTTCAACAAAAAAACCTATTATTAGTTGTGATATTGAATGGATTCGTGAAGATAAACTTCTTAATGGACTTTTAGGTTTATAAAGGTATTATTGGTGGTTCTGCCCGTATTAAGCACTTGAAAAAGTGTATATGCATTTATTAAATTTAGTCATAACAAATGGTTTATTTGTAAATGTACAAATGTTTTAAATTTTAAATAATATATTTTATATGAATACAAGAAAGAAAGTTTATTAAAAAATAATTAAAACAACACTGTTTCTTTTATTATTATACATTCATCAAAATTTACAGCAACAAGAAATTTTGTGCCATATGTAGCACAGTGTGCATCTCGCTTAAATGGTAATGCATTGACCTAAAATTCTCCATATGTTGACTCCTTTTGAAATTTTCTAGGAGTTCCATTAGTTTTTAAACGAAACTGATATTCCATCTGTTCTGTAAGTAGTTGATGCACAAAACTTTCACACAGTTTTTGTAAATCAAAAACCCAAGTATTATTGTTTGTTCATTGTTTTCTGATAGAATTCCTTCACGCTTGTGCACTAAGACCCGGAATTAAAAACGGAGACACAATTCCAATTCCTTCAGGAGTAGCACAATGCACAATAATAAAATCATCATCTTCACAAAAAAAAATTAAATGCTGAACTAGGCATTTTAATTATGGTAAAAATGGATTTCAATAATACACGTTTAAGAACTGTTTTGGAAAAATTAATAAAAATGTAAACATAAAATGAAATCATTGTTTGTTAATTGATATTAGAGGAAAAATTACAGCAATATGCACAGCGATAGTATGGGATGACATGTTTCGAAGTGCCCAACTTCGCATCAGACCCCTTCTCGGACACTGGCATACGAACCCAAGTGTCTGCACCAAAGCCGCTGTTAGAGTACTCTAACAACTAAGCTTTGATGCCCTGTAACGTCACGATGCATTTTTCCTCTAATGTGCCATTTGCTTTATTCCTTTTATACATTCTTTGGGACATATATTTTCTATGTCAACTCAAGGAAAGTGGAATATATGTAGGCGTGTTAATAAAACAGTTTTAGATACGGAAGGGCTTTTTTGCATATCAACACTTCCGTGTTATTTGTTATGCACCCGCACTGTACCTGTATCAATTATAGTTATGGTAATTGAATTAAATCATTTTATACATTTCCAACACAAAGGAACTTCCATTAAAAATCTATAAACTATTTTATGTGATTTCATAAAATTATCACTTACATTTAAATTAAAAATGTTAACAAAATTACCAATCTTCGTATTCTGCATCTTACCAAAATAACCAGATTCATTAAATAGAAAAAAAGTTATTTAATTTTTTTTTTGTAGCGGCTTTCATTACCCACCCTGTATATCAAGGACAAAAAATGTTCCGCTAGTGTACCCACCGGAGTTTTCCTTGATAATAACTCTGATCAAACCCCGAATGAGGCAGCAAATTTGTTTGCTGAGTTCTTTAAATCTAATTTTTCACCGGATGATAGTAATCACACTCACGATTTTTCGAATAGATCGGAGTCTGCCTTAAATTTCGGAGCTCTACCTCTTTCATCGGAAGATATTAGTAAAGCCATTTTTAAACTTAAACCTTCCTCTCAAACAGATCTCGACGGGTTTTCACCTACCTTGTTAAAAAGTTGTCCGGCTTTGATTTATCCTTTGCAACTGATCTTCAACAAGTCACTGTCCTCTGGGACTTTCATTGATGATTGGAAGGCTACCTCCATTACGCCTATTTTCGAATGTGGCAACAAGAATGACGTACGTAATTACAGACCCATATCCAAGCTGACCACTATTTCCAAAACTTTTGAGCATGCAGTCAATGCCAAGCTGAGCTTTGCTGTTAAGTCCGTTATTTCACCTTTCCAGCACGGCTTCGTCGCGGATAGATCAACGATTTCTAACCTTGCTGTCTTCAGTGAGTATTGCATTGAGTCCTTTTCGGCTGGTTCACAGGTGGATTGCATCTATACTGATTTCTCAAAAGCTTTTAATAGGGTGTCACATAGAGTTTTAATCAATAAACTAGGCTGTCTTGGAATTCATTCGTCCTTTCTGTTATGGATAAGCTCCTACTTACGCAACAGGCCCAGTGTTGTTACGGTTGATGGTGTATCTCTGCTCCTTTTGTGGCCACATCAAGTGTTCCACAGGGAAGTATATTAGGTCCATTACTATTTAATCTTTTTATAAATGACATAGGTAATTGTTTTTCATTTGCTAAATGTCTGCTGTATGCTGACGACCTAACAATTGTCTCGTTAATAAAGTCGCCTGAGGATACCAGAAAAGTACAAAATGATATTAACAAGTTATATCTGTGGTGTCTGGAGTCTCGTCTGTCCCTAAATCCGTCTAAATGCTTTCATGTGAACTATTCTAGATCATCTAATATCCTGCACTCAAAATGCAGTATATCTAATTGTGAACTTCGGTGCGGTAGTGAGATAAAGGACCTTGGTGTTATCTTTGATAGTAAGTTTTCCCTTATTAACCACATTAATTATATAACCACTAAACATACTCCATGCTGAGCTTCGTGAGGCTTAATTCCGGTAAATTTTCTGACCCATATACTATAAAACTACTCTACACATCGTTTGTCAGGTCTCACTTAGAATATGCTGTTTTTATTTGGGGACCAAGTACCCAGATAGCTATAAATAGAGTCGAGAGAGTACAGAAAATTTTTCTAAAATTTGCTCTTCGGCCGTTAAATTTCGTAGAGCCCATTCCACCTTATTCTGTCCGTCTTATGCTTTTAAGTCTTAAGTCCTTGGAGTGTCGCAGATTTTTACTCTGCTTATCCTTTACCTACAAAATTATTAAGGGTTCAATAGACTGTCCATACTTGCTGGAAAGGATTCGGTTTAATGTTCCGCAGCGATCTCTTCGTAATGTCTATCCGTTCTATGGGGATAATACGAGAAACAATTACGCTTGTAATGCCCCCATAAACCGTGCTGTACGTGAGTTTAACTCACTAAGCATTTTAGTCGCTTTGGATTTTTCACTACCTAGGGATGCTTTTCTCTTAATGTTGAATTCTGCTTTATAAGTGGTTTGATTTATATGTGCGAATTTAAATAAATAAATAAATAAATATTGATATCATTGGCCTTAACAACCGCGCCGTATCTTCTGCTTACTCCAAATTAGAAAAAGAAGCGGAGAAAATGGGATTGGTGGTGAATGAGGGCAAAACGAAGTACCTTCTGGCATCATGCAAAGAGTCAGCGCATTCGCGCCTTGGCAACCAAGCTACTGTTGGCAGCAATAATTTCGAAATAGTAAAGGACTTCGTTTACCTGGGAACCAGCATTAACACCAACAATAATGTTAGCCTAGAAATCCAGCGAAGAATTACTCTTGCAAACAAATGCTACTTCGGACTGAGTAGGCAATTGAAAAGTAAAGTCCTCTCTCGACGAACGAAAATAACACTCTATAAGTCACTCATCGCACCCGTCCTGCTATATGGTGCAGAAGCGTGGACACTAACAACATCTGATGAGGCGGCTCTGGGTGTATTCGAGAGAAAGGTTCTTCGAAAGATTTGTGGACCTCTACGCGTTGGCGACGGCAAGTACGGAAGAAGATTTAATGATGACCTGTATGAACTTTACGCAGACGACGACATAGTTCAGCGAATTAAAACACAGCGGCTTCGCTGGCTAGGCCACGTAGTGCGAATGAGCCAAGATGCTCCAGCCCAGAAGGTATTCTTATCGGCACCCGCCGGTGGAATCAGAGGAAGAGGGAGACCACAACTCCGATGGAAGGACCAAGTGGAGACCGATATGCGATCCCGCGGTGTTTCCAATTGGCTCCAGTTGGCGCAACGAAGAAACGACTGGCGAGCTATGTTGGGTCAAAATCGCCCAGGCGGTTAGATGACCATTTAAAGAAGAAGAAGGATTGTTATTTCAGTGTATCCCTGTCCAATCTGTCCCGTCCCACCCTTAAATTGTCACCCTCGAAGCAAAACCTGGCAGCTGGGTTGCTCCATTGCCTCTTGTTACCGGCTGGGGCGAACCCAAGCCTGGACCAAGAGACTGGATCTGCTGCGTTTGCTGGAAGAAGATTTGTATTAAACGGTCGCATTCGGTTCAATGCGCCAACTGTAAGTGATGGCTGCATAAGTCTGGATGCTCAGGGCTTAACTCTGCCATCCACAGACCCCGTAATTTCTTTAGTACTTTCGAGGTACCATGCTGTACACGGCTAAGGGCGTCCCACGGTAATCGTCCCTCTGGAGCTCCCCTACCGCCCCTTCCAACTTCAAGTAGCCAAAATGTTGGCTCAGTCTACACGACTGGCAACACTGCTGCCATTCCCGCCTCACCCACTCCCGACTGTCGCTGACCAGCGTCTCCATCTCGCAAGGCCGCTCAACACTCCTATCCCCGGAATAGGCTAGATATGAGCACCGCCGAGCGTCAGTCTCGTCTTTCTCTGTCCCCAATGCCCCCCTGCTTCCAGCTTGCACGTGGGCCAAGACCCCCACCTCCTCGTACCTTTCACTACGTGCACCGTTTGTCGGCAAAAATTATATACGCCTGCGACATCGGCCAAGTGCAACAATTGCCTTGCCCTGTGTCACACCATTATGTTCTCTGGGCTCTCAAACGGTAACCTCTGGACGGATAAGTTCATAGCCCCCTGTTACAGTACACAACCGCCTTTCATGCCAGCCAACAACGACCATGGCGCTGTCAACTCTAGACTGCGACATAGTTTAGGCCTTGCCTACCTCCACCTAGGCAAGTGCATCCGTCCCTCACACCAAGCATGTCCACACTCTCCCCTCCTACACGCTTCAAAATTTGACAGCTGAACTGTGACGGATTAGCTGAAAAGACCGCGGAGATAATTGATTTTATGAAGTCCCACACCATTTAAATCGCCGCGATGCAAGAGACAACATTGAGCACAAATTCAGACTTACAAACTCTTACAATATAATCTTTTTCCCCCTGACGTCGACCCCAGGGACTTATAATGACAAGGCATAGTAGTCCGGTCAGGCGACGTCGACCTGCAAATTATAAACATCCCCCTGCAAGGTAATTGATTCAGGCTCAGGCCGCTTTATTCCTCCTGGTAGAATACCAGAAAATCGTCCGAATTTTCATGCAGAAGCTGAGGCGATGGCAAGAGAACGTGACCGAGTGAGACTCGTCAATCCCGCAGATCCCAGAATCAAAGATCTCAATGCGAAAATTCGTAGGATAGTCAACGGATCATGACCAAGTGGAAACAACACCTTGAAGCATGCAACCTCTCCAGTGGAGTCGGAAAATTATGGTCGACTGTCAAGGCCCTATCCAATCTGACCAAATACATGACAAGGTCGCCCATGCATTGGGCGACAGGGTCAAATCGGACGCCATGAAATGCGCGAGTTTCTTTTGCCAAAATTACACAAACTTTGTCAGCGAACAACAAATGTTCAACTTCGGGGGTGATCAAGAGAAATTCGATAAGATGATAAAAAGTTTTGAAGAAGACGAATTTAATAAACAGGGTACAACTGAAGTGGAGACACATGTATTAAATAAGCGCAAGAGACAACGACCTTTAAAGATAACACAAGCTGAAGGTTCTACACAAAAAGCCGCCCAACTAAAAGCCATCCCTAAAATTTTAAATAATTGTATTGATTTTTGTGAACCAACACTAGCAGCTGTTCCTAAAAATGGGATTATATACACTAAAGGGTTATTAAATGTTGGAAAAATTAATATAAATGGTAAAGTGGAAAAAGTTCCCTCATTTGAAGTTAATTTTATCAAGCAAGGAAAGGGCTGTCTTCGACTGTGCCGAGGGCTTTATACCTTGCATGAATACGCATCACGGTTTTAAGTGCCCGATCCTTACTCACAATTAGTAAAAACTCTGCAAAACTGATAATTTAAAGATACATAGCCCAACCCCCATTTATCGGAAGAATCGATTGTATATGTTATGTAAGTCCGATCTGGGTGATTTTCACTACACACATTACATGTATAATAAGTACCAAACTAAATACATAAGTACAAAACTTTACGTTCCTAGCTTTTAAATGCAAAATTTATAGCCCAACCCCCATTTATCGGAAAAACCGATTGTATGGGAGCTATGCGTTGTATTGTTCCGATCTCATGCAAAATGGCGGCTCCATACCAAATTTCATCAAGATATCTCAAAAACTGAAGGACTAGCTTGCGTACAAACAGATAGACGGACATGGCTAAATCGACTCAGCTCATCGCCCTGATCATTTCGGTATACTTATTGGTGGGTATATCTCTTATTCTTCTCATACTTACAAACATCGAACCAAAGTTATAATACCATTTAATGTTCATGAAAGGTATAAAAGTGAAGAAGATATTCAGAAATTGAAATTTTTAATACGACAGTGGTTTGATGATGAGACTAAAACGCATGATATTGATTTGGAATGCGCTCGAACTTCAACAAAAAAACCTATTATTAGTTGTGATATTGAATGGATTCGTGAAGATAAACTTCTTAATGGACTTTTAGGTTTATAAAGGTATTATTGGTGGTTCTGCCCGTATTAAGCACTTGAAAAAGTGTATATGCATTTATTAAATTTAGTCATAACAAATGGTTTATTTGTAAATGTACAAATGTTTTAAATTTTAAATAATATATTTTATATGAATACAAGAAAGAAAGTTTATTAAAAAATAATTAAAACAACACTGTTTCTTTTATTATTATACATTCATCAAAATTTACAGCAACAAGAAATTTTGTGCCATATGTAGCACAGTGTGCATCTCGCTTAAATGGTAATGCATTGACCTAAAATTCTCCATATGTTGACTCCTTTTGAAATTTTCTAGGAGTTCCATTAGTTTTTAAACGAAACTGATATTCCATCTGTTCTGTAAGTAGTTGATGCACAAAACTTTCACACAGTTTTTGTAAATCAAAAACCCAAGTATTATTGTTTGTTCATTGTTTTCTGATAGAATTCCTTCACGCTTGTGCACTAAGACCCGGAATTAAAAACGGAGACACAATTCCAATTCCTTCAGGAGTAGCACAATGCACAATAATAAAATCATCATCTTCACAAAAAAAAATTAAATGCTGAACTAGGCATTTTAATTATGGTAAAAATGGATTTCAATAATACACGTTTAAGAACTGTTTTGGAAAAATTAATAAAAATGTAAACATAAAATGAAATCATTGTTTGTTAATTGATATTAGAGGAAAAATTACAGCAATATGCACAGCGATAGTATGGGATGACATGTTTCGAAGTGCCCAACTTCGCATCAGACCCCTTCTCGGACACTGGCATACGAACCCAAGTGTCTGCACCAAAGCCGCTGTTAGAGTACTCTAACAACTAAGCTTTGATGCCCTGTAACGTCACGATGCATTTTTCCTCTAATGTGCCATTTGCTTTATTCCTTTTATACATTCTTTGGGACATATATTTTCTATGTCAACTCAAGGAAAGTGGAATATATGTAGGCGTGTTAATAAAACAGTTTTAGATACGGAAGGGCTTTTTTGCATATCAACACTTCCGTGTTATTTGTTATGCACCCGCACTGTACCTGTATCAATTATAGTTATGGTAATTGAATTAAATCATTTTATACATTTCCAACACAAAGGAACTTCCATTAAAAATCTATAAACTATTTTATGTGATTTCATAAAATTATCACTTACATTTAAATTAAAAATGTTAACAAAATTACCAATCTTCGTATTCTGCATCTTACCAAAATAACCAGATTCATTAAATAGAAAAAAAGTTATTTAATTTTTTTTTTGTAGCGGCTTTCATTACCCACCCTGTATATCAAGGACAAAAAATGTTCCGCTAGTGTACCCACCGGAGTTTTCCTTGATAATAACTCTGATCAAACCCCGAATGAGGCAGCAAATTTGTTTGCTGAGTTCTTTAAATCTAATTTTTCACCGGATGATAGTAATCACACTCACGATTTTTCGAATAGATCGGAGTCTGCCTTAAATTTCGGAGCTCTACCTCTTTCATCGGAAGATATTAGTAAAGCCATTTTTAAACTTAAACCTTCCTCTCAAACAGATCTCGACGGGTTTTCACCTACCTTGTTAAAAAGTTGTCCGGCTTTGATTTATCCTTTGCAACTGATCTTCAACAAGTCACTGTCCTCTGGGACTTTCATTGATGATTGGAAGGCTACCTCCATTACGCCTATTTTCGAATGTGGCAACAAGAATGACGTACGTAATTACAGACCCATATCCAAGCTGACCACTATTTCCAAAACTTTTGAGCATGCAGTCAATGCCAAGCTGAGCTTTGCTGTTAAGTCCGTTATTTCACCTTTCCAGCACGGCTTCGTCGCGGATAGATCAACGATTTCTAACCTTGCTGTCTTCAGTGAGTATTGCATTGAGTCCTTTTCGGCTGGTTCACAGGTGGATTGCATCTATACTGATTTCTCAAAAGGGTGTCACATAGAGTTTTAATCAATAAACTAGGCTGTCTTGGAATTCATTCGTCCTTTCTGTTATGGATAAGCTCCTACTTACGCAACAGGCCCAGTGTTGTTACGGTTGATGGTGTATCTCTGCTCCTTTTGTGGCCACATCAAGTGTTCCACAGGGAAGTATATTAGGTCCATTACTATTTAATCTTTTTATAAATGACATAGGTAATTGTTTTTCATTTGCTAAATGTCTGCTGTATGCTGACGACCTAACAATTGTCTCGTTAATAAAGTCGCCTGAGGATACCAGAAAAGTACAAAATGATATTAACAAGTTATATCTGTGGTGTCTGGAGTCTCGTCTGTCCCTAAATCCGTCTAAATGCTTTCATGTGAACTATTCTAGATCATCTAATATCCTGCACTCAAAATGCAGTATATCTAATTGTGAACTTCGGTGCGGTAGTGAGATAAAGGACCTTGGTGTTATCTTTGATAGTAAGTTTTCCCTTATTAACCACATTAATTATATAACCACTAAACATACTCCATGCTGAGCTTCGTGAGGCTTAATTCCGGTAAATTTTCTGACCCATATACTATAAAACTACTCTACACATCGTTTGTCAGGTCTCACTTAGAATATGCTGTTTTTATTTGGGGACCAAGTACCCAGATAGCTATAAATAGAGTCGAGAGAGTACAGAAAATTTTTCTAAAATTTGCTCTTCGGCCGTTAAATTTCGTAGAGCCCATTCCACCTTATTCTGTCCGTCTTATGCTTTTAAGTCTTAAGTCCTTGGAGTGTCGCAGATTTTTACTCTGCTTATCCTTTACCTACAAAATTATTAAGGGTTCAATAGACTGTCCATACTTGCTGGAAAGGATTCGGTTTAATGTTCCGCAGCGATCTCTTCGTAATGTCTATCCGTTCTATGGGGATAATACGAGAAACAATTACGCTTGTAATGCCCCCATAAACCGTGCTGTACGTGAGTTTAACTCACTAAGCATTTTAGTCGCTTTGGATTTTTCACTACCTAGGGATGCTTTTCTCTTAATGTTGAATTCTGCTTTATAAGTGGTTTGATTTATATGTGCGAATTTAAATAAATAAATAAATAAATATTGATATCATTGGCCTTAACAACCGCGCCGTATCTTCTGCTTACTCCAAATTAGAAAAAGAAGCGGAGAAAATGGGATTGGTGGTGAATGAGGGCAAAACGAAGTACCTTCTGGCATCATGCAAAGAGTCAGCGCATTCGCGCCTTGGCAACCAAGCTACTGTTGGCAGCAATAATTTCGAAATAGTAAAGGACTTCGTTTACCTGGGAACCAGCATTAACACCAACAATAATGTTAGCCTAGAAATCCAACGAAGAATTACTCTTGCAAACAAATGCTACTTCGGACTGAGTAGGCAATTGAAAAGTAAAGTCCTCTCTCGACGAACGAAAATAACACTCTATAAGTCACTCATCGCACCCGTCCTGCTATATGGTGCAGAAGCGTGGACACTAACAACATCTGATGAGGCGGCTCTGGGTGTATTCGAGAGAAAGGTTCTTCGAAAGATTTGTGGACCTCTACGCGTTGGCGACGGCAAGTACGGAAGAAGATTTAATGATGACCTGTATGAACTTTACGCAGACGACGACATAGTTCAGCGAATTAAAACACAGCGGCTTCGCTGGCTAGGCCACGTAGTGCGAATGAGCCAAGATGCTCCAGCCCAGAAGGTATTCTTATCGGCACCCGCCGGTGGAATCAGAGGAAGAGGGAGACCACAACTCCGATGGAAGGACCAAGTGGAGACCGATATGCGATCCCGCGGTGTTTCCAATTGGCTCCAGTTGGCGCAACGAAGAAACGACTGGCGAGCTATGTTGGGTCAAAATCGCCCAGGCGGTTAGATGACCATTTAAAGAAGAAGAAGGATTGTTATTTCAGTGTATCCCTGTCCAATCTGTCCCGTCCCACCCTTAAATTGTCACCCTCGAAGCAAAACCTGGCAGCTGGGTTGCTCCATTGCCTCTTGTTACCGGCTGGGGCGAACCCAAGCCTGGACCAAGAGACTGGATCTGCTGCGTTTGCTGGAAGAAGATTTGTATTAAACGGTCGCATTCGGTTCAATGCGCCAACTGTAAGTGATGGCTGCATAAGTCTGGATGCTCAGGGCTTAACTCTGCCATCCACAGACCCCGTACTTTCTTTAGTACTTTCGAGGTACCATGCTGTACACGGCTAAGGGCGTCCCACGGTAATCGTCCCTCTGGAGCTCCCCTACCGCCCCTTCCAACTTCAAGTAGCCAAAATGTTGGCTCAGTCTACACGACTGGCAACACTGCTGCCATTCCCGCCTCACCCACTCCCGACTGTCGCTGACCAGCGTCTCCATCTCGCAAGGCCGCTCAACACTCCTATCCCCGGAATAGGCTAGATATGAGCACCGCCGAGCGTCAGTCTCGTCTTTCTCTGTCCCCAATGCCCCCCTGCTTCCAGCTTGCACGTGGGCCAAGACCCCCACCTCCTCGTACCTTTCACTACGTGCACCGTTTGTCGGCAAAAATTATATACGCCTGCGACATCGGCCAAGTGCAACAATTGCCTTGCCCTGTGTCACACCATTATGTTCTCTGGGCTCTCAAACGGTAACCTCTGGACGGATAAGTTCATAGCCCCCTGTTACAGTACACAACCGCCTTTCATGCCAGCCAACAACGACCATGGCGCTGTCAACTCTAGACTGCGACATAGTTTAGGCCTTGCCTACCTCCACCTAGGCAAGTGCATCCGTCCCTCACACCAAGCATGTCCCCACTCTCCCCTCCTACACGCTTCAAAATTTGACAGCTGAACTGTGACGGATTAGCTGAAAAGACCGCGGAGATAATTGATTTTATGAAGTCCCACACCATTTAAATCGCCGCGATGCAAGAGACAACATTGAGCACAAATTCAGACTTACAAACTCTTACAATATAATCTTTTTCCCCCTGACGTCGACCCCAGGGACTTATAATGACAAGGCATAGTAGTCCGGTCAGGCGACGTCGACCTGCAAATTATAAACATCCCCCTGCAAGGTAATTGATTCAGGCTCAGGCCGCTTTATTCCTCCTGGTAGAATACCAGAAAATCGTCCGAATTTTCATGCAGAAGCTGAGGCGATGGCAAGAGAACGTGACCGAGTGAGACTCGTCAATCCCGCAGATCCCAGAATCAAAGATCTCAATGCGAAAATTCGTAGGATAGTCAACGGATCATGACCAAGTGGAAACAACACCTTGAAGCATGCAACCTCTCCAGTGGAGTCGGAAAATTATGGTCGACTGTCAAGGCCCTATCCAATCTGACCAAATACATGACAAGGTCGCCCATGCATTGGGCGACAGGGTCAAATCGGACGCCATGAAATGCGCGAGTTTCTTTTGCCAGCTGTCATCCGTGCGCACAAACACAAGCACCCCACTGCGCCTATTGCCGTCTCAGTCGCAGAGGTAAAGGAAGCCATAATGAAGGCCAAACCCTCAAAATCCATCGGACCCGACGGAATCGCTATGAAGATGATGAAACACCTAGGCCACGAGGAACAAAGCTATTTAGTTAATATTTTCCTACGCTGACGACTGCACGATAATGGCGTCGACCAAGGGTCCCTCCATTGACCAACTTTGTACTAGAATCAACAGTTACCTCCATGACCTTTCCAGCTTCTTCACCGAGGGAAATCTGACCCTATATCCGACTAAATCGACGGCGACCCTGTTTCGACATGGAATGCGCAGATGGGGCAAGGGTCAATTGCCCACGTAGACGGAGTACCTCTACTTACTGTCAACCACCCGAAAATCTTGGGTGTGACGTTTGACAATGGCCTCACCTTCGCTGGTCATGCCACCGCAATAGCTTCAAAGCCGCAGAGCCGCAATAAGATCCATAAGTCACTGGCCGGCAGTACATGCTGAAAAGACAAAGAAATATTGCTTGCTACATATAAGGCTATTGCCCGACCGGTTATTGACTATGCTGCGCCCATATGGTCGCCCCACCTTGCTGACACCAATTGGAGGAGATAGCAAGTCTTCCAAAACACCGCCATCAGAACTGCTACGGGATGTCTGCTTATGTCATCTGAGTCTGACCTGCATCAAGAGCACGCGGACCTTCTGAACTGTCATAAACCCAGTCATCCAAATCGACATCTATTGGATGTAGCACCGCCCCCCAGATACATAAGGAGACATCTTCGTAAGCACTACGATGAGATCCGGCACCACATCTCGTTGCCGTTTGATCTGCGGACCCATAGGCGTGCTCTAAATGGCCTACACACCGAGTCGGAAGATAGATCCCTATTATCTCGGCCCGTGAATCCCGTTATCAGTACTCAGCCACCTGATTTGGGTGAAGAGGAGCGTGTACTTCCGATGGAGGCTAGAGTCATGCTATCACAACTTTGCTCTGGATATTGTAATAGGTTAAACGCTTACTTATCCAGACTGAACCCCAACATACCAAACACATGCCCTGCATGTGGTATGTCCCCTCATGATACCAAACATCTCTTCTCCTGTTCAGTCGAACCTACTTTTCTAACACCTACATCACTCTGGTCCAACCCTGTGGAAACAGCGCGTTTCCGCGAACTTCCGCTAGAAGAGCCTGATGACAATTTAGAGTGATCGAACCCATTGGGCAGGGCGAAGCACTGTTAACAACAACAACATAACTCTCGGTCCGGTTAATACTTCCAAATTTTATTGCCGTCCTCCGGTTTAGTTTACATCCCCTAAAAAAAAGTTTTCCGTATCTTTTTTGCAGCATTTCTTGTTGCGCTCGCTAGTGTATCCTGAGTTCCGTATTTTATCTCGATCAGTGCGTCACCTAGTTGAATTTCATTTTCAACCAACCAAACTGTCATTGTTTCTTGACATATGTGCTGAATCAAAAACCGATCCCAAGCTTGCCAACTTCCTGGATGTTCCAAGAGGTGTGCCACAAGGCTTAATTCTGGGCCCTCTACTATTTGTGCTTTATATATACGCGTTGTCCTGTTGATTTGAGAAGTTCATGCATAAGCAATTGGGCTTCCAAGAACGGCTTGTGTCTAAACCATAAAAAGTCATGCATAGAAAGCAAAATGGCAGGAACGGGTTAGACAACTTGAAAACTCCGTTATCGAATACGTTGACACTGCGAAAAACCTTGGTATAATTCTTAACAAAACTTTGACATGAAAATCACATATTCTTAGCACGGTGGAGAAAGTGTATGGTATGATTCGTTCACTCTGGTTAACACAGTATTTCACCCCTCAACACATTAGATTGCTTTTAGTCAAAAGGTACTTAATACCTACGCTCCTCTATGATTGTGAAGTGCACTCAAATTGTCACTTCGAGAGCAATAAGAAGTTTAATGCTGATTTATTTTGTTGTGTTGATCTTCCTGATTTTTGTTGGAACGATCTTCCGTCATCCCTTGTCAAGTTTGGTTTTCATAAACGAACAAACCAACACTATCTCTGACGAAATTTGAGCCCTTAAAACTAATTTACAAAAAACAGCACAAGCCAGCAGGTACAGCAACCAAACACGTAACAATGAACAAGCAAAAACGAAATATGAACCAAACTGCAAAAATCACCGATTTCTACCTACCCCAACCTACCGCTTAGCTAACAAGCGGTATGTCTACATACCTACAAAATCAACCCTTGGGACAGATAACAATTCTGACGTATCAATACCGCGCACACACACACGCATATTAACGTTACCTACCACGGACACATAGATTGACATTACCTGCCACAGCACCCACGGACTATAAAAACGCAACGGATTGACACAGACCAGAACGAAACTAAGCATTGAAAATGGCAGAACGCCGAAACCGGTTTGTCACAAAACCAAACTTGACAAGGGATGACGAAAAATCGTTCCAACAAAAATAAGTTTAATGTTGTTCACAATAACATTGACATGTATTTCTTTGGGTTGAAAAGTCTTGACAACGCTTTTGTTACTGCTTATGCTCAAAGGTTGCTTAATTTTTTTCTGGATAGCCTCTTTAATGTAGTAACGTTGACACCTCTGCACAAAATCATACACACGAAAGATCCCCACTATCTATTGCTTGGACTTAAATGTCTTCAGTCATCAAGGTTCGTGCTTCTAAAACACGTTAAACATCGCCTGCTAATTTCAGAACGACAATTCTTCGTTACTTCGGTTCGTCTTCGGAACTCCCTCCGAACCAGACTGAGGCTGATATGCAGTGCACTGCATTTCAAAAGAGAGCTAAAATGTTTCTTTAATTGACATAACATTTCTCTTACACCTGCTGAAGCGTTCCGTACACATATGAATATTTATTTATTTATTTATTTATTTAGTAATTTGAACAGTTACAAATTACAACAGTAGTCTAGTGTATAGAAAACTTACAGACTACGTAGAGTAATATAAACTAATTAATTATAATTATGAATGAGAAATTATAGATTTAAAAATAGACTTAGATACAGAAAAGTCGATGTCTAAGGAATTTGAGCGAATATTAAATTCCGTTAATGTTCTAAAGATGGGAGCGTTAGAAGCATAGAGGGTCCGAGTAAACCCCGTGTAAAACATGTTACTATTTCTAAGCGGTCTGTTAGGAACATGGAACAGAATACTTTCAAGGAGAGCTGGCGCATTGAACCATTAATAATGTCGAAGACAAAAGTCATTGACAACAAGGTTCTTCTACATTCAAGAGTCTGAAGGTTGATGAGTGCACATCTGGCTTCGTAGGAAGGAATCGGATCGGAATAATTCAAAGAACGCAGTGCAAACCGGACAAAGCTTTTTTGCACGCGTTCGAGCCTCTTGATATTACACTCATGATAGGGTCGCCAAATGAAACAGGCATATTCTAACTTGGAACGGACAAGTGAGGTGAACAATATTTTAAGAGTATAGGGGTCCGTAAAGTCAGAGCTAAAACGGCGGATAAAAGCTAAAACAGAATATGCCTTTGCAATTGTAGAGTTTAAGTGAGTCGTGAACGAAAATTTTGAGTCAAAAACTACACCCAAGTCTTTAACTTCCGTAAGACTCGCGAGACGAGAACCATCAATGGCATAATAAGTGCAGATGGGATCTCGCGATTTTGAAAAGGTGATATGAAAGCACTTACTAACATTTAGCGGTAGATTATTCGTGTTACACCAGACAGCTACATTGTTCAGATCGGATTGTATCTTATCTGAATCTGTGGGGTTTGAAACGGTAGAGAAAACCTTTAAATCATCAGCATAAAGAAGAAAATTTGAATGTTGGAAACAGACCGAAATGTCGTTAATAAAAATGACAAATAGTAATGGTCCAAGAATACTACCTTGGGTTACACCAGAGGTGGCAACAAAAGAGTCTGAATGCGCATTTTCTATCTCGACTACACAGTACCTCTGATCAAGATACGATTTTAGCCAAGAAAGAAATATTGAGTGGAAACCTACATTGGCCAGTTTCGAGATCAATATTGAATGGCTGATTTTGTCAAACGCCTTAGAAAAATCAGTATAAACTGCATCGACTTGAAGGCGACTATTGAAAGCTGATAGGCAGAATTCGGAGAAAATCGAGAGGTTTGTCACAGTCGATCACCCAGACACAAAGCCGTGCTGATTATCATTGATCAAAGGCCTAACGGCAAAATACATTTTCTGTTTAACAATAAACTCAAAGAGTTTTGAAATTGTAGACAGCTTAGCGATGGGCCTATAGTTGGCAACGTTACTTTTGTTACCGTTTTTGAAAATAGGGTTAATGAAGGTTATCTTCCAAGCAGCTAGAAACTCGCCACACTCAAGAGATTTGTTGAAAATTAGAAGGAGTGGAGTAGCCAAAGCCAAACAGTTTTTGAGAAGATAAGACGATAAGCCGTCAATATCAGTCTGGGTAGATAATTTTAAATTTTGAATGCCAATAACAACGTCGTCTAGCGATAGAGTCAGGGCGCCAAAGTTAATCGGACTATCCACAATTGAGGGGAGACCCGTTGGTGAATCAGACTGGGGGACAAAGTTGGAGCGGAAAAAGTCCGCAAATAAATTAGCCGCCGCAGACGGTGAGGAAGCTCGATCCGTATTGTAGAAGACTGATGAAGGAAGATTCGAACAAAGTTTTTTAGCCTTAAAATAGTTCCAAAATGCCTTGGGGTTTACTTTGATGTCAGATTCAAAGTTATTAACAAAGGACCTGTGGAGCCTCTTGCCTAACGTTTTGAATTTATTGGAGTAATAAAGGTACTTGCGTTTATGAACAGGCAACTTTGTAAATTTGAACTTTTTGAAAAATTTGTTCCTCAGATTCTTTAGTCGCTTTAGTCTCTTAGTATACCATGGAATTTTATAACAACTCTTCTTTTTACGCGGAATATTACTAATACAAATTTGGTTTACGGTATTTTTAAAAACGTTGAAACACTCAGTAAGATCATACCCCAGAAAAAGAGCTTCCCAATCAATCAAAGAGATCTCCTGAGAAACCAGGTCAAGATTGCCTCGTCTAAAAGAAAAACTAAGAGTCTCATTATCGGCAGTGATACTGGCAAATATGTAAAACTCGACGACTAGCGTAAGTGGTATGTGGTGTATACCAGAGCTAGAAAGTGGATCAAGACATTCAGTCAAAGAGCAGTTAAAATTATCACTAGTGAAAACAAGATCTAGCATTCTAAATAACTGATTAGAGAAGCTGTTTATCTGGGATAGATTAAAACTTAAAAAATTATCAATAAAATACATCTCGGAGGTACTGCACACATTCGTAGGAGTTAGAGTTGAACTACCGTTGATACGTGACCAAACAATATTAGGCAAATTAAAGTCACCAAGGATGCAAAAGTTTTCACCATAATGATTTTGAACTATGTCAACAATGTTATTAACATGTGATTTATAGATGTGATCCAAACTAGCAGGAGGAATGTAGGATGCGCAAATAAAAATTTTAGAGTTGCCATGAACAGAGACACAAAGTTGATCTAGTAGCGAATCCTTTTCACCGAGATCCACTAATGATGAACGGAGGTGACGGCGCACAGCGATCAGAACACCACCACCTCTCGAGAGACCAGTTCGGGAGTAGTCCCGGTCTTTGCGATAAACATTGTGTAGGTTGCAGTCAAAGAATTCTCCATCATAGAAATCTGAGTTGAGCCAAGTTTCAATCAGAACAAATACATCGTAGTCTGTATGGGAGCTCATGTTGAAAAGCATTTTAGATTTTGTTCTCAGGCCAGAAACGTTTTGAAAATAGATAGTTAGTTGCGTTGAAGAGCACGCTTTGAGAATACCCCTTGGGCAAGATTTATTGCTTCTTCGGAAAAAGGTGAATATATACCTCTTTACACATGTTCGGCGGTGATTTATATGGTATAGCTGTAGAGACTGGGCATCCTACTGGCCTAACTCAATATCCGGTTGGGTCCCTTCTGGAACCAGTGTCCTTTCAGGTACAGCGACCCCTTACTGGGTACCTGTTTATTACGACGTATTTCAGTGATCTCTCTATCCTAGTGTTAGTATTCTTCGAAGTTGCATGGCTGGCTGACATACACACGGCTGGCGGAATTATTATGCTTTTTTCAATATCTATTCTTTTATCCTATCATCATTTTCTATTATTGTGTTACTCTTCACATCTACATATTTACTCACGCTAAGACACTTTCCAACTACATATATATTTTAAAATATTTATTATCTATATATTAATAGGCTACCATTTTTTTCATACATACAATTGCTAGAGTATATCTATATCTAAACATCACAACCCAATGCCGTCTGAACGAGAAACTCAATAGAGAGTTTTGATAATTTTCATTATTTCTATCGGAGTTTTCCGATGAGACAGAATGGCTGATAGACCCTATATTTAAAATACAAAAAGGCGAAAACACAGTCTGTACCTTCTTCAATTTTCTATTCAAGAAGTGGTTAGAAATCGTGTTAATTTTCTTGAAGACATCAACTATTTTCTTCTTCAAATTTCAAAAGTTAAGATGATAACCATCCTTAAAAATCAACATTAATTGTGTTTTAAATATGTCTAAGTTGTGGTTGAGGAAATGGACTTCAAAAAAGCCAGATGTAAAGGAAAAATTGAGAAAAATGCCTGTATATAAAAGAAAAACCAATATGGAAACCGGCGTCACGCTAATATTGAGAAATTTGTGGAACTTCCAAATGAACGTTTCATTCATTTTCAAAAGCCATATGAATATGTATGTGTACTAATAATAATAATTCCCAAACGGATTACCCACCACGTTCGTGCCGAGTCGTTGAAAGGCTTTGGTTTGTTAATCGTCGAGATATAAAACTGCTCAGCTACAGAGGTTTTCATCAGCTAAGTAAAGTAGATATAAGATAGATTATACATTAAGAAATAACCAGTTAACAGAATAAAATTATTGTTAGAAGTTAATATAGAAGTCAAAGAATAAGAAACAATTAGTAGCTATGTATTTAGGATAGAAAGAATAGATTTTTTTATGCTGAAAAGCGAGTCTGAAATATCAAATCTACCAGAAAGAGAGTTATAATCTTGACACAAACAGCGAAAAGGCTCATTTGACTGAAAATTGGTTCGGCACTGTTTTAAGACTAGAGGTTTAAAATGCCTTGAAGGACGAGACGGTACATTGAAGTTCACTTCACTTAGAAGAAATGGGCTGGATAGTGAACCATTTAGCAATTTAATCATAAAAAAAATTCCAAGCATTTCCCTCCGACTAGAAAGTGTGTGCAGATTAATGAGTTTTAAACGATTCGTATAGGGTGGCAGATTGTCCAAGGGATCCCGATGAATATCTCTTAAGGCAAATAGAAAAAATTGTTTTTGAACTGATTCAAGGCGATCTACATGAACCTGGTAACGGGAGTTCCAAATTATAGAACCGTATTCAAGTATCGGTCTGACTGATGTAGTGAAGAGGCCTTTAGTTACATAATGGTCGCTAAATTCTTTAGACCATCGTTTAACGAATGCTAGGACACCTCTAGCCGTATTGACTGTTGTGTTAATATGGCGGTTGAAACTTAGTTTATAGTCCATAGTAACCCCCAAGTCAACAAAATCATACACTTACTCAATACTATAATATTTAATTGTATAGGAAGTCGGCTGAGAAACTCCACCCGAAAAACCCATGTGTTTACATTTTTTAAGGTTAAGTGGCATATAATTTAAATCGCACCAAGTAACTAATGTATCTAGATCTGATTGTAGCTTATTTTCTATCTTCAAATGACGTGAATGACTTGAAAAGCTTTACGTCGTCAGCATACATTATTTAACATTTTTGAAAATTTTATTATTGTAGAAAAATCATTTATAAACTACAAGAACAGAATCGGGGCAAAATGGCTGAAGGGATATAAATGACATCGGATACTAAATTTTTAAACACTACTCTTTGTGTCCTGTCACTAAGGAAGGAAGAGATCCTGTGGCCTTTCCCTTACTGAACCCGTGTTGGTAGTCAGCTATCAAAGTAGAGATCGGACCCGTAAGTTGATTTGTAACAATAGCTTCAACCAATTTTGAGATGGCAGAAAGGTTTTATATGCCACGATAGTTCTCTATAAAAGACCTACACCCGTTTTTATGCAGCGGTAGAAGAAACGATTCTTTCCACGCAGTTGGAAAAACACCACACTTTAGTGATAAATTGAACAAATTGGTAAGGGGTTGGTAAATATGGTTCGCACACTTTTTCAAGAAACATGTAGGAATCCTATCAAGACCATATTTAAAATATTCTTTTAAGGTTTTAAGATAAATTAGAACATCTTTGGCGCATATAATTGGTGAATTGGTGGAAGTATTTTCTGAAGCAGGCATAAGCGTTTCGGGTGAGACGCGTGCGTTCTATGGTTCGAGCCAAGGTTACGGACAATAATTTTTTTTTTTTTTTTATAAAATTGAATCTCTACCTTGACTTGAATTTGTTAAGTTTTTAAAGCAATATTTTCTTATGGACTGACTATTTAATCGACTGATTTTTTTTGGTTAGTTGTCAGATTACCCGCCGTTTAGTGTGAACCGACTTTTATAAAAGCGGCCCTAAATTACTCAACTATATATAATTAATTTCAGTAACAAAAATTTCTCAAATATTGCGGCCTCTAGGCATTACTGAAAAAAATATGAACAGAGGATTTAATAACTTAAACTAATTTAAAGTGGTAGAAATTCGACCACGGGATATACTTGTATATACACGGGATATATTGTGAAGTCCAATGCTACCGGGTTTGATGGCATATGTGCCAAGTTCTTAAAAATCATTCTTCCCAAAGTTCTTCCATACATAACTTATTTGGCCAACTCGATTCTGACAACCTGTGTCTTCCCGAAATGCTGGAAAGCTGCAAAGGTAGTACCGGTTATAAAACAAAACAAGGAGTATAGGCCCATTGCTATACTGCCTTTCTTATCGAAGGTAGTTGAACGAATCTTGCATGATCAGATATCATCCTATGTGCACGAACACAACTTTCTGTCGGATCATCAGTCTGGGTTTAGGTCAAAAAGAAGTTGTACAACTGCTCTCCTATCTGTGATAGAGGATATTCGAGAACGAATTGATAATAACCAAACTGCCTTTCTTACCATTTTAGACCATTCTAAAGCCTTTGACTCTGTTGACCATACTTTACTTTGCAAAAAGCTGGAAAACTTGTTCAATTTCTCCTACCATGCCACGGCCCTCATCAGGTCTTATCTTGGCGACAGATCCCAGGCAGTAAGCGTAGGTTGCAGAAAGTCTGATTTCTTAAATGTTGTTAGGGGTGTCCCTCAAGGCTCAATCCTAGGACCACTGTTATTTGTTCTGTATATAAATGACTTACCCGGTGTCCTTAGGTATTGTAATGTGCATATTTATGCAGATGATGTACAATTGTATGTGTGCTGCCCAAGCGATCGTACAAGCTCCTGCATTAATAATTTGAATCACGACTTAGACCAAATAGGTGCGTGGGCTTCTAGAAACGGATTGTGTTTAAACCCCAACAAATCGAAATGCCTAGTCATTCATAGAAAGGCGCTTGCAACCAATGGCATGGATCAAATAATATTTAACAACTCCATTATAGAATACGTAGACACTGCTAAAAATCTAGGTATTGTTTTTAACAAAACAACATGGAAGGATCACATCCTTAGCACGGTTGGAAAGGTGTATGGTATGCTACGTACACTGTGGTTAACTCAGTACTATACTCCATTAAATATCCGGCTACTAATAGCCAAAGCTTACTTAATACCAATGCTTCTCCTCGGCTGTGAGATCTACTCCAATTGTGATTACGTATGCAAAAAGAAGCTAAATGTTGTGTATAACAACATTGCTAGATACGTATTTGGGCTGTCGAGACTCGATCACGTTTCCTATCATGCAAAGAAGCTGCTAAACATCTCCTTCGACAATCTGTTAAAAGTCAGAACGCTTATTACATTACACAAATTGATATACACGAAGGAGCCTGATTATCTATACCGAAGGCTTATTTTCCTACACTCATCAAGGTCTGTCCTGCTTGCGCATGTCCGACATCGTATGCTGATCTCTGATCGTCAATTCTTCATTACTTCGATACGTCTTTGGAACTCCCTCCCTCCCAGACTAAGGCTGATATGCAATGCTCTGCACTTCAAAAATGAGTTAACTAGTTTCTATAACGACTAAATTAAAATCAAAATTATGATTACCTACTGATAATTATGCTATTCAAAACTCTATTCCTTTCCTATGTTTTCTGTTTTCCTACTCTTTACATTCTTCTGCCTATAAAAACTCCCTGCTAGACAGTATTATGACGCTCGGTTGGCTTAGTAGTGGTGTTGCCTTAGAGGGCGTGATGGAGGATCCTGAAGTAAATATCAGCTGTTTTATATTTACTACAGGATTTTCTATCACGTTTTCGGGGGCAGCATTGCAGAGCTGACTGAGTGTCATAATACTGTCTAGCTGGGCTATTTCTATTTCTATTTCTATTTCCATTTCTATTTCCATTTCTATTTCCATTTCTATTTCTGTTTTGTTATTATTACTATCATAGTCCACGTAAGTTATTTTGTTCACTCTCGTTATTTATCACTAACATTAATAATAATAATAATAATAATTAATAACTATTATTTAATTTAATTTATCAATTTATTTATTAATTTATTACTTTATTACCTTATTTAAGTCATCTTGTAAATTTACGATGTACCGACTAGCACTATAAAATAATTTTTCTAAATTGTTGTGCTAGGAAAAATTCAAATAAATACATACATACATACATACATATTATAAGTCTAACTATGTTGTTGGTATAAGTCCATCAAATACAAGTTTTTTTATTGAAATATTTACCGAATCTGAAGGAATGGTGGCTCTGATGGTGAAAAAAAATATGAATAGAGGATTTAGTAATTTAAACTAATTTAAGGTGGTCGAATTTCGTCCACGGGATATACTAGTAATTATTATTGTTGAATACCATAATGCACTTAGGTTACAATGCTGTACTGACTAGCACTATAAAATAATTTTGTTAAATTATTGTGCAATCAATACAAATACAAATACGTACTTAACTATTCAGGCTGAATATCTCTAAAATGGCTGATGGTAGGGACATGAACATTTTTATACAGATATACGATATCAATACCATACTCACAAAAAAAATGGCCGTTATCGGAAAAGGGGTAGTGGCACCTACTATACATGCTTAACTTTTTAGGCTCAATATCTCTAAAAGGGTTCTGAAAATTGGTATCGAGAGATTCGATATCAATACCATACTCAAAAAAACTTGAAAAGGGGGCGTGGCACTTACAGAACTTAAATTTCAGGCTGAATATCTCTAAAATAATTCTTGGTAGGGACATGAAAATTGGTATAGAGATAGACGATATCAATACATAAAATAAAAGTGTTTAATTTAATAGTGGCAAGCATTTTGAAAGACCAATTTAAGGAAATTGACTTATACCTGTTTGATTTTCCAGGTCAAACGCATGCAGTTCGCAGTGAAACTGAATAGATAATAGAAGTTATTAAAGAATTAGAAATCGAAATAAATTTTAAAGAAAGGCAAGATAAAAGATATGAGCATAATTTAAAGAGTAAGAGAAGAATTTCAGACTATAAAAAGTGAAGCTAAAAAAACAAATTAAAGAAAACACAATAACAATCATGACAGGAAATCTTTCCAATTTTGTTCGGCCAACAATACTTAATTTAATCAATATATTTTGAAATTGCATTTTGATTTCGTTGAAAATTTGTATATGAGCAAAGTTCAACACAGGTACTTTACCATGTTTTGAGGCCTGAACAGCTAAATGAGCATAAATAAAATGTTATAGTTAAATTTTTACAATTAACTAAAACAAGTATATGAATAGAAAACACCGAAAATTCTCTATTATTATTCTGCTAAAACCCAAGTAAAGTAGTCTGTGGGAAAATACTGCTAGGTGAAAAACAGTGATCTAAAATTTGCCTTGTAGTTAACTGCATTGCCTACAGGGTTTATTGACAAAATAATTATTCAATACAGGAGTTTCACGTATAAGTTATTCTAAGCAGTTCCAAGTGGTATTTTTCATCTCCTTGGTTAGCTCCCGCTTGGAACTGCAGCTAAATTAACACACTTTTTGTTTATTTTCTTATTTTTAGGCACTTTATTGCAGGGTGCGGTGAACGCTCAAAATACGATCTCTCAAACAACTTATCACTGCATAAAATTGAGTGGTTGGCATTTCTCGCGAGTAAGTAAGCTATATTTTGAACGAATGCAAGTGCAATTTGTCGCAAGCACAGCAATGGTGCAAGCGTAGTCGATCCAATTTTTAGACATCGATCATTCGTTGCGAACGTGCATAGAAAAACTTAAACTATAACTCGTATTGAAAAGAGCATTCACGTCATTTCTCGCAATTGTTCGCGGTTTCTAGCAATCACGTTATATAATAAAATTTAGTAATATATATTAATATATATATAATATAATATATATTTAAGCTACTTAAGCACATTGGTTTGGCAGATTTATATGAAAAATTAGATCAGTCCTTTAAAATCTTAAGTACAAATGCCAGACCTGTAGAAATTAATATAAAGATCTGTGACTTTTACAATATTGCGTTTACGCTATTCTGCAAAAGAAAATCAATCTTCTTTTCAAGGAAATCCAATTTCTTTTCATTTAGCCCAGTCTAATGTATATATACAGGTGTATATATATCATAGATATTATTTTTCGGAATATTTTATGGAATGCAATTTTGGGCAAAAATATTTAACCACACACCGCTACCTAAAATTGCCTATCGCATATTTATACTCAACAGGCAAAGAACAGAAAAACAATATTCAAAATTTCTATACCTTGTTACGAAAACTGTACACTAGCCTTAGATGGTATTAATTTAAAATAAATTTTTGTTTGCCGATGTGCACGGTATGCAAAAAGCTGAAAATTATGTGAACCCTCCTTTTCCTTTTTTTTTGCAAATGGCTGTCGCACCTCAGTTCGCGTTGTTCTACTTCCGGCTTTTTTTCTTCCGCGAGCAGCCGACCGAACAACAGCGAACAGGCACGTACCTGCAGCGCAAATAAGCTTGGTTCATAAGCAGCAAATATAAGCGGCAGCTGAAAGTAAAGGATTAATTGGATAAAGTGTGAAAACCGTTTGTATTGGTGCACGAAGTTGTGGCGCAGCGAAAAATATTTATCCATCATCCCGGCAGCCGAACATCCACAATTCACCACAATAGTGACTGATCCACAGTCGTAGCAGCGTCCAGCACAACGAATTTTGCAAAGTCCCGCTTGCCAGGGCATCAGCAGACACCAGCGACAGTTTTAGCAATCAATTTTATATTGCCCGGCCTCGTCAATGAACACACACACACACACGACAAGACGGCAAAATATAATTCACCATTCCAGCAGGTGCAGCACAGATAAATCCCAAAGGGAGCGCACACACAACAAGACGGCAAAATACGATTCATCATTCCAGCAGGTGCAACACAAAAAAAAATCTCAAAGGGAGTGACGTAAGTGCGTGTACGATCGCATGTGCGGTCAGCTAAATCGGGGTGAGTGCGGAAATATAGAATTATTAGCATAGAGTCAAGCCGCGTTGGAATACGTATTTTCCGTGCGCACCGCGTGGTTTTGGTGGACACAGTCCATAATGCGCATTGTGTACATACATGCGCTCTATCATATATACATAGTAAGAGGAAGAACACAGGCGCTAGCCAACGCATTGTAGAACGAAAATGTCAGTAACCGGCAGTCGGTTGCGCTAGCGAGCGTGCCAGTTGGCCATACACGAAACGGGTGACGGACATTCCACGCTCAACATACATGTATATACGTGAGCAGTAGTTCCGCTCCAAGAACAAAGAAGCGGAGAGTCAAACATTACATATATATATGTCGAATCTTCCATACTTTAATCCCTTTGATATGCAGCGATGCGCCGGTGGTTACACTTTTTATAAAACGCGTTCTTACTTCTTCGCACCAAGTCTAGTTACAAACTGTCCATCCCCAGTTTTTTACTTTTCAAAGGTTCCTATTCAATTTCATAATTTACTTTGCGTTTGCATTTCATTGCTGCGTGATTTTCTCAAACAAGTGTTTTCTGAAACAAGTGTTTTCTCAACAAGTGTTTTCTCAAACAAGTGTTTTCTGAAACAAGTGTTTTCTCAAACAAGTGTTTTCTCAACAAGTATTTTCTCAAACAAGTGTTTTCTCAAACAGGTGTTTTCTCAAACAAGTGTTTTCTCAAACAAGTGTTTTTGTAAAGAATTAAAACGCTGATGTGTAGCGTATGATCAGAATTCAGAATTTGATTCTTTATTGAAAATTACTTTCTTTTTATAGGAAATTTCTTACCCTAATTTACACTAATACTTACAAACTACTTATGTGTATAAACTACAATACTTACAAACTATTTACTTACACACGATATGCTGTGTCAGCATATGTGTTTCATAACTATGGAATGGTTTGTCAGTCGCTCTGACGTAGTGACTTGACTCATCATAATTGTAACAAGATATGCGGTACGCTCGTTAGAAGTCAAGCGCCCGCTGTGCAGTTTAATGGCATTTAAATGGGTCACAATATTTTGGCATTGTGTGTGGTCACTGAACATGTGCATACCAAATGTTTGTAAATGCAATGTGTTCAACAGTGATACTACACCTTCCCCCTTAAAAAAAAATAGACATATATATGAATGCTTGTAGCTGCATATACGAGTATATGTTTATTTTTCTAGACATGCCTTATTGTTTGTGTTTACAAAAATTTAATTGTCTTTTGGCTCTTATTGCCATTATTGCATAAAGCGTTTTTCATTCTTTTCTTTTCATTTGTTTACATTTGTAGGGTTCATTTTTTTTTTGTATTGCACATGATATGTGATATTTTTCTTTTGGCTTGTGCCGTTATTAAAATGAGTAAACTGGATTGATTGTTGTTGTCGTTGTAATTCTTTTTTTTTTTCTTGTTACTATTGTCGTTAAACTGTTTTAAGTCTATTCTTATGAATTATGATTTCTTTTTTGTTTTTATTACTATTTCCTATGCTATGTGGGATTAAAGTGAAATTCTTATTCTTATCTATACTTTTAACTTTGTAATGTTCACTATATCTATTTTCTAACTTATGGGAGGCCTCTTCTTTAACTAATACTAAATCTCCTATTTTAATTTCTTTACTATAGCTAGTTTTGTCATAGTTGGTTTTTTGCTTTTCTTTAGCCTCTTGGACTAATTTCCTAGCTCTTTGTTGTGCGGTTTGAAGTCCATATTTTACTTCTTTGTCATATGCCTCATGGTTGTATACCGGGCTAATTTTATCTTCCTTTAAAAATTCATAATTTGGTGGTTGTTTTGCGAATATTAGTTCGAAAGGACAATAATTATGTGTTGTCGATGGTGTTGTATTGTAGCAATAAGCGAAATACCTGAGGTATTCATCCCAATCGTCTTTGTCACTGGACATGTATGCACGCATATATTCGTTGAATGTCCGGTGACTGCGTTCTACAGTACCCAAAGTCTGGTGATGGTATGGTGTAGAAGTTTTATGCTCAATTTTTAACAATTTACACAGTTCTTTGAACAGGCTATTTTTGTATTCTGTTCCCATGTCTGTTAAAATTGTTTTCATTTGACCATAAATCAGGATGAAATGCTCGAATATGGCTTTAGCAACAGTTGTTGCATGTTTGCTTGGAACTGGAATTGCTACCAAATATTTGGTTAGATCGCATATAATGGTAACTGCATATTCTTTTCCATTTATCGACTTTGGCAATGGACCGACTGTGTCAATTTGTACAATATCAAATGCCTTCGGAGGTGTCTCCGTTATTGTCATTGGTTCTTTGATATGTTTATTAATTTTATTTTTCTTGCAGTGGATGCAGTTTTTTACATATTTTCGTATGTCGTTTTTCATATTCAGCCAGCTATATTTCTGCTTGATTTTATCTGTCATGCGATTTATTCCTGGGTGGCCACCACTAATACATAGGATCGTCATGATATTTATGCAGAATTTCTTTTATTTTCCCGGGATTTGTCACGTATATAACCTCTGGGGTTAGAGCTATTGTTAACTTTTTGAGAACTTTATTACCCATTTCTATAAATTTGCCTACTGCAGTATAATTCTGTTTAAACAATTTGTCCCCTAAGGACAACTGTACTTGTACAAGTCCTAAATTGCCGGCTTCTCTTTCGAGCCTGGTAAAGAATTGTCCTAAGTCAATCTTATCCTCAACAATTAGGTTGCTTGTATCAAAATTGCTACAAATCTTCTTTCCTTTTTTGAAATAAAATTTCGGAGGATTGAAAACGAGCTCGACATGTCTTTTTACTTCAAATTTATTTAGCGCTTCGTATATTTTGGGGTTCTCTTTGTGACTTTCTTTATTTTCAATATTATTGCTGTTCTTGTTTGCTGCTGATCTGGTAGTTATTTTTAATATTTTGCTTGCTTCCACTGACATATCTTTTAAATTTGTAATAGTTATGCGGGATAATGCATCCGCGATATGATTTTCTTTTCCACTTCAAAATCGTACTCTTCTAAATCTAGTCTTACTCGTGTCAGCTTTGAGGAAGGGCTTTTCATTGAAAATAGGTATGTTAGTGGGCGATGGTCGGTTTTAACTAGGAATTTTCTGCCATATACGTATGGTCTGAAGAAGGTTATGGCCCAATGAATTGCGGCCAATTCTTTTTCTATTGTAGCTTTGTTGGTTTCGCCTTTTGTAAAGGACCTTGAAGCGTAAGCAATTGGTAATTGTTTGCCATCGTGTTCTTGGCTAAGGACTGCACCACAAGCGTATCCACTAGCGTCTGTTGTTATTCTTTTCCGAAATCTGGGTATTGCAAAAGTTTTGGACTAATTAATGCTTCCTTTAAGTAGACAAAAGCTTTTTGACATTCTTCTGACCATTCGAAGGAAACATTCTTTTTGCACAGCCTAGTTAATTTTCTAGAATGTTCTGCAAAATTCGGTACAAATCTTCTGTAATAATTGCAGAAAGCTACGAATCTTTTAACTTCATCGGCTGTTTTCGGTATTGGATAGTTTTGAACGGTTTCAAATTTGCTTGCATCGGGTAATATTCCTTTGTTTGTGCATTTATGTCCTAAATAAGTTACTTCTTGACTGAAAAATAGGCATTTATCTGGATGTAATTTTAGGTTGTATTTTCGGCAAGTGGAGAATACGTCTCTTAGATTTTTTAGCATGTGATTTTCGGAACAACCTAATACAACTAAGTCATCCATGTAGAGAAATGCTTGGGATGGTTTGAGACCTGCGATTGCTAGGGTCATCATTCTTTGAAATGAATTTGGTGCTACTTTTAAACCGTAGGGTAGTCTTTTGAACCATATGTGCCATTTTCGGCTGTAAATGAAGTTATATCCCTCGAATCTGGGTGTAGTTCGATTTGATGAAAACCTGACATAAGGTCTAGGCATGAAAAATATTTTGCTCTTCCAAGTTGGTCTAAAATGTGATCAATTCTTGGAAGTGGGAATTTGTCCGCTGCTAGCTTTTTATTTGCCTGTCTGTAATCAACCACTAGTCTCCATCTTTTTTCTGTTTTTCCTGGAAGTGATTTTTTAGGGACTAGTAGGATTGGGCTATTATATTCCGATATGGATGGTTCTATTATATCATCTTCTATTAGTTTATTTACTTGTTTGCTGATTTCTCCCTTCTGGGTTTGAGGCAATCTGTAATTTTGTATGTAGACTGGGGTGTCATCCTTCATGTGTAATTTCTGTTTGTAGAAATTATTATAGGTGATTGGTTGGGTTTCTAATGCGAATATGTCTATAAATTCTGTGCAAAGTGTTGTTAATTGAGGGTTGACGAATTTAGGAAAATTATTTGTTAATCTTTTTAATTTTTCTGTATCGGTGCAACTTTTACTGTGTGTTTCTGTTTTAATTAGTGTGTAATCATCTAAGTTTTCGGTATTGATTTTGTAATTTTGGATAGTTGTGTTTTTATGTGTAGTGTTAATGATTCTAAAGAAAGTTTGATCCTTATTTGTTATTGTGTTTGCTATGAAAATGCCTTCAGATAATTCTTGGTGTGGGATAAAAATGTTTTTGTTATCGGTATTTACTTTAATTTGTCTAATGACTTCAGATCTAGCAGGGATTGTGATTGTATTGACAGACAGACAATTTGTAAGATGCATTGTTATTGTTTGGGGAAAATCATATGGTCTTAGGATTAATTTATCCTCTGTTTTTCCATAGTCTAGAATGCAATTGTACTTTTTTATGAAATCTAGCCCTATTATTCCATCGCATGGAATTGGGAAATCGTCGTCTACGACATGAAATTTATGGTAAATAAGAAGGTCATCGCCTTTTAAGTCTGCTTTAATTGTGCCTAGAGTGCTGGTTATTCCCTGACCAATGCCTTTTAGATCTGTAAATTGTTCCGTATTTATTTTATGATTTTGATTAATTTGATTCTTTTTTATAATGGAGATGTCTGCTCCTGTATCGATTAAAAAGTTTGAAATTACATTATTTAGAGATGTCCTTGTTGCTATATAGCTGTTTAGATGTAAGTTTAGTACGCATATTTTTCTTTCTTTTACTCTTGAAGTGGAGCTTCTTGGTTTTCCGTCTGCGTGCAGCTGCGCACGTTACGGGTCTGGTTGTAGGGTCTGTTGCTATTTCGGGATTGTGATCCTCTTTGGTTATTGTTATAACTATTATTGTTGGTACTACTTGGTCTAGAATTGTTGTTGTACCTTGGTTGCGGTCTAAATCTCCTATTTTGGTAATTCCCATAGTTGTTACTTCGGTAACCTCCACGGAAATTACTCCGATACTGACCTTGTTGTCGTACATTTAAAATTGTATTAGAGCTGCCTGTAATTTCGGTACAGCTATTTGTAAATTTAGAGATTGCGTCGTTCATTGTTGTGAACGTTCCCGCCTGCATTATCATTTTAACTTGGGTGTTGGAGCAGTTTTTGCACATGGCTTTGACTGCTGCCTGTGTTGCATATCTCGTGGCTAGGTCTGGGTTTAATCCATCCGAGATATACGCTCCTTCTAGCGACCTTGTTATTTTCTCTACTTCCGCTGTGTACTGATTTAATTTTAATTTTATTTGTTCTATCGTGCTTTCGTTGCTTATAAAATTCCTTGCCGTACCCTTCAGTTTTGTTTTTATCATGGTAATGGCCAATGCCTCGTGTGTATCCTTGATTTGCTCAAGTATATCGAGTGCATCTAGGAAACTATATAGATTTTCCGGTTTACCATCAAACTCTGGTAATACTGACGAAGCAGTTTTGATAAATTCAACTACTGTTTGTGGCATTGTGACGTTTATTATTGGGACGTGTATTGGTTGAAAATTTGGTTTGCTTTCCTCTATTGATTGAGTCTGGGTCGTGGAATGTGTCGGAGTTGGGCTCTGAGCGCGTTCTGACAGTAGTAGATTGAAATCTATTTGAAGTTTTTCCTTAATTGTGGTTGGTATATTAAATTCTATATTATATCTTGATAAAGAAGATACAAGTTTATCTCGTACAGCGGAGGAAAATTGGTAAGCTTCTATTTGGTGTTCTGCAGTAAGTATGTTATTTACTGATTTAACTATGCTGTTCAGAGCTTCTAGGATTATGTTCAAATGCTTGACTATGGTTTCTGTTGTAATTGGGATACTTTTATTTATGCATTTGTAAGACTTAATTGCTTTTGTTTTTTCCTCATATAATTTTTCGTGGATTTCTTCCCATTGATTCATTTCTTGTTATAGGATGTTGGTTCATACGCGTTGTTGTACATTGTTTAATCGTCTCAATTTATTTTTTATATAATTTTTGATTAAAATAATAATTGCGATAATTAAACATGTAACCATAACTGCGACCAAAACTAACCATTTATCAGACAGTTCTTCTTTATTTTCAACAGGTATAGGGTGTGGTTCGTACTTAACTATTCTATTTTCAGAGCTTTTCTCTGCTGAACTTTCTTTACCAACTTCATATCCTGCTATACCTACTAGAATGCTGTTTACAGCAATTTTCCACCATGCTGCCATTTTAAAAAAGTAAAAAAATTTTCTTCTTAGATTTATTTGATTTTTTTTTTTTTTTTAATTTTTTATTTTTCAATCCAATTTACTCGGTTTATATAAGAAATTTTTTTTTGGTTTGTTCTTAACATTCTTATTTTATCTTTTAGATGTAATTTATCATTAATATTTGTAGCTAAATTAAGTAATCTAAAGGTTTCAGCTATTTCTTTCCGCTTTTTAACCTGTTTACCGCCTCGTTTCCTTTTGTGCATTATTTTTACAGGGGTAGGAATTTTTGGAGTTTCCTCCTTTTTAATAAGGTTATTCCTTCGCCGATACTCCTCTATAGTGGTCGGTGTAGGACCTTGCTTTGCTGCGCTACGACTCTTCAGGATTTGTTCAGAAATTATTATAAACTCTTTAATAGTATTGTGGCATTTCTCGAAAATTCTGTCAAATTCTTCTTGAGTCTTAATTTCTTGCTTTATTGATACTAACATGTAATTAAACTATTTATAATCCCTAAGCAAATTTAATTGCTACTGGTTTAGCGGCCATAAGGCGTGCTCAAATCATTCTAGTATACTTATATTTTATAATTAGTAACCGCTATTCTTGCTGCCAGTCACCAATGTCTTGCTGCCAGTCACCAACAATTTATTGCCATCAAATTATCAGGTATTCCACCCTTCTTATGCATCATCCTATTGTCGTCAGATTAACTGGTATTCCACCCGTTTATGCAATATGCCTCCGGTCGGCTTTCGTCCTCAGGATGTATTATAAGCTTCGTCTGTTCAGGATCATTTGAATGTCAGAAAATCGCAATTGTAACCCAGCAGTAATATCTAAATCTTCCTCAGCACCAACCTCTATTGAGTTTTCGTCTGGGCAGCGTATTCAAGTTTACGCGCTGAGAGCCAAAACTGGCTCTTTTAAATAATATAATGAGCCTTTTGTGGTTTCACTTTTAGTCTTGTTAGCGTTTTGCTAATTTAGCAAATTTTCGCTTCTTTTTGACTAAGACTGGCAGGATCGCCATGTAAAGAATTAAAACGCTGATGTGTAGCGTATGATCAGAATTCAGAATTTGATTGTTTATTGAATTTTTATAGGAAATTTCTTACCCTAATTTACACTAATACTTACAAACTACTTATGTGTATAAACTACAATACTTACAAACTATTTACTTACACACGATATGCTGTGTCAGCATATGTGTTTCATAACTATGGAATGGTTTGTCAGTCGCTCTGACGTAGTGACTTGACTCATTATAATTGTAACAAGATATGCGGTACGCTCGTTAGAAGTCAAGCGCCCGCTGTGCAGTTTAATGGCATTTAAATGGGTCACAATATTTTGGCATTGTGTGTGGTCACTGAACATGTGCATACCAAATGTTTGTAAATGCAATGTGTTCAACAGTGATACTACATTTTCTCAAACAAGTGTTTTCTCAACCAAGTGTTTTCTTACTGGAAAGTGTACCACCATTGTTTCGCTCTGACAATACAATATTGTCAGACATATCATTAGGACTTCCGACACGGCCATTCTGACACGTCGCACGTCCGCGTGTGACTTCTCACACTCGGTCTATCCTGACCTAAGTATCTAAACTATCAAGTCGTACATTCACCATAATTTCTACGGCCATCCTGGCATGTCACACGTCCCCGTGTGACGCTCATGTATGTTTATAAATAGCTTCCTTCCAGCACACACGTGAACCTATAACTTTTAAACCATTCTCAACAATTTGAGATATGCTTCCTTCCAGCATACATATGAACCTACAACCTATAGATCATATTTAACAATATTTCAGGGAGATGCTTCCTTCCAGCATACACATTTATAACTTCTGTTATATGCAACAATAGTGACTCCAGCGACATGCTTCCATCCAGCATACACATTCATAAATAGTGCCATATCCAACACTTACCTAGTGTTGATATAAATCGTTCAACTTTACTTCTGTTAACTGCTTCCATCCAGCTTTAACCCTTACGTCCACCAATTTTTTAATAACACTTATCCAGCGTTAAAGAAAACTTAAAATTTCTACTTCAATTCAAGAGTATTTTTATTACAAAATTTGATATTCTCAGATTCATCAAGTTTTCAAACTTAAGATAATGTGCTCTTCATTCCAAGCTAACATTATCTACCTCAATTTCACCATGCGTATTTTATAAGTTCTCTTCGAGTTTAGGGCAGAGAGAACATATCTGTCGCCATCTAAAATTTCAATAATTTGAAATGGACCTTTATCCTTAGCGTCAAGTTTTGTTTGATTTCGTTCCTCATTTTGAAGCAAAACGAAATCACCAATGGCAAATTTACGAACTTTAGCTTTACTTTGATCGAATTTAATTTTGTCATTACTAGCATTGTGTTTAATATTAGATGATGCAGTTTGTCTTACTTCGTCAATATCAATGGTTTGCTCAGTTTCGTTAAGTAACATAAGATCAAGAGGTCTAGCAACTTTACCTATCATCAGTTCAAGGGGACTAGATCTTACAACACGGTTTATAGTACAATTTAAAGCTAACTGGACATCCAATAGTGCATCCTGCCATGTACGTTCTTTGGTTGTTTCCACAGCCGTAAGCATATTCTTTAACGTACTCATCACCCTCTCAACTTGCCCATTAGCACGTGAACTACCGGTTGCTATTAAATGAAGGTTTATACCATTCATTTTACAAAACTCACGGAATCCGGAACCAGTAAAACACCTTCCTTGGTCGGCTATGATACGTACAGGAGCACCGAATAAAGAAACACTGTATTTCAAAGCCTGAATACTACTAGCAGTATCAATATGTGATGTATGATGCAATATTACAAATTTTGTAAATGCATCAATCAACACAAACACATACTCCTTTTTATAATTTTTACCACTGAGCTTTCCGGTAGCATCCATATGCACCGTATGCCAAGGTATAGGCGCTTTTGGTATCGGATGAAGTTTCGCTTGTATTTTTCCACTATGCGACTTTGAAATTTTGCACGTGATACAATTCTCTACAAACTTTTTTGTAAATTTCGACATATTCTAGAACCAATACATTTCATATAATTTTTCCAGGGTTTTTTCCCATCCAAGGTGCATAACTGATTTATGTGTCGTATCTACTAAAGACCACCTAAGAGCCCTCGGAAGAATAGGTAAACAAGTTGTCTTACCATGGCGTTGTATTTTCCGGTACAAAATCCCAAAGCGCAGTTCATAAGTTTTAGACAAATCCTTATTAACTATGTTTTCTTTCAAATCAGATATTATTTTAGAAATTTCAGAATCACGATGTTGTTCAGCTAATAGCCAGCTTTTAGAAATCTCTGTAAAATTAACCTCTTTCTGTTGTACTTTAACAAAGTTTTCCCCCGGTTTATGAGGTAGTGGGTTTCTCGAAAAAAAATCTACATGGCACATTCGATTTCCGTTCCTGTGAACAATATCAAAGTCAAACGATTGTAAAAATGCCCACCATCTATGTACTCTAGGTGACAAATCCAATTTAGTTCGGGATGACTTCAAAGAATTACAATCCGTTACCACCGTAAAACTACGCCCATGCAAATAATGTCTGAAATGTTTGATTGCATTAACTACAGCTAGAGTTTCCAATTCATAGGAATGGTATTTTGCTTCTGTTGCTGTAGTACTCTTACTAAAATATGCAACTACAAATAGTTTACCATTATTCTTCTGCATAAGCACTGCACCATACCCTATCGAACTTGCATCGGTGTGTAACTCAATAGGAAAATTGGGATCAAATAAGGTAAGAACTGGTGCACTTGTGAGTATAGAAATTATTTTTTTCCTAATTGCCTCATGAGAATGTTTCCAATCAAGACATGTTTTATGACTACTGGTCAAACTATATAAAGGCGACATTATTTGTGAAAATTTATGAACAAACTGCCGGAAATATGACGCCAGTCCAATGAATTGTCGCAGTTGAGTAACCGATTCCGGGGGAGGGTAGGGCAATCAATGCTTCAATTGTTTTTGGATTTGGCCTAATTTCTCCCTTACTCACTTCGAAACCTAAATACTCAACTTTTTGTTTCAAAAATGCACACTTTTTGCTATTGAAACAAAACCCAGCATTGGCAAGCGTATTTAGGAAATTATCTAGCCTTCGTAAGCTTTCGTGTAGATCTTCAGTACCTAAAACAAGAATATCGTCCATATAAACCACTACATATGAGTTAGCTAGTTCCCCAAGAGCTTTCATTATACTACGTTGGAATACCGCGGGAGCATTGCGTAACCCAAATGGCATTGCGAGATATTCAAAATGGCCCTCAGGTGTTACAAATGCAGTTTTTTCTATGGATTCGGGATAGTCTGGTATTTGGTGGTATCCACTAGCCATGTCAAGAGTAGTAAAATAGTGACACCCATGTAGTCTATTAATCTGATCCGAAATTAGCGGTAATGGGTACCTGTCAGAAACAGTATTATCATTCAGTTCACGGTAGTCAACACACATCCTGTCAGATCCATCCTTTTTCTTAACCAACAGAATAGGGCTCGAAAAGGGTGAGCAACTGAGTCGAATTACATTTGTCATTAAGAGCTCGTCAACTTGACTTCGTACTATTTTTTGCTCTTCTGGATTCAGCCGATAAGGCCTTCTCGAAACTATTTTTTTTGGATCTTTGAGTCGTATTTGCATTGCTTCTACATTGGATGACTTCCAAGGGATGTCTTCAATGAATCTATCTCTAAATTTACCTAAAACTTTCAATAAATTAGGTTTGAACTCGGTGGGGATGTCTGTATCAATGTCTTCTAAATTGAAATCAGTACGTGTTACCTCGCATGCATTTACTTCGACACAATCTTGTTTCAAAAATTCTAAAGTTTTCATAGTAATTTTTACACATATATTTTGTGCCAATATTTCACAACCTATCATAATATCATGTTTTAAAAAATTGTCAGGTAAAATATGGAAAAGTATTTCTAATTTAATTTCATCAATCACTACAGTGGCTAAAATTTGTAAAATACTTTTTACACTGACTTGACCTATTCCCGACATTGTTACCACCTTATGTATTCGTTTGCCACAAAATTTAGAACTCATTGATTCTTTCATTAATGAGCATTCCGCCCCTGAGTCATAACAAAACAAATATCGCTCACCTGACTGCTGCAAAATACCTGAAGGTGTATTCAGTACACAAACATCAACACGACGACTTGAAGAGCTATTTGCTTTATTACTCGCTTCCTTTTCCTTAGAAAGTTTTGGGCATCGCGAAGCATAGTGACCAACTTCACGACAACGAAAACATGTAACTCCCACTGAAGATGATTTGTTGATTGTTGAGTTTTGCTGAACATTTGGCTTCTTATTCAGGCGACAAACTTCGGCCTTATGACCATACCTTCCGCAATTGTAGCACTTGATATTATTTCCGACAACCTTCTGACGCTTATAATTTAGACTACCGTGGTCATCCATAGCTGGTGAAAGTTTCCTTTTGATCGATTGCATCGCTTTCAATTCCCGTGTTAACTGATTTCTCGAAGAAATATTTGTAGTAAAGGCAAGGCGTTGAACACGTGATTCAAACTGGGCTATGTGCGCTAAAACTGCTGAAACGGTAATTTGCTCCGTTGTTAACTTTTCCAGTTTCAGCATTAGAGACGTCATCAGACCAGCTGCATAAGATGACAAACATTCACCATCTTTTGGTTTACTGCTTTGAAGATTAATCATAAAAGCAGCTGGAGTTTCTGAAAAGGTGAATCTGGAGATGAATAGCTCCTTAAAATGGTTCCATTTCATCTGCGGAAATGCGATTTGCGACAACCATGTTGCTGCTGGCCCTTTAAACGGTTGACTAAGCGTTACCATTAGGGAAGAACCGTTTAAACATTGATCTTCCATGACTATATCTGCAGTTGATATCCACGCATGCGCATCCACATCTTCTGCATATGGGTTGAATTCCGGCAACTGCACCTTGTCGTTGTTAGGAGCCTTAAGCACCTTTATTAATTCCAAAAACTGTTTGTTTTGTTGCTCAAACAGCATTTTCCAATTTTCAGTGTTATTTTCGGAATCAACAATAGGCAAGGCGTTGGCGCGCTCCACTTCTGATGTCGAATCTTCCATACTTTAATCCCTTTGATAAGCAGTGATGCGCCGGTGGTTACACTTTTTATAAAACGCGTTCTTACTTCTTCGCACCAAGTCTAGTTACAAACTGTCCATCCCAGGTTTTTTCTTTTCAAAGGTTCCTATTCAATTTCATAATTTACTTTGAGTTTGCATTTCATTGCTGCGTGATTTTCTCAAACAAGTGTTTTCTGAAACAAGTGTTTTCTCAAACAAGTGTTTTCTCAACAAGTATTTTCTCAAACAAGTGTTTTCTCAAACAGGTGTTTTCTCAAACAAGTGTTTTCTCAAACAAGTATTTTCTCAAACAAGTGTTTTCTCAAACAGGTGTTTTCTCAAACAAGTGTTTTCTCAACAAGTATTTTCTCAAACAAGTGTTTTCTCAAACAGGTGTTTTCTCAAACAAGTGTTTTCTCAAACAAGTGTTTTCTCAAACAGGTGTTTTCTCAAACAAGTGTTTTCTCAACAAGTATTTTCTCAAACAAGTGTTTTCTCAAACAGGTGTTTTCTCAAACAAGTGTTTTCTCAACAAGTATTTTCTCAAACAAGTGTTTTCTCAAACAGGTGTTTTCTCAAACAAGTGTTTTCTCAAACAAGTGTTTTCTCAACCAAGTGTTTTCTTACTGCAAAGTGTACCACCATTGTTTCGCCCTGACAATACATTATTGTCAGACATATCATTAAGACTTCCGACATATATAAGTTATTAGTAGTGCAGCAGAGAAGCACAAGAGCTGGGAATCGTTAGCTGTGAGTGTTGTTTAAAGTAGCCAAATTTTGCGTGGCTGAGTGAGTATCATATCATCAGTTTTAGTTGATGCACAGGAATGACAAGCTCTCGCGTTTCTCAGCTGCACACATAGTATTAAATACTTTTCATTTACATTTCATACACATGCCTATGTCCCACATTTCGTTATGCTTATGCTTATAAAGAGTGCTTGGCATAGATAAAGGGAGGATTTGGGTAGTTGGATAGGTTTGGATGCGCTATTTAAGCACAAAGAACGATAGTTGATAACCAGGGCGCCTTAGGGAAACAGCTGTAGGATATTTAGTATTATCAAATCCCATAAGAGGGAATCGTCACCCAAAACCAACCACTCTTTCGTTTGCTAGGTAGCTCATACAGATTGCGCAGGCAGAGCAACTAGGGTATATACATGCATACATATGTATACCTCGTACGTCACAAATGGCGCCCGAGCACGGACCTCTTTAAGTAAATTTTACGGAGTTTGAGGAATTATACTATGAGAAAGCAAGCAACGAGGTAAAAAGTGGAAACTACGAGAGGATAATACAACAAAAAAATAAAAATAAAGAGGATACGCACAAAGTCAAGAATTAGAGTCTGCAAGGAAGAAAGTTAAAACAAAGCATCATGGTAAGGGTAACATGGGTATACTACCTCAATCGTGAGGATCTAGTGGCATATAATGAGGAATTTGGCTTGGAAGGTATGGGAACGGTGGAAGAATTAAGGAAACGATTATCAGGATATATCCAGACGCACGGTGACGATGAAAAATTAGATGAACGCTTTACCGAGCTAGCTCTTTGTCACACTCGGCCAACGATAACGGTCAATCCACCAACACCCAAAGATGGCGGCGAACAACCACTACCCGGCCGCATTGGGGCATCCGAGGTAAGCTTATGCAGTGACCGGCACAACGAAGCACCAAATCAAATCAAATTTATTATGAGTCACCCTAGCACAACAATTTTGGAAAAAATTATTAACAGTGCCAGTCACGTATGATACAATTAAAATTAAAGCTAAATGTTCTAAGAGTTCTAACAAATAACATAAAGAGGGGAAGAAAAAAAGAAAAAAGATAAATAAATAAAAGAGGAAAACAGGAAAGATAGGTGGAAAAGGAAATTACAATAGTTGAATAACTTAATGACTATAATAAGGAGATGAGGAAATGCATATACAATACAGCTGGAATGATTAGCGATTATTGTAATAATTGGTAACTTCTTTTCTAAAAAGCAGTGGATTTGTAAGAAGCCTTAATCTGGATGATAGTGAGTTCCAAAGACGAACCGCATTAATGAAAAATTGACGCTCGGATGTCAGAGTTCTGTGTTTAGTGTAAACAAGCAATGTAGACCTTGAAGACTGTAGAAACTGAAGCCTTTGATATAAATAGTTCGGTTCCTTTGTATGAATTATTTTGTGTATGAACAGCAGAGTTCTGACTTTTAACAAATTGTCGAAAGAAATGTTTAACAATTTTTCAGCATACGCAGACACATGGTCAGATCGGTTTAGCCCAAATACATATCTGGCAATGTTATTATAAATAACATGAAGCTTGTCTCTACATAAAGAGTCACAACTAGCATAAATCTCACAACCATACAGTAGCGTGGGTATCAAGTACGCTTTAGCAAGAAGAAGACTGATGTGTAAAGGAGTGAAATACTGAGCTAGCCATAGTGTGCGGAGCATTCCATACACTTTGCCAATTGCACTAAAAATGTGATTATTCCATGTCAGAGTTTTGTTGAATACTAAACCGGGATTTTTCGCAGTATCAACATATTGTATAACAGAACCGCCCAGCATCACTTTATCCAGGTCTTGTGTATTGAAGGATTTTCTGCGAATGACAATACATTTAGATTTTCCAGGATTAATTGATAAACCATTTGCAGATGCCCATGCACCTACTCGCATCAGGTCGGAATTGAGTTCATTTAGACACGTACGAATACGATCAGGTGGACAGGACATATACAATTGGACATCGTCAGCATAAATATGCACATTGTAATGTTGCAGGGTATAAGGTAAGTCATTAACATATAGTACAAACAACAAAGGGATTGAACATTGTGGAACACCCCTGAGCACAGGTACGAAATTAGACGTTTTGCCTCCAGCACATACAGCCTGCGATCTGTCAAGTAAGTAAGACCTAATCAAAGGAACGGCATGACAGGAGAAATTAAACAGGTTTTTCAGCTTGCAACATAAAAGCTCATGATCAACCGAGTCAAATGCCTTGGAATGGTCGAGAAGAGTAAGAAAAGCTAGACTATTACCATCAAACTTTTGATAGAAAAGGCAAGATAGCAATGGGTCTGAATTCATTATTTTTCTTATGCACAGGAATAATCTTAGCGACTTTCCAGCACGTCGGAAAAACACAGGTCGTTAGAATAGAGTTTACTAGGTAGGTCACGTGAGGCAAAATCTTTGGCAGGATAATTTTAAGAAACTAGGCACTGGTTCCATCAAAACCAATAGCGTTGGACTTGACAGAAAGGATGGCTTCGACTACGTCACAGTCATCAACACCCACAAATTCAAGAGGACTGATGCCATCATTTACAAGGTCAGGATAACTATAGAGACGCACAGGAGGATTAGATACAGGCAAGGAAACAAAATTTACGTTCATTTCATCTAAATTAGAGAAAAGAGGATCTCTTTCCTTAGTCTTTCCTACGCCAATTGTCCTTATAGTATTCCAAGTTTGGTGCGAGTTCCTAGCAAGACTAAACTTCTCATTGTAAAATAAAGTTTTCGGTCTTTTAATTGCCTTCGTTACAGTGATTCGGGCCGACTTAAATTGTATTAATGTTTCAGCAGTGCGATACCTCTTCCAACGTGTATAAGCTTTATTGCGCATATAAATTAATTGTTTAAGATTGGCAGTGAACCAGGGCCTACTGCACCGATTAACTATTTTCGTTTTTAAAGGGACATAGCAATCAAAGAGCCAGCTAATTTTATCTTGTAGAAAGCATGTTTGTTCTTCAACAGAAACGAAATTCCGGATGAGGCTCCACTCCACCGACTCTAACGCAGCTGACAGCGACTCATAATTAATTCTATTAAAGTCACGATATGTCACGGGGCCAGGTGGTCCTATTGCCCGGAAGTCATATATCATGAAAATTATGTCGTGCTTCGAGAAACCAGAAGCAGATAATTGGTTGTAGTGGAGGGATTTTTGGAGGTCGCTTACAAAGTAAAGATCAAGGAGAGTGCTGCTAGTACGAGTGAAATGCGTAGGCGAGGAGGCGTTCACAGGATAGAGTCCAAGTGATTCCATACTTAGTTTTAACCCGGTGTTTACAAGCAAATTGCTGTTGAAATCACCGGCAATTATAATATTAGTGTAGCTGCAAAGGAGTGGTTGAATGAATTCAGTGAAATCCGAGAAGTTCACTTGACGATTGGGGCGATATACACATCCAATAAGAAGCTTATTAGGGTCTAAAAGTATCTCAATAAACACATATTCAACAGAATCACCCCCTCCAGAAATACAACGTAGTCTACAGGACAAGCTATCTTTTACATAAACCGCAACACCACTACCATGACCCTCGCGATCAGCTCTGAACAATTGGTAACCACTTACTTTCAACAAACCGTTACTATGGCGAGACGTAACCCAAGTTTCGGATACACAAAGAACGTCAATTGAAGAATTTTCAAAAAAGTATCTAAATTCACCAATATTTTTATATAAACTCTGGGCATTTATATGAATTATTTTGAGCCCCATTGCCTGCTTACCAAGAACACGCAACATAGTATACGTAGAGTCTTTGGAACTCATAGCGTTAAAATTTGACGTAGCAATTAAAAGGACTTAAAAACAGTAACGTTGAATTCACACTGCTAGAAGACACTGACAATATTAAATATTTACTTAACGAGTAACCTATTGAAATAAAGTACATGAGTAGATAAGAACGGAACATAGAAGAAAAGAAGTACATTCATAGATGGTTAAGATAGAAGTTGTTGTATATACATTTGACCATCCGGAATCGTTTGCTAACACCATGGACCGGATACGCAAGTGGGGTTTGAGGTACGACGTCGAGAAGGACCCAATTGGATTTATAGAGCGGGTAGAAGAGCTCGCCGACAGCTATGCGATGAACCGCAACTTTATTCCACGAGCTCTACCTGAGCTTCTCAGCGATAAAGCGTTGGTATGGTTCCGCAATAATAACCGACACTGGCAGGAATGGGAAACCTTTAAGAAGGATTTCTTGACATTCTTTTTGAGTTCAAGATATTTAAAACGCTTAGACGACGAAATCAGGCAGCGAGTCCAACGCACAGGAGAAAAATTTAAGGACTACGTACTTACGTTACAGGGGCTTATGCGGCACTCCGATTACAGCATCGAGCAAAAGCTGAACCGCATATACCGGAACTCGAGGAGAGAGTACCAACTTTACGGAAAGCGAAGTGAATTCAGCAATCTGGAGGAGTTGTTAAACCTGGTCGAAGACTACGGGAATATTGCACTATAGAGAGAACCACTCAGACCAGCCGCAAGACCGTTTGTTCCTAGACGACAGGAGGAACGGTACTCAATAAATACATTTATACAAACGCAGGGGCGAATCTTGGCAGCGGTTACAGTGAACAGCAAGGAGGTGATGGCATCAGTGGACACCGGAGCAACGAGGAGTTTTGTGAGCGAGTCAATGGCAGCAAGCTTAAATGCGCGCAAAGAAGTAGATACTCGAGTGGTGATGGGCGATAGTAGAGCGAAGGACGTAGGGGAAGCGATAGACGCAGAGGTAAAGTTGGGCGATCAAGTACACCGGAGCGAGTTATTGGTATTACCAGGGCTAGTAGATAAAGTGGTTATTGGAACAGACTACCTGGCAAAGGCAAACAAGGAATTGAAGTGCGGTAAACAAGCAATAGTATTACGAGCAGGGGATCGGAAGCAGGACATGGCAAGATGTACAACGATAGTAGAAGAGCATAAAGATATCCAGGAGAATTCAAGGCCCGAACCCAATACAGAAGCACAAAGTACCAGAGATATCGCGGTGCGTGAATTTCTTAACCATGAATTAAAGATTTTTGAAGAAATGTCGGGAGTATCTAATGTAACCGAGCATAAGATAGTCATGCGAGATGACCGCCCAATTAACCAGCGATACTTTCCCAAAAACCCGAAGATTCAGGAGATAATTAACAAGGAAATTGATGAGCTTATAGCGAAGGGTTGCATTGAACCGTCGCACAGCCCTCACAGCGCACCTATGGTTTTAGCGAAGAAGAAGAACGGCAAATGGAAACTTTGTGTCGATTATCGGCAGCTCAACGCCCGGTCAGTACCAGACGCATATCCGTTGCCACGCATACAACATATCTTAGACAGGCTTAGAAGTGCTCGGTTTATCAGCAGCCTGGATTTAAAGAACGGCTATTGGCAGATCCCTATGGAGGAAGGCAGTAAGCAGTATACCGCATTTACGATACCTGGACGAGGACTTTATCAGTGGAAAGTAATGCCATTCGGACTACATTCCGCTCCAGCAACGTTTCAGAGGGCACTTGATCGTGTCATAGGTCCCGAATTAGAACCACATGCGTTCGCGTGCCTAGACGTTATTATAATAATAAGTAGCACATTGGAAGACCACATAAGGCACCTCACAGAAGTTTTCCAGCGTCTGAGGCGAGCAAACTTTAAGATTAATCCCGAGAAGTGCGAGTTCTTTAAGAAAAGTTTGAAGTACTTACGTCACGTCGTCAGCGAAGAGGGCATACACACTGATCCAGACAAAGGAGCGGCGATAAAAGAGCTCACACCACCAGGCAATATACGAGAGTTACGAAGGTTTCTAGGAATAGTGTCATGGTATAGGAGGTTCGTTCCTGATTTTTCAAAAGTGACAAATCCATTGACGTCGATGTTAAAGAAGGGAAACAAATGGAAATGGTCCGAGGAACAGCAGACGGCGTTCGAATCGTTGAAGAGTGCGCTTATACAAGCACCGGTATAGCTTGCCCGGATTTCACGAAGAGGTTTAGATTGCAAACAGATGCAAGTGACTTTGGCCTCGGAGCTGTACTCACACAAGGAGTGGACAAGGAAGAGCGGGTGATAGCATACGCGAGCCGGAGATTGAACAAAGCAGAAGCCAATTACTCTCCGACAGAGAAGGAATGTTTGGCCATAGTTTGGGCGATATGAAAAATGCGGCCGTACCTAGAAGGATACAATTTCACGGTGATCACAGACCACTTGGCATTGAAGTGGCTGAACGTAATCGAGAGTCCGTCAGGTCCTATTGCTAGATGGGCGCTCGAGCTACAGTAATATTCATTTGACGTCCAGTACAGGAAGGGGAAGTTGAACGTCGTAGCGGACGCACTATCACGGCAACCATTAGAGGAACAATTTGGAACGATGACCCCGCAGTCGAGCGAAAGCAGCTGTAATTGGCATGAATCGAAAATAGCAGAAGTAATGAAGACACCAGAGAAGTTTCCGGACTACATTATCCAAGACGGGAAATTATACAGGCGAATTGTAAGTCAGATGGATGGTGAAGATTCCATTCCATGGAAGTTGTGCGTACCGACACCACAACGTCGAAGAGTGCTAAGCGAGATTCACGACACACCAAGCGCTGGACATATGGAAATACGAAAGACGATTGCACGAGCGATGACACGTTACTACTGGCCAGGTATGTTCAGAGACGTGAGGAAGTATGTGCAGCACTCTCATGCATGTCAGATTTATAAACCCAGCCAACAACAAGCGGCCGGTAAGATGCTGACACGAATCCCGGAGGAACCTTGGGCAACAGTATGCGCGTATTTCGTAGAACCACTTCCGCGTTCCAAGCATGGCAACACGATGGCTTTAGTATTCGTGGATAGATTTTCAAAGTCGGTAGAAGTTGTGGCACTATGAAAGGCAACGACGGAGAGTTTAATACGAGGGTTAAGAGAACGAATTTTATCTAGATTGGGATCACCAAAGGTATTAATAACAGATAACGGACCACAGTTCGTGAGTAGAAGTTTCAAGCGATTTTTGGAAGAGCTCGGCATAAAACACCAGCTAACAGCACCATATACACCACAGGAGAACGCGACAGAGAGAGCGAAACGTAATATGAAACGATTAATAGCACAGTTTAGCAGCAATTGGGACGAGTTCATACCAGAGATAACGTTAACATTAAATACAAGTGTGTGCGAATCAACTGGTTATAGCCCAGCCTACGTGATACAAGGTAGAGAACCAAGAATACCAGGCGCTATTTAGGACGCACAAGCATTTGGAAGGGGAGAGGAAAGAGTTATTCTGAGCGAGAAGGGAACACGGATGAAGGAAGTGTACAACATGGTACGACGTAGGCAGCAAAGCGCGTCCACAGAGCAAGCATGGTATTACAACTTACGTAGAAGACAATGGCAACCGGCCATAGGCGACTTAGCATCAATTGTCCAAAGCAGTCGACACTTTCGCGCCGAAACTACCACCCAAATTCAATGGCCCGCACCGAGTGATGAACTTCGTGTCACCGGTGATCGTAGAACTGGACAAAGTGCACAAGGGCAAGAGGACGAGAGCACACGTAAGCGAATTAAAGGCATACCACGAGGAAATCGGAATGCAGATGGCAGCGGATTACGCCAACAATATGGCCAGTAAGCATAGTAATAATATAATCGATTATTTCGTCACTTTTAGTTTTACAACGAGAGAGGAAAACCCGGAAATACTTATTGGCATGGATGGTACCCATCTCACACAGACAAGGAGTACAGAAAATAGTTTCACTAGGCGCAAGGCGATAACTTATCAAACAACTTCCTAAGCACAAGTGTTTTGGCGAGTAATCCCGATCACAGTGGTAATATGAAACAAACCTAAACAGTTCTCATACAATATTCAAATGAAATAACAAATCAGAAAAATGTATCACATAATTAAACATTATAAGGGGATTTAGAGACACCCTACTATTCGAGTTCGAATCACCCGAACGGGCTTAGTGACTGTAAGTCTTGTTGCGGCAGGTGAGGGGAGGGTGTGAGCACCCCAACCCGGAGGCTTGTGGAACCCTAACAACACATATATATAGATATTTTAATGAATGAAGTTAATTTGAGTTATACACTATTTTGTATTTTTGCACATATGCCGTTCTATAAATGAACCACATACGCTATTTTGCACGAAACCCCACTTAGCTAATATATATACGATTATATATATATTGGACATATTTTTAAAAGAACATACCATTCGAATCTCAATTTCTTACAAATAGGAACACGCTAATATACATATATACATGTGAGCTTTACCCTACACTAGATTTGGCAGCGACGCTAAGAGGTTAGCAACCTGCCTACGCAAAGGAGACGGCAAACAATAAGTATTAGAAAATGCGAACATTTAAGCGCACAACAATGCAGAGCAATACAAATCTTCACACGAGAAACACTGGAAGTGACCAACGCAAGCGTACAGGCGTGTGTACATATGTTCGGTGCAATGCAAGAAACTGGCATATGAGGGAAGAAAAGCGTACCGGCGTGTGTACAAATGTTCGCTACGATACGAGGAGCCGGCATATGAAATATACGTTAGAATTTATAAGGAAAATAGGATAATAATAAGGAGAAGGTTCACTTATAAGATTATGTGCAATAACTATATGAGTAGTTATTGTTGTTAAGTAACAGTTTGCCTGCGTGCAAATGAGTATAAAAGGGCGATGAATTCCTTAGGAAAATTGAGTAGTTAGCTACTAGTTAGGCATAGTAGTCGGTGGTTTTCACCTCCGATGAACGTACACCTGGGAGTTTTCATCTCACGAGTACTATTTTTATAAACTGCAGGGGGTTTCACCTCTGCCGCCTTTAATTTAGCCAGGAGCAACTTAAGTTATAGTAAGTGGTGGTTTTCACCTCCGCCGAACGTAGGGCTGAGTAGGGGTTTTCAACTCCACCACCTTTATCGTAGTTAGAGATAAATTTAAGATTGTAGATTTGATTTGAAAAAATTAATTGAAGGGAAACATCAAAACTGAAATAACTAACAGGGTTTTATCATTTGGAGGGAACTCTATTTGTAGGAACCCTGCACGGACTGAGCATACCCCGGCATTTGGAAAGTCCGTAATTCTTAGTTAATTACTATTATTTTTGATTAGAGGAACAATTGAAAGCAACAAACATATACAGGCTATAGCCTGTTATTATCAACTGGTCTTGAGCTCGTTATACTTACAAAAATATGTAAAATGAACAGACCGTAAAACCAACAACAAAATAAATTTATACCGGAGCACGCGGTTATGTACAATAACTATCTTCTAAAAATAGAAAAGAAGAATGTACAAAAACAAAGTCCAGCATGCATGATTTACATATAGACAGAATGTCTAAAATATTGTGCATACCGTTGGCAAGATAACAAACAACAATTAGAGAAAAACTTGAATTAAGCAGCTTGCAAAACTACACGCAGCATAGCCTATGGGTTAGGCAGCTGCGCTGGCAATCAGAGTGAGTGGGTTCGATTCTCCACAAGATCCTCTGAAATAGCAAAAAACTATACGAATTAGTCTGACGAGAAATCGTGGCTATTTTCGAAATAGTACTATAAATATAGCCTGTATATGTTTGTTGCTTTCAATTTTACCTCTAATTAAAAATAATAATAATTAATTAAGAATTATTATCAACTGGTCTTGAGCTCGTTATACTTACAAAAATACATAATTAAAATATAACAAGTAATATTTTTGTATCCGATGTATGCGAATCAATGCGAAATTTATATTTAAATGATATAGTATGTAGTCACGCACATACATTAAAACATAAAGCTTAAAATAACCAATTGTTAGGATGTATACAAACATCCAAACCCAGTAGTCAAACTGGAGTAGTAAAAGTTAATTTGCGAATATTATGCTCAATGAACAGCCGATGATTGACAAAGTCAATTTAGATTAAGAGCGTTATGAATATAACGCCTTATTATACACTAGCAGATAAGTGATGTGATTAATGTAATTAAATATGACTTGCTAAAGCCTAAAAATAGTGTGATGAATGAGGAATGGAAAAGGGGTGATTAGGTGAAACTAGACAGACGGACTTAAGGACTAGGGACTAGGCACAGGGGTCGACTAAACATGGCCGCGTCGACCATGGCAGGGTGGGATAAAGGTAGCGGAAAGGCCAGTCTCGCTTTTATGGAAACGTATCGCGCAGACAGAAGCAGCACATCATGATGACTGAACGCGAGTATTAGGGGATAAAGGCACATTCCACCTGTGCAGCATAAGGGAATGAGATTTTTTTTCTTGGTTGTTCCGTGGTAGTACAACATCGGTTTGATCCACACGACCCACCCCACTCCGGCGAGCTCAGCCGCGCACGCAAGCATTCCCAGCGGATCTTTAGGCCCATGTCCTTTTCGCTGAAAGGACCTTCTACGCCGACACCAGGTAACAACCTACTTATACTTTTCCGAATATACAAACATATTAACATATGCACGTACATATATATGTGAACTTACAGGGTGGCTAATGAAAGCCGCTACCAAAAAAAAATTAATTACTTTTTTTCTATTTAATGAATCTGGTTAATTTTTTTTTTATTTTGCAGATTGACTTTTACATTTAACAAAAATGGATAACTGGGACACTGAAACAAGAATTTGGATTGTCCGCCGCTATCACGCACTGGAGTCCGTAGTTTCGGTTCAAAGAGAGTATAGGCGCACGTTTGGCGGCAATCCTCCGAGCAGATGGGCCATAATAAGACTTGTAAACAATTTTGCCGAGCATGGGACAGTCAACAGAAGACCTTACCATCGAAACCCTTCAGTTCGAACGGAGGAAACAATCGCTGCTGTAGCTGCTGCCATACAAAACAATCCACGTGTTTCGACAAGAAGCTTATCTGCTCAAATGGGTGTAAGCAGACAGTCATTACAGTCAATTATGCACAAAGATTTGGACTTATTCCCATATAAAATTCAAATGGCCAACAAACTGAACGCTGCAGACTTGCCGATTCGCTTGGAATTTTGCCAGAAGATGATTCAAATGGTGGAAGAGGATGGAAACATGTTGAGCTGTCTTTTCATGTCTGACGAGGCCCATTTCGATTTAAACGGCAACATAAACAAACAAAATTGTCGAATATGGAGTGCTTCCAACCCACAGATACTCCATGAGATGGAATTGCATCCACTTCGTGTCACAGTGTGGTGTGCAGTTTCATCACGCTGCATTGTCGGGCCCTACTTCTTCGAAGAAAACGGTCACACCGTTACGGTTACTGGAGACCGTTACTTGAGCATGTTGAGAGAGTTTTTCTATCCAGAATTACGCCGAATGAGAATTTCTTTCAACTCTGTGTGGTTTCAGCAAGATGGTGCAGCTCCTCATATAGCCCAACCTGTTATGACAGAATTGCGACGAAAATTTCCCAATAAGCTGATATCCAGAAACTCCACATTCCGTTGGCCACCCAGGTCGCCTGACCTTACTGCACCTGACTTCTTCTTGTGTGGTTATTGCAAACAGGAAGTCTTCAAAGCAAAACCAACAAATTTGAATGAACTAAGGCAATCCATTCGAGAAACAGTTGCGGCTATTCCTGTCTCAACTCTCCAAGCAGTAATGAACAACTTTTTGGTAAGATGCCGCACATGCATCGACGAGCAGGGGGGGCATTTAAATTCCATTATTTTTAAAACTAATTAAGCTATATTTAATAAAATTTAATGAGCTTTAACATGAATAAAAGAAAAATGAATTCCATAGACTGAAAAAAAAATTATTTGAGTTTCTTAATGTAGCAAAATTCATCAGCCACCCTGTATGTGCATATGAAAATTATTGGTATAATAATTGCCCGCCATGGATGCAACTAGTTAAAAATCACCGGTACCTGGGATCCCTTACGCATGTGAGATGCAGCAAAACCATTCCTTAAAAAACTAATATATCTATACTTGTGTAAATGGCCATAGATAATTTTTAAACAATGGTATTGGGCTTTTAGACAGTTTTTGTTTTTCATTATTTTATTTCATTATTTGTTTGTGTGGAAAATATGAACTGAACCACTGGTTAACAAAACTATATGAAGGTTATACCAACACAAATTTTTCTACCTATACCAGAACCCTGAAATAGCATAAGAAAGGAAATAATTTGATATGTCGTATATAACACTTACATTTATTAAAATGTCAATTTAATTGACACATATGTATATGTATTACAAAGCAAAATACACAAATCCAATATTTCAGGTTTAATATTTTTAAATTAAAATTTTTAAAATAATACGTATGTACATAAAACTAAAATATAAAATTTTCAAAATAACGATTTCGTTTTCCCCGTGAATAGTATTTTAGATATAGAACCTTTGCTAATACAAGGTGGCGCAAAAGCAATCCTCCTATCAGAAAATGCTATAAATTTTGCGATTGGCCCCTAAAGTCAGTTCTGTTTTGAAATTTGTGTAGTAAACACATGCGAAATACACGTTAATAAACAATGTTACGCTACACTGCTCCAGAACGCGGAATATTGCTGACTATTTATTTGACCAATAATCGGTCGGTGAAAAACGGTTACTGTGAATGGTGAGCGCTACAGAGCAATGATCAACGAGTTCTCTTTGCCGCAACTTAATGAATGTGGATTGGAAAACATGTGGTTCCAACAAGACGGTGCAACAGCACACACTGCACGTGCCACAACCGATATGCTGAACATCGGAAGCTTACTTTTGCGCCACCTTGTAAATTATTATTAAGCTTACTTATTAGCAAATCATTAATTGTGTTACTGCTTAATCTTGAGCGTTGTTTGGTGATTATTGTAGACACGGCACTGAATCCTCTTTCAACGGAAACTTGGCTTGACGGAACAGCTAAAATAACTTCAACCAGCTAACACAAATATTTTTCTTTTGTGGACAGAGTTTTCCTTTGTCTGTATGATAAATTATCAAGCTTTTGTCGGATGTTCGCACTGTTTTAAGTTGTACTAAGACAACTGGTCATATCATTAAGCTCCTCCTCTAAAATAGTGTAGGGATCATTGCGGGAAACTAGCATATTATCTTCTGATTCAATTCCTTCGTTAGTTATATTTCCTTCACCATTCAAGGTAGCAAGTGTTGCTTTCGTTCGTAAGATATGCACCTGAGAAAATTAATATTTTTGATGAATACATGTAGTAAGTTATATTATTTAAACATACCACTGCATTTTTTTTTCTGGTCGTCAGTCATATACGGTGAATCCAAGAAGTTTAATCTTGGATTGAGATATATACCAGCAAGGAATGCAGCGTTGTCCAGCAATATTTCTTTTCTTTTCCCATGGATTCTAACAGCTTGGCAGCAAACGCATTTTCAGACATTCTTTTTAATTTAGCTTCACATACTAGCCAATCTCTGTAGAAATCACCAATAACGTATTGCTCTGTTTGAAGTTATTTAGTACATTGAGCCATAAGTCGACGTTAGGCGACTAAAGTTAATATACCTTATGTGCATAGCATTACAAAGTATAAGAATTTAAAATTTGGTATTCTTCTTATAAGTGAAAAAATTGTTTTGCAACGATTTGCAGGTTCTTTTAAACTTTGGTTTTAGTAGTATTTTTAAATTCGTAATACTTTTAATGTCAATGTTTTTTGTTGATTTTTTTCCAACTTACTCTAATAAAATTACATAAACAGTGAATGTTGTCTTTGTAGATTTTTTTACCGTTTATCATTACGGTCGTACCCAAACCTTTTTGAACTAAATTTTGAATGTAAATTTTATTTAGTTTAGTACCCAATAATTTATTACGTCGTACAAAAACAATGTCGAATTCTTTGAAAACTCTTCTAGCATTACTGCAGCGTTTTAAAACTTTGTCTTGGGCGAAAATAAGTTTTGACTTAATTTGGTTTAAATGAAGTTCTGAAAATGTGTTAATTATATTTATTGGTCTGGCTTCAACGGTGGAATACAGGGTGGCTGATGAATTTTGCTACATTAAGAAACTCAAATAATTTTTTCTTCAGTGTATGGAATTCATTTTTCTTTTATTCATGTTAAATAATGGAATTTAAATGCCCCCCCTGCTCGTCGATGCATGTGCGGCATCTTACCAAAAAGTTGTTCATTACTGCTTGGAGAGTTGAGACAGGAATAGCCGCAATTGTTTCTCGAATGGATTGCCTTAGTTCATTCAAATTTGTTGGTTTTGCTTTGGAGACTTCCTGTTTGCAATAACCCCACAAGAAAAAGTCAGGTGCAGTAAGGTCAGGCGACCTGGGTGGCCAACGGAATGTGGAGTTTCTGGATATCAGCTTATTGGGAAATTTTCGTCGCAATTCTGTCATAACAGGTTGGGCTGTATGAGGAGCTGCACCATCTTGCTGAAACCACACAGAGTTGAAAGAAATTCTCATTCGGCGTAATTCTGGATAGAAAAACTCTCTCAACATGCTCAAGTAACGGTCTCCAGTAACCGTAACGGTGTGACCGTTTTCTTCGAAGAAGTAGGGCCCGACAATGCAGCGTGATGAAACTGCACACCACACTGTGACACGAAGTGGATGCAATTCCGTCTCATGGAGTATCTGTGGGTTGGAAGCACTCCATATTCGACAATTTTGTTTGTTTATGTTGCCGTTTAAATCGAAATGGGCCTCGTCAGACATGAAAAGACAGTTGAACATGTTTCCATCCTCTTCCACCATTTGAAGCATCTTTTGGCAAAATTCCAAGCGAATCGGCAAGTCTGCAGCGTTCAGTTTGTTGGCCATTTGAATTTTATATGGGAATAAGTTCAAATCTTTGTGCATAATTGACTGTAATGACTGTCTGCTTACACCCATTTGAGCAGATAAGCTTCTTGTCGAAACACGTGAATTGTTTTGTATGGCAGCAGCTACAGCAGCGATTGTTTCCTCCGTTCGAACTGAAGGGTTTCGATGGTAAGGTCTTCTGTTGACTGTCCCATGCTCGGGAAAATTGTTTACAAGTCTTATTATGGACTACGGACTCCAGTGCGTGATAGCGGCGGACAATCCAAATTCTTGTTTCAGTGTCCCAGTTATCCATTTTTGTTAAATGTAAAAGTCAATCTGCAAAATAAAAAAAAAATTAACCAGATTCATTAAATAGAAAAAAAGTTATTTAATTTTTTTTTGGTAGCGGCTTTCATCAGCCACCCTGTATATGGTGTTGTTATATTATAAGTTGCAAGTAGTTTAAGGGAGGATGGGGCCGTGTGCAGAAGTCCACGCAAGTGGGGAAAGTTTCTGATCGCCATTCACCTGGGAATGGCCAGAGCGATTCTTTTGCATGCGGTTCAATCAGCTCACTACTTCCGGGCTTTTCGCCCAAGTATCCTCTGGGCAACCATCGAACACCCGTTTGGTGGTGAGCTAAACGTGAGAAGGCGACAACCTGGTAAGGCCACTCCGACATAATCGGTTTAAGGGCTCGCTGGGGGGTTCAAACAGCAGCGTCTGATCACCATGTGGTGCGGCTGCAAGCGGGTGTCTGTCTTGGATCAAGCGGCTCGCCATACAAACGTGTAATTGAATTCAACCTCCCGCGAAACGGCTTGTGCGTTGGGCTTGGGACCCACCACATAAAACAACGTTCCAATGAAATTCAACAACAAAGCCTCGGATATAAGCACCCCTTTTTTAGATGACAACACCCGCAAACGAAATAAGGATTATGAGATAAGGGCATGTACCTGGAATGTCCGGTCCCTTAATGGGGGAAGGTGCCGCTGCCCAGCTGGTTGAGGTCCAGAGGAAAGCAAAAGCTGACATCACCGCCTTACAAGAGATGCGATGGACGGGGCGAGGAAACACGATCAGAACACCTTGCAACATCTACTGGAGTGGGCATGAAGACAAGCGCAGATTCGGCGTGGGATTTGTGGTGCGAGAGGGACTCCGTCACCGAGTACTGCAGTTCACACTCGTGAACGAGCGTCTCGCCGCAATCCGCATAAAAGTACGATTTTTCACCATATCGTTTATCTGCGCTCATGCACCGACGGAAGTGAAGGACGACGTTGAAAAGGATGCATTCTACGAGCGTTTGGAAGAAGCATACGAACTCTGCCCCCGTCATGATATCAAAGTCGTGCTTGGCAATTTTAACGCCAGGGTGGGTGGTGTATTCGGCCCCACTGTCGGTAAGTTCAGTATCCACGACCAGACTTCGCCAAATAAATACGGGCTGATGGACTTCGCCGGTGCCCGAAACATGGTCATATCCAGCACTAGGTTTATGCGCAAGAAGATCCATCAGGCTACATGGCTATCCCCCGAACGAAAAACACGCAATCAGATCGACCACGTTGTAATAGACGGACGGCATGCTTCCAGCGTTTTAGATGTTCGCACAATACGAGGACGAAGCCTGCAAGGCAACGCTGAGACCGAATGCAACGAGGAGTGTGTGTGAACACTACCGCGAGTTGAAGAGGGAAGCGAAGCGACTTTTCCGGGCGAAAAAAAGAGAGGCAGACACGCGTGAAATAAAGGAGCTTGGTACGCTGGGAATTATTCCCGAAAATTCTATCAAAAAATTCGGCGAATGACAGAAGGTTTTAAACCCGGGGCAAACTCCTGTAAAACTCAGAACGGCGACGTGGTGGCCGATGTTCAGAAAGCACTCAGAATATGGAGGGATCACGTCTATGCCCTTTTAAATGGAGAAACTGAGCGGACAAAATGGGATTAGTGGTGAACGAGGGTAAAACGAAGTACCTTCTGTCATCAGCGCACTCGCGCCTTGGCAACCAAGCGACTGTTGGCAGCAATAATTTCGAAATAGTAAAGGACTTCGGTTACCTGGGAACCAGCATTAACACCAACAATAATGTTAGCCTAGAAATCCGATGAAGAATTACTCTTGCAAACAAATGCTACTTCGGATTGAGTAGGCAATTGAAAAGTAAAGTCCTCTCTCGACGAACGAAAATAACGCTCTACAAGTCACTCATCGCACCCGTCCTGCTATATGGTGCAGAAGCGTGGACACTAACAACATCTGATGAGTATTCGAGAGAAAGGTTCTTCGAAAGATTTGTGGACCTCTACGCGTTGGCGACGGCGAGTACCGAAGAAGATTTAATGATGAGCTGTTTGAACTTTACGCAGACGCCGATATAGTTCAGCGAATTAAAACACAGTAACTTCGCTGGCTAGGCCACGTAGTGCGAATGAGCGAAAATGCTCCAGCCCAGAAGGTATTCTTATCGGCACCCGCCGGTGGAACCAGAGGAAGAGGGAGACCACCACTCCGATGGAACGACTAAGTGGAGACTGATTTGCGATCCCGCGGTGTTTCCAATTAGCGCCAGTTGGCGCAACGAAGAAACGACTGGTGAGCTATGTTGGACGGTCAAAATCGCGCAGGCGGTTAGATGACCATTTAAAGAAGAAAGAAGTAGTTTAAGCTCAGTAGTGTCAGTTACGGTTTGTTATTTTATGCAGCTACCTATCTCTGTTATGGTGGAGAGAAAACGTTCTATCTGGCTGTGCAAGGCTGTACGAAAAACTGTTCTATTTGAAAATAATCTCTAAGCATGTGAGATACGGTATTTGATTGGAAAGATTTCTCGTTGTCCGATACCAAAATTCTGCATTTTTCAAAATTGTTGAGTAAAATTAGTAAAGCACTTTTTATGTATATGGTTGCTCTTACTCGCGTGCTGAAATGGAGGGATCTGTCTGGGCTCGCAAATGTTTTTGAGATGTATTAATTAAGTTTTTGGATTTAAGTAAGTACGTCTTTCCTATTGGGTGTACTAGTATTTACTTCTTAGCAGCAAAAGTGATAAAGTTCTTCTTTTCCTTTATTGTGGAAAAGAATGATATCCTTAATATTTATTTGGGTTTCTATTGTTCTCAAGAAATCATACCCGATGATTCCATCGAATCTTTTTAGTTGGGGTAAAATATAGAAGGTAGCTGTTTCTCCGAATATAATGACTTGACATTTTTTGTCTACTTTATTCAAATCGTTTATAGACCTGACTTGAAATGGTTTATCTAATTTTGTGTTATCTTTAAAAAATTAACTTCGTCAAACGTTTGGCTTTCGAAGTTTTCGGAGCAATACGATTCATTTTCCATTGTATTTATATGTTGTATTTTATTGCTTATATGTGTTCTCTTAGTGTTGTTATTAGGTAATGGTTGTTGCTGCTGCGCGTATCCGACTTGTTTAGTACGAAGTTGTGCTTGGTCATAGTATATGTCTACTAGTAGCGCAACTTACTCCGAATTTGCACACACACACAAACCACACAGGGTGCGTTGTATGCAATAATAAAACAATCAAATTTAAATACTGCAATATTGAACGTGAAGACATAAAACACCCAAATTATTCAATATAAAGCAGTTATAACACTTTATCAGTTCCTACAGAATGTAAGTTTCAGCTTAAATTGAAATTTTTTGATGTAGTTTTTACTTTAAAACAACTCTAAACGCGATTTCCTTCATTCCACTCTCTCGGAGTACATTCATCCACTGCCTTCCACTCCGATTCGCAAAAGAAGTTGCCAAACTGGTAGGGGTAAACAATGTGCTTGGTTCGAGTTGTTTCTGTGCTGTTGACTTGCCGGTTTATTTTTAAAATCAGTCTGTTTTCTAAACTGTGAGCTTCCGTAATCCACATCCATTGGTGTTGGTTTGGACCGAAAAGTTCGCTGTGGTTGTGCGTAATTGTTATAGCTGGAAGGCTGTGTACTGGATATGGTTTAGTTATTATTATATCAACTAGCTGAAGTGTATGTTTGTGCGAAGTCATACCTTGCTCGGTTGTGTTGCAACTCTTGCGCTATAGAAAGTGCAGATGGTAAATCCGGTGGATTTGCGGAACATAAGGTGTCGCAAAGTAGGCGTCTCAAGCCATATATGAATACTCCAAGGGCGTTGCCCCTAGCTCGTTCGTTAAATGCTGAGGTCCATGTTTCGTTACTGCTTTGCGTCATGAAATGTGTGTTAATGATTAAAGTCAATTGCTTATCAACTGCTGAATAATATTCAGCTACGGTCATATTCCCCTGTCGTAGAGTGTTTAGTTCGTTACATACAGTTGGTGTGGTGGCGTAGCCAGGATTTGGGGATTGTTTTTTATCGAAACCTTAAATCTGAGACATACAGTGAGTTTTGAGTTAAAAATGTAAGCAAAATTCAGGGCAATTCAAAGCAATTTTAACAGTCTTACATTTTTTTCAGAAATTTTTGAGTTATGCAGTTTTCTAGTTCATTGAATTTTAATACAGTAATGTGTCAATTTTAAGGTCGTGACAATAAATAAGTCACATCGTACCCGTCCTGGTATAAGGCGCAGAAGCCTGGACACTGACAACATCTGATGAGGCGGCTCTGGTAGTATTCAAGGGGGAGATTTTTCGAAAGATTTATGGACAATTACGCGTTGGGGACGGCGAGTACCGAAGAAGATTTAATGATTTGATGTATGAGCTACATGCAAGCACCGACATAGTCCAACTAATTAAAACTGAGCGGCTTCGTTGGCTAGGACATGTTGTGCAAATAAATGAAAATGCTTGGGCCCAGAAGGTATTCTTATCGGCACCCGCCGGTGGTAGCAGAGGAAGAGGGAGGCCACCACTCCAATAGAAGGACGAAGTCGAGACCGATTTATGATCCCGTGGTGTTTCCAATTGGCAAAAAGATGTAACGAGTGGCGAGCTATGGTTAAAAGCTAAAATCGCTTAGACGGTTATGCGGGATTTAAAGAAGAAGAAGGGTTGAAAAGGTGAGTTCAACTGTAGAAGTGGAAACGGGAGAGTTACAAAAACGTGTAGAAATTTGTATAAGTTATGAAATGACGTTTTGTCGCAGCTCTGAAGTGCGTAAAATGCACCTTTTGGCGGAAGATTATGTTATGAATGTGAACGTTCTCCATAAATTGGTTTCTTCCACTATATTTTGGCTTTAAACAAGTATGAACCACTTGAAATTAGGCAAGCTTAAATAAATTGTTGTCATTTTCTCCTCTGGGGTTTGTTGAAAAACCGAAGCGAAATCTCAAAACATAGTTTTATGTTGGCATGTCACAAGTTCTGAACAATTTTTCATAGTCATGTTCATAGGAACGGATACGTCGTAACTCCAGTACTAAGTCTTTTGCTAAATCCGCTACAAGCGCTAAGTCTATGTATCTTTATTTGTTGAAGTTTATTACACAAAGGCGGAACGCATTGTGTTAACAAAGATGCTAAAAGACTGCGTGCCTTATTTAAAAAAAAAAGGTTTTTAATGTTGACGTAAGAATTTTATAATACTAAGCAATAGAGAAAATGTGGAAATTTTTTAAATTTTGAGCCTTTCGCATAACAAAACTGACACCATAAATTTAATAAAAAAACCTATAGTTGGAATTTTTTTTGCCAACATCACCATGGTACTTTATTATAAATACTGTGACGAATTCGTCGATTCCTTAATTATCAATCCTGGTTTCGATCACTATAAAGTCAAATAAACACACGCACAGGTAATGTAACTAATAGCTAGTTTTATTTACTAATAATAAACGCAAAACAATTTTAAAAGTTTGATAACTTTACAGTAATTCACTGAACAACACTTCAAAATAAACTGATCAACCTGCCTTGCTTGGTCACTGCCTTATATAGTCCGACAGGGTGCTACCCCTGCCCATAGAAGTTTCTCCTCTTTGCATCGTATTCGCAAACACTCGGGCCATCTCTCTTCCTCTTGCTAGTTACACGCTTGCATGCATAAGCGTAGCCATCGTTAACTCGGTTGTGTTTAACCAGTGGTGGGAGTGTTATTGAGTTAGGGATGGTACAAGGTGGCGCAAAAGTAAGCTTCCGATGTTCAGCATATCGGTTGTGGCACGTGCAGTGTGTGCTGTTGTACCGTCTTGTTGGAACCACATGTTTTCCAATCCCAATTCATCAAGTTGCGGCAAAAAGAACTCGTTGATCATTGCTCTGTAGCGCTCACCATTCAGAGTAACCGTTTGGCCCCGACCGATTTTTGGTCAAATAAATAGTCAGCAATATTCCGCGTTCTGGAGCAGTGTAGCGTAACATTGTTTATTAACGTGTATTTCGCATATGTTTACTACACAAATGTCAAAACAGAACTGACTTTAGGGACCAATCGCAAAATTTATAGCATTTTCTGATAGGAGGATAACTTTTGCGCCACCCTGTACATGCTTGAGAATAATCGCCACACTGCCCTCCACCTAAGTCTCATCGTCCCGATCAGACACATTGCCGTAACCAAACGCAGCTAGCCTTTCCAAATGGACCACCTTCATCTTATTCCCTGGCCTTCCCATAGTTTGTATGCGATATACCACATCGTTGATCCGTTATATGACTTTGTATGGGCCTTTCCAGTGACAGTACTAAATCTCCTTCTATAAAACCTTCCCAATTTATTGCTTTCTTGTACCTGGCCTTCAGCTTATCGCTCATGATCTTAGTCCGTGTTCTCACAAGTTCGTGAATTTCTCTCATTTCTTCTTCCAATACGCTAGTAGATTTCCGAGCATTTACTCCTGCATCAGCGTTTATCCCAAACTTCAAATCAGTTGGCAATCGAAGATCATTCCCGAAAATTACCTTTGCGGGAGTCTGACCAGTTGTTTCATGTACTGCAGGGCGATATGCCATTAGGAATAAGGAGATGTGAGTATCCCAATCCTTCTGGAACCTATCCACTACTTTCCTCAGGTGCTCTTCCAAAGTTGTATTGAATCGTTCCACCGTGCCATCTGACTTAGGATGTAGTGCAGTTGTTCGAGTTTTCCGAATGCCCAATGTCTCGCACATTTCCTGGAACACAGTTGATTCGAAATTTCTGCCTTGGTCAGAATGTATCTCCATCGGTGCACCAGACCTAGCTACCCAATTGTTAGTAAAGACTTCTGCTATGGTTACTGCCTCTTGATTTGGAATAGGATACACTTCTGGCCATTTGCTAAAATAGTCCATAACTACCAGTACATATTTGTTTCCGAGTTGGTAGTAGGAAATGGACCAGCTACATCCATGGCTATCCTCTTAAATGGCGCACCTGTGTTATACTGTTTCATTTGGCCATGGTTCCTTCAGCTTTGCGTTTTCGTCCACTTGAATTGCTGGGGTTACTGGAGCCAGTTCCGCAATAACGTGGTATGTGACCTGGTTTTCCGCACTTAAAGCATTTAAAGGCACCATTACTTTTTTTGTGTACTCCGTTCAACGCTTTCAGAATTGTGTCTACCCAGTCTGGCCGTTCTACCTCCACGCGGTGAGCTTTGTACGCCGGCTTACTTAATAGCGAGGCTGTTTCCTGCGTTAGAGCATGTGATACCGTCTCAGCAAATGATCTCTTGGGATTTGCATATGTGGCTCGCTTCGTCTCCACATCACGTATTCCATTTATAAAGCTTTGGACTTTTACCCTTTCTGTGTATTCTACGGGTGCGTCTGCGTTTGCTAGATGGGCCAACCTCTCGATATCCGAAGCAAATTCCTGCAATGTCTCATTAGGCTTCTGAAAGCAATTCTGTAGCTCTATTTGGTATATCTGTTTTCGACGTTCGCTACCATAGCGCCTCTCAACTGTACCCATCAATGCTTCATAATTATTGCGTTCACCGTCGGGAATCGTCTGTAAGATTTCGGCTGCAGGACCCTTCAATGCCACGAACAGTGCAGCAACTTTGTCTTCGGTGCCCCAATTATTCACCGCTGTCGTCTTCTCAAACTGTAGCTTAAAAACCTGGAAAGGAACAGAACCATCAAATGGCGGGGATTTTACCTTGGGAGTATTCGCTGAAGCAGATGGACGGTTCAGTTGCAACTCCTGTAATACGTGTATCTTGTTCTTCCAGCTGAGATGTCACGTGTCTTCTGTTCTTCCATTTTACGCGATATCTGAGTTAATACAGCCCATATCATGTTTGTGTCCACGGTTGCTACTGGATTCGGAGACTCCTTTTTTTCTTCCTTTTTTGTCGATGCCTCCTCCACAAGATGAAAAACATGATCATCAACGTTGATTCCTTCTGCTTCCATAGCCTCTCGCAATCGTGACTGTAACTCTGGTTTATTGCCTGTAGGGTTTAGTCCGCGTTGTTCCAACTCATTTTTGAGATGCTGAATCTTTAATTTATTCAACTTCGCCATGTCCTTGTAATCCTTTAAATCGCTGGAATTTATTTAACAATCCTACTTCTGACACCATTTGTGACGAATTCGATGATTCCTTAATTATCAATCCTGGGTTCGATCACTATAAAGTCAAATAAACACACGCACAGGTAATGTAACTAATACTCGTAGCTAGTTTTATTTACTAATAATAAACGCAAAACAATTTTAAGAGTTTGATAACTTTACAGTAATTCACTTAACAACACTTCAAAATAAACTGATCAACCTGCCTTGTTTGGTCACTGCCTTATATAGTCCGACAGGGTGCTACCCCTGCCTATAGAACCTTCTTGGTTGTTCGCTTTTCGTGTTCTGGAAGGGTCGGTGTTATTTATTGGCATCTCCTCTTTGCATCGTATTCGCAAACACTCGCGCCATCTCTCTTCCTAGTTACACGCATCGTTAACTCGGTTGTGTTTAACCAGTAGTGGGAGTGTTATTGAGTTAGGGATGGTACATGCTTGGGAATAATCGCCACAATACTAAAGTTTAATATGTCATAAAACTTCATAAAACGTGTCGAATTTGGATGAAATTTGGTTACATTTTCCTAGGTTTTGAACAAAGTTTGAAATTTGCTCTGGAATGTTTTTTATTACATAATGGGCTATACTTTTATAAAAAACATGTAAATTCTCTCCGCTATCTGTTTTTCCGCCGTTGTGTGCCCTGATTAAATTAATGAGAGTTTTCTTTTCGTTTTTCTTATTTCTACGTTACATATATATATGTATATATATATTTTTACTCTACTCCTTCATCGATATTTATTTATTTACGGTCTAAAAAGTACAAGCTTTTATACAGAATAATTAAAAATAGAAAACAATTCCAGTTTAAATTTATATAAACTGTTTTTAAAATTAAGAACGTTGCTGTATCGATTTGCTATGTGTACGGCTCTGGCTACTGGTTCATTCATTGCATAATTGGTTCTATGAGTAACCTCGATAAACAACCTATTATGTCGTAACTCACGCGAAGGGATATAGTAGATGAATAGATTTGACAGTTCAGCACAGTTGACATTACCATTAATTACATTATAAGCTAACATGAGTGAGATACAAGTTCTCCTTTCACACAAAGCCTGGACGCCGAGTAGTTAACGCCTGCTGTCATAGGATGGAAGGCCATTGGGCTAATGAAGCATATGTAGACGATTCTACTAAATACTTTCTGAACTCTTTCAATTTTATATGAACTCCCTTCATAAAATGGATTCCATATTATCGAGCAATATTCCAGACGACTTCGTATCAACGAGGTAAAAAGTGCTTTCAGCGTCATTGGATCCTTAGGGCCGGTTTCACCCACGCGACTAAGACTAAAACTAAGTCGTGACTTAAGTTAGCACAGATTCGAGACTAACTTAATTTTGGGTTTCACCAACTTAGCAACTTAAATAATTTTGAACACAACAACCCGATCAGCTGTTTTATGCATAGTAGTATTTTTTACCGCCGCCGTGGTGTGGAGGTAGTGTTGCCGGCCTACCACACCGAAGGTCCATGGTTCGAGCCCTGGTACAGGTAACATCAAAAGTGATTTGAAAAAAGTTTTTCAAAACGGGGTCGCTCCTCGACAGTGGTTTGGCAAACTCTCTGAGTGTATTTCTGCCATGACAGGCTTCTCAGCAAAAATTCGTCTCCTTTGTAGATGCCGTTCGGAGTCGGCAAAAAACTGTAGGTCCCACCAATTTGTAGGGAAAATTCAAATCGGCACACCACAAATTGGAAGAGAAGCTTGGCGCAAAAATCTCTTAGGAGGTTTATGATGATATACCTGTTGTATATCGCGCCATAAAGAGAGAGAGAGTATTTTTTACTACGTTTTAACTCCGCGCAACCCAGGTCGTTTCACAGTTGTAAATTTGAATTTATATTTCAGAAGGAAAATAAACAATAAAATTTAAAATGTCGCGAAAATCCACTTTTAATGCGTCCGAGACCAACAAGTTGGTCGAGATATGTGGCATAATAGAATGCAAAAAAACTGATTGCATCAGTGCTAAGCAAAAGGATGACGCTTGGGAGAAGATTGCCCAGGAGTTCAATGGTATAAACGAAATTTACCGGGAGTCGAGAGAGCTTAGGAAAAAATACGGCAACATAAAATATGCCACAAAATCCAAGGCAGCTGAAGAGCGGAGAGGCGTGTATGGTACTGGCGGTTGTCCTGCAGCTTCTGTATCTTTGACCGGTGTAGAGGAGAGGATGATGTCCATTTTGAACGAGAAGGAAATGGAGGGCGTTCCTAATACTGCCGACTCAGATGTAACGGAGGATACAAATGGTAATTCGTATTCCATTCTTTATGTAATTATTTCTTTACACTTTCAGCAGCTGACCCAGACATATCATTTGAGACGCCTGTAGCCGGTCCGTCCACTTTGCAAAGGAAGATAAGTACTCCGTTATTTATGCCTCGAAAAGCGGAGAGGAGCACCAAAGGTACATCGTGGGAGGTTTTGGCTTCTGTCAAAAGCAAGTGGACGGAAGCAAAAATGCAGGCGGAAATTTCCCTTGCAAAGAAGGAAGAGCAGAGAGTAGAGCTACAAATGAAGCTCATACGTGAAAGGCAGGAGGTGGATGTGTTGCAGTGTAGGGACCACCATGCATTGGAAATGGAGATCCTCAGCATTCGGCTGGAAAGGGAGAAGCTTGAGCTTAACAAATGATATAGCGCAAAACCACAGTGCCTTGAATTGTGTGGCTTACTTTATGTTGTCGTATTTTTTTAAGCTCTCTCGACTCCTAGTAAATTTCGTTTATACCATTGAACTCCTGAACAATCTTCTCCCAAGCGTCATTCTTTAGTTTAGCACTGATACAATCAGTTTTTTTGCATTCTATTATGCTACTGTACTTGCCACATATCTCGACCAACTTTTTGAATGTAAAATATATACGAATAAATATCATACATATTTCCAAATAAAAAACTTAATTTATTATTGTTATTGTTATCAAATACCTTATTATTACTTTGTAGTCGTTGTTAAATTCAATAAATACAAAATACAAATAGTGCAAAAAGTTAAATTTTATTCATAGTGGAAGATTTGTTTTTGGTATCTGATTCTGATTTGGATTGGTGATTGAAGATCACTAATGTTTATTATATACAAACATATTATTATTATTTATTTATTTAAAGTCGACAATCGAATACGGTCGACTAACAAATCGAACAAAGTAATGTAACTTAGAAATAACTATAAAATAAAATTAACTGCTAACAATGTGAATTTACGACTTGAGTTTACGACGTTACGACAACGTCTGTGCCTTTTTCTCGCTGCTTCCTTATACCGCCGTTCTGATTGCCGTGCCAACCATGTTTACAATTTTCCAGTATGCCAGTTCGTGCTTTATGTGCTGCTAGCTGAGCTTCAATTTCAGAACGTAGATCATCATTTTGTGACCTACAAATTAATTTTAAAAAAAATATTATTGTAATAACAACAACAACAGAAATGATTTCAAACTAGCAAAATAAGCATGCACAAAGAAATATTACGGTTCTTGGCCTCAACATAAATTGTAACCATGCAGCAAACAGAAAACTATGCAGTATTTGGTATATGTTTACTTTAGGAAACAACAGTTACTGTTAAAACACGACCAACATTGTCGGGAAGGGTATCAAAGGACGCGTTTTGACCTCCGTATTAATAATCCGAAAGCGGAAAATAAATATTTTGTTTCAATGAAAAGTTTTTGGCAAAAAACCAAAAATTATGCTGGTCCGATGCCAAATGGGGGCGTGATCCATGGTATTTATGTACAGAACACCGGTCCAACGTCGACTACGTAATCCCCAATATTTCTGCAAAAAACTGACATCTGTATATTTCGGAACACCCAATATGTGTGATAATATGTGCAAATATCTCTTGACAGAAATATATATATTGACTTCGGATTATTGCGCGTCCTTTGATACCTTTCCCGAATGCCTATCACATTGTGTAGTTATCTAAAAGGGAAATTATAATTACAGTGATTAAATGAAAATAGGCTAAGTTATGTAGTAAGCATGTACAAAGTTAATTAACTTACGATATCAATTTGCGTTGACTTTTTGGTAGATTGCTGTACCAGATCGTGTGAACAAATTGTCCGATCAATCGATCCAAAAAAGTTTCTCTTGATCTGGACTTAAGACGTGACGGATGGTATTTATTAGATAATTCACTGGTAGTGGCAGATGCAATTGCTGAAGACGTGGTGGTGGGTTTAATTCCTAAAAAGAGAATTTATGTTATTATAAAATTTATTATTAAAGTGCGTTTAAAAAAATTACATTTGGGCAAAATATGTATCTATTATTCTTCTTCTGGTGTGGTCATTTCGAGAACGTCCTTCATTTGAGCGGTTTGGTGGGACAGTTAAAACATCAGGCACAGCATCATAAACTTCAGGCGCTAGTTGTGGTGCAGATTTGTCATTAAATCTAATACAAACATTGTTTAGAACTGCCGTTGCAACGATAATGTAAGGAACTGTAGTGACTTTCATTTGTATCCCCATCGATAGCACAGGAAATCTGCGCTTCCACACACCATATGAACGCTCAACGTAATTGCGTGTTCTGATGTGCGACTCATTATAGAGACTTTCTGCTCTATTTCTGCAATTTAAAAGCGGGGTCAACACCACGTTTGTATTTTCATAACCACTGTCAGCAACAATGATGGCATTATTAAACTCCCCCTCTTCCAACCGATAGCAAATACGCGAATTACGGAAAATTCTTGAGTCATGCACAGATCCTGGCCATCGGGCAACAATGTCTAGAATGTTTAAATTAATGTCACAAACCGTTTGAACATTGAAAGAAAAAAAAACACTTCCGGTTACGGAAGACTTCGCCATCATCACCTCCTGTATAGAATTATGTTATTGTATTTTGATTTGCACATTAACATACTAACCTGCCGACAAGATTTTTACATGGGTGCAGTCCATTGCGCCAATAACGCGCGGAAAATTTGCCTTTTCTTTGAAAGCAGCCTGTGCTTCCAAGCGCCCCTGTGCTGTTTCAGGAAATTTTATAAAATCTGGTCGCAAGGATGCTATATGGTGCGATACAATTTTTATGGCACGGGAAGCACTTGCTTTAGAAACGCCGGAAAGATCTGCCACTGTTTGTTGAAAAGATCCGGATGCATAGAACCGGAGTGCTATAAAAAACATTTCATGTGGCTGCAATGCATTATTGCTGCTAATGGAAAATTAATTTAGAGAAAATATACATGTTACATGTAAAACAAAGTTACATTACCGCATTCCTGCATACATATTTTCTTTTATTAGCGAAAGTACAAACCAAGCAGCATCTTTGCACATACGAAAACGTTCGCGAAAGTCGACATCGTCGTAGCTTTGAAAAAAATTAGGACGGTCCTTTATTTTTCTCTTTCGTCTGAGGACGATCACGTCTAGAGTATGAAAATCACAATCACTCTCGTCCGAATCAAATATATCCATTATAATTGGATTTTTTAATATTTTACGCCACTTCTAAAATTTTTTGTACCACTTCAGACAAATGTCAATTTTATATTAGCTATTAGCGGTGTTGCTGTAGTTGCACAACACAAAATAGTAACATTTTTGACATATAAGTGTTAGACGACAGCAACACTGACTTTTAGTCGAGAATAAGTCAACTGCTAGGCTGAAAAAGTGAAACTGGTGAAACTGAAAAAGTGAAAAACTCGACTTAACTAAGTTGAAACCGGGCCTTAAAGTCTCCAGAATTGCGTCTTATAAATCCAACCATTGCAAACCCCTTCGAAGCTATAAAGTCAATGTGGCGAGAGAATGAGAGTTTGGTGTCGAAAATGACACCCAGGTCTTTAATCTCATATGAACGATTAAAGGTTCGGCATTTAAATTGTAACTGAAATAAGTTGTAGTTGACTTTTTCGAATATGAAACAACGCAGCACTTATATACATTCAAAAACAAATTATTGTCAATACAATATTCAGCAAAAGAATCGAGGTCTGATTGTAAATTGGCACAGTCGGAAATATTACGGGCTGTCAAGAACAATTTGACATCATCTGCAAACATTAGTCATTTGGCGAAGTTGAAACAATTAGGCAAATCATTAATAAAAATCAGGAATAATAAAGGGCCGCTATGAGTTCCCTGTAGAATTCCCGACCAAGCGTCGATAAATAAGGATGACTTTACGTCTCCAATTGAAACAAATACCCTCCTATTCGATAAGAAACTAGAGAAAAACCTCAATAAGTTACCTTCGATTTCATACATCTCCAGCTTACGCAGTAGTATCCTGTGATCAACTTTATCAAATGCTTTCGAGAAGTCAGTGTAAATGACATCAAGTTGCGTATATGTCTCAAATGCATCGATAATTCTGTTGGTCAATAAAGCTAAGTTGGTAGAAGTGGATCTCCCAGGAAAAAAAACATGCTGGCAGTCAACAATGGCCTTACCTATGTGATCAAATAATTTGCGTTGGATTATGTCATCGAATATCTTTGCCAGAGTTCCCTGTTTAACTATGGGTCCATAGTTGCAGACATCGTTGCGGTCACCACTCTTATACATATATGGGATTAATTGAACAAAGCTTCCACGAATCTAAGAAAATTCCACAGGTCAGACATTCTTGAAAAAGAAGTGACAGGGCTCCGCCACAACATTTGAACAAATTTTAAAAAACATAGGACAGAATCGCTCCGTATCAGATTTTGTACTGTTTGTCAATTTTGAGATTGACAGAAGCACATCATCGGTCGTAATAGCGAAGGAAGAAATAGATAAAGCAGGCGCAGAAAGGTGGGTAGAACCTTGTGGGGATGTAGATTTTAGATACACTTTTTGAAAGAGTTTGGCAAACAGGTTGCATGCACCTTGCGTGTTGCTGGATACTTCACCATCATATTCCATACTAGTCGGAAAACCGTTAGTTTTCCTTTTAGAATTTATGACAGACCAAAAACAGGATGGGTTTGATTTCAAGTTAGACTCTATTTTGAGCATATAGTTCTTATAAAGAAACTTATTAAGGCAATCAAATGTTTTCTTAAGATATAGATAAGACGATCAATTTCATCATTGCTCTTTTTAAGTTTCTTAAACGCTTTATTCTTAGAGTTCTTGAGGCTACTCAGCTTCGCATTAAACCAAGGCGGCTTATTACTCGGAACCGATCTCTTTAAAGGTACAAAATTCGAGATTGATGATAAGAGTTTTTTACGCAAATTTGCGTAAGAGGCTTCTGGGCTATTAGCTGCAAACTCAATCATGGCTATAGTGTCAGCCCTGGAATAATTATATGCGAAAGAGGGTTCCGCTGGTTTCTTAACGAAGTTATAGCACTCGAACTTGACAATCAAGGTGTTGTGCTGAAGACTATTTTACAGAATCGGAGACGAGCATTCAAGGCATGACAATCTGAGATCATCGGATCCAAAACTTAGGTCTAGGAAACTACCGTTACTGTTAGGATAGTAGTTGCATTGTTTAAGGCCATGTGAGAACAGGGTGCTTACAACTAGCATATCGATATCGGTTTTAATATTGGATAGAGCATTGCAATCATTCAACCAAGAGATATTGCTTAAATTAAAGTCTCCTAAGTATACAATCTCAGATATATTAATATTACCAATGACAGATGTCAAATTATCCATATGTCTCTGATAGATGGTGATGTCGCTGCTTGGTGGAATATAAGACAATAGGAAAATTATTGTTTTATTCCCAGCAAACTCTACGCTCACACAAATCTGTTCTATATCACCATTATTATACAAGGTGGCGCAAAAGCAATCCTCCTATCAGAAAATGCTATAAATTTTGCGATTGGCCCCTAAAGTCAGTTCTGTTTTGACATTTGTGTAGTAAACACATGCGAAATACACGTTAATAAACAATGTTACGCTACACTGCTCCAGAACGCGGAATATTGCTGACTATTTATTTGACCAATAATCGGTCGGGGCCAAACGGTTACTGTGAATGGTGAGCGCTACAGAGCAATGATCAGCGAATTCTTTTTGCCGCAACTTGATGAATTGGGATTGGAAAACATGTGGTTCCAACAAGACGGTGCAACAGCACACACTGCACGTGCCACAACCGATATGCTGAACATCGGAAGCTTACTTTTGCGCCACCTTGTAGTTAATATTGATGGATTTACTACAAAGATCAGCCCTGACAGCAAGCAGTACACCACCACACAGTGGTCCAAATGTTCAATCAAGCTGGAAGAAAATAAAATTGTCGACAATCTTGAAAACAACAATTTTTTTTGTTTATAAGTTAGAAAGTGTCAACAGTGCATAACGGTATATTTGTTTTGTTTTAATTCGCCGAAATAGCTTCGCTTTATGCTTTGAAAAACAGGTGTCTAGATTGTTCATACAATATTGATTGCAAAGTTGATCTTTATTTTAAAAAGTGGAGTGGTTTTAAAGTAATTCAAAAAGTCTGTATATTTTCTGTGGATAAACCTAATTAAGGTGAAGATATTAGTAATTATTTCTGTGTATAAATATTTGTTGAATGTGATAATTTGTTTAGATAAAAGTTCGTTGTATCACATGAGGTTCTAGCACGTGGCAATTCTTTCAATATTAAAATTCGATTACAGTTTTGGGTAGGACTTTATCCGACTTATACTGTGATTTATGAATTTTTGTAAAATAAATTATATCAGCTTTTCAATGTTAACATAATCAGCGGCCAGTTTTTGCCTAAATGATTTATTTTTCGCCCACAGTGGGAAATGCCGATAACAAGGAGGGAACTTTACAATGTTTGGTGTAGTGAGAAACAGCAGAAAGAAAAAAGCAATGCTGTTTTAAAATATATTTTCAACTATATCGGGGTTCAAAGTGAAGAAAATAATTATTATAGTAGAGATGTGTGGCAATCTGTTTATGTTTTTATATCCATTTTGAAAAAAAGTGGACGCAGGCCCATCGAACAAAGCTTGTGTTTGAGACTTCAAATAAAGTTTGGTTAGATAAGATATTTGTTGTTCCAACCAAACCTTCGACAACTTTTGAAGAAGAATCATTAGAGAAAGGATCAACATCTAAGCGTGGAAGACCTTGAAAAGAATTTTTGGATCAAAGCGAGAGAGCTAAGCGAACGCAAGTAGCACCTTTATTGGAGAGTTGGTCGCCAGAAGAATTAGGTTTTGCTGCTGGAGTAAATCTCTATAAATCTGGAAAGAGAGATGCTGCAAACATTGTCAAATCTATAAGATATTCCCCGTCAAAAGGGTCACAGTTAAAAAAAAATTTAATTTTTCTTTTAAGGAACCAGTACCTTACACTTTAAATGAGGCTTTAGTTTTATATATTGATGGTGGATACACGAAAAGCACATACAACCTGATGCGATCGAGTGCAAAAAGTCGCAATGCCAACATCTACCCCTCATACAATAAACTTTTGGAGGCTAAAATGGAGTGCTTTCCAAAAGATGGTATTAAAATTTCCGATATATCGGCTGAAGTGTCTTTGCAAAATTTGGTAGATCACACTAAGGCACTACAAATGCAATGAGCTTGTTTTGACATTTAAGTGGGGATGTGATGGCTGCAGCGGCCATTCGCGATATAAGCAAACGTTTGATGAGAATAGCGAAAAAAAACAGACGAATTTTTGTTTGCAATTTGTTTGGTTCCCTTGCAACTCAAAGAAAATAACAAAACTATTTGGCACAACCCACGCCCATCTTCTACAAGATTTTGTAGGCCGATCAAATTTTCTTTGGAAAAGAAAGTAAGTCGCTGGTTGAAAAAGAAATAAATGCCATAAAAGCTCAAATTGCTGCGATAGTTCCAACTCAAATTTTTGAAGAAGATGAACAAATTAATGTCAATCATAATTTTTATTTGACAATGATTGATGGGAAAATATTCTCGACAATCACGAATTCTTCTTCACAATGTTGTGGAATTTGTAGAGCATCGCCGAAATTTATGAATAACCTGAGTACAGTAGAAACATTTGACCTGAAAGAAAACCTTTATGAGTATGGCTTGTCAACATTATACGCTTGGATAAGGTGTTTTGAATATGTCCTTCTTTATTGATCGCCTGAAAAAAGAAATGGGCTTGCTGGTTGATATTTGCAAGACGGGATGTGGCACAACGAATGACGGCAACACGGCTAGAAGATTTTTTCAACTACCAGCTTTAGCTTCCGAAATAACTGATGTAGATGAAAAATTAATAAAGAGATTTGCAGTAATTTTGTGGTTTTGCTATTAATGTGGACGCATTTCGAGATTATGCGATGCAGACAGCACAGCTGTACATAGAATTGTATTCATGGTATTATATGCCATCGGTGTTCACAAAGTTTTAGTGCATGGGGCAGACATTATTCAATATGATGCACTGCTAATTGGAATGTTATCCGAGGAAGCCTTGGAATCTCGAAATAAGAATTTCAGGAATGTCCGAGAGAATCATAACGAAAAATGTCGCGAGAAAAACAATGCACGATCTCTCCCACTATCTACTTTTATCATCGGATCCTCTTATATCATCTTTTTCAACCAAACCTTCTCTTCGTTATAGCAGTACAGAGCCTTTATCTAAAGAAGTAACAGCATTACTTTCAGACGCGTTTGACGGGCTAGTTCCACAGTCAGAAGTCGATTCGGAAAGTTGTGTAGATTCTGATTGAAGAATTCAAAACAGGTATTTGATATTTTTTAACACACTTAAACTATTTCTCAATAAATCATAACGTTTTATAAAGTCAAGCAAATTTTATTCTGGCTACAACTATGAGATACCCATTTTACCGATTGCTCTTATTTTTGATCAGAACATCCATTTTGATGGAAGCATTCAGCATGCAAAGTTTCACATCGATACACCTTCGCAAAACCAAGTTATGATTTTTTTTCAGCTAGATTGAGCGTTTGGACCACTGTGCACCACCTCTCTCAAGACCAGTTGCAGTTGGGCAACGATCATTTCGCTCATATGTGTTTAGCTATGTTTGCAAAAAACGAATACTTATGTATATACAGGGTGGCGCAAAAGTAATCTTCCCATCAGAAAATGCTATAAATTTTGCGATTGGCCCCTAAAGTCAGTTCTGTTTTGACATTTGTGTAGTAAACACATGCGAAATACACGTTAATAAACAATGTTACGCTACACTGCTCCAGAACGCGGAATATTGCTGACTATTTAATTCGGTCGGTGAAAAACGGTTACTGCGCAAAAGTAATCCTCCTATCAGAAAATGCTATAAATTTTGCGATTGGCCCCTAAAGTCAGTTCTGTTTTGACATTTGTGTAGTAAACACATGCGAAATACACGTTAATAAACAATGTTACGCTACACTGCTCCAGAACGCGGAATATTGCTGACTATTTATTTGACCAATAATCGGTCGGGCCCAAACGGTTACTGTGAATGGTGAGTGCTACAGAGCAATGATCAACGAGTTCTTTTTGCCGTAACTTGATGAATTGGGATTGGAAAGCATGTGGTTCCAACAAGACGGTGCAACAGCACACACTGCACGTGCCACAACCGATATGCTGAACATCGGAAGCTTACTTTTGCGCCACCTTGTAGTTAATATTGATGGATTTACTACAAAGATCAGCCCTGACAGCAAGCAGTACACCACCACACAGTGGTCCAAATGTTCAATCAAGCTGGAAGAAAATAAAATTGTCGACAATCTTGAAAACAACAATTTTTTTTGTTTATAAGTTAGAAAGTGTCAACAGTGCATAACGGTATATTTGTTTTGTTTTAATTCGCCGAAATAGCTTCGCTTTATGCTTTGAAAAACAGGTGTCTAGATTGTTCATACAATATTGATTGCAAAGTTGATCTTTATTTTAAAAAGTGGAGTGGTTTTAAAGTAATTCAAAAAGTCTGTATATTTTCTGTGGATAAACCTAATTAAGGTGAAGATATTAGTAATTATTTCTGTGTATAAATATTTGTTGAATGTGATAATTTGTTTAGATAAAAGTTCGTTGTATCACATGAGGTTCTAGCACGTGGCAATTCTTTCAATATTAAAATTCGATTACAGTTTTGGGTAGGACTTTATCCGACTTATACTGTGATTTATGAATTTTTGTAAAATAAATTATATCAGCTTTTCAATGTTAACATAATCAGCGGCCAGTTTTTGCCTAAATGATTTATTTTTCGCCCACAGTGGGAAATGCCGATAACAAGGAGGGAACTTTACAATGTTTGGTGTAGTGAGAAACAGCAGAAAGAAAAAAGCAATGCTGTTTTAAAATATATTTTCAACTATATCGGGGTTCAAAGTGAAGAAAATAATTATTATAGTAGAGATGTGTGGCAATCTGTTTATGTTTTTATATCCATTTTGAAAAAAAGTGGACGCAGGCCCATCGAACAAAGCTTGTGTTTGAGACTTCAAATAAAGTTTGGTTAGATAAGATATTTGTTGTTCCAACCAAACCTTCGACAACTTTTGAAGAAGAATCATTAGAGAAAGGATCAACATCTAAGCGTGGAAGACCTTGAAAAGAATTTTTGGATCAAAGCGAGAGAGCTAAGCGAACGCAAGTAGCACCTTTATTGGAGAGTTGGTCGCCAGAAGAATTAGGTTTTGCTGCTGGAGTAAATCTCTATAAATCTGGAAAGAGAGATGCTGCAAACATTGTCAAATCTATAAGATATTCCCCGTCAAAAGGGTCACAGTTAAAAAAAAATTTAATTTTTCTTTTAAGGAACCAGTACCTTACACTTTAAATGAGGCTTTAGTTTTATATATTGATGGTGGATACACGAAAAGCACATACAACCTGATGCGATCGAGTGCAAAAAGTCGCAATGCCAACATCTACCCCTCATACAATAAACTTTTGGAGGCTAAAATGGAGTGCTTTCCAAAAGATGGTATTAAAATTTCCGATATATCGGCTGAAGTGTCTTTGCAAAATTTGGTAGATCACACTAAGGCACTACAAATGCAATGAGCTTGTTTTGACATTTAAGTGGGGATGTGATGGCTGCAGCGGCCATTCGCGATATAAGCAAACGTTTGATGAGAATAGCGAAAAAAAACAGACGAATTTTTGTTTGCAATTTGTTTGGTTCCCTTGCAACTCAAAGAAAATAACAAAACTATTTGGCACAACCCACGCCCATCTTCTACAAGATTTTGTAGGCCGATCAAATTTTCTTTGGAAAAGAAAGTAAGTCGCTGGTTGAAAAAGAAATAAATGCCATAAAAGCTCAAATTGCTGCGATAGTTCCAACTCAAATTTTTGAAGAAGATGAACAAATTAATGTCAATCATAATTTTTATTTGACAATGATTGATGGGAAAATATTCTCGACAATCACGAATTCTTCTTCACAATGTTGTGGAATTTGTAGAGCATCGCCGAAATTTATGAATAACCTGAGTACAGTAGAAACATTTGACCTGAAAGAAAACCTTTATGAGTATGGCTTGTCAACATTATACGCTTGGATAAGGTGTTTTGAATATGTCCTTCTTTATTGATCGCCTGAAAAAAGAAATGGGCTTGCTGGTTGATATTTGCAAGACGGGATGTGGCACAACGAATGACGGCAACACGGCTAGAAGATTTTTTCAACTACCAGCTTTAGCTTCCGAAATAACTGATGTAGATGAAAAATTAATAAAGAGATTTGCAGTAATTTTGTGGTTTTGCTATTAATGTGGACGCATTTCGAGATTATGCGATGCAGACAGCACAGCTGTACATAGAATTGTATTCATGGTATTATATGCCATCGGTGTTCACAAAGTTTTAGTGCATGGGGCAGACATTATTCAATATGATGCACTGCTAATTGGAATGTTATCCGAGGAAGCCTTGGAATCTCGAAATAAGAATTTCAGGAATGTCCGAGAGAATCATAACGAAAAATGTCGCGAGAAAAACAATGCACGATCTCTCCCACTATCTACTTTTATCATCGGATCCTCTTATATCATCTTTTTCAACCAAACCTTCTCTTCGTTATAGCAGTACAGAGCCTTTATCTAAAGAAGTAACAGCATTACTTTCAGACGCGTTTGACGGGCTAGTTCCACAGTCAGAAGTCGATTCGGAAAGTTGTGTAGATTCTGATTGAAGAATTCAAAACAGGTATTTGATATTTTTTAACACACTTAAACTATTTCTCAATAAATCATAACGTTTTATAAAGTCAAGCAAATTTTATTCTGGCTACAACTATGAGATACCCATTTTACCGATTGCTCTTATTTTTGATCAGAACATCCATTTTGATGGAAGCATTCAGCATGCAAAGTTTCACATCGATACACCTTCGCAAAACCAAGTTATGATTTTTTTTCAGCTAGATTGAGCGTTTGGACCACTGTGCACCACCTCTCTCAAGACCAGTTGCAGTTGGGCAACGATCATTTCGCTCATATGTGTTTAGCTATGTTTGCAAAAAACGAATACTTATGTATATACAGGGTGGCGCAAAAGTAATCTTCCCATCAGAAAATGCTATAAATTTTGCGATTGGCCCCTAAAGTCAGTTCTGTTTTGACATTTGTGTAGTAAACACATGCGAAATACACGTTAATAAACAATGTTACGCTACACTGCTCCAGAACGCGGAATATTGCTGACTATTTAATTCGGTCGGTGAAAAACGGTTACTGCGCAAAAGTAATCCTCCTATCAGAAAATGCTATAAATTTTGCGATTGGCCCCTAAAGTCAGTTCTGTTTTGACATTTGTGTAGTAAACACATGCGAAATACACGTTAATAAACAATGTTACGCTACACTGCTCCAGAACGCGGAATATTGCTGACTATTTATTTGACCAATAATCGGTCGGGCCCAAACGGTTACTGTGAATGGTGAGTGCTACAGAGCAATGATCAACGAGTTCTTTTTGCCGTAACTTGATGAATTGGGATTGGAAAGCATGTGGTTCCAACAAGACGGTGCAACAGCACACACTGCACGTGCCACAACCGATATGCTGAACATCGGAAGCTTACTTTTGCGCCACCTTGTATATAGCAGAAAAGGGAAATCAATGAAAAATTTTAAAAAATTTAAAATAATAATATCTGTGTTATGAGTTTCAACTCATAGTATTTATGTCAAGTTTACTTCTAGTTATAAATATATATGTATGCATACTTGCGTATGAATGGTTGGTGTTTTTACTTACATTGCATTAGGGTGCTCCAATGATGACTTGTTCTATTACAAGTTGACTATTGCATATTTTTTTTAGTAAGTATGCATATTTACAAATATAGTCTTAAACGCATAGGCTACCTTAATTTTAAGTTTTGAACCTAATTACTTCAGTTACATGCTCCCGTGTTTATACGAGGTGTGTTCAAAAAGTATCGCGTATTTTGTGTTTTTTCAAAAATTATTTATTTATTCATGAATATCTATTTTGTCCCCTTCAAAGTAATCCCCATGAGATATTATACACTTGTGCCAACGGTTTTTCCAATCTTCGAAGCACTTCAAAAAATCATTTTTTTTGTACCTTGTTCAGCTCCTCCTTCGATGCCGTCTTTATCTCGTCAAGAGAAGCGTAACGTCGTCCTTTCATGGGTCTCTTCAGTTTAGGGAACAAGAAAAAGTCACAGGGGGCCAGATCTGGGGAATACGGTGGCTGCGGCATCATTAGTGTGTTGTTTTTGGCCAAAAAGTCGCACAAGCAACGATGCGTGAGCAGGGGCGTTATCGTGGTGCAAAAGCCAATTTTTGTTCTTCCACAAATCCGGGCGTTTCTGGCGGATTGCTTCGCGCAAATTGCGCATAACTTGCAGGTAATATTCCTTATTGACCGTTCTTCCCTGTGGCAAGAACTCATGATGCACCACGCCCCTGCAATCGAAGAAAACTGTCAGCAAAACTTTCACATTCGACCGAACTTGGCGCGCTTTTTTCGGTCTTGGTTCGTGCGGCAGCTTCCATTGAGATGATTGAGCTTTGGTTTCCACGTCATAACCATAAACCCACGATTCGTCACCAGTTATGACCCTCTGGAGCAAATTTGGGTCGTCGCGGACAGAGTTTAACATCTCATTAGCAATGTTCAGACCGGAAAAATCACTATGTCAAAAAAGAATGGCCATCAAGATCTGCATTGAATCCAGGTTCCCACAACGTCATACGACCACCCTTAATTCAGCCTTCCAAATATTGGCTGCCACCACTACATATCAAGTTGGGAGTCATAAAACAGTACGTGAAAGCTCTGAATAAAGATCGTGATTGTTTTGCGTACTTGACAGGAAAGTTCCCTGCAATAAGTGATGCGAAATTGAAAGACGGAATTTTTGATGGACCGCAAATACGATCTTTATTTCAGGATGCAAATTTTGAAGGAACAATGAACCATACAGAAAAAGCAGCTTGGGTAAGCTTCAAAAATGTTTCACAAAACTTTTTGGGAAATAACAAAAGTGAGGATTACAGCACTTTAGTTGACGCATTGCTAGAAAACTACAAAAATTTGGGTTGTTTAATGAATCTCAAATTACAGTTTTTAGAATCTCATCTTGACCACTTCCCTGACAATTGTGGAGACTATAGTGAAGAACAGGGAGAACGTTTTCGCCAAGACATCAGTGAAATGGAGAGTAGATACCAAGGAAATTGGAGTGTTAACATGGTGGCAGATTTTTGTTGGATGTTAGAAAGAGAAGTACCCGAAGAAAATCGTAAACGAAAGAGGAATCCACTACGAAGATCATTTGAGGATAAAAGAGTGCGATACAAACGAAGGAAAGTTTAGGATTCGTAAAAATCATTTCTTTCTATCTTTTTATGTCTTGTGTTTTTCACAGATTCCAAGTTATTTGATATATCTACGTTATAGGGTATTTATTTTAGGCATTAAATCATGTTCAATCAATTTTTTTTCTGTTATGAATGGTCATTTTTACAATTTTTTTGAATTTCTCCAGCTTTAGAGGGTGAATAGACTAAAAAAATTAAGATGCGAATGGAAGACATCAAAAGATATAAAATTTTATCTGAATTGGACCAGAAGATTTTTTTTTTATCATGAAAACTATATTTTTTGGGAATTTTCGAGAGTTTTGTGTGATTTTTCACATAACGGCTCGTGGTCTGAGTAAAGTTTCGAATCATATTCAGCGGATGGAAATACATGAAAATCACGCTTAGTTTAGTTCCAAAAAATTTTTTATCATTAAAACTGCCAATTTTCATCATTTTTACGGTTTTTCCAAGTTTTCTCGAAATTTGAAGATAAACGGGTCAAACTGACCTCGAATTCGGATTCAGCGGACCCGTAGGTACATCCGGTCAAATGCACATTCCACTTAATTTTTTTTGTGTGCCGGTATAATTCTGCTTTTTCTTTATTAAGAATTTTTATTAGTTAAGTCTCCAAAAAAAAATGGAATACAATAAGTACGCCTTCGGCAAATTTTAAGAAAAAAATTATCGGGAATGATTTTGGAAATAAAAGGTTGAATCCAAATGTGAAAAAAAGTTTGCTTCAGGAATTGTTTTATTCTTTCCTTTTTTTATAACCGGTGATTATTAAGCGGTTTTGTTTTAATATTTTTGTGCTTTTCGCTAGATGACACTACGAGATTTGAGGTATCCTTCCCAACTATGACTTTCACGTGGAAAGGAGCTTGGTCGCCTATGAACATAGTAAAACAATGGCTTTACAGAAAACCCTTACCTATTATGGCCAGTATAACTACGTACTTTAGATGAATTATGGCTTCGAGTCTTGAATAACTCTCGGATGTAGAAGGTATGAAGTACGCTGCAAGATGTCGAGGATTCTTTCAGGAATACTTTCTGTCGTACTTCTAAACTTTAAAGTCGGGTAGATTGTATATTATATATTTTTTTCAACCGCCAGCTTTATTTGTTTTTCAAATGAAGCGTTTTATGTACGCGTCACTGTGCTAAATTTTTAAAATACTTGTCTAAGGCACTTATTATACAGAGTCGCGATTGCTCAAAAAATTTCTGATTTAAACTTTTTACTATACAATTCCGTGTAGTCTGCTATCGATGCGTAAAGGAAATGGCAGAGAAAATGATCAGCGAGGCACTTGACACCTTCGTCATTCAGTTCTCTTAGTTGATCTGATAGGTTTTGGTTAGTGTTGGCTAACGTACACATATTGTAAGATATTTTTATACGTTTCATGAACATGAAATGGTATTATAACTTTGGTCCGATGTTTGCAAGTATGAGAAGAAGAAGAGAGAGACCCACCAATAAGTATACGAACGGATCAGGGCGATGAACTGAGTCGATTTAGCCATGTCCGTCTGTCCATCTATCTGTTTGTACGCAAACTAGTCCCTCTTGATGAAATTTGGTATGGAGCCGCCATTTTGCATGAGATTAATCATTCGTCGGAATCATCAAGATCGGATCAATACAACGCATAGCTCCCATACAATCGATAGTTTCAATAAATTGGTTTTTTTTGCAATTAAAAAGCTAGGAACGTTAAACTTTGCAGGTTTGGTACTTATTATGTATGTAATGTGTGTAGTGAAAATCAGCCGGATCAGACCTACATAACATATAGCACCCATACAATCGATTGTTCCGATAAATGGGGCTTGGGCTATGTATCTTTAAATTATCAGTTTTGAAGAGTTTTTACTAATTGTGCGTAAGGTTCGGACACTTAAAACCGTGATGCGTATTCATGAAAAGTATAAAGCCTTCGGCACAGTCGAAGACAGCCCTTTCCTTACTTGATTTTTTTATGTCTGGTCTAGGTGATCAATGTTGTATACGACCATAATACAATTTCTGGTGTCAATATCGTTTTATGGTAGATTTTAGAAAATTAGCCCATTACTGGCCATCACACAACAGATTTACAAGCACGTTGTACAAGTACAGCGTCCTGAAAAACTGGAAAATGGCAAAGTGTTACTATTTAAGCGGCTGCATTTCCTTCGCATGAAAAGCTTACCTGGCATATCTTCCAGTGCGTAACAAGATCTGCCTACTTTGTCCCGAACTCTAACTTTAACAAATTTTTCGCCAACTTGCTATTAAACCTTTGTGAAGATTTACTCAACGTGAAATTACGACGCAAAACTGTTTGACCAATGTTGTCAGTGACGACCGCAGATTGTATCTTTTACAATTTGTTTCGTATGCTCTTTTCATGTTCTCTCATACCAAATCTCGAACAAAGCCAAAATTTTCATGTCTACTATCTTGAGTCTCAATCTTGCCTTCATTTACCATACTTGTTAAAAAAGAAGCCGAAAATTTTTTGCAATCCGTAATTATATTTTATTTTTACTTATAATCGTAAGGATTAAAAAATTAATTCGTATACCTCTGCCGTCTACGTACGTACTGATTTCATATGCCCTCACACAGTTTTCGTGTACCGAAATTCTTCATGTTTCAGATCACCTCATGCATATTCGTGGGCAGAGGAACAGTGGGATTTATGTCGGCCGTATTGCCAGATTATTCGCAACACTCCCCCCTGGTATATCCTGTCCATCATGGTGTACCGTGTCCATCAGATCCATCACAGCGATTTTGGTAGCCGGTCTTTCATAAATTCCCGATGCAGTCTGTAGCGTAGCACTTCTTACTCTGGCGTCCTTACCCTTTCGTACTTCGATCACCCTACCCTTGGGCCAACAGTTTCTTGGGTTATTTGGATCGACTATGTACGCGATATCTCCTACTTCGATAGCTTTTACGTCTGTAAACCATTTAGTTCTTCTGGTGATGGTAGGAAAATATTCGTTGACCCAACGCCGCCAAAACGCTTCAGCCAGTTGTTGCGATGTTCGCCAGCCACGACGCATTACTATGCCCTCTGAAACCGGTTCTGCTAACGGCTTAGCACCGCTGGAGCTACCTAGTAAAAAATGGTTAGGAGTAAGTGCCTCTTCACCCTCATGTTCAATGGGAATATAAGTCAAGGGATGGGAGTTGACCGTCATCTCCACCTCCATAAATGTAGCGCGAAGAATCTCATCGTTAGGTCTATAAGTGATCAAAATCCGTTGAAGTATAGTCTTGACTGAGCGAAGAAGTCGCTCCAAAGCTCCTCCCATGTGTGGAGATGCGGGTGGTATAAAATGCCACTCCGATGAAGCGGAAGTAAAAGTTTTCATTAGGAGTTTCTTATCCAAAAGCTCAAATTCAGACCTCATTTCTCTTTCGGCGCCCTTAAAATTTGTGCCGTTGTCACTCCATATCTACAAGGGACTTCCTCTGCGCGCTATAAAATTTCGCACGGCTAAAATACAAGAATCAGTGGATAGTGAATATGCTATTTCCAGGTGCACAGCTCTGGTTGTCAACCAGGTGAATAATACCCCGTATCGTTTCTCCGTGCTTCTTCTGACTGCTACTAGAAGAGGACCAAAGTAGTCCACGCCTACATAGGAGAACGGACGGCAAAATGGCACAGTACAAGCTAGGGGCAAACATGCCATTCTAGGTGGTTGTGGCTTAACACTTCTATTTTTGCAAACTTGACAATTGCGTCGAACCTTTTTTGTAGCAACGCGCAGTTTTGGCACCCAATATTTTTGGCGTATTTCGTTAACGACGGTTTCCATGTTGCAATGGTGAGATTTAATGTGAAAATCGTTTATGATCAAGTGCGTGATGTGGTGGCTGTGTGGCAGCAAAACTGGGTCTGGTCGCCCTTCAATCTTAACACGTCCATCTATTCTCAAGACACCGTAACTATCTAAATAGGGTGACAACTTGTATATATCGCTGGATTTGCAAATGGCCTTCCCAGTTGACAACGCAGCTATTGAGTCTTTGAAAACATCATTTTGAGCTTTTTTCCAAAGATAACGTTCTGCCTTACAAAAATCGTCGGTGTTTGGCATGCCATATACGGTCGGATTACCGTGCACCGCTTTTAATCAAATGCGAGCGCAATAAAATATCATGGAAGTTGCCTTGAAAAGACGGTTTCTGAAGGTAAACTGTGAGCACCAACAAACTGAGGTCGAAGCTCCTCTGTTGAAACATTTTTTCGCCTTTCAAATATCGGCCATTCGCTTCGGGGAAGGTACAGAAAGGATCGCCCCCTAAACCATCGATTGTCGTTAGACAATTCTAGATCACCTTGCCATTTGGTGGCTTCATCAGCAACGTTTTCTGCTGTTGGAACCCAATGCCATTGATTGACGTCAGTCAGTTCTAAAATCTCACTGACTCGGAAAGCTACAAACTGTTTGTAGCGGCGATGGTCAGCATGCAGCCAGGCTAATACTGTTCGTGAGTCTGACCAGTATACGGAACAGTCAATATTAGTAGAATGTGATCCCATAACGCATTTGGCGAGGCGGGCTCCCAAAAGTGCCGATTTTAATTCAAGGTGAGGTATTGATGTCAGTTTGAGTGCAGCCACCCTTGTTTTTCTAGCGACTAACATACAGTCAACATCAAAAGTGGTACAGGTAACATCAAAAGTGATTTGAAAAAAGTTTTTCAAAACGGGGTCGCCCCTCGGCAGTGGTTTGGCAAACTCTCCGAGTGTATTTCTGCCATGACAGGCTTCTCAGCAAAAATTCGTCTCCTTTGTAGATGCCGTTCGGAGTCGGCAAAAAACTGTAGGTCCCACCAATTTGTAGGGAAAATTCAAATCGGCACACCACAAATTGGAAGAGAAGCTTGGCGCAAAAATCTCTTAGGAGGTTTATGATGATATACCTGTTGTATATCGCGCCATAGAGAGAGAACATACAGTCAATTACGTTACCGTAGGAGTATCGAAGGTAACACACTGCGGGGTAACTGGTTTCACTTGCGTCGGCGAAGGTGTGCAACTCAATGTTGGGTTGGCCCCCAAATTTAATGCGCATGTACGAGCGTGGTATCTTCAGGCTTTCTATTTTTGGAATAAGTTTAAGCCATCTTAGCCATTTCGTAAATTTCATCTGGAATGGGGTCGTCCCAGTCGCATCCAACTCCCCATATTTCTTGTAAAATTACTTTGGCGTAGACCACATAGAAACTCATTAGGCCAATTGGGTCGTATATTGTCATTACCAAACTAAGGACTTCACGCTTGGTTGGCCGCCGATGCTAAATAAAATATCAAAGTCCCTATACTTGGAGGAAATGGCTACTGGCGGTAATCCAACACATACCTAATACCTTTTCAGTTGGCAGCTCCTTTTCAAAGTCAAGACAAAGTGCGTCGGTTGAGGTCTCGTTTAGAGCAGCTAATACGCAACGTGAACTTGACATGAAATTTCGAATACGAAATCCTCCCATCGCATGAACGTGACGAACATCTTCCGCCAACTTAGAAGCTTCTGCTTCTGTCGCAACACTCACCAGCATATCGTCGACATAGTAATTCTCAATAATACATTTTGCAGCGGTAGGAAATTCGGCCAGATACTCAGCCGAATTTTTATTTTTTACATACTGCGCGCAGCTGGGTGAACATGTAGCCCCAAAGGTCATAACTGTCATAACGAAAGTAGTTGGTTCACTGGCATCGGGTTCATACCATAAAAAGCGCATACAATTTTGGTCTTCTTGTCGAACGTGAACCTGGTGAAACATTTCGGCTATAGCGGCCGATATAGCTATGCCTCTTTGCCGAAATTTTAATAATACTGACAGAAGTGAAGTTGTTAGGTCGGGACCTTTAAGAAGCATTGAGTTCAAAGACACGCCGTTAACCTTGGCGGCTTCGTCCCACACTAGGCGCACCTTACCTGGTTTGTTAAGGTTCGTTACCGCAAACACCGGTAGATACCAGTACCTTTCAAAGGTGTCATCGAGTGCTGTCATACGTCTGGCATACCCTTTTTGCAAGTAGTCATGAATCTTCTGCTGAAGTATCTCAGCCAACTTCGGCTCACGTTGCATCTTTTTTCGTAGGCATTGTGCTCGCAATAGAGCCATTGATCGGCTGTCAGGTAAAGGCGTGTCATGATGCTTCCCTAAAAGACTGGTTTCAAATCGATTACCAATTCGTACAGTGTATTTATCTAACTGCTCTATTGCTAGTTCATCCTCTTTCGATATTAAGGCGGTCGGTTTAGCTGAAACACCTAAGTTATCGAGGCAAAAGTAAGATTTGGTCAACTGAATTAATTCTGATTGAACGGAGCAGTCACATATGTGATAGACATAGTGTACAGGACCATGACCTCTACCGGGAGCTTGGCCCTTTAATGTCCACCCGAGTTTGGATTTCTCGGCTATTGGCTCATCTTCGGCACCATACAGGGATTTCAATGGAGGTCCAAGCGCCGCGTTATTCAATCCAATTAATAGTTGGGGTGTGACATTTGAGTAAGAGTGCAGTGACAAGCCTTTAAGATGCTTGAAATTATACTGTAGTTCGGCGACGTTAAGAGATTGAATTGGCAAGTCAAGTTTTTTGACAGTTCGCACATCTTTAATAGAAAATTTCCTACTATCATTTGTAGCTGATATAGTTAGATCAACTACGACTGATTGGTCCTCATACCGATGTGTGTCACCAGTCCAGCGTAAGCACAATGGTTGCGGTGTTCCCTTTATGCTCAAATCGTTTAACAGCTCTTCGTCCCTAAGGGTGCGAGATGAGCCATCATCTATGAAAGCGTAAGTGGATACACTGCTGCTGCCAGAGTGCAGGACTACGGGAAGCACACGAAAGAGAGTGCTGCCCCCACCAACACTGTGCATATTTACGTTTGCTGTCCTCGTTGATCGATTTAATTTATTATTTTTTGTTGTGGTTGCAGCATTAGTAGTAACTATCTCTGCGTTGTGTAACAAAGGGTGGTGACTATGGGTACAACCGTCAATGTTGCAGGTTGCCGACGATTTGCAACCAACTGGAAAATGCTTTTTCAAGCATCGGTGGCATAATTTAAATTTGCGAACTAGTTCCCATTTTTGGCTACGAGGCATTACCTTGAAAGAGGGGCAATTAGAAACATTGCTACAATTGTCTGTGCAAACGATACAGCTTACCGAGTTAAAGTGATGATTAATTGCGCCTCGTTTGCGTATCTTTGATGATTCATTTGAATGTTGTTGTTCTTTTGGTACAATAACACAGTTGTGCTATCTGAAAAAGCCAGTCATTGAAATGTTGTAAATTACAGGTTTCCAGGGTTCTTTTATGCATCCCCCAATAAGCTGGTAGCAGACCAGGCAATTTTTAAACAAGCTTTTGCTTTAGTTCAGGATTATTCAGATGATTGGTTAAGCCTGACACCGACCTTGCAGCGCAGATGTTCTGCACTTCAACGGCGAAATGGACAATGAATTCCAGTTGATTTTCTGACTGCGACGGCAAATCACAAATTTGTCTTTGTAGAACGCTTATTATCAACTCGGGTCGCCCAAATCGCATTTGGAGGGTGGTCATTATTTGATTAACGCAAGATGAGGGCAGTAACAAATTCTTAACGACGTTGCGAGCTGGATCTTTCAGAGCTTGTCGAAGTCTTATTAGATTCTCCTCGTCAGAGAATGCGCACACTTCAGTAGATGGGTATAAGCAGCATTGAACAACGGTCACTCCGTTGGCTTACCATCAAATTTGGGTCAACTCTTTGACTAGGCTATTACGAGAGGCGATATGCTCTTTAGTCAAGCGCCGATAAGCCGAATCACCGAATGATGTGGTATTAGCATGACCAGCTTTTGGCAAACTAGTTTGAGCTGGTTGGGGCCCAACGAATGTACTATTAGTATAAGCAGCTGCCGGAAAGGACGTTTGAGCTGGTTGGGGCGGAGATATTACCCGATTTCGTATAGAATACGCTTGTATTTGCTGCTCAAGCGACTGCATTCGGTCCAAAAGGGATGGTTTTTGGATAGTCGATGATCTTACAAAGGTGCTATTTGGAAGAGGTCTACAGCTGCTGAGTACATTTGTATTCACCGGGGCTATAGAAATCGGCGGTAACAGAGGTGCCTGCATTGCAGGTGGACCTGTATTCTGCACCGAAGTTGAGGTATATTGCCTTTCATCTAGGTCATCAAGTGCATTGCATCAATACGATCCAAAAAACTATGTTCTGCCCGTAGAAGTGCTTCCCTTTGCCTCAAAATTATGTTCTGTTCTTGTAACAGCTCAGCTTGACGACGCAGCCTTAGGGAAGCAGAAGAATTTGCCGAGTGAGCGGGGCTGGATGACTGTTGCCCCTGGTGTGGCACTTGACCTGCGGACGCGTTATGCTGTCCATTTGTTGTGGGAGATATGACAAATGATTCTCCAGGATAAGAGTGTACACCGGCACTATTAGCAAAGCACTCGCTTTGTGTCGGCGGGTTGTTCTCCATTGCAGTGCTGTTGGCCGAAGCGTTATAATTCGAAGCCACGAGATTAGTGGCAGCGATTGTACCAGCAGGAACTATATTGCTCAACATTGCAGGGGATTCATCAACTGCGGCTGAAGCCAAACCACTTCCTTGCGACATTGCAGTGTTAATTTCAATTTATATCGAAATAAGTACGTTAATTATAAGGCAGAATAAATTTTTTAAATTTTAAAAAAGAAGCCGAAAATTGTTTGCAATCCGTAATTATATTTTATTTTTACTTATAATCGTAAGGATTAAAAAATGTATTCGTATACCTCTGCCGTCTACGTACGTACTGATTTCATATGCCCTCACACAATTGTCGTGTACCGAAATTCTTCATGTTTCAGATCACCTCATTTTATTAGCCAATCAGCAAACGCCACGTATGCATATTCGTGAGCAGAGGAACAGTGGGATTTATGTCGGCCGTATTGCCAGATTATTCGCAACAATACTGATGTTCCGTAGCAACTGATAGTCATTTCCATGATTAACCATATGCTGGCCGAATACTACGAAATGGGGAAAAGTTAATTGTTTGATGGATAGATGTTCTCAAAGCACAGTTTATATTGCTCCGATGGAGATCCCAGCCCCTCTGGTCCTGTTTTATGTAAGCGCGAAGTGCGGCAATTGATCGGCCGATTTACCTTCTCCGAACTGTTACTTTGTGGTGAGTATATAGCCGTGCAAATGTGTTTACCCCCATATTTGTTTAGAAAACCTTCAAACTTTTGTGATCCAAATTGGCTCCCCTTATCACTTACAATGAACTCTGGAACACCGAAGATATCGAACATCTGTGTTTTCAAGAAATTGGTGATCGGTAACGTTGTAAATTTGTTTAGCGGGCATAAGAATGTGAACTTTGACATATGATCCACACCGATCAGTACGCCAATATGGCCATTCTTCGCCATTGGTGGTCTTAAGACTTTGGTGGGGTGTTTAGTAGTCTTACATACTTCCCAACCTGCTACATATACTCTCACTGAACGATAAAGACTTTGCCAATAAAAGAATCTCCTAACCCTTTCTACGGTTTTAGCGACTCCACCATGAGCAGCCGGGTCTACGTTATGAGCATTAAATCATCATCTCCCCTGAAAAACTCCGTTCTATGACAAATGTACTTATCAACGACTCTGAAGTCAGGATATCGGTCCTCCTAATGCTGTAAACTTTCTCTTAGCTCAAAGTATTTACCGGAGTCAAACTCAGGCGAATGCAAATCAATATTCGGTACATTTTCGCAAGGTAGCACTGACTCATCCAAATTCTTACCGTTTACCCGCAACAAAGCAACAACATTTTTAGAACCTTTACGATGCTCAATTGTAAAAGAAAAAGCTTGCACGGATTTAGGTGGTGGCTACTCAGTGATTGGTGAAACTTTATCTGGGTCGGTCTGGAGGATACCTTACCCAACCACATAACCCCAGTAACAGACCTGTTTGAGACAAAATTTACTTTTCCCGATATTAATAGTTAAGTCAGCCTTCTGGATATGCAAAGCTACTTCTTGTAAAAGTTGAATGTGTGAATCAAAATCTTCTGATATCAAAACTAGTTGGTCAAGGTACACAAAGACGCGTGCCTTAAGGAAGCAGGGGATGACCTTCTCCATTAGCCGGCACATAGTTTGAGGAGCATTATACATCCCGAATGGCATTACTCTAACTGGAATAATGTCTGTTTGCCACAGTAAAAGCTGTCTTCTCTCTGGAAGACACTTCTAGCGGTATTTTCCAGAAAGCATCTTTCAGATCCAAGCTAGAAATAAACTCTGCCCGAGATAGTCTACTCAAAATGCCCTCTATATGCGGTAATGGATAGGCCTTGCGGCTAACGAAGCATGAACGAACTTTTCTCCATGGACTGTTGGGTTCCTCGATCACTCCCAATGCTATCATCTGATCTAGTTCACTCCCCATCAGTTTTCCAATTGCCAGCGAAATCGCGAAGTGCCGTTGTTTCATCGGCGCTGCTAACGTCTATAACATGTTCGAGAAGGGTTGTCTTACCCAGTCCATTTTCCTCAAATGAAGGAAAACATCGAACTGCTGACGCCAACTTCTCCGTTTGAATCGCTGATAGATTAAGAAGATTCTGTCTGTTTCTAACCTGTTGATTTCACTAACAATGTTAGGAGCAGTTTGAAAAATTTTCTGTACTCGTAAGTATACATCTTGAATGAGGTTAGGTACGATATAGAAATAAATAGGGAAGGTTTTGTGCCCATAGGATACGTCTGGAGTTACTATGCCAAGAACTGACTGTTTTGACCCATTTGCAGTACACAATTGAGTGTCAAGCTAATTAATTTAAAAATTTCGCCTAAGTATATTCGAAGCAGATTTCGATCCAAGGTTAACCGAAGCGCCTGAGTCAAGTAAGCCCAGAACTTTTTCTCCCAAAATTTCAACGTTGGCGTATGGTTGAATGTCATCTGGCTTACCGCTTACACACTACGGTGGCCAATAGGTTTAGTTTCTGTGTTTTAACATTTTGCCAAAAGCTTCTCGCAAGAATAGTCGAACGTGATTATTAATATTTTCTGACACTTTAATTCGTACTCTTCTCTACTCTCTGAAGTGGACGATTTGGGTGTAACGGTACGCTTGCTGGAGTTTTCTTATTGCTATTTTGAAGAATTTTCACAGGTTTTATTTCAATATGGGATCGGGATGCCTGCTTGTGGTATTGAATTACTACAGTTAGGACAGTTTGATAAAAAGAAATCAAGTAGACCACAACCATAGCAGAGACCTCTGCAAGGCTTGACACATTGCTTATAGCCATGCCCAGGCGAATCGCAGTTCCAACATTTGCTTTCAATCGCGTCAACGGATGATGCCTCCACTGACTCGGATAAGATTGGATCAGAACTTTCACTAGAATCTCCTTGAAGGACTTCAGCTAGTTGTCCTTTCTGAGGGATTTCTGGTCCTGGAAAACTATTCTTCATTGTGTCGAAAAGGTTTTCACGACGGCTGCAATCACGTAAGTGCAGTAACTCCAAGCGTACATCAGGAAGTAAGTTGCGTATTAATGTTTCAACTAATTCCAGTTTCCTATTCCTTATCCTTTTCTTTATATCATAATTCGTCCTAACATCCTTAAAATTGTTTCTCAGCGCGTCGCATAAGTCAAACCACCGAATAGTGATATCTTCAGCACCAGTTCTTTGCTTTGCCCGCGAACAGAACGTGGGCGTTTTGGCAAAGAGTGTTGAAATTACCCCTCAAGGACGACATGGTTAAAGCATTTACTCGATAAATAAATTCTTCAGCGGAAACTTTTTCCAGACATCCATCAAAAGTTAACTTCCAGTTAACAACAATCTTAGAGATAGCTTCCGGTGATAAATTGTGCGTGCTTTCGCTTCTACGATTATTATTGCCATTGTTCATTGTATTAACAATTGAGCAGCAGAATGTGGGCTTTGGCCCAAGGGCAAGTCTAAAAAATTCTAGTCGTTATTGTTATTATTTAGATTTAAATTTTGGAAATAAATTTCTAACGTCTGAGGTACTAACTGACTAACCGCATCAGTGATTTCGCGTGTCATGTTAAGTCGTTGCCGTTGACTAGTCTCGTCTATCATCTGCTGTATGCGTTGTAGATTGATGCTTGCTTGTTCCTGGTTGTCTCTATTTTGTCCGTTATTACGACCGCGACGTACATTTGCCGGTGGTCGCGTATCGTCTCGTATGGATCTACCTAGTGGAATATTATTTGCAGGCCTAGATCTGGTTGTAGGACCGATATTGTTATTTCTGGGTACATCCCCTTGAGAACCCGTGTTTTCAAGTTCTTGAGAAACTTTGAAGAGATTGAGAATCGATAGTTCTACGACATAAGGGACAGAAATCGTAGTCTGTTAGCCAAATCATATACCAAGATCTGTGGAAACCGTGCATACATGGCGTGGACACGAAATTAAAGTTTGTGGTATCCTTGTTGCAAATGGAGCAAATGCAGCCAGGAGCAGAGAGGTTGGCTAAATGTTCCTCACTGTGGCATACGGACATTGTAGTGTCTGATAGAGATATCGATCTGATGACCTACGTATTTGATTTTAGCGAAACAAATAGTCTATCAAAAAGTGTGTTTATCTAAATATTCAATAAACTAAGTCTTGTAAATTGTAGTATGCCGAAGAGAAAAAAAGTTGGTACATAATTTTAGTTTTATTACGCACATTAAAAGTGTAAAGGCAGTGTAAAGATATTCAAGCATTAATTCATAAGCGCTTTGAGGAGTGCGAAAAGGTGGTGGAGAGATCCTATAAAAATTTTAATCATAACGAGTGGTAGAGTATAATAATAATTGATTGTCAACACATCATATCTGGACGCTTGGTAATGTCGCGCCTCACGTCACAGGCGCCATTTTATGTATATATGTAGGACCTTTCCTAGCTCAAGCCCTATTTCCATTTATCCCACACTCTGTTTAAATTTTGCACATTTATTTATTCATTAATATTCAATATAAGTACATTCGAAATTGGTTTTTACAAAAGGGTTTTTTAATTATTAAATTATTGAAATTGCAGCCAATACTTTTAGCGATTGAACGATTTCGAGTTTTACGGCCGACGAGAGATTAACTACTTACTCTTCCTTTTTCTTCTCTACTCATTGTTCCTAAGCCGTTCGCTTCACCGTGGTGCATTCGGCCGTCCTGATGGGTTATTCGACCCGAATGACGAACCCCACAGTTTCACGAGCTCACATACAGTTGTTGTTTTGTTTGGGCCTTTTCCGTTCCCTATTTTCTTCACCTCATATCTTCCGTGATTTAACTTATCTGTTATCTCATACGGTCCTAAATACTTGGGTTTTAACTTAGTGTTGGTTCCAAACTGTGTTTTCTTTATGACGACTAATTCTCCTCCTTCGTATTCTTTCTCTTTCTTCCGTTTTTTGTTAAAACTTTTACGATTTTCTTTCTAAATTTTATTTATATTGTTCGCTAATCGTTTCCCTTTCTAAATTTAGTTCCTCTATATTAAACTCATCATGAATTTCCTTTAGGTCTGGGTAATCTGTTACGCGCATTTGTAATCCTGTGAGAATTTTGAAAGGAGATGCCTTTTTACTTCGCGGAGCTGTACTGTTTATAATTTGTTGAACTTTGTCGACGTAGCCATACCAGCGCGCTGGATCGGTGTGACATAGTTTTGAAACCATGGTATGACTATTTTGTGGATCCTCTCTACTTGTCCGTTACCTCGGGGTACCCCTGTCGCTATTTGCAAGTGCTGTATATTTTCGCGCTCACAGTACTCTCTAAATAAGTTTGATGTAAACGCACTTCCCCTATCCGACACGATACGCTTCGGATTCCCAAAAGTCGCGGCCTGCTTTTGTAGCCGTTCAATTACTTCCTCTGCCCCAGTGGACTTTGTAGGATATAACCAAACAAATTTGGAAAATCCGTCCACTACTACTAGAATATGGTTATATTTTTTCCGCGTCTCAGTCTATGGACCTATGTGGTCTACGTGATTTATTTATTTATTTATTTATTTATTTAAGTTCAGTCTACAGAATTTAATTCTTACAGACTAGATATAATAATAATAATAATAATAATTCCCAACGGATTACCCACCATATCCCGCCCGACCGGCGCGAGGGGCGCATCCGCATAACGCGCGGATTATTCGTTCGTGCCGAGTCGTTGAAAGGCTTTGGTTTGTTAATCGTCGAGATCTAAAACTGCTCAGCTACAGAGAAAACCTCATCAGCTAAGTAAAGTAGATATAGGATAGATTATACATTAAGAAATAACTAGTTAACAGAATAAAATTATTATTAAAAGTTAAAATAGAAGTCAAAGAATAAAAAACAATTAGTAGCTATGAATTTAGGACAGAAAGGATTGATTTTTTTATGCTGAAAAGCGAGTCTGAAATATCAAATCTACCAGAAAGAGAGTTATAATCTTGACACAAACAGCGAAAAGGCTCATTTAACTGAAAATTGGTTCGGCACTGTTTTAAGACTAGAGGTTTAAAATGCCTTGAAGGACGAGACGGTACATTGAAGTTCACTTCACTTAGAAGAAATGGGCTGGATAGTGAACCATTTAGCAATTTAATCATAAAAATAATTCCAAGCATTTCCCTCCGACTAGAAAGTGTGTGTAGATTAATGAGTTTTAAACGATTCGTATAGGGTGGCAGATTGTACGAGGGATCCCAATGAAAATCTCTTAAGGCAAATAGTAAAAATTGTTTTTGAACTGATTCAAGGCGATCTACATGAACCTGGTAACGCGGGTTCCAAATTATAGAACCATATTCAAGTATCGGTCTGACTAATGTAGTGAAGAGGGCTTTAGTTACATAAGGGTCGCTAAATTCTTTAGACCATCGTTTAACGAATGCTAGGACACCTCTAGCCTTATTGACTGTTGTATTAATATGGCGGTTGAAACTGAGTTTATAGTCCATAGTAACCCCCAGGTCAACAAAATTATACACTTGCTCAAGACTATAATTTTTTATTGTATAGGAAGCCGGCTGAGAAATTCCACGCGAAAAACCCATGTGTTTACATTTTTTAAGGTTAAGTGGCATATAATTTAAATCGCACCAAGTAACTAGTGCATCTAGATCTGATTGTAGCTTATTTCTATCTTCAAATGACGCGAATGACATGAAAAGCTTTACGTCGTCGGCATACAGTAACATTTTTGAAAATTTTATTATTGTAGAAATATCATTTATAAACAACAAGAACAGAATCGGGCCAAGATGGCTTCCTTGAGGAACCCCCGAAGAGACATAAATGACATCGGATACTAAATTTTTGAACATTACTCTTTGTGTCCTGTCACTAAGGTAAGAAGAGATCCAGCGATTGAGACCCGGCTGGAAGCCCAACTGATCGAGTTTATGAATAAGTAATGAGTGACACACTTTGTCAAAAGCTTTGCTGAAATCCGTATAAATAACGTCTGTTTGCAGATTTATTCTAAAGCCATTTGAGACATGACTGGTAAACTCAAGTAAATTCGTAACTGTGGACTTTCCCTTACTGAACCCGTGTTGGCAGTCAGCTATCAAAGTAGAGATCGGACCCGTAAGTTGATTTGTACGCAGTACTCAATTAAAAATAGTATACAATTTTAATTTAAATGTACTTATATTAACATTAAACTCAATAACGCTAGCATAGGTATTGCATAATCTAACGCTCCTAGCAATCGGCTCGTTCATGGCGTAATTAGTAGAGTGCATTGTGTCTACCAATAAGCGAGTATTTCTTAAGTTTCGCGGCGGGATATATAAATTGACCAAATTAGATAAGTCATCACAGTGGATGTTGTTATTAATAACATTATAGATAAAAATTATTGAGAAGCATATTCTTCTCTCATGCAGGGACTGCAAGCCCAGTAGTTTCCGTCTACCAATGTAGGAAGGGAAATCCCCTTGCCACGATAACTTTCTTATAGCAAACTTCGTGAAAATTTTTTGAACTCTTTCGATTTTCTGTGAGTGAATTTCATAGTATGGGCACCATATTAGTGAGCAATACTCTAGGCGACTTCGGACCAGAGATATGTAGAGAGCTTTTAGAGTACAAGGATCTCTTAAATCTATCGAATTTCTTCTTATGAAGCCTATCATGGAAAACGATTTAGATACTATGAAGTCAATGTGTTGGCAGAATGTCAGCTTTGAGTCGAAGATAACACCCAAATCCTTAATTTGAGTGTTTCTAGTTAGAGCGCAATTGTCTATGTTGTAACTAAATACTATGTTGTTCGACTTTCTAGAGAAGGTGACAACACAACATTTATTGATATTTAGTTTGAGACAATTTAACGTGCACCACTGATTAAGTGAAATAAGATCATCTTGTAACCTATAACTATCGCTTGCGTCACGCACGGTGCAAAAAAGTTTTACGTCATCCGCGAACATTAGGCACTTAGCGAATTTGAGGCAATTCGGTAGATCGTTAATAAATAAAATAAAGAGCAGTGGTCCGCAGTGGGTACCCTGAGGTATACCTGACCATGCGTCGATAAAAACTCTTGAGGTTGAGTTCCCTATCTTAATAAAAAGTTTCCTGTTTGATAGAAAGCTTGCGAAGAAATTCATGGGAATGCCACTAACTCCGTAACTTCGTAACTTTTGCAAAAGAATAGTGTGACAAACCTTATCGAATGCTTTGGAGAAGTCTGTGTAAATCACATCAAGCTGTGCCTGCTTTCCGAATGCACTCACTATATTATTCGTTAATAGGGTCAAGTTCGAACAGGTTGATCTTCCAGGAAAGAAGCCGTGTTGATGTTGAGAGATTAAATCACAAACATGGTCAAATAGTTTTGATTGGATTATAAAATCGAACAATTTGGCCAGCGTCCCCTGTATAACTATAGGCCTGTAATTACAGACATCATTACGGTCTCCAGACTTAAAGACCGGAACAATGTAGCATAGCTTCCACTGCTCGAGAAAAGTGCCATTATTGATACAATCCTGGAAAAGTTGGGATATGGGATTAGCTAAAGTAAGGCAACAGCGCTTGAAAAATACAGGCGAAAATCCCTCGAAATCATGTTTGGAACTGGACTTTAGCGAAGAAATAGCTGATAGCACATCCTTTTCGGTTATCGAAAATGATGTTATAGAAGGCAGTGACGTGGAAGGGAATATAGGCGATGTAAAAATGTTATGCCTCTCATAAACTTTCTGAAAAAATCTTGCAAACAAGTCGCAGGAGTCAACAGTATTGTCAGAGATAGTACCCTCATATTCCAAGTTCGTTGGGTATCCATTTGTGTTTCTTCTGGAATCTATAAATTTCCAAAAGCTACTCGGATTGGACTTTAAATTCGTCTCAACGTTGTACATATAGTGCCTAAATAGGAAGTTATGCAGATGATCATACTCTTTTCTTAAATGAATGAAGTTAAGACGATTCGATTCAGAATTATTTTCCTTGAATCTCTTAAAAGCTTTATTTTTTTTATTTCTCAAATTAGACAGTCTTTGATTAAACCATGGTGGCTTGTTTGTACCTGGAAATCTTTTTAGAGGAACAAAATTGGAGATGGCTTGCGAAAGAATGGAGCAGAATATTTCGTAAGAAACATTGGGGCAGCCGGAATTTTTCAGGAACTCCCAATCCGAAGAGTGCAAAAAACTATTAATAGATTCAAAGTCGGCACTCATGTAATCACGCCGAACTGGTGGATCATCTTTTATGCTATCAAAACTATAAAACATGATACTGAGAGAAATTGCCTTGTGATGAAAGCTATTATTCAAAATTGGAGATAGACATTCATCGCATGATACCTTTAAGTTATTAGTAACAAATATTAAATCTAGGATTCTATTATTCTCATTAAGAACTGCGTTACGTTGTACGAAACCATGAGAGAGCAAACTGCTTACGACGTAGATTTCAACATTAGAGCTAAGGTTATGCGGTGTTAAGGTTTTATTATGATTCTCCCAAGAGATATTTGGCAGATTAAAGTCACCTAAGAAAATGATTTCATCACCAGATTTTAAAGAACTAGAGATTGCGATCACATTTTCTAAATGTTTTACATATATTTCTATATTACTACCAGGAGGAATATAAGAAACAAAAACTATTAAAGATTTATTGCCAGAAAATTTAACTCTAACGCATATTTGATCTAACAACCCATCGGATAAATCCAGAGTGATTGCGTTGCTGCAAAAATTAGCTTTTAGAGCCAGTAAAACACCGCCACCCTTTTCATGTCCAGTAGCTTCAACATCACGATCCTTCCGATAGACAATGTAATGATCGTCGAAGTATTCGTTTGAAGATATGGCACCGTATAGCCAGGTTTCAGTAATAGCCACGAAGTCATATTCATGCAATGATGTATCGCGACGAAATTTTCCCGCTTTGGTTCGCAGGCCACCAACATTCTGATAGTATAAAGAGTATTTAGAGCTAGTAGACACATTGAGATTTTGCGGCATCATGACACTTATGTTACTTGTTCTACATCTCCCCGCTTTTGAAAAAATTTAAACGGCTGCACTGTTACATTGGCTGGCCAAATGTTAGAGCGCAAGAGCTTATCGTAAAGCATAGAAGAAGTTCCGATTTTAAAGTTTACTCTTTTTAAAGAGTTAGTGTCGGTGATATCTGCCTAAAGGATCGCATGCTTTGATGATTAACTTTTCGTCCGTTATGATGCACTCAACGCAACCTTTTACTACCCGACTGACCTTGCTGCTCACGTTTGGTATATAATAGTACTTTTCGACTAATTCTTGCGTCTTTTGACCTGCGAAGTGACCTTGATTGCGAACTAACAGTATGATCTCATCTTCCATTGAAGAAGGTACCACTAAGAGTTCTTTGACTAGATCTTTATATAGTACTTCGTTTCGAAGAAAATAGTCGTCGTATTCATCTCTTTCCGAAACTTTCTTGACATCCCTAATCCACTCATCTTCTGACTGTACGTCTCGTAATCTAAGCTTTAGCGAGTCTTCGATCATTAAACAATATACGCGGCGGAGAGCGTCAACATGTCTTATGCGAGTGCCTGCTCGGTGCTCTACGATGTAGTCATATTCTTGGAGGTTGTTTAGGCGAGATGCCTAAAGTCTTAAAAAATGGGCCACCCTAATGTAACTTTAGCGCCCTTCCAATCACTCACAACAACCCACCCACCTGTGTGGGCATGCATGCATATTCGTGTTTTGTCAGCACACATATACATGCATGGGGGTGTGCATGTGTGGGTTCACCTCCCCTTAAAACCGGAGGATAATTTTCAGGTTCAACGGTTGTCCTCGATTGCAAAACCGTCTACTTTTCCAGAGACAGTCGACACGACCACATCACAGCCAGCCTAGGATTTTTCGACCGCATCACTTATTCGTCAAGGTAAACTAATTGTTTATAATTATATTTTATATAAATATACGGCCACTTTTTTATAACGAGAATTCTCGTTGTTTCTTGTTTATTTTCTATTTTCGAGCACAAATTCGACCGCCGTGCTTTTGAGCCACCGCCGCTCCAAGTTAGCATCACGCTCGAATTTACATGGTCCATCTCCCCGTCTAGAGGAACCTGCATACAGTCCACAACAACAAAAATTGGAGAACTCATATTATTCACATAATTTGGATCAAACCACCAGAAGCTGCCACACAATAAAAGTAGAAAAAACTCAATATTGTTCACGCACTGCCGCAATTACAAACAACAAACAACTCTGCCATACACTCTGCCACATACCACAACCAACAACACAAACTATATACAACAAATTCGGCCAATCACCACATCAAAGCACGTAAGTTGTATATTTCTTGCCACTTAGTTTTTTTTTGTGTGTTGCATACAATTGTATAAAAGTGCCGCCCGCGAGTGTAATCAAACGTAAGTGCGTTTAGTGAATATTTCACAATGGTGATTTTTTTGTTCAGTTAAGTGCTTTATTTTTCTCTAAATTTTAAATTAAATTAAACGCTAAAAACCCTTGTGTCTATCCGGACTATCCCCCCACCAGTGGTAAGGTTTTTTGGACACAGCGCAAGGCAAGGGGTAACATAACCTCATTTTCACAAATAAGTTCACCTAGCCTTTCGATCTTCAGTTTGTTGTTTGTTTTTTCTACTTGTTTTTTTTTTCGTAATATACAGAACAGAATTTTAATCGAAGGCTAGTTTATTATTTTCTGGTAAAATTCACTATTTTTATAGCACTTTTCTTTGTTTTCACATTTTTTTATTTAATATTCACTTTCGCTCGTTTGATACACCGCGCACTTTATCTGTGTTTGTTGTGTATTTCTTTATTGCGGCAACACATACACACATTTATATATAAAATTTTGTTTAAATTTGTTGCGTTTGTAGCAAACAAATATTCGTCAGACAAATCGGCCAAGTCTGCAATATAATTAAAAAATTAACAATAAATAAAAATAATTGAATTAAATTATACATTAATTGAGTTTATTACAATTTTATTGAGGTTATTTTGATTTTCCTGGGTAAAATACTGCCTTTACCTTTTCTATTCAGCATCTTTCTTGTACGGTTGAGCATTTCATCGTACCTTCAGCTTTATTTTTTCGGTTTTGTTTTGATTCTACAGATCCTCTAAGTCCAAAATATGGAAAGTTTCATTAGGCTGGCTGATTCGATTTTTGAATTCGAATCAGACTACAATGAATTAGAGGATTCAGTCCACACCAAGTACACTCTTGGGCTTCAACAAGAGGACTTGAAAGCAATGTGGAGGAAAACCAGAACGGCTTATGACGACTTACTTAATTCAGATAAGTTAGAGCCCACTGGTATAGTTTCTGTCAAACAGAAATATAAGAGATCATATGCAGTATATTTACGCTGCATGTCAGACATGGCTACACGCCAAGGGACATACAACAAACCAGAAAATAAATCTGAAGAAAAGCCCGAATTTGATACTGAAGTTTTCAAGGGCGATTATCTGTCATGGCCAACATTTCGTGACATGTTCACGACTATATACATCTTAAATAAACGCCTAACACCAGTGGAGAAATTGTTCCATCTGAACAATAAGACACAAGGTGAGGCAAAATATATCGTGAAAAAATGTCCGCTCACGAATGAGGGATTTGATACGGCCTGGAGAAATTTATGCGAGAGATACGAAAACAAACGTATCCTAGTAAACTCGCAACTCCAAATTTTATTTAACTTGACAAAGGTAGAGAGTGAATGTGGTAGCGCGATTAAAACACTTCAGCGCGAAATAAATAATTGCCTTTCGTCCCTGCGAAGTCATAAAATTGACAGTTCGAACTGGGATGCAATTATAACGTATTTGTGTTCGACGAAATTGCCGGAGAGTACGCTTGGTCTATGGGAGCAAAGCATAGACCACAAAGTGGAAATATCCAAGTGGGAGGATATGGACAAATTTTTGTCCAACCGCTTCCAGACCCTAGAAACAGTGTCTGGGTTCATAGGGAGTTCTTCGAAAGTGCAAAAGCCGCAAAGTACGCGGATTGCCAACGAAACCCCTGCAAAAAGACTTGGTACATACCAAGCAAACGTGACTAAACTACTGTGCACAAAGTGCAAATCGAATGCCCACAGATTGCGAAACTGTCCCCGTTTTCTCAAATTAACTCCGGTGGAGAGAATTAACTTTGTCAAATCCACCAAGGGCTGTTTGAACTGCCAATCCCCAGGACATACTGTGTCGAAGTGCACCACTTCTTATGACTGCAACAAGTGCCACTCTCGACATAATACGCTCCTGCATGCGGAGTCTCTTCAGACGCAGGCAACCACCAGCCCTAATCAGTATCATGCTGATAATGCTGCCTCAACTTCAAAACAGGCACAAGAGAGACGGGAAGCTGAAAAATCTGTTTCGGCCATAAACAGAAACGTTAAATCCTGCCATGTTCATTCAAGCGCAGGTGTGCTGCTAGGGACAGCTCGAGTAAACATTCACCATAATGGTACAGACTTCCCAGCAAGAGCACTGATTGATTCTGGTTCAGAGTGCTCGTTTATGACAGAACGACTCAAACGCAGAATCAATTTACAAGCAAAAAGGATGCATGCTCAAGTTTCGGGCATCACTAATGCCGTGTCCGCTCAAGTCAAGGAGGCCTCCAATATTGAACTCCGTTCACCAGTGGACCCTTGCTTCAGCTTAACAACATCCGTTCTAATTCAAGCCAAACTAATTGGGAATCTGCCATCCTGCCGTATCGATGCTACGACTATGCAGGCTTTCCCAGACTTAGTCTTGGCAGATAAGCTATTCTACATCAACGAGGAAGTTGATATTATACTTGGCGGAGACGTATATCCGCAAATTATATTGAGTGGGCTGAAAAAGAATGTACTTAGTACACTTCTCGCCCAAGAAACGGTGTTCGGTTGGATATTAACCGGGCGCATAGAAGCACCGAATCCAACCAGAAATATAGTGTCCTTCTACAGCGAAGTTGCTTTGGACAAAAAGCTTACAGCATTCTGGGAGTTGGAAAATCTTCCAAGAAACAAAAGCCCAAACGCAGATGACAAGTACTGCGAAGATTTATATAGGGAAACTACAAGTCGTAGAGAGGATGGGAGATATGTCGTCTCTCTTCCATTCAGACAGGACTACCCAGATCAGATAAACATAGGAGGATCTCTTAGGCGGGCGTGTTCACAATTTTTTAGAAATGAGACGCGGTTAGCAAAGAACCCGGTATTAGGGAAAGAATATATAAGGGTCCTGTCTGTACCAGCCGATTTGGCGGACAATTACTTTTTGCCCCATCACGCCGTAGTAAAGGCGGAGAGTAACACCACTAAGGTACGCGTCGTATTCAATGCGTCGAGCCCAACGGCAAATGGCACAAGTTTGAATGACATTCTCCTGCCAGGCCCAGTACTACAATCAGATCTTCCAGTACTTATACTGCGATGGAGACTGTATCGGTACGTGTTCAATAGTGACATCGAAAAGATGTATAGGCAAATTTGGATGAACGATGATCACATAAAATTCCAACGGATTATTTATCGAACATCGCCTCAAGAACCTCTAAGCCTTTACGAGCTGAAAACGGTCACTTTCGAGGTTAATTGTGCGCCTTATCTAGCAATTAGAACCCTTTTACAACTAGCAGATGAAGTAGAGAGTTCTCACCCTACAGCATCTAGCATACCTAGGGAAGGCATGTACGTAGATGACGTACTAGCGGGGGGACACACACTCGCATCTGCCATTAACGCGAGGAATGAGATTCGACAAGTCTTACTCTCCGCGGGCTTCCCACTACGAAAATGGACTTCGAATGCTGATGAAATTCTCAACGACATCCCAATATCGGATCGGCTGACCGAGGACTTTCTGGCATTCGAAGATACCAGCACCGTTAAGGCATTGGGCATAAGATGGAATGCCCATTCAGACCTGCTTTACTTTAAAGCAGGGTCACTAGAAGAAAGTGAAAAGTTAACAAAGCGAGCGATTCTATCCGCCATCGCCAGACTCTTCGACCCTTTAGGATGGCTTGCACCAATGATCATTGTGGCCAAAATTTTGATGCAGAACATCTGGTTAGAGGGCACCGATTGGGATGAACCAGTTTCGTCCAATACATTGTAACGATGGCAAAACTTCAGACATCAATACCACGAAATCGACAACATAAAGATACCACGATGGGTAAACTTTTCACCAGAAGATGATGTCGAAATACATGGATTCTGCGATGCTTCGGAAAAGGCATACGCTGCAGCTGTCTACATGCGAGTCAAAAGGAATGATGATATCTTCGTGAATCTACTCCTTGCCAAAACCAGAGTAGCACCAGTGAAGACCATCTCACTTCCGCGTTTGGAACTTTGCGGAGCAGTACTGTTAGCGGAAATGATGGAATCAATATTCCGAAACATCAAACTTGGACCAGTGAAACAGTATCTATGGACGGATTCCACCATCGTTTTGGCATTGATAAGGAAACCACCCTGTTCCTGGTCAACTTTCGTTGCACACAGGATTACAAAAATCATCGACCTAGTCGGCAGCAAGGACTGGCTTCATGTCAACTCGGAAACGAATCCAGCAGACTTCGGAAGCAGAGGACTACCGGCATCGGATTTGGTCAACAATTCTTTGTGGTGGCAGGGACCTTCTTGGCTACAAGAAGACAATTCCCAATGGCCAGTACAAGAAAAGGAATATAATACATCCGTGGAGGAAAAGAGAGCGCAGGCCTACGCAATATCGACGCAAAAAGAGATCGAGATTCTTGACCGGTTTTCGAATTTACCGAGGGCTTTGAGGGTACTATCATATGTTATGAGATGACAAGTACTGCGAAGATTTATATAGGGAAACTACAAGTCGTAGAGAGGATGGGAGATATGTCGTCTCTCTTCCATTCAGACAGGACTACCCAGATCAGATAAACATAGGAGGGTCTCTTAGGCGGGCGTGTTCACAATTTTTTAGAAATGAGACGCGGTTAGCAAAGAACCCGGTATAAAATATGGAAAGTTTCATTAGGCTGGCTGATTCGATTTTTGAATTCGAATCAGACTACAATGAATTAGAGGATTCAGTCCACACCAAGTACACTCTTGGGCTTCAACAAGAGGACTTGAAAGCAATGTGGAGGAAAACCAGAACGGCTTATGACGACTTACTTAATTCAGATAAGTTAGAGGCCACTGGTATAGTTTCTGTCAAACAGAAATATAAGAGATCATATGCAGTATATTTACGCTGCATGTCAGACATGGCTACACGCCAAGGGACATACAACAAACCAGAAAATAAATCTGAAGAAAAGCCCGAATTTGATACTGAAGTTTTCAAGGGCGATTATCTGTCATGGCCAACATTTCGTGACATGTTCACGGCTATATACATCTTAAATAAACGCCTAACACCAGTGGAGAAATTGTTCCATCTGAACAATAAGACACAAGGTGAGGCAAAATATATCGTGAAAAAATGTCCGCTCACGAATGAGGGATTTGATACGGCCTGGAGAAATTTATGCGAGAGATACGAAAACAAACGTATCCTAGTAAACTCGCAACTCCAAATTTTATTTAACTTGACAAAGGTAGAGAGTGAATGTGGTAGCGCGATTAAAACACTTCAGCGCGAAATAAATAATTGCCTTTCGTCCCTGCGAAGTCATAAAATTGACAGTTCGAACTGGGATGCAATTATAACGTATTTGTGTTCGACGAAATTGCCGGAGAGTACGCTTGGTCTATGGGAGCAAAGCATAGACCACAAAGTGGAAATATCCAAGTGGGAGGATATGGACAAATTTTTGTCCAACCGCTTCCAGACACTAGAAACAGTGTCTGGGTTCATAGGGAGTTCTTCGAAAGTGCAAAAGCCGCAAAGTACGCGGATTGCCAACGAAACCCCTGCAAAAAGACTTGGTACATACCAAGCAAACGTGACTAAACTACTGTGCACAAAGTGCAAATCGAATGCCCACAGATTGCGAAACTGTCCCCGTTTTCTCAAATTAACTCCGGTGGAGAGAATTAACTTTGTCAAATCCACCAAGGGCTGTTTGAACTGCCAATCCCCAGGACATACTGTGTCGAAGTGCACCACTTCTTATGACTGCAACAAGTGCCACTCTCGACATAATACGCTCCTGCATGCGGAGTCTCTTCAGACGCAGGCAACCACCAGCCCTAATCAGTATCATGCTGATAATGCTGCCTCAACTTCAAAACAGGCACAAGAGAGACGGGAAGCTGAAAAATCTGTTTCGGCCATAAACAGAAACGTTAAATCCTGCCATGTTCATTCAAGCGCAGGTGTGCTGCTAGGGACAGCTCGAGTAAACATTCACCATAATGGTACAGACTTCCCAGCAAGAGCACTGATTGATTCTGGTTCAGAGTGCTCGTTTATGACAGAACGACTCAAACGCAGAATCAATTTACAAGCAAAAAGGATGCATGCTCAAGTTTCGGGCATCACTAATGCCGTGTCCGCTCAAGTCAAGGAGGCCTCCAATATTGAACTCCGTTCACCAGTGGACCCTTGCTTCAGCTTAACAACATCCGTTCTAATTCTAGCCAAACTAACTGGGAATCTGCCATCCTGCCATATCGATGCTACGACTATGCAGGCTTTCCCAGACTTAGTCTTGGCAGATAAGCGATTCTACATCAACGAGGAAGTTGATATTATACTTGGCGGAGACGTATATCCGCAAATTATATTGAGTGGGCTGAAAAAGAATGTACTTAGTACACTTCTCGCCCAAGAAACGGTGTTCGGTTGGATATTAACCGGGCGCATAGAAGCACCGAATCCAACCAGAAATATAGTGTCCTTCTACAGCGAAGTTGCTTTGGACAAAAAGCTTACAGCATTCTGGGAGTTGGAAAATCTTCCAAGAAACAAAAGCCCAAACGCAGATGACAAGTACTGCGAAGATTTATATAGGGAAACTACAAGTCGCAGAGAGGATGGGAGATATGTCGTCTCTCTTCCATTCAGACAGGACTACCCAGATCAGATAAACATAGGAGGATCTCTTAGGCGGGCGTGTTCACAATTTTTTAGAAATGAGACGCGGTTAGCAAAGAACCCGGTATTAGGGAAAGAATATATAAGGGTCCTGTCTGTACCAGCCGATTTGGCGGACAATTACTTTTTGCCCCATCACGCCGTAGTAAAGGCGGAGAGTAACACCATTAAGGTACGCGTCGTATTCAATGCGTCGAGCCCAACGGCAAATGGCACAAGTTTGAATGACATTCTCCTGCCAGGCCCAGTACTACAATCAGATCTTCCAGTACTTATACTGCGATGGAGACTGTATCGGTACGTGTTCAATAGTGACATCGAAAAGATGTATAGGCAAATTTGGATGAACGATGATCACATAAAATTCTAACGGATTATTTATCGAACATCGCCTCAAGAACCTCTAAGCCTTTACGAGCTGAAAACGGTCACTTTCGGGGTTAATTGTGCGCCTTATCTAGCAATTAGAACCCTTTTACAACTAGCAGATGAAGTAGAGAGTTCTCACCCTACAGCATCTAGCATACCTAGGGAAGGCATGTACGTAGATGACGTACTAGCGGGGGGACACACACTCGCATCTGCCATTAACGCGAGGAATGAGATTCGACAAGTCTTACTCTCCGCGGGCTTCCCACTATGAAAATGGACTTCGAATGCTGATGAAATTCTCAACGACATCCCAATATCGGATCGGCTGACCGAGGACTTTCTGGCATTCGAAGATACCAGCACCGTTAAGGCATTGGGCATAAGATGGAATGCCCATTCAGACCTGTTTTACTTTAAAGCAGGGTCACTAGAAGAAAGTGAAAAGTTAACAAAGCGAGCGATTCTATCCGCCATCGCCAGACTCTTCGACCCTTTAGGATGGCTTGCACCAATGATCATTGTGGCCAAAATTTTGATGCAGAACATTTGGTTAGAGGGCACCGATTGGGATGAACCAGTTTCGTCCAATACATTGTAACGATGGCAAAACTTCAGACATCAATACCACGAAATCGACAACATAAAGATACCACGATGGGTAAACTTTTCACCAGAAGATGATGTCGAAATACATGGATTCTGCGATGCTTCGGAAAAGGCATACGCTGCAGCTGTCTACATGCGAGTCAAAAGGAATGATGATATCTTCGTGAATCCACTCCTTGCCAAAACCAGAGTAGCACCAGTGAAGACCATCTCACTTCCGCGTTTGGAACTTTGCGGAGCAGTACTGTTAGCGGAAATGATGGAATCAATATTCCGAAACATCAAACTTGGACCAGTGAAACAGTATCTATGGACGAATTCCACCATCGTTTTGGCATTGATAAGGAAACCACCCTGTTCCTGGTCAACTTTCGTTGCACACAGGATTACAAAAATCATCGACCTAGTCGGCAGCAAGGACTGGCTTCATGTCAACTCGGAAACGAATCCAGCAGACTTCGGAAGGAGAGGACTACCGGCATCGGATTTGGTCAACAATTCTTTGTGGTGGCAGGGACCTTCTTGGCTACAAGAAGACAATTCCCAATGGCCAGTACAAGAAAAGGAATATAATACATCCGTGGAGGAAAAGAGAGCGCAGGCCTACGCAATATCGACGCAAAAAGAGATCGAGATTCTTGACCGGTTTTCGAATTTACCGAGGGCTTTGAGGGTACTATCATATGTTATGAGATGACAAGTACTGCGAAGATTTATATAGGGAAACTACAAGTCGTAGAGAGGATGGGAGATATGTCGTCTCTCTTCCATTCAGACAGGACTACCCAGATCAGATAAACATAGGAGGGTCTCTTAGGCGGGCGTGTTCACAATTTTTTAGAAATGAGACGCGGTTAGCAAAGAACCCGGTATTAGGGAAAGAATATATAAGGGTCCTGTCTGAATACGAGACATAAGGGCATATGCGAAAAGTTACTGCCATTGTACCAGCCGATTCGGCGGACAATTACTTTTTGCCCCATCACGCCGTAGTAAAGGCGGAGAGTAACACCATTAAGGTACGCGTCGTATTCAATGCGTCGAGCCCAACGGCAAATGGCACAAGTTTGAATGACATTCTCCTGCCAGGCCCAGTACTACAATCAGATCTTCCAGTACTTATACTGCGATGGAGACTGTATCGGTACGTGTTCAATAGTGACATCGAAAAGATGTATAGGCAAATTTGGATGAACGATGATCACATAAAATTCCAACGGATTATTTATCGAACATCGCCTCAAGAACCTCTAAGCCTTTACGAACTGAAAACGGTCACTTTCGGGGTTAATTGTGCGCCTTATCTAGCAATTAGAACTCTTTTACAACTAGCAGATGAAGTAGAGAGTTCTCACCCTACAGCATCTAGCATACCTAGGGAAGGCATGTACGTAGATGACGTACTAGCGGGGGGACACACACTCGCATCTGCCATTAACGCGAGGAATGAGATTCGACAAGTCTTACTCTCCGCGGGCTTCCCACTACGAAAATGGACTTCGAATGCTGAGGAAATTCTCAACGACATCCCAACATCGGATCGGCTGACCGAGGACTTTCTGGCATTCGAAGATACCAGCACCGTTAAGGCATTGGGCATAAGATGGAATGCCCATTCAGACCTGTTTTACTTTAAAGCAGGGTCACTAGAAGAAAGTGAAAAGTTAACAAAGCGAGCGATTCTATCCGCCATCGCCAGACTCTTCGACCCTTTAGGATGGCTTGCACCAATGATCATTGTGGCCAAAATTTTGATGCAGAACATCTGGTTAGAGGGCACCGATTGGGATGAACCAGTTTCGTCCAATACATTGTAACGATGGCAAAACTTCAGACATCAATACCACGAAATCGACAACATAAAGATACCACGATGGGTAAACTTTTCACCAGAAGATGATGTCGAAATACATGGATTCTGCGATGCTTCGGAAAAGGCATACGCTGCAGCTGTCTACATGCGAGTCAAAAGGAATGATGATATCTTCGTGAATCTCCTCCTTGCCAAAACCAGAGTAGCACCAGTGAAGACCATCTCACTTCCGCGTTTGGAACTTTGCGGAGCAGTACTGTTAGCGGAAATGATGGAATCAATATTCCGAAACATCAAACTTGGACCAGTGAAACAGTATCTATGGACGGATTCCACCATCGTTTTGGCATGGATAAGGAAACCACCCTGTTCCTGGTCAACTTTCGTTGCACACAGGATTACAAAAATCATCGACCTAGTCGGCAGCAAGGACTGGCTTCATGTCAACTCGGAAACGAATCCAGCAGACTTCGGAAGCAGAGGACTACCGGCATCGGATTTGGTCAACAATTCTTTGTGGTGGCAGGGACCTTCTTGGCTACAAGAAGACAATTCCCAATGGCCAGTACAAGAAAAGGAATATAATACATCCGTGGAGGAAAAGAGAGCGCAGGCCTACGCAATATCGACGCAAAAAGAGATCGAGATTCTTGACCGGTTTTCGAATTTACCGAGGGCTTTGAGGGTACTATCATATGTTATGAGATTCTTTCGAAGAACTCATCCCAAGACAAAAGCTTCCTTTCAAGAAAAATCGTGCCTAATCTCATCCGTTGAGATCAAGACCACGACGCAACTCTTGATTAAACTCTATCAGAAGCAACATTATAATGCGGAATATGTAAACTTGAAGAAGGGACAGGTAATCGATAGGAAAAGCGAGATATTGCCACTCAACCCATTCACCGACAAAGATGATATTATTAGGGCGGGTGGTCGTCTTGGAGCGTCTCAAGACCTCGCTTATTATGAGCGCCACCCAATCATACTGCCATACAATTGTAGGTTGACGCGTCTGAGTGTACAAATGATACATCAAATCTCCCTCCATGGGGAAAACCAGCTAATGCTCCAACTCATCCGCACCCAATATTGGATTCCGAATGTTAAGAACATGATTAGGGCCACCATCCACAACTGTAAGGTCTGCACCATTTATAAAAAAAGAGCGCAAACCCAACTTATGGGTACCCTTCCTTGCGAACGCACTACGTTCACCCACGCGTTTACCAATACCGGGGTGGACTTTGCCGGGCCTTTCGACATTAAAAGTTACCGCGGTAGAGGATGTCGATTATCAAAGGGCTACGTTTGCCTCTTTGTTTGTTTCACGACTAAAGCGATCCATCTGGAAGCGACCAGTGATCTTAGCACCCCATCCTTTCTAGCAGCATTTTCACGTTTTATCGCTAGACGAGGATGTCCGAGAAACATTTACTCCGACAATGGTACCAACTTTGTCGGCGCTTCACGATCTTTGAGATCTGAATTTAAAGCATTTATCTCGGAACCCCGAGACAAGACTATCTCCAAGTATAGCCATCAAGCCATGACATGGCATTTCATTCCGGCCGGAGCTCCACATATGGGGGGACTCTGGGAGGCGGGCGTGAAGAGCTTCAAAAGCCACTTCAAGAAGTTAGCCTCGCCTCATAAATTCACGCATGAGGAATTCCATACGCTATTGTGCCGGATTGAGGCATGCCTCAACTCGCGGCCACTTAGTCCAGCCTCAAATCAGCCCGAGGACCTGGAACCCTTGACCCCTGGGCACTTCCTGACTGGAAGTCATCTCCTGGCTCCGCCAGAACCCGAGGTGAATGAGAGCCCTGCCTCCATTATCAATAGGTGGCAGAAGCTCAAGGCTCTTCATCAAACCTTCTGCAGGCGATGGAAGATGGAATGCTTATCCGAACTTCACAAACGAGTGAAGTGGAAGCATCCGAAACAAAATATTAAGGTGGGGGATCTCGTTGTCATCAAAGAAGACAACTTGTCTCCCAATGAATGGAGGCTCGGCCGAGCTACCCACGTACACCCCGGCGAAGATAACCGAGTGCGTGTAGTGGACCTCATGACCGAGAAGGGGCAAATCAGAAGACTGTTGGTGAAGCTGATTCTGCTCCCTATGGAGGGAATGGCTGGCGAGAGGCCCGGGGCCTCATCTTAACCATCCCCTTCCATCACCTCCCTGCCGTTTTAACCGCCCCTATCCCAAAATTTTCCACCCTTCACTCGCTACCCTTAACGAGGACAACAGACAAGCCTAACGCAGAAGAAGATACATTCTGCCATAGAAAACGTAATGGCTCTCGGTATCGAGGCCAAAGAAAACCTAACGCAGAAAGGCGAACCAATCTGCCACTGAAAAGCTATCCATCTGCCACGACAAGTTGGTAGCAGATGGTCCCACCCTCGTATACATATGTTCATTTTTCAAATGTACATATGAAAAAACCAACAAGCAAAGTAAACTTAGAAATAAATCTTTAAAAAGCTTTAATTATAAAACGTTTGAAAATAAACGTTGTTTAATTGAAACAAAACGTTATTAAAAGGCTTATTAATTCAAACCTACAAAAAAATATTTTAAAGAAAGCTTTCTTAAAGTTTTTTTTTAACTTTATTCAAACCATATTTTTTATATTATTTAGCTATTGCACTAAAATAAATAACTAAGTTCCAATCATACATTGAATGCTGCAACTTCAACCAACTTTACCAGCTTGCGGAAGTGGTTAAGATGCAGCCATGATTTTTGCCTTTTCGCCGTCAGTCTCATATAAAATCTTGTTTGAAAAGAATTGGAAATAATTTAAGTTGAAAAGGACAAAACTGACAAAATAGTTGTTTCTGAACTTTTGTAAACATTTACCGATTGTTTGGAAGCTACGCAATCAGTGAGTTTAGAAAGTCGGTAATTGTTATCTTGAGGAGGCAACTACTAAAACACGTCCGAAATTATCGGGAAAAGTATCAAAAGACGCGCTTTGACCCCGGTAACAATAATCCGGGAGCGGACCTTCGAGTTTCTGTCTCAGTGAAGAGATATTTGAAAGCGAAGTTGGAAAATTTCGGTCATTTCATGTGGTTGTTGTAATCACAGATTAGGGTGTACCGAAAGGTGCAAAAAGTGTTCTGCGCAGAAATACCGACTCAGGGTTATGTTTTTGAAGCGCGACTCAAACACTGTTTCTATTTCACCCACGGTTACAAACTACTATTTAATGGTCATCTATAACCCTACCGCAATGAACTTTACGAAAAAAAATTACCTTGGGGTGTTCCGAGATGTCCGGTGCTCGTTCTTAAGTACCTCGTGCTTTGTTTGTCTTTCGGTTATATCTTTAGCCGCCACCACCGCAATACCGCAATTGTTCACTAACGTGCAGGAATTAACTGGAACTTGAAAATGTTGTTTTGCCTCGAATATCCAGCCGCTTTTCATCAAGGCAGCGTTGCCTGAAAGTAGTAAAACCATTAAGATTTGCCACGCTATGTATATATAAAAAAGAACAACAAAACGTGATGCTCATAAATAGATTATAAAAAAGTACTATTTTTCATGCATAAAAGTACGTATTTTTTCACTCAACCAACCACTTTAAACAAAAAAAAGCGATGGAATTGGAAGATTTTCAAAGGGATAATGTGACCGACCTATCCAACTGTACAGATAAACTAACTACAGACTTACAATGCAAGGTTGTACGAATAGGTACATATCGCTTCGAGCCAAAAGAGCCGGTAACTTTTACTTCCACTGGAATATTTGTATCAAATGTAACTGGTCCTTTCAGTTTTGGAAAACATATAATAGCTAGGAACCAATGAGACTGCTCGTTGATTGGTATGACAATAAAATCCTTTTCAAATAGATTCACATTTTTTGTCCAATTCTGAACACGAACATGCCGTTTATGAGCTGCAGTTTGTTTAACATCTTTATCTACGTTGTGATGGTGTCGTGTCAGCGTTGTTAAGGGCTTATAAAAAAATGTACTAAATATGAAAGCACGCTCACGCTGAGTCTGCGGTACAACATTATTATGTACCCATTTTAAATAAAAATCTATTATGATGTCGTTCAAATACTGATCTGCAGCTTCACAGAGATTGTTCTCGGTATTAATTGAAATACCTCCTTTACCGGGAGGATAAATAAGTAATTGGCGTATTTCATTTGGATTCAACTGTGTTGTAGTAGTGGTTGCGGGTTCATTGGTTTTATTTGCTATTGGACGATCTGCTGCTTCTGCACGTTGTAGTAGATCGTGGGCATCAACATCGGATATTTCATCAAAAAAAAAAAATCCCAAAATGACTTTATAACGTTTCGGGACTGATCGGAGCAAGCGCTAAATTGCAATATAATTCTACGCACTTGGTATGGACCATTCGGGGAGAAATATGCAGCACCGTCCTGTGGTGTAGCCGTATCCTTCATTTCTAAGCTAGTTTTGATGTACTGCGCACAGTTGCGTAATGTGTAGAAACACAACATCGACTCCGACACTTTTGAAAAGTGTGCAATAATTTTTACAACTTCCGGTTTATGAATATGCAATGGAAAACTCTCGTTTGCATTTGTTACTAATGGCGCTACAAGACAAATTCCTTTGGAAGTATATTGCTATTGATTACCTGCAAAAAGAAAAACATTAATATTTGCATACAAACTATATGTACATATATGTTCACACATTTTTTTGGCTCCTAATTAATCTGCGCTGCTACCGAATTGATACAGAATTTCGGGCAGCGCTAATATATACTTACCAAACCACGTCCATTGTCCATGCGCCGGCCAGGCGATCCTCCACAGCAGCATCTCCATTTACCCTTTATGCACCTGAAAAGGAAGAAAATTATGTTAAATACATTTTAAAATTAAAATTTACATTTTTTACTTACCTCTGCTACTGCTGCTGCCCACGCGTGCCGGAAACAAGAAAATAATGAATTGTTCCAATTCTTTCTGCTACGCTAGGGCAGAGAAAATTGGAACAATGAATTTCTTTGTTTCTTTTTCACGACTGTAACGACAGCCTTTGAGGATTTCTCTGACTACGCGCAAGCGGGTATATGAACGGATGTGCAAGCGACCGCTAACCAAATCTGCTTCTCCGCTTTTACGATATTTAGCAAAGTGGATGTTTGATTGTGTGAGTGGATTAAACTGTTGCTTGCACATAAGTGTATACGTGCCGCGAAAGAGTCGATCGCGGATTGGTTTGACCAAGGCAGGCAGGCTATTCGTGCCTTACGGTGACATAGATGCCGCAAGGCAAATGGGGGTATAAAAAGGGATTCCGCTGATCAACTGGAATTAAAATCGAAAAGTCGCGGTCTTGTGTGCAGTGCAAAAATTTTTAAAGTGAAAAGTATTTGTTTAAAGTGCGTTTTCATCACCATAAAGTGTTGGTGCGCGAAGTGAGTATTGTTATGAAGTGCGGTTTCACGCGAAAGTTAACGCGAGCGGAAAAAATTAAAAAAATAAGAAAAAATAATATAGTGAAGTGACTCGAACGAGGGAATCCTCCCTAGGAAGACCACCAGCGCAAGGAGAGTCGCCACCAAAGGGCGAGTAAAATCCCCTCCAAGCAGCAGAAAATTTAACGGGTGAGTGTACATTAGTGCATATATGCATCTATGAGTGATTTTCTTTGAAATAAATTGGTGAAGTGCAAATTTTTAAGTTAAAGGTGTTCATTTGCCAATTTAAACAAGTTCTAAATTTGGAAGCTAAGTTTAATTAAAGTAATTTTTTTTATTGTTGAATTTTCTTTGTATAAATACCGGTGTTTGATTTTTCTGTAATTTAGAACCATACAATTATTAGTTTTTTTTTTAAGTAGAACAATTGGCTCTAAATCCACAGAGTTATAGGTACATTCGTCAGGAATGTATCGTAGATTTGCATACATGCATTTATACGTATGTATGTATGTATGTAGGCAAAGGGGTATTAGGCGCGCCGAAGAAAGAAGGAAAAAAGATAATAATTATCCAAACGCGGTTTTTGTTAATTTATGGTTTTAGAAAAAGAAAAAAAAAATATATAGTTATCTATTAAACAAAATATCAAAATTTACTTAAATGTATTTTCGTACCTTTCAGATTACGGAGGCAGCCGAAGGCCGCGACATATTTTGGGAATTGCACAATAATATTTGGCAGAAGAAAAAGAACGAGACACGAACAACAACAATTAACACCAAAAGGAAGCCCCTACTTGGCCGAAAACCCTAAACAGGTTCGCACCAGAATCGACCAACAACACACACACAAACACGCACACATAACATAGCCATAAAATCAACTGCACAACAAGCTACATTCGAGCCACAACCCTAAACCGAAACCACGCAACATAATACATTTTTCACAAAACCAACGAAAGGTAACACAACATTTTTTGCACACTCCCACTACGACCAAGTTTTGCCAACGGGTGCATGTGCTGCCTCAGCAACTTCTTCGCCACGCAACATCGGCCTTCGTCAACTTGTTGCTAAATATTTAGTGGCGCAACCACCCACGCAGCTAGCAACTCTATGAGAGCACAGCGACATTGGTCACACTCACCAACAATAGTTCTCTAAACACATAAACTCACCACACCACTAACACGATCCCAGCAATATTGAAGAGCGAGAGAAGCTAAGCGCGACTCACTGGGAGCGCACCCACCAACGTAAATAATTATTTTCGCCACCACGGAGATATCATGATAAGTCATTAGGGTGTACAACCATTCTAATTGTTTTTGGAAAAGACAACTTTTTATAGATTTTAATTTCGAATTATGAATTTTCATGAAACTTGTTGGTTTTTTTTTTTATTAGTTTTATAATTTAGCACATATACCTAAGTTTTCTTTTTACTCTTGATTTTTCTTAGCCTAATTTCGAATTTAGTATATTACTCCTAGCGATTTTCACACGAATTTTGGGCATTCGTACCCAGCTTTACGCAGGCATACCTATATATGTGCGTTAACCACTCACAAAACCTAGTCGCAAACGATATTTATATTTTTTTTTGTAATTAAAATTTTTCTTTTGAAATTTTTTTGTCGAAATCTTTTTTTGTAAATTTATAATTATCACCTTGCTGGTTCACTTTCGGCACTTTTCTTGATTGATTTACGCGATCAAAAATTTACTTTTGCAAATATTTTCTTTTATTTTTTTGTTTTGTTTGTTCATTTTTCTTTCCCACTCAAGGAATTAATCCCAAATTTCAACTTTGTTTTTTTGTTTCCGTGAATTTTTTTTATTTCGATTTTTGTACATGTGCATAAAGGCTATGCACATGCATTGAACTGATACGCGGAACTAACATCAAAAGACAATTTGTCCTAAGATTAGTCAAGATCACGGTCACGAGGCCAAAGCCCTATAACAGGACAAAAAATCTTTTGTTCTACATATGTTGTTTTTCCTTATTTTACTTTCAGCTCTGCACATCGATTTGGTACCATTTCGGACTTCTGAGCGAGGTAAGTTTTGCATAATAGAAAAGAAACCATATGCACACACACATTAACCCACGTATATTTGTGAACTAAAAATCTCAGAGTAAATTATCGCACACCCACACATATATTTATATCAACCTTTTTGTTTGAGAGTGAGAGCACACACAAGCGTACATATATACATATGTTTAGACGTATGTTTGTGCACGAATAGCTAGATAGTCAGTAGGCCTTATCTAAAATTTGAATTTAAGATACGCGAAGAAAAAAACCTTTTAATTATATAAAATTAGGATAAATATTTATAGGTTACAGATGATAATTGGATTGAATATATATAGTATTAATTGAATAGAAAGAATAAGTGGGTACAAATCGTACTGAGTAGGTTGGGAATATATTGTAAGAAAATATTTTGTATTAATAAATTCTAAGCTGAGATTTAAAGCTGTGTCACAATAATTTATTTACGTGAATGGGCTGAAATTCTGATTTGGGCAAGATATAGGTAAATCATGTCAGGCTATAGGCTTCAGGTTGTTGGTGCAGGTGTTGCCCTTGTGGTAACCGATGGTAAGGTGGGGTAATTGAGTAAGCATTGGAAATGACGTAACGACTTAGAGACGGACATGAGTCAGGATTAAGGGAACTCTACTCGGTGAGCGGAGCCATAGTAGAGTTCGAAGGCTGTTCACATCTTGCGAACAGGAGGGGTGGGACGGCTCCACCTGACTAGGACAGGTTTTCTCCCGCTTTTCTTACATATCGCTTTCTTTCTAGCTTTATTATCCTCCCTAGGCATGAACCTAAATATTGCTATGCAACTGTTGGGAAAGGAGAAGTGGCAAGAACCGCGCCTCAAAGCCGACGAGCCTCAGCCGGGCTACTACCATGCCACCCCGCCACTCCTCTTCTCCCGTACCAGGCAGTTACACAACAATGGCGCCCAACGAAAAGCCCACTAATTAATTTCATTTTTCGTATATTTCTTTCGCGTTCTAACTTTCATTCCTTCTCTCCTTGACTAACTTTCCTGTCAACTATATTCAACTTTTTTACTATTAAATGTTTTTCGGTTTTCCATCTAGCGGACAGATTTAGGGTCATGAAGGCAACATCGCTTCTTTTCCGAAACAAGCGATAAGTGCCTAAGTGACAAACATAGGGGGAGTTGCTGACGGTGAATACTGAGTTCCTTTCAAGAACTTTAGAGGTTTTAAAAAGTGGTATCAGTAGTCATCGGCAGTACGGTTAAATGTTTTTTTTTGGATTTGTTGCATGCAACACCAGCTGCCATACACATGGTCCAGCACCGTAAGTATATGAGGTTTTTGTAGCGTTGCTCGGGGGTAAACAAATTGACAGGGTAAAGGGGAATTGTGGCAACCACGTCTTGAGCTAGTTCTTAAGACGCTGTAGTGCCACATTTCACAAAGTAAAAGAGGGGTTTAGATGACCTTGACCTTGGACAGAATACACCATTACTTTACCCAACGTACCCACAGAGTCCATCGGGCGAGGACAACACCAGAATGCACCAACAGTAAACACAAAAAAAAAAAAGCAAAAAAAAAAATTTTTGTCCAATAGACATAGTAGTTTTGCCTATTTTTATCAGCCGAAATCTTTGCTTTAACAGTCAGTTTAGTCTGATATTTTTTTTAAACACTGGAGTTTGAAGTTTTTCTTTTATATTTGCATTTTTCACTTTTTATGTTTATATTTTACCTTTTATATTTGTATTACAATTTAATATTATTACCTTTTAGTTGTTTTGAAACGCAAACGCATTTCAGGAAATATTGTCTGAATTTTATATATTTTCCTGGTGTTATTGCAACTTGTTGAGGTTTTCTTTACAAGGATCTTCTTGTAAGGTTTCGCAATAGCTTTGGAAGTAATCTTAAAAAAAAAAAAAAAAAAAAAAAACATTTTATAATTTTATATTTGTATATTTTTCTACATATACTTATTTGGCACATTATATTCTTGTTAAACCCAAAACAAGTCGGTATAGTAAAATTCATAAATTTTTCTAATCTTTTTGTTCCTTTATTCTTGGTTTAAAACCTTATGTTAGTTTTATACATATCGATACACACCCTCAAGGAATTTTTTGTAGAGGCTATTTATTATGAAGTTTTTTTTGCTCTTTGAATTTTAAACATTTAAATACATTTACACACATATACGCTGAGAATTGCTAATTTTTTTATTTTCACATATTTTATTCTATATACACATACGTATCTTTTTATACACTTTTTTTTTATACGTATATACACACATACATATACATATTTCCTTTATATCTTTTTGCATTGGAACTGAATATTGTTAACACCATTTATTTCAATTTTTTTAACTCTGTTTAGCAAATAAATACATAGGTGAAATAACCCTTAAATTTTAAATATTCAGTTGTCATACATTTGGGGTACAAACGCTTTTAAGTTTTTGAAGTCCAACTTTGAAGTTCGTCGATTTTTCTTCATACGATTTTTAGGTGGTCTGGTTGTGGATTCTCTTTTTTACCAGCCCCTTAGTTTATGGATACGTCCAAGAATCAGGGAGCTATACCAAAGAGGGGTTTAGGATTATTAGCACGCGACGGGCCGATAACACGTAGCGTATCTCGGGCTCTGGAAAATCAGGTAGCAGGGTCCTTGTTCACTCAAATCGATACAGGCATCGAATATCCAGTCGATTTTATTAAGGTAGACCTCTTGAACCGTTGCACAGCTAGGGTATTTGGACAGGCAGAGGCCCAAACCAACGTAAGACAGGGGTTTAGCGTGACAGATAGGGTTTCTTTCGAAGCTTCTGACAGCACTTTGAATTTTTCGCGAAAGATTGAGAAGGTATTGGAGATGTCAGACTCGGAGCAAGGGGCAACTGGAGGTACTATACTCAGGAGAATTCCGGGGGTTGAGACGACCCCGTATGGAGGTGCCTTTCCTAGGAGGGCACCAGGAGCAGAAGCGGCCGCATCCGCTAGAGCACCAGCAACGATGGATGAGAGGATCGAACATCTGACGCAGGTGATGGAAGTGATAATGCAGCAAAATGCGCAGATGACGCAAAATATGGACCAAGTACGGCAGATGAGAGCTGACGGCTCTAGGCTCAGTAATCGCATTAACGATGTGCAGTCATCGATGCGCGCTCCTACTGCACCACCTCCTCCAACATCTGCGTCTACACCTGGACATGCACGCGACACATCGGGAGGCCAGCGCCAATCCAACTGCGCCAGTACAAGTTACTCAGGGAGGAAGAAAGTAGACCTAGACAAATGGCACCTTAAATTCGACGGGTCGGCAAAGGGGATGACGGTGGAAAGTTTTGTCTTTCGCCTAGAAAGAATGCGCGTACAATACCAACTGTCTTTTGAACAACTCTTTTCAGACTTTCACTGTTTAGTATCAGGGCCTGCTCTCAAGTGGTATTGGCAGATACTTGAAGATCACGCCGGCGATGAAAATTTTGATTATTTCGGATTAAAAAGGGAGATTCTGGCGCAGCTTAAGTCGGCAGAATCGGATTACGAAGTGATACGTGAGATTATGGAGAGGAAGCAGCAACCCCAAGAGAGCTTTGACGAGTACTACGCCGACGTCCACGATCTCACGTTCCGTCTTAGGCAAAGGAAACCCGAGAACGAATTAGTAAAATCATTAAAGGAAACTTAAAACCATATCTGGCGAATCTCACATTTGCAACGAGGACCGAAACGTTTGCAGATTTGAAGCTGGAATGTAAGAGGGCGGAAAAACTTATGAAGGAGAATAGGTCTAGGGCAAAGCCAATTAGTGAGATAGGGACGAATAGTGAGTTATGGTCAGAAGAGCAGGCGGGTGAGCTTAGTGTTGTGGCGTTCAGCAAAGATAACAGGAATATGAGTGCTAGTAAGAATATGTCTCGTGCCCCTGTCTCTCAAAACATTCCTAAGCCTACCATTCCCACCAATCCTAGTCCTATAGCAGGTGCATCGTCCAATGTCCATTGTAAAGGAGTTAGTTCAGTCCAAAACCAAATGTTTTGTCCTTCCCCATTCCACCTTATGTTGTGTTTTTCCTGTGGAATGCCGGTGGATTTTTACATAAAGAACCCGGCAGAAGCAGCGAAAGACACTAGGTGTAAGTCGTCGTTCCATTTGATGAAATGTTTTGCGTGTGGGGGAGATTCTTCGTTTTGTGTTTTTAAACCAGAGGCGGGAAACCGGGCCTTGGCAGAGATGTCCGGGAATTAGTAGAAGGAACAAAAATTTACATATTAAAGGAAAGAGATACAAAGGAGAAAGTAGAAGGGAAGAAGAAGGAATCAGTTAGGGAAAGCTTGCATGTGAGAAAAATGAAATACGAAGAGGCACGGAGAAGAATTTTTTGTGAGGAGCTGAACGCTAAGAAGAGGAAGAGAAATTTTGAAAAGATAAGAAAAATTAGGGAAAAACATAAGTTATTCAGAAGAATACGAAAAAAGATAATTTCGACAATCGTGACAGTTAAGGGTGATAACAGGCTGTTTGCGCAGACGAAGATCGGCGGACGCGAGGTGCTCGCGCTCTTAGATTCTGGGGCCGGGGCGAGCTGCTTAGGGAAGAATGCCCATAAATTACTCGAAGGCAAGGAGAATCTGATTCTGCCAATACAGGGTCAAAATGTTAAGACTGCCAATGGGGGTGAAGCCGCAGTTGTTGGAGTTGTGAATCTTCCAGTGTTGTGGGACAACGCCACTCGGGAGCTGGAATTCCTTATAGTGCCAGGTTTACAAAAAGAGGTCTATCTGGGGATCGATTTCTGGAAAGCCTTCCAGCTTAATGTAGTCAGTAGGGGGGCCCTAATCAGCTCAAAGGGTTCTGTCGTGTCAGAGCTTACGCCTGTTGATGGTGACTTGTCGTTCGAGGCGGTGCAACACGATTTGAGTCCCGAAGAAACTGTAGCTTTGGATCGCGTGAAAGCACAGTATCCGTCATTTGCAGTACTTGGGTTGGGTAAAACCGATGTGGAGGAGCACATCATCGAAGTGACGGATGAACACCTTCCGGTAAAGCAGCGCCACTATCCGATTTCTCCAGCAATACAAAAATTAATATTCGCTGAACTGGACAGGATGCTGGAGATGGGCGTCATAGAAGAAAGCAACAGTTGTTGGAATTCCCCAGTGTCATTGGTTATCAAAGAAACAAAGAATCGCTTATGTTTGGACGCCCGCAAGTTAAATGAACGCACCATCAAAGACGCATACCCATTACCACATATAAATGGCATTCTAAGTCGGCTTCAGAATACCAGGTACATATCTGCCATAGATTTAAAGGACGCGTTTTGGCAGATACCACTAGAGCGAAAGTCCAGGGAGAAAACTGCTTTCACTGTACCTGGTAGACCTCGGTACCATTTCACAGTCATGCCGTTTGGACTGTGCAACGCGGCGCAGCGAATGTGTCGATTAATGGACAGGGTCATTCCCGCTTCTCTTCGTGAATCCGTGTTTGTTTATTTAGATGATTTACTTGTTTGTTCGGAAGATTTTTCGTCCCATTTAGATTTGTTGTCCCGTGTTGCAAAATGTCTTCGTGATGCAAAGTTAACAATAAACGTTGAAAAGAGCAAATTTTGCTTTAAAGAAGTACGGTATTTAGGGTATGTTGTAGGAGACGGATGTATCCGTACAGATTTGAATAAGGTAGCAGCAGTGCGCGACTTTCCTGAACCCCGAACACCGAAGCAACTTAGACGGTTCCTAGGGATGTCAGGCTGGTATCGTAGATTCATACAGGACTACGCGACAATTGCAGCACCACTGCACGACTGCCTCACGAAAGACAAGATAAAAGCTTTTAAAATGACGGACGAAGCTATGCGAGCATTTAATTGCTTGAAACAAAGATTGATTTCGGCACCGGTTTTAGTACATCCGGATTTCGAAAAGCACTTTTATGTGCAATGCGATGCATCAACGGACGGAGTTGGAGGTGTACTCTTCCAACTAGACGATGACGGAAACGAACGACCGATTGCCTACGTATCGGCAAAATTAAATAAGGCACAACGCAACTACAGCATCACAGAGTTAGAGTGTTATGCAGCGGTTCTGAGCATAAAGAGGTTCCGGCCCTACATCGAGGGATTGGCCTTCACAGTGATCACCGACCATGCCAGCTTGAAATGGTTAATGGGTCAAAAGGCCCTTTCCGGTCGACTGGCAAGGTGGAGTTTAAAACTGCAAGGCTATAATTTTGACATCCAACACCGTAAGGGTACCCAAAATGTAGTGCCGGATGCTTTATCCAGGGTCGACATGAATGAGCTGCTAGTAAGTGATAGAGTATTAGACATCGATGTCAATTCACCATTCTTTCAATCGCCAGAATATCAAGAACTTATCAACACGGTGACATCGAACCAAGACAAATTACCTGAACTATGCATATCTGACGGGTATATTTATAGACGGACGCAATTTGACAAGGGGGAGGGGCTTCAAGGAGACCATGCTTGGAAACTCTGGGTACCGACTGAACTTCGTGCAGGGTTGGTGGAAGCCTCGCATTGCTTACCTTCTGCAGGTCATGGGGGTATACATAAAACCCTTGCGCGTATACGTGAAAGGTATTACTGGCCAGGACTTGTGGCGGACGTACAAAATTATGTTAAAAGTTGTGATATTTGCAAAGGTAATAAAACCCAAAATGCTTACCACAAACCGTTGATGGGAAGGCTGAACGCCCTTTTCAACGTTTATTTATAGATTTTATGGGTCCATACCCGCGTACTTGTGATGGCAATGTCTATGTGTTCGTGTGTCTAGATCATTTTTCTAAGTTTGTGTTTTTAAAACCAATGCGTAGGGCCACCTCAGCAGAAGTAGTGAAGTTTCTAGAAAAGGACGTTTTTCATATATTTGGAGTGCCAGAGTATGTACACTCTGACAATGGCAAACAATTTGTGTCAGAAATGTTCACATCATTTTTAGCAAAATATGGTACGACGCATATAAGGACCGCCTTCTACTCGCCACAGGGTAATGCGGCAGAAAGGGTCAATCGATCGATTTTACAAATAGTTAGATCATATGTAGGAGAAAATCAAAAGAATTGGGACAAACACATCAGCGATGCAGCATTTGCTTTAAGGAGTGTGATCCATTCGGCAATTAACACGTCGCCGTATTTCGCTTTGTTTGGTATGCCAATGGTGCAACATGGAGCATCTTACGAACTATATAGGAAGTTAGGGGCAGTCAAGGATGTAGACTGTGAGGTAGATGTGACGTCCGACAAACTTCAGGCAATTCGGAACAGTATAATGAAAGAGCTGAGGTTGGCACACGAGCGAAATAAGAAAGTTTATAATACTAGAAGTAGGGATGTGACGTTTAAAATAGGACAAGTGGTATACCGCCGAAATTTTAAACAGAGTTCACAAATAGATAATTATAATGCGAAACTTGCCCCAAGACAGGTAAAATGCATAGTATTGAGAGTAATAGGTAACTCGATGTATGAACTCGGCGATGTTAGTGGAAACAGAATCGGGGTATACCATGCTAAGGACATATTTGTGGCATGATGTTAGTAAATGTTGCATGTTACATGTTATTTATTACCCACCTTGTACCTGAAAACTTGACCTTTGAAAATTAACTTACTTTTTATTTATGAGATTATTTATTTGATTAGTTTTGGTTTTTACCTACAAATGTAATTATACACTTTCGGCTTGACCTACTAACATATTTATTTATACACTTGCAATTTGACATATTAATCCATTTATACACTTGTACATTTATAACTTGACTAATTCGTTTAATCTGTGATATAGTTTTATACAGGGTGTTTTTTTTACAGGTTTGTTTTTCGAATAGAGATAAAACTGGCATTTTGTGGTCAAATCTGGCAACTCTAATGTCATTTATGTTCAGTTTGGTTTGCCATTTCATCATGAACAGGTTGACAAAAGAACAACGCTTGCAAATCGTGCAAATTTATTTCGAAAATAATGGTTCAGTTCGCGAAGTTTACCGTGAGCTCCGTCCATTTTATGGTCGACATAATCGTCCATCAGAGCAATTAATTCGGTTACCCATGGATCGTTTTCGCACTACGTTTACTCTATGTGATAATACGCATCCGCAGAGACGTCGAACAGTGCGCACCGAAGAAACAATTGCCGCTGTAGAGCAAAGTGTTGAAGAGGACCCGAATGAATCGATTCGCCACCGTGCACAGCAATTGGAGCTTTGTCCATCAACTTTATGGAAGATTTTGCGCAAAGATCTTGCGACCTTACAAGATCCAGCTTGTGCAAGAATTAAAGCCGCGAGACCATGCAATGCGTCGTGATTTTGGTGTATGGGCCGAAAATGAGATTGATTTCGATGCTGATTTTCATCGCAAAATTTTGTTCAGTGATGAGGCTCATTTTTGGTTGAATGGCTGCGTCAACAAGCAAAATTGCCGCATTTGGAGTGAAGAGAATCTACATGAGACCCTTGAAACGCCATTACATCCACAAAAACTGACTGTTTGGTGTGCTCTATGGGCTGGTGGAGTCATTGGGCCATACTTCTTCCGCAATAATGCTGGAGAGGCAGCTACCGTTAATGGAGACCGGTATAGAGCCATGATAACCGACTATTTTGTTCCCGAATTGGATGGCATGAATGTGGATGAGTTGTGGTTCCAACAAGACGGCGCTACATGCCACACAGCGCACGTCACAATCGATTTATTGAAGGAAACATTCGATGAGCGCATAATTTCGCGGAATGGACCTGTCAATTGGCCACCAAGGTCGTGTGATTTGACACCATTGGATTATTTTCTTTGGGGATATGTGAAGTCGCTCGTCTACACCAACAAACCAGAAACGTTAGGGGAATTGGAAGCCAACATTCGTGGCGTTATTGCCGACATACGGCCCCATATGCTCGAAAAAGTGGTTGAAAATTGGACCTGTAGAATTGGCTTTATTCGAGCCAGCCGCGGCGGCGACATGCCCGAAATCATATTTAAACATTAATGGCATAAAACTATCCTTCCAATAAAGCCAAATTGATGGACCTTAAAACGATTTTCTTGTCTTTTATTTCAATTCGAAGTTCTATACCCCTAAAAAAAACACCCTTTAGTAACCTGTGATATAAAATTAAGAGGCTCCTCTGTGATACCCTGTTAGTTTTGCTTGAACCCCAGTGATATTAGGTTTGGATTTTTGTTACGTAATTTTTTTGTGTGTTCTAGTAAAATGATGTTAGAGTAGTACATGTTGCAGAAAAAGAAAAGAGAGATTAGGCGAGAAGTGAACTAGAAGCCCGGCATTAGATCGTGGGTCGAGGCCACACGTTAGCCCTGGACTTACAAACCAACCCAAGGCTGCGTTGTGAATCTCTTTTACGCACATGCTCCATGATGCAGGCACCATCGGCGGATGCGAGCCTGTAACGACAGCCTTTGAGGATTTCTCTGACTACGCGCAAGCGGGTATATGAACGGATGTGCAAGCGACCGCTAACCAAATCTGCTTCTCCACTTTTACGATATTTAGCAAAGTGGATGTTTGATTGTGTGACTGGATTAAACTGTTGCTTGCACATAAGTGTATACGTGCCGCGAAAGAGTCGATCGCGGATTGGTTTGACCAAGGCAGGCAGGCTATTCGTGCCTTACGGTGACATAGATGCCGCAAGGCAAATGGGGGTATAAAAAGGGATTCCGCTGATCAACTGGAATTAAAATCGAAAAGTCGCGGTCTTGTGTGCAGTGCAAAAATTTTTAAAGTGAAAAGTATTTCTTTAAAGTGCGTTTTCATCACCATAAAGTGTTGGTGCGCGAAGTGAGTATTGTTATGAAGTGCGGTTTCACGCGAAAGCTAACGCGAGCGGAAAAAATTAAAAAAATAAGAAAAAATAATATAGTGAAGTGACTCGAACGAGGGAATCCTCCCTTGGAAGACCACCAGCGCAAGGAGAGTCGCCACCAAAGGGCGAGTAAAATCCCCTCCAAGCAGCAGAAAATTTAACGGGTGAGTGTACATTAGTGCATATATGCATCTATGAGTGATTTTCTTTGAAATAAATTGGTGAAGTGCAAATTTTTAAGTTAAAGGTGTTCATTTGCCAATTTAAACAAGTTCTAAATTCGGAAGCTAAGTTTAATTAAAGTCATTTTTTTTATTGTTGAATTTTCTTTGTGTAAATACCGGTGTTTGATTTTTCTGTAATTTAGAACCATACAATTATTAGTTTTTTTTTTAAGTAGTCCATTTGTCTCTAAATCCACAGAGTTATAGGTACATTCGTCAGGAATGTATCGTAGATTTGCATACATGCATTTATACGTATGTATGTATGTATGTAGGCAAAGGGGTATTAGGCGCGCCGAAGAAAGAAGGAAAAAAGATAATAATTATCCAAACGCGGTTTTTGTTAATTTATGGTTTTAGAAAAAGAAAAAAAAAAATATATAGTTATCTATTAAACAAAATATCAAAATTTACTTAAATGTATTTTGGTACCTTTCAGATTACGGAGGCAGCCGAAGGCCGCGACATATTTTGGGAATTGCACAATAATATTTGGCAGAAGAAAAAGAACGAGACACGAAAAACAACAATTAACACCAACAATCCGCAGGCGCACATCAATCACAAACAAAAGGAAGCCCCTACTTGGCCGAAAACCCTAAACAGGTTCGCACCAGAATCGACCAACAACACACACACAAACACGCACACATAACATAGCCATAAAATCAACTGCACAACAAGCTACATTCGAGCCACAACACTAAACCGAAACCAAAGGTAACACAACATTTTTTGCACACTCCCACTACGACCAAGTTTTGCCAACGGGTGCATGTGCTGCCTCAGCAACATCTTCGCCACGCAACATCGGCCTTCGTCAACTTGTTGCTAAATATTTAGTGGCGCAACCACCCACGCAGCTAGCAACTCTATGAGAGCACAGCGACATTGGTCACACTCACCAACAATAGTTCTCTAAACACATAAACTCACCAAACCACTAACACGATCCCAGCAATATTGAAGAGCGAGAGAAGCTAAGCGCGACTCACTGGGAGCGCACCCACCAACGTAAATAATTATTTTCGCCACCACGGAGATATCATGATAAGTCATTAGGGTGTACAACCATTCTAATTGTTTTTGGAAAAGACAACTTTTTATAGATTTTAATTTCGAATTATGAATTTTCATGAAACTTGTTGGTTTTTTTATTATTAGTTTTATAATTTAGCACATATACCTAAGTTTTCTTTTTACTCTTGATTTTTCTTAGCCTAATTTCGAATTTAGTATATTACTCCTAGCGATTTTCACACGAATTTTGGGCATTCGTACCCAGCTTTACGCAGGCATACCTATGTATGTGCGTTAACCACTCACAAAACCTAGTCGCAAACGATATTTATATTTTTTTTGTAATTAAAATTTTTCTTTTGAAATTTTTTTGTCGAAATCTTTTTTTGTAAATTTATAATTATCACCTTGCTGGTTCACTTTCGGCACTTTTCTTGATTGATTTACGCGATCAAAAATTTACTTTTGCAAATATTTTCTTTTATTTTTTTTGTTTTGTTTGTTCATTTTTCTTTCCCACTCAAGGAATTAATCCCAAATTTCAACTTTGTTTTTTTGTTTCCGTGAATTTTTTTATTTCGATTTTTGTAGATGTGCATAAAGGCTATGCACATGCATTGAACTGATACGCGGAACTAACATCAAAAGACAATTTGTCCTAAGATTAGTCAAGATCACGGTCACGAGGCCAAAGCCCTATAACAGGACAAAAATCTTTTGTTCTACATATGTTGTTTTTCCTTATTTTACTTTCAGCTCTGCACATCGATTTGGTACCATTTCGGAGTTCTGAGCGAGGTAAGTTTTGCATAATAGAAAAGAAACCATATGCACACACACATTAACCCACGTATATTTGTGAATTAAAAATCTCAGAGTAAATTATCGCACACCCACACATATATTTATATCAACCTTTTTGTTTGAGAGTGAGAGCACACACAAGCGTACATATATACATATGTTTAGACGTATGTTTGTGCACGAATATCTAGATAGTCAGTAGGCCTTATCTAAAATTTGAATTTAAAATACGCGAAGAAAAAAACCTTTTAATTATATAAAATTAGGATAAATATTTATAGGTTAGAGATGATAATTGGATTGAATATATATAGTATTAATTGAATAGAAAGAATAAGTGGGTACAAATCGTACTGAGTAGGTTGGGAATATATTGTAAGAAAATATTTTGTATTAATAAATTCTAAGCTGAGATTTAAAGCTGTGTCACAATAATTTATTTACGTGAATGGGCTGAAATTCTGATTTGGGCAAGATATAGGTAAATCATGTCAGGCTATAGGCTTCAGGTTGTTGGTGCAGGTGTTGCCCTTGTGGTAACCGATGGTAAGGTGGGGTAATTGAGTAAGCATTGGAAATGACGTAACGACTTAGAGACGGACATGAGTCAGGATTAAGGGAACTCTACTCGGTGAGCGGAGCCATAGTAGAGTTCGAAGGCTGTTCACATCTTGCGAACAGGAGGGGTGGGACGGCTCCACCTGACTAGGACAGGTTTTCTCCCGCTTTTCTTACATATCGCTTTCTTTCTAGCTTTATTATCCTCCCTAGGCATGAACCTAAATATTGCTATGCAACTGTTGGGAAAGGAGAAGTGGCAAGAACCGCGCCTCAAAGCCGACGAGCCTCAGCCGGGCTACTACCATGCCACCCCGCCACTCCTCTTCTCCCGTACCAGGCAGTTACATAACACGACTTTGCAAGGCGTGAGTACGCACATATATGTATGTGTGCAAATCTTGAACCATCACGCCATGCGAGCTCATTTACTCGCAAAAAATTTGCTGGCATATGTATATATGCATAATTTTACCATCACGTTAGTTATGCGATATTTTAGTCAGTGGGTACCGAAATCCCGATCTGCCAAAATCGGTACCATTCACTGCGGGATCAATAGGGTAAAGAAATCTACGTTCGTACCCGACCAGTGAAGATGCCGATTATGTTAGAATACAAGACTAATGCGGGTCGATAAGTTGTCGAAAAAAAAAAATTTTTTTTTGGAAAAAAAAAGAAGGGATTTTTAGTTTCACGCTAAGGAAATTTTTTTTGTTGTTCCTTTTTCTCGGGTTTGTTTGTTTTCGGAGGGGCAGGACTGTTTTGCCCACAAAACAACAAAACCCGAACATTTACCACATTCGCACTCTCTACCCAGTTCGGTACCGAAACCAAGTACCGAAAAAACCGAAAAGGTCGCTGTGTGCACGGCACTGACGCCACTTATGACGGCGACCATGCAAGTAAGAATAAATCTCTGCATGAGGGCCAGTGGCGAATCGGAATACAAGGCGATCAACGTAATCAACTTGTCGCTACCGTGCCGTGTGGGAAAAAAATAACCAGTTCCCATGTACGAATCATATGCATTGTAATTATAAAATTTCACCGTAGATTAGAATAATGCCACATTATATGGCATTTATAAACTCCGAACGAGGTCGCTCGCCACCCACGTATACGGGCGACCATACAAATATTCAAGGGGATTTTTTTTTTTGTTCCTTTTCTCTGCGTCGGAGATCGCTTGGACGTCAGAGTACAACGAAATCGCTGAGCCGAGATCGGAACCACGGTCGTTCCGACCGGCGCAGGGAGTATCGGACCCACTGCCGTTCCGACCCCTGCTATCCCACGAGCGGCGCAACTGCGAACGCTACATCGCGCGCCCACTGAAATAGCAGCAAACGTCGACTGGCCACTCTGCCGCGCCAGCGACAATCGCCGCACACCTACGGACGAGCGTAGACTTGCCTCCCAGCCGCGCCAGCTACGCATCAACGCGCACTTCGACGGTAGACTGGCACTTCAGCCGCGCCAGCTACCACAGACTTCCAGCTTTTCTCGTTACAAAAAAATAAATAATATATATAATTTCCTGGGAAGAAATGTACAGCGTTTCATTTTTTAAAGTTTCTCCCTCCTACTCCTCAGCTCTAGGTACGGAACGACGGAGCCACCAGAGACAACATTCCAAATTTCGGGAAGCAGTTCGGAGGTATACGGCTGTGACAGCGCCAGCCGGCACTCACCATCCTAGTTTAAGTCCTTAGCTTAAGAGGATGCGCGGTGGGAAATCCTGGGGCGGGGTAAGATGTTGCGTATCGCAAGGGGGCCGGCATGTTTAGGCGAGATGCCTAAAGTCTTAAAAAATGGGCCACCCTAATGTAACTTTAGCGCCCTTCCAATCACTCACACCAACCCACCCACCTGTGTGGGCATGCATGCATATTCGTGTTTTGTCAGCACACATATACGTGCATGGGGGTGTGCATGTGTGGGTTCACCTCCCCTTAAAACCGGAGGATAATTTTCAGGTTCAACGGTTGTCCTCGATTGCAAAACCGTCTACTTTTCCAGAGACAGTCGACACGACCACATCACAGTCAGCCCAGGATTTTCATGCGCCTCAAGAATACTACAGCTTGCTTGGTCTTCTGCAATTTCTGCACTTCGTCCGACACAACTAATGGGAATTCCGAAACTCCATCAATGATATGGCCCTTAGATTGCACAAGAGCTGGTACACCAGATGCGGCAATAGCAGATACAAGGGCGTAACGACGTTGGTTTACGTTTACCTTTCGGTGCCAACGACGGAACGTCTTAGTAGGTGCAAACATGCGTCCACCACGACACATATTACCAAAAGCACCCTGACCAGAACGGTGAGTACCACCACCACGTACACGAGGAATACGTGCAACGGCACGACCAGTTCCCCAAGATTCAGCAGATGTTTGATGACCTGCTTGTTCGCTAACAGCATAAGGTTGTCGGCTGTTGCGGCGTATAAGCTGATGCACTTCATTCACAATGTCTGGACGAATGGACGCTTTGAAAACAGCTGGCAAGCAAATGTTCTTGTCTTTGACTTGCTCATTCTTATCCGAATACACGGAGACCAAAGGTCTGGCATTGGCTAAACTCATTTTTGCTTCCTAATTTTTACAACATTGGGGAAAAGTCCGCTTTATGAGCAGAAAACGTCCACCAGCAACTAAAAGGGGACAGACCCATGATTCTGTCAGTCACCCCTCGTTTGCAGGGTAAGAGCGAAAGCATTGCAGTCCGTTACTATTTTAAATTTTACGTCTCTGAGATAAATTCCCCATTTCTTCACGGCCGCTATGATCGCCAAAACCACGAATTCGTATGAGCTATAGTTCTCTTCTGTTGGTGTTGTCTTTCTACTCATGAATTACACCGGGTGCCAAAGCTGGACTTTTCCGTCCCTCTGCAATAACACTGTAACGTATCCATACTTCGAGGCATCTGCATGGACCTCTGTATATGCTGCCGGATTATACAGCTTTAATGCTGGTGCGTTAATCAACCCCCTTTTCAACTCTTGAATAGCTATAAGATGTTTGTCGGGCAATAAAACTTAACGTTGTTTTTCACTAAATCTGTAAATGGTTTAGCTACCGTAGCGTAGTTCCTCATAAAACGTCTAAAAAAAGAATGTTAACCCTAAGAACCGTTGAATTTCTTTCTTGCTTGTCGGTATGGGAAAGTTCTCAATTGCCCTAGTTTTCTCGCTAGATGGTAATATTTTCGCCATTGCTATGATGTACCTTAAAAAGTTTATCTGTCGTTTCAAGAATTGGTATTTCGACCATTGCACATGCACGCCGTATTCACTTGCGCGCTCAACAATCATCCTAAGTTTCCGTATACCCTCGGCTTCATCTTTAGCCGGGATGACGATATCGTCCATATACACACTTACCGTACACGATTACCGTTCCTCAACAGATCATGAAAGACTGCTTGTATGTACCTGCAAAAGACCGCAGGTGAATTCGATATACCAAACTGTACGAAACATAATTCGAACTGTCCTGTTTTTGTTAGGAATGAAGTGTATTTTTAGAAGATGCCTCTATAGGGACGTGGAAGCAACTATCTTTCAAATAAAAGGTCGTGAACACACATGCATCGTATAATTTGTCTATCCCTTCATCAATAATCGCCATCGGAAAATTATCTCTTATTACTTTCTCGTTTATTTTCGAATAATCTACACACAATCTCTTTTATCCGTTCTGTTTAGTGGTAAGTACTATCGGAGAACCGTTTTCGGAAGAACTCTTCCATATAATACCTTCCCTTAACCAAGCTGTAATTTGCTACCCATTTCTGATCAGCAAATGACAACCTACGTGACCGCTGGTAAACGGGAACTTCATCCGTTAGTATAAACTTCAGTTCTACCGGTGAACTTTCTTATTTCTCTATTCTCTCGATTTCATTAGGGGATTTACCTTGACGTTTGACAGATCAACATTTTTCTGCTCAACCCCTTCTTCCTTGTCCCTTGCTAACGTTTCAAATTCTTCAAGCCAAAACTAATTTGAACTATTGTCCTTACTAGTTCCCTTTGCATGTTCCACGCCACAGAAGTGATATTGCTACCGCCTACCGCAGTAGAAGGTACGACTGATACCTGTGCATCTTCTGTTTCTCTTGGCCTAACCACGTCTTCCTGACGTTTACTTTCCACCGCACGACATGAAATAGTATTTCTAACACTACCTAATCTATTTATTTCGCCGTTAAAACAACCCAACGTCGTGAGTGGGCCTTTACCTACTCCGCTTAGATGTAGCTTTTCGCTGCTTCGTTCCACACCACCTAACATCAAAACTGTATCATTTCTCATTATACTATATTTACTACCAGTGTCTACCAATGCCGAAAAAGTTATGTTATTCATGGTAATCTCTAAAAAATAAAAACCGTTTAACTTCTTTGCAACGTTGTCCGCTTTACCATCCTCGATCATGCTCATGGGCTCACTTTTCACGTCTTTGGCCTTTTCTTTGCAATTATAGGAACAATGTCTTGTTTGTTTACATTTGAAGCATTTAACGTTGCTTTCTTTCCCACAGCTTTTTGTTATGTGCCCCTCTTTAATGCATTCATAACAAACTTTTTTAGAATTGTTTGGTTTGTCATTCCCATCAATTGAATTTTTTGACGTTTGAGGTGCACTCGACTTATTTAACGAATAGTAAGGCTCTTTATCCCTTTTATACTCTCGCAATTGTTCCTTTAATACTTTTCAGCTTCTTGCCTGATACAACATTATTTTATTGGCTCTAGCATTTCGAATTCCCTCCACAAAGTATGAAATTATACTTTGATCATCTAGCGATATGGGTTAACCCATTTCTATTAGCACATATAAATATTCGTTGAATCTTTCTTTTGTTTGTTTACGTCTATTTCTTAGGGCCCGATGGATCTCTGCAGCCCATATTTTTTCGCCGAATTCTTCAACTAAAGCATTTTTAAGAGAAACGCAATCCCTTACACCTATTAATCCACGAGCAAATATTTTAGCAGAACCTGTCAAAAGTTGTTTTGCATAAACAAACTTTTGCACCACTGTATCAGCAACGTCTCCAAATTCAACAATCCAATGTTTGACGTCAATGGATTTGTCACCAGCATTGTTTACGTTTACTAGTTTGGCATCTTCTTTTGCGAATCGGAGTGGAAGGTAGTGGATGAAGGTACTCCGAGAGAGTGGAATGAAGGAAATCGCGTTCAGAGTTGTTTCAAAGTATTAATTACAACTAAACGCTTGAATATAAACTGAAATTTACGTTTTATAGTAACTGATAAGGTGTTGGCGGCCGCCGTGGTGTGAAGGTAGTGTTGCCGGCCTACCACACCGAAGGTCCATGGTTCGAGCCCTGGTACAGGTAGCATCAAAAGTGATTTGAAAAAAGTTTTTCAAAACGGGGTCGCCCCTCGGCAGTGGTTTGGCAAACTCTCCGAGTGTATTTCTGCCATGACAGGCTTCTCAGCAAAAATTCGTCTCCTTTGTAGATGCCGTTCGGAATCGGCAAAAAACTGTAGGTCCCACCAATTTGTAGGAAAAATTCAAATCGGCACACCACAAATTGGAAGAGAAGCTTGGCGCAAAAATCTCTTAGGAGGTTTATGATGATATACCTGTTGTATATCGCGCCATAGAGAGAGATAAGGTGTTATAACTAGTTAATATTCACTAATTTGGGAGTTTATATCTTCACGTTCAATATTGCAGTATTTAAACTTGATTGTTTTATTATTGAATGCAACACACCCTGTGTGGTTTGTATATGTGCGCAGATTCGGAGTAAGTTGCGCTACTCGTAGACATATACTATGGGCACCAGTAAACGCTGATCAGATCATACAGCAAAATAAAAATACATAAAGGGATACATACATTAATACATGAATTCTTACGAGTAATTACTGCCTTCTGGTCTTTTACTGCCTATGTACTATCGGCGTCTTCCTTCGTTGCTGCTACCCTGTAAAAAACGATGGAGCGTCAGAGTACTCCAACACTTATCCTCATTCATATAAAAAAGGTGGTCCAATTTATATAGCGATGTCCGGTGATTGGATGACCTAATCCTACTCGGAGTACCATTTACTTTGCTTCCGAATAGTATATAGAGCACCTACGTTGGAGTACTTTGAAAATGCTGTCAAAAGATAGATTATTCTAGCCGAAAGTGAGAAGGGAGTATGGGTTCTTTTGAGGACCACCTACTCCTACTTTCGCTTTGCTGTTGAACTCTATGGTGTAGTAATCCCAAGGGAGTATTTTGAGCGTACGGAGTACTCGAGATGGATTAGGTGATCTACTCACCGGACATTGCCATGTAAATTGGACCACCTTTTTTATATGAATGAGGATAAGTGTTGGAGTACTCTGATACTCCTTTACGAGTATTCTTTGGACTATGAAACGGAGTATTTTCGTTTTTTGCAGGGTACTGCTGCCTTCGTTTTTAGTTGCTATGCATGTGTGTTATTTCATTGCTTTTGTTTGAGTTTTTTTCATTATTCCCTTATTTTAAGCTCGCTATAATTTACACTCATGTTTGCGTTAACACTAGGCGCATTTATTTTATTTATTTATTTAATTAAGTCTATGATTCAGAAATCTTACAGACTATACAAATTGTTTGGCTTATTTGTTAACTAATTAAATAATAATACATTTTATTGTTTTATTTTGTTTTGTTGTTTTTCCGACAGGGTGAATGATTGATGTATATTGGAACGATTTTTCGTCATCCCTTGTCAAATTTGGTTTTGAGACAAACCGGTTTCGGCGTTGTGCCATCATCAGTGTCGATTTTCGTTCTGATCTGTTGTGGTCGTTTGTCTTGTATTTATAGTAGGTAGCAGGTAACGTCAGCATGGGTGTCTGTTTGTGTACGTGGGTGCATGTGTTGTGTGTGCATGTGTTGTGTGTGTACATTCAGAAACGGGGGTGGTTTGCATCGATCGGTTTTTTTGTGCTTGACTGAGGCAGGTAAAAGTTGGTGATTTTTGTTGTTTGACCTTTTTTGCTTGTTTGTTGTTTTTGATCTTTTGCTGTTTTGTGCTTATTTGTCGGTGCGTGTGCGTTTGTTGTACCTGAGTGGTTGCTTTGTTTTTTGTAAACCAATTTTAAAGGTTCGAATATTGTGTCGGAAACAGTGTTTGTCTGTTCGTTTATTATTCTACCCATGAATGTTTTTTGTTTGTAGATTTCCATGTTTTCGAGTACGTTCAGACGTCTGCCTTTTGCTTGTACATGTAGGACCTTGACTGTTTTTTTGATGTTTCCAGGGGGGCATTTATTCTCCGCCATGTGATTCGCAAAGTTGGACTCTGGTATGATGGTTGGATTCCGTATCTTTTTGTTGTAATCTCTAATGTGTTCTCTGAACCTCGTTCTTACTTGTCGTCCGGTTTGTCCTATGTAACTGTGCTGGCATTCACAAGTGCGCTTGTATAAACCATGGCTGCTAAATGGATCTTCTGAGTTAGTTTTGGTTCTTAGCTTCCGTCCTAAATTGTTCGATGTTTTGAACGCTGTGTTGATGTTGTATTTTCTAAGGAAATTTGCCAATTTATATGTTGCCCTTCCAGTATATGTCATTGTCGTCCAGGTTTGTGTACTTTCTTCTCCATTGTTTCTTTTTTGTTCTCTAAGGTCTCTCCTGAGTTTATCTACTAGTGCTTTTTTATATCCGTTGTTTGTAGCGATGTTATATATTATTCCAAGCTCTCTTCTATATGCTTCTTGTGTAAGAGGTGTTCTTTCCAATCTTTGTACTAAGTGCCTTAGCGCTGCATTTTTATGTTGTTGTGGGTGGTTCGAGGTATTATGTATTATTGTGTCGGTGGCCGTTGGTTTCCTATATATGTCGTAGTTGAATTTATTGCTAGCTTTATCAATACTTATTGTGAGGTCCAGATGATTGATCGCTCCGTCTTTTTCGGTTTCCATTGTGAATTTTATGTTCCCGTGCTGCTTGTTGAGGTACTCCAGTACTTGCTCTTCGTTGTTGGTAGTTAAAACGCATATGATATCATCCACGTACCTTGCGTAAAATAACACTCCTAATTTGGAATTTAATTCCTGTATATACTCTTTTTCCAGGTTTTGCATAAACGCTTCTATAAGAATAGCCGATGTTGGGTTTCCCATCGCAAGTCCGTTTGTTTGTCTGTATATTTTATTGTTGAATTGAAAATAGTTTTGACGTAGTGTGGTTTTTACCCTGTTCGTGATTTGCGTACTTTTCACTTTATCTTTTGTTTTACGTAGTATTATAGAGTTTACTATGTTCAATGTCTCGGCTAGTGGTATTGATGTGTATAGATCTTTTATGTCGAAAGATACCAATTTGATGTCCTTTGTCACTTCAACGGTCCTAAGTTTGTTTATTAGTTCAGATGTATTAGTTATGGTGTGTTCGTTGCTAAGTTCCAGTGTGTCCTTCAATACTGTTTCTAAATATTTAGATAGCTTATAGCATGGTGCCGATTTAAAATTAATGATTGGTCTCATTGGATTGCCTGGCTTGTGGATTTTTGGTAGCGCAATCAGTGGTGGAGTTGACGGGTTCATTTGGACTAATGTATATGCCGAGTTGGTATCTATTATATTTGTTGCAGTTTTTATAGCCACTTTGATTTCTTTCTGGTATTCATCCGTGGGGTTCACTCTTATTCTACGACATTCCATATCCTCGATGAGTTTTTCGGTTTTTGTTATATACTCATCTTTTTCAATTAGCACAGTTGTGTTGCCTTTGTCCGCCTTCGTTGCGACAATGTTGTTTATCCTGAGTTTATGTTGTAGGTTCTTGACTGTTTTTTGCTCCGTGTTTTTCTTCTGTCCTTCTTTTGCTTTCACTTCCTTGTTTATTATTTCTCTGCACATGTGTCTTGCGTGCTCTTGTTCCTCAACTGGTATTAATGATATTGCGACCTCTGCGTCTACGATCGCCTGTTCCGTTTTTCTTTTTTCGTTTTGGTCTATAATATTGTGTTTCAGTCCCTTTTTAAGAAGTTGTTCTTCCGCCGCGGTGATGGCCACTATCGTTAGGTTTACGAGCCTGGCATGGAAATGGTGCGGTTGTTGGTTGTTGTCCCGTTCGCGACGTCCTGTCAGCTTATCTAGTTTCCGGTTCAGCGTCCTGTATTTCTGTTGTAGTTCATGTTCGACCTCAGTCCTTATGCGCGCGAAGCATTCCATTGACGTATCGCTAGGTAATTGCTCCGCCAGCCTTAAATGGATGGATAGAATTTCGGCATTTATTCCATCTTTCTTGGCGTACTGGTTTTTCAACTCATATCTTAGGAAGTCTCTTTCCGCCTTCCTAATTGTCCTCATGCTTGTACTGGTGTTTGTTTTCATTGTTATTTTTGCAAATTTTGGTGTCACATTCAATTCTATGCATTGTTTGTTAAACCAAATGTTTGCCTTCGTTGTATGCAATTTCAGTAAATGTCGTTTGTAAACTATTAGTAGACCGTTTTCGTTTAAGTTAAAAGCCTGACAAGCATTAACTGTTTTATTTTGTTTTGTTGTTTTTCCGACAGGGTGAATGATTGATGTATATTGGAACGATTTTTCGTCATCCCTTGTGAAATTTGGTTTTGAGACAAACCGGTTTCGGCGTTGTGCCATCATCAGTGTCGATTTTCGTTCTGATCTGTTGTGGTCGTTTGTCTTGTATTTATAGTAGGTAGCAGGTAACGTCAGCATGGGTGTCTGTTTGTGTACGTGTGTGCATGTGTTGTGTGTGTACATTCAGAAACGGGGGTGGTTTGCATCGATCGGTTTTTTTGTGCTTGACTGAGGCAGGTAAAAGTTGGTGATTTTTGTTGTTTGACCTTTTTTGCTTGTTTTTGATCTTTTGCTGTTTTGTGCTTATTTGTCGGTGCGTCTGTGTTTGTTGTACCTATTTTCAATTCAACAATAAAATATACAGACAAACAAACGGACTTGCGATGGGAAACCCAACATCGGCTATTCTTATGGAAGCGTTTATGCAAAACCTGGAAAAAGAGTATATACAGGAATTAAATTCCAAATTAGGAGTGTTATTTTACGCAAGGTACGTGGATGATATCATATGCGTTTTAACTACCAACAACGAAGAGCAAGTACTGGAGTACCTCAACAAGCAGCACGGGAACATAAAATTCACAATGGAAACCGAAAAAGACGGAGCAATCAATTATCTGGACCTCACAATAAGTATTGATAAAGCTAGCAATAAATTCAACTACGACATATATAGGAAACCAACGGCCACCGACACAATAATATATAATACCTCGAACCACCCACAACAACATAAAAATGCAGCGCTAAGGCACTTAGTACAAAGATTGGAAAGAACACCTCTTACACAAGAAGCATATAGAAGAGAGCTTGGAATAATATATAACATCGCTACAAACAACGGATATAAAAAAGCACTAGTAGATAAACTCAGGAGAGACCTTAGAGAACAAAAAAGAAACAATGGAGAAGAAAGTACACAAACCTGGACGACAATGACATATACTGGAAGGGCAACATATAAATTAGCAAATTTCCTTAGAAAATACAACATCAACACAGCGTTCAAAACATCGAACAATTTAGGACGGAAGCTAAGAACCAAAACTAACTCAGAAGATCCATTTAGCAGCCCTGGTGTATACAAGCTCACTTGTGAATGCCAGCACAGTTACATAGGACAAACCGGACGACAAGTAAGAACGAGATTCAGAGAACACATTAGAGATTACAACAAAAAGATACGGAATCCAACCTTCATACCAGAGTCCAACTTTGCGAATCACATGGCGGAGAATAAATGCCCCCCCGGAAACATCAAAAAAACAGTCAAGGTCCTACATGTACAAGCAAAAGGCAGACGTCTGAACGTACTCGAAAACATGGAAATCTACAAACAAAAAACATTCGACGGTAGAATAATAAACGAACAGACAAACACTGTTTCCGACACAATATTCGAACCTTTAAAATTGGTTTACAAAAAACAAAGCCACCACTCAGGTACAACAAACACACACGCACCGACAAATAAGCACAAAACAGCAAAAGATCAAAAACAAGCAAAAAAGGCCAAACAACAAAAATCACCAACTTTTACCTGCCTCAGTCAAGCACAAAAAAACCGATCGATGCAAACCACCCCCGTTTCTGAATGTACACACACAACACATGCACCCACGTACACAAACAGACACCCATGCTGACGTTACCTGCTACCTACTATAAATACAAGACAAACGACCACAACAGATCAGAACGAAAATCGACACTGATGATGGCACAACGCCGAAACCGGTTTGTCTCAAAACCAAATTTGACAAGGATGACGAAAAATCGTTCCAATATACATCATACATTTTATTCTTGAGTAGTAAAAGGCATTAAAGCAGTATTGGTGTTGGGTAGGCTATTTGACCTATTTGGTTTATCAATGCAAATAAAATAGATTTATTTTATTGTTACACCTCGACGTTTCGCTAGTCACCCTAGCATCTTCAGGAGCGAGATCTATATTCAACAACAAAAACGTTATATTTTACATTACATTTAAAATTTTAACAATTAAACATTGAGTTACATATAACAAAACAAAGACTAAAAATACTTACATTATTTATTAATATTGTTAACTAAAAAAAATTTTTTTTTTTAACTAATTATTAGTACCGCACGCATGGGGTATCATTGTCGTACTAAAGTGATTATAAGCATAACAAGTAAGCGGAGGCGATGTCTGCTGTGTCTTCCTTTTTATTTATTATGTTTTCCCTTTGTTGTAATATACGTAAGCTTTCCAATGTGTATCTGGCTCTCCCTCGCTTGTTTTTGTCCAATATTTTTGTGTTTGCCAGATCATCTGTGTGTCCACTAGTTGTTGTGTGTTGTGATAATGCATTGTTGCTTTTGTTTTTCTGTATGTCAGCTTCGTGCTCTTTTAGTCTTACGCTTAGTTGTCGTTTCGTGGTGCCGATATAGAGCAATGTAATAAATTGCTCGATGTCGTTTCCTTTGCAGGTTATACCATACACAACATTGTTTTTTTGTAGGGTTTCGATTGGTCTCTTTGCTTTTGTAAATATGTTAGATAGAGTGTGATTGGATTTGTATGCGAGAGCAATGTTGTCTTTGTTTCTTAGAATGTTTTTGCGAATGTTTCCCTTATGACATTAAAGCATTTTTGAACTCGGAACGACTCATAAAAAAATCAAAAAAAACATCACTATCACCTATCACTAAATTATTAAATTCAATTAAAGCTCGAGTAATTGGTTCATTCATGGCATAGTTGGATCTATAGATATCAATATAAAAAGTATTATGACGTCTCAAAGTTTAAGCAGGGACGTAGAATTTTACTAAAGCTAATAACTGCGGGCAGTCAATACTACCACAGACAATATCATACAGAAACATTATAGCAGATATAGTTCTTCTGCTCTGTAGTGTATTAAGGCCAATTAAACTGCATCTTGATATATATGAAGGCAAGGGCAGGTCAAAGTTTAATGGTGCCAAGCAGCACTTCAAAAAAACTTTTTGGACCCTTTCAACTCTTTTGTTATGTACATCATAAAATGGATTCCATACTATGGAGCCATACTCCATTATAGGTCTAACATATGCACTATACGCGTACAATAATTTCCTTATATACGGATCTTTAAATTCTGTGCTATTTCTTTTAACAAAGGATGCATAAGCTTTCGGGATTATATAGTTAAGGTGATGGACAAACGTAAAACCTGAATCAAATATTACTCCAAGATCACGAATTTTTTCCACCCTAGCTAGCGGAGTATTAGATAGAGTGTAAGTTGCTGTTTTGCTGTTTAGAATAGGTTACTGTGTAGCATTTCCTTGTATTTAATACTAATCTATTCTTGCAGCACCAGTTATAAAAGTTATTTAAGTATTCTTGAAGCAACTGAGTATCAGCCAGAGTTTTAACGCGAAAATATAATTTCAGATCATCTGCATACAAAAGATAACTACAGTAATTGAAACAAACCCTAACATCATTAATAAAGATACAAAATAGAAGAGGACCTAGTATACTCCCCTGTGGTACTCCAGAGGTTGCTATGTATGCAAGTTAACACCCAGCTTCACTAGGCCGCCTAACGGCAAATATAAACAAATGTTGAAGAATTCAAGTACCTAAATGGTACTCAATAAGTTACACAAATTCATTGAGTCGCATAACTGCAAATGTAAACAAATCGATCTTTCCAATGAATTCGTTCTTCTTTATTATCCCAGTAATTTGAACTTGAATCAATGATTCAAGTTACTGAATTATAATAACAAAAACATCCGTATTTTGTTTACTAAGTCGGATGCTGGCATTAGAGTATAAGCAATTTTGTATCTTATAAATAAAGGAAAATTAGGAGTTAAGTTAGTTCTTGGCGGTGCACTGGTGAGTGAACTCAGCCTCTTGAGTAATGAATAAACTTTTTAAAAACACTAATGTGTTTCTAGTGTTCTTAATTGGCGATCCTGCCAGGAGTGCTTAACATAACAAATCCTTGTGCGAAAGGAAATGTTAAGCCCGTCCTAAATAAAATAAATCAAGTATCCCACTAGAAAGGGAGAAAAGTTGGACAAAACAAGTTATAAAAAAAGTGTACCTAGGTACCTAAGTTTGAAAAAATTTTAATAAAAAAAAACTTAACATATGAACTATCCTTGTGCGAAAGGAAATGATAAGTTTGCCTAAATTAAAAAAAAAAACAAAAAATTCAAGTATCCCACTAGAAAGGGAGAAAATCTAAACAAAACTTTTCGTGCTAACTTTTTTCTAATAAAAAACACATGTCCTACAAACAAGGATAAAGTGTAGTGAAAAAATAAGAAAAACTATAAGTTAAAAGAAATCAAAATAAAAAATTAAATAGAGGTATTGCACGTCAAGCCGGGACGTCGCCAACGTGGGACCATAATCGACTCCAGTAACAACAGCATAAGAGGACAACCAAACTAACAGGAGGGCTGACTGTAAGTTAAGTTAATAAATAATATTAAGGAAATGTAAAAATAATGAATGGGAAATTATCCCACGAAAATTAATTACGAAAGGCTTTTTTATTGTGATTATTGTCAAAGTGGTAGGCACGACAACGTCAATTGTCCTTTCAGGAAAAAGAGAATTAACTTTAAAAATTAATAAAATCACAGTGGACGATCTAACTAACCAATTTTCCAAAATGGCAGTTAGCAATATTTCTGCAGAAGATATCGCTAGAATAATAGCTACACAAACTGCTAATCTTAGGGATGAAATTAATCAACTGACTAATCAAATTAAGACATTGACTAGTGCTACGCAAGTGACGGAATACCGTACACAAACTATTGATGACGGAGTAGTTTGTACTGAAGGTTTAGATATAATTAAGTCGCTGCCAGAATTCTCTGGTAAATCTTATGTTAGTTGGAGGGAGGCTGCAAAAAATTAGATGAGTTTGTATATCGAAGGAAGCAGGAAGTATTTCGGGGCATTAACCATACTTCGAAATAAAATAATAGGAAATGCCAATGATACCCTTACTAATCATGGCACAGTATTAAACTTAGAAGCTATATTTGCCAGGCTAGACTTTGCCTATGCAGACAAACGACCAATCCATGTGATTGATCAAGAAATGAGTATATTAAGACAGGGATCGAAATCCTTGATTGATTATTACAATGAAGTGAATCAGAAATTAACACTATTAATAAACAAAACCATTATGACCCACGGTACAAATTCTGAAATTACAAAGCAATTAAATATTAAAAATCGCGAAACCGCTCTAAGAACATTTATAACGGGATTGAATCCTCCTTTAAGCCAAGTACTTTTCACACTTGCTCCTGCCGATTTGCCAAATGCTCTGGCGAAAGCACAGGAGCTTCATTCAAATCAAATGCGTTCAGAATTTGCTCTGAATTTTTCAAAAGCTTACCTTCCAGAAAATAAAACGTTTAATAATAATTTGCGGAGTCCTAAGAATAATACACAAAGGGGGGAAATCAATTCCAGAACCATTTGAGATACCCACAAGTAAGAAATAACAATAATATGAATTTCCCAAAACCAGAACCGATGGATACATCATCCGACAATCTGCCACTTGGTCAGCAGAGAACGGTCGGTTATAATCAATCATCCCAACCAAAAATGTTCCAGGGTCAACAACAAAATGATAATTCACAGAAATGGCAATTTAACCAGCCAGTAAAAAGGGGTATGAATTTTAGTGGTCAACCTAGGTCAAAGGAGCCACGAATAAACAATGTAAATAAAAATCATTTTTTAGATCAGGCCTCCACCTGCCCTACATCTTCCGAACAGATAGACATAGCGGAGTAAAAATTAGAATATTGATAGATACTGGTGCGACGAGTTGTTACATCAGGAAGGGTATATATAACAACGGTAGGGAATTAGCAATTAAGAAGAGGGTAAGAACCATTCATGGTTCGACCATCATCACCTTGTACCATGACGTACACTTGTTTGGATTTAAGGAAAGATTTTACGAAATAGATAACTTAGAAAGTGACTTTCTAGTAGGAGTCAATTTTTTGAGAAAGATTAAGGCAAAAATAGATATGGAAAAAGCAGAACTTATATATGGAGATAACAATAAGGAGAAGTTATGTTTTGTGAACATGGAAGAAACTAACCATGATGAAATGTATAAATTAAACCCCTTGGGACATAAGAGTCCTAAGGCGCCAGCTGACGATAATACCGGCAACGTGAAAGGAAAGGTTCAAAATGAATATATGGAGGAAAGTTTTGAAAATAATTCAAACCCCTTGGGATTAAAAAATCCTAAGGTGCCCGCCGAAGAGAATTCCGGCGATTCAAATAAAAAATATATTGTGGAACAAAAGGGTTCTACAACGCCAACTGATGAGTCATACCAGTCCAAAACAAAAAATTTAAAAAAACTTACTTCGGGAAAAGAGATCCCTGAAGCCTTTACCAATAACATATTGGGAATAAATAATATAGAATTTGAAAAAAGTATTAGCAATGGTGAATTTGCTGATAAATATATAAATAAAGAAACAAAGACAGTCAATATTCCGTTGTTGAGACGGGACGTTGTTAAAATAATAGAAAAAGCCCATAGGGACGTAAATATGGATCTGCCCTTCAGAACTGATGTTGAAGCGGAGGTAAGAACTGAGGATGAGAGACCGGTATGGTCAAAACAATATCCATATTCTATGTCTGCAAATGCTTTTGTTAATGAAGAAATTAAGGTTTTATTGGAAAAAAATATAATAAGGCACAGCAAAAGCCCATATAATTCGCCTATTTGGGTCGTTCCCAAAAAGGGAATAAATGAGGATGGAAGTCCTAAATTAAGGATGGTCATAGATTTCAAAAAGTTAAACGAGAAAACTATATCTGATAGGTATCCAATGCCAAATCCTGAGGTTATACTTTTCAATTTAGGGGAGGCAAAATATTTTTCAACAATCGATTTGGAGTCTGGATTTCATCAGATACCAATGAAAAAGGAAGATATAGAAAAAACAGCGTTTTCGGTAAATAATGGAAAATATGAATATCTGAGAATGCCATTCGGGTTAAAAAATGCCCCGAGCATATTTCAGAGTGCAATGAATGATATTCTGCATGAGTATATTGGTAGATTCTGTCATGTTTATGTTGATGACATTATAATATATTCAAAAACGTTAAAGGAACATATGAATCATTTAAAGCATATAGTGCAAACACTTGGAAGGGTTCATATGAAAATATCTGTGGAAAAATCAAGATTTATAGAAGAGGAAGTCGAATTTCTTGGCTATGTTGTGTCCCACAAGGTTATAAAAACAGATCCCAGAAAGATAGAAACGATAAAAAACTACCCAATCCCCAAAACTTTACGACAAATAAGAGGATTTTTGGGACTAACGGGGTATTATAGGAAATTTATAAGGGATTATGCAAAGATAGCTAAACCAATAACGAGGCACTTGAAAGGAGAAAATGGTAAAATATCACAGTATATGTCAAAGAAAACAAACATTTATCTTGACCAGGAAGGAGTAGCGGCTTGTGGAACTTTAAAAAATGCGTTAAGGGAACAAGTTGAATTAGCTCAACCAGACTTTCAAAAGAAATTAATTTTAACTACTGACGCTTCCAATGTGGCAGTGGGTGCAGTTTTGTCCCAGGAGGGAAGACCTATAACATTTATATCAAAAACTCTCAACTCCACTGAACAGAATTATGCAACAAACGAAAAAGAGTTATTTGCGATCGTTTGGGCATTAAGGACATTACGCCATTACCTTTATGCCGTGAAAGATTTGGAAATTCACACGGATCATCAGCCATTGTCATTTGCAATGTCTGAAAGGAATCCCAATGTAAAAATGAAAAGATGGAGAGCTTTTATTGAGGAGTTTTCACCCAGGATAGTTTATAAACCGGGAGCAACGAATGTTGTTGCTGATGCATTATCTAGGCAACATTTGAATAATTTAACAGATACGAATAATGAGGATTCGGGTTCAGATGGTTCACTTACAGGTACACAGCATTCGGCTGAGAGTAGCGATGAATATCATGTTGAGAGAACGAAAAAGCCATTGAATCATTTTAGGCAACAGATATTAATAGATAAGGGGGCAGGAATTACCACTCAGGAAAGAATTTCATATTTTGGTAACAACAGGTATTTGATCGAATATGATACACCACAAAATATTATTCCCGTTCTCTCTGAGTGTTTGAACCCTAGAATTGTTACAGGCATCTATTGCACACCGGAAGTAATTTATGAAATTAAAACGGTGTTAAAAAACGCCTACCCAACTACCAAATTTTTGCATGCTGGCTGTTTTGCTAATGATATTACTAATAGGGAAGACCAAGCAATTATTATAGAGCAGACACATAACAGAGCTCATCGTAATTATAGAGAAAATATAATACAGATTCGAGAACAGTATTATTGGCCGCAGATGGTAAAACAATTTAAACAATATGTCAAGAATTGCAATATCTGTAATAGTAACAAGTACGAGAGACACCCAAAATTAATACCGATAGGTCAAGCACCAATACCTAGTAGGGAGGGAGAACAATTACACGTAGATATATTTTTTGCGCAAGGATTAAAGTTTATTACTTGTATAGATGCTTACTCAAAATTCACAGTTATAAAAGCTATAGAGAATAAGTTGGATATGAATGGAAAGATTCTTGAGATTCTGCAGATGTTTCCTAATGTCAGAAGTATGGTTTTGGATAATGAGCCTAGTTTTTGTTCCGCACAATTTAAATCATTAATGAATAGATTAAATGTCCAGATTTTCTTTTGCACACCAAGGCATAGTACTACAAATGGACAAGTGGAGCGAGTTCATTCAACAATAGTTGAAATAGCTCGATGTTTGAAACAGGAGCATAACTTGATAGGTGATTTGGAGGCAATCATAAGAGCGGTACAACAATACAATACATCAATTCACTCGGTAACGGGGAAGCAGCCGTATAATATTTTATTTAATAAAGAAAACCATTCTGATGTAAAAAATAAATTGGAGATTGCGCAAGAAAGGCTTTTGAACTTTCATAATAAAAAAAGAATAAATAAAAATTATCATCCAGGTGAAATAATATACGAAAAAAATTTTGGAGAAAGAAATAAACTTAAGCCAAGATATAGGAAACAAATAGTTTGTGAGGACTTAGGGGATAAGGTTAAAATAAGAAGTAGGAATAGAATCATACACAAAGATAATATTAAGGTTTAATTTTTATAAAAAATGGTATTTTCAATAATGTTACTTACGGTTGTATGGGGAGTGAGTTTAGAATTGATTGACTACACTAGGGAAAATTATGTTTTGATGGGGGAAGGAAACGCAGCGATATTTGAGGAGTATCAATCAATTTTTCATTTAACCAATTTATCAGTTTTTCGAGAAGTAATAGAAAGTTATAAAAAACCATATGATTTTGTTCTATTAGATGAAGATAGAGTACATTTTGAAATAGAATTGATGAAAACACTTTTAGGACAATTAATGCAAAATTCAAATAGACAAAAAAGAGGAATTAATGAAATAGGGACATTATGGAAATGGATTTCAGGCACACCTGATCATGATGACTTTTTAAGGATAACGGACAAACTTAACGACATAATAGAGAATAATAACCGACAATTTACTACAAACTCCCAAATATTTAAGACAATAACAGACTTAACACGTATAATAAATGACTTACAGGGTAGTATAAGCAGGACAACAATAGAGAAACAAAGAAATAAATTTATTATAAATGAATTGAAAAATTTGTTGCAAACAATTACTATATCAAAAATAGGTATTCTAAACCGAATTATATTGGATTTGGATGAAATAAATGAAATAATTGATCATGAGGTTAAGAATGTAACAATATCCGATTTAATGGATGTATCAAAGTTCAAAATTGTACAGATCAATGACATCATTGTTATATACATTAAATACCCAAAAGTAATAAACATAGATACCCTGTTCAATGTAGAAGCTATTGCACAACAAGATGGAAAATTATTAATTGAAAATCAGGTAATTAGATGTGAAAACAAATTTTATACAATAAGCAATTGCAAAAAGGAAATAAATCAAGCCTTTTGTATGATAAATAAAAATCAAACTTGTTTAACAAATATTTTAAATAATGAAAGAGCAAATTGTACAAAAATCAAAGAGAAAAATGAACAACTTAAAATAATAAAAGAAGGAGCAATATTAATAACAGGAAAACATAATGTAGACAATCACACAATAGACGGAATATATTTGGTTACTTTTAATAATAAAGTGGTAATTGACAATGTGAAATTTGAGAATCCTACTGGAAAGATTTTGAATTATTTAAGAGAAGGGAAATTTAAACATTTTTATGTTAAAGAATATATTGAATCGAAAAAAGAACACTTAAAATTAAGGAATATTAATGTTTTAAATAAATTGAAACAAGAGATGCAACAGAATCCGATTTGGTGGGCATTTACTACAGTATTGGTAGTATTTTTACTAATATATGTTATATGCAAGTTTTCGGTGATACTTCAGACTAAAATGAAATTGGAAAGAGAAAATCATAAAAAAGCCGTAATGAATGACATTGCTTTTAAAATTCAAAAAATTTCAGACGTCTACTCGAAGACGGGACGTTTCGATTTAGAGGAGGGGGAGTTAACACCCAGCTTCACTAGGCCGCCTAACGGCAAATATAAACAAATGTTGAAGAATTCAAGTACCTAAATGGTACTCAATAAGTTACACAAATTCATTGAGTCGCATAACTGCAAATGTAAACAAATCGATCTTTCCAATGAATTCGTTCTTCTTTATTATCCCAGTAATTTGAACTTGAATCAATGATTCAAGTTACTGAATTATAATAACAAAAACATCCGTATTTTGTTTACTAAGTCGGATGCTGGCATTAGAGTATAAGCAATTTTGTATCTTATAAATAAAGGAAAATTAGGAGTTAAGTTAGTTCTTGGCGGAGCACTGTTGAGTGAACTCAGCTGCTTGAGTAATAAATAAACTTTTTAAAAACACTAATGTGTTTCTAGTGTTCTTAATTTGCATGAGAAAATTCATTCTCAACGACAACATAGTTCACCCGATTATACAAGTAAGATTCAATCCACACCAGAAATTTTGAGTGAAAGCCTAGAGCGCGCAACTTTGCCAGCAGTGCACTGTGACTAACCCTGTCAAATGCTTTCGAAATATCTGTGTAGATCGAGTCCACTTGAATTACCTTCATTAATCGAATTACCTTCAGAGCAACAACACAACTCGGCTATCTTAAGCACTCACTAATAAAGTCGGCTATTTAATACGCGACTTGAAACGTAGTGTTGGACGGTGAAAAAACTGCTCCATTGTGAATGATCTCGTGAAATATACCAGGGAAATATTTTGATAGATTAATTAATCGCAGCCAACTTCACTCAAACTGCGCTAAGAAAATAAATAAACAAAGTGAAAATAGATAGCATGGAGGAAATGTAAGTTTATTTCAGTGAAAAGGGTAATTGTTTCCTTTAGGAGACAACTGCTAAAACACGTCTAAAAATGTCGGGAGAGGTATCAGAGGACGCGTTTTAACCTCGGTATAAACAATCTGAAAGCGGAACTTCAGTTTTTTGTTTCAGTGAAAAATGATTGGCAAAAAGCCAAAAGAAATCCCGGGTCCCATCCCAAATAGGGGACGTGATCCAAGGTATTTATGTGCAGAAACAGATTTCTACTTAGGCAGCCTTCGACCGCGCTTCAAAAATATAACCGGTAGTTGTTTCCCTTAGGAGAGAACTGCTAAAACACGTCTACAAATGCCAGGAGAGGTATCAAAGGACGCGTTTTAACCTCGGTATAAACAAAGAAACACCTTTCTGCGTAGGCGGCCTTCGACCGCGCTTCAAAAATATAACCCTCAGCCGGTCCAACACTGGCTACGCGGTCACCAGTATTTCTGCACAGAACACACCTCTGCACTTTTCGATACACCCTATATCTGTGGCTATAACAACCACATGAAAATGACAGAAAATTTTAAACTTTAATTGCAAATATATCTTAATAAAAACAAAAATCTAGAATCCGCATTCCAATTATTGCTACCGGGTCAAAGCGCGTCTTTTGATACCTCTTCCGATATTTTTGCACGTGCATTACCAGTTAGCTGTAGTCGTATAGAATTACCATATTCCCACGTGACGCCAACCATCTTAAAATTTTTAATAGAACCTAATTTTCTAACACCAATTTCGTTTTGGTCCAACGATGTTGAAACTGCTGTTTTTGTAAACCTTTCCTACCACTCGGATGGGGTGTCCCCATTCACTTCAGACACACATGTCTGTCAAACATCTGTCGTGTCGGGGCTTAGGCTGGACAAGCAAGAGCTTAACCTGAAACGTTTCAGCTCAGTGTGGATTTGTTTGAGGACCTGCGATTGGCATTTTTGATTGTAATTGGAGTGTAGCCTTGAATGTTGTTATTAACAGTGCTTGGACATGCCTACTGAGAACGACCTTCCTAACGGAATTCAAATAAAACTGACAGTTTCAAGAGCTGTTAGAAGAGTAGTTGAAATTGAAGATGTATGGTATCATAAGCATTCATATGGTATGGGATTGAGTCTGCGCAAAAAGAGTTTAAATTATTACAGTATCCAGGTCGAAGTTGAGCCAATGTGACTCGGATCTCTCTTGGGACAACACCTTGTTCTTCAGCCATTGCAGGTGGTCAAATGTTATAAGAGACATCCACCGACTCGGCGTGCATGCTGTTTGGAGAGTACTTTTGGCTCTTGATGGAGGTGAGCCTCAGTCGTCATAAGAAGACATCCCATAGCAGTTCTTATGGCGGTGTTTTGGAAAATTTTGCAAACTCCTACATTTGGTGTCAGCAAGGTGAGGCAACCATGTCGGTGCAGCGTAATCAATGACCGGTATCCCAATAGTTTTATTTGTTGCTAGGAACGTTTCTTTGGCGTTTCCCTGAGCGCTGCTGGCATGAATAGCGAAGTAAAAGCCGTTGCCAAATATCACGCCCAAGATTTTAGAGTGGATATGAGGATTCCACGTTTTTAAAAGTATCGCTGTCTATTTAGTCGGAGATAGAGTTAGATTTCGGTCGGTGAAAGAAGCTGGAAATGTTGGCGTGGTTGTTTTAACGACAAATAAACTCCCCGAATGTTTTGGGCAGTTTTGTCGAATTGACAGTCCTTGGCCGGATATAAACAGCCTTGCATTACTTCCCGACTGTTGTGGTAGCGATTTTGTATGACCAGTTTAACCTTCTATGGCATGTCACCCCTCCTTTCGTAAGAAAGGATAAGATGTGTAATGAGAGGTGAGAGGCGTCTTATCCGTAGATCAACAATCGAGTTGCACGTCGTTACCTTGCATGCGGTCCAGGTCGGAAAGTTGCGTTGACTGTCCTCCTAAGATCTTTAGCTCGGGGATCTGCGGGGTTGATGAATCGTATTGGGTCAAGTTTTGTTGACAGGGCCGCTACTTCGGCTTGGAAATGCGGGCGAATTTCGGGGAGAGCAAGAGGCGACTGACGCTCGGCTATGCTCATGTCTCCCCTACTCTGGAGGGGATAAGAAAGATTAGCAGCGGTGGGAGTTGGAAACGCTGTTGTTGTTATTGTTGCAGGCGGCAAGAGATGAGTCTTCCAGGTCGTTAATGAGTGGCGCATGGTTGACTGTATCGAGGGCTTTCGACAGGTCAAGAGCAAGCAGCACAGTCCTGTCATTTGGCCGATGTTGGTTGAGACCGACACCTATCTGAGTGGTGATGGCGTTTAGCGCGGTGGTAGTGCTATGCATTTTACGGAATCCATGCTGATGTTCGGCTAGTCGCAATTTAGCGGTGTAGTAAGAAAGCAGGACCGTCTGCAAGGGCACTGGCGAGAGGAGTGATATCGGTCGATAAGGCTCCCGCTCGTTGGCCAACTTGCCGGGCTTTGGTTGTGGCACCACATTTGCCTGTTTCCATTTTTCTGCAATGACAAAGGTGGTCATAGACAGATTAAAGACAGTTGTTAGATACCTTACTCCCTCATCTCCGAGAGGTCTTAGCATCAGCATGGATATACCGTCTTGGGCGATCGATTTGGATCTTTTGGACCCCCGTATAGCTTCCTGAAGCTACGTTGTGGTAATGGCAATGGGCGCTTGGCTATTTTTTCGTTTGTGCGCTTCCCTGATGGCTCGTCTAATTTCTTTGTCGACCGGAGGATGCAGTGCAAATTGCCGGCAGAAAGCGCTCGCGTATCTCTTCGGTTTCGACTGTACCTTATCACCAAAGGTGATGGATATTTTGTCGTTTTGGTCGGGTTTGACAAGGATTTTACAGTGGACCATAGTTTGCCAACACCAGCAGGGAGTTTGCAGGACCTTAGGTGCTCCTCCCATTTGGCGCGTTTGTGTTGATAAACCAGCTGTCTGATTTCCGCATTGAGATCTTGAACTTGGGGATCCGTAGGGTCTAAGCGTCGCACTGGGCACGTTCATTTGCCAGGGCAGCTGCCTCTGCGGGCAAATACGGACGTACTTCCTTAATTCTACCTTACTGAATGTATTGATGAGAGGCTGAAGCTATGATCATGCGAAACGCTTTTCCCTTCTCGTACTTCAGACGGGATGGGAAGAGCAGCGAAGGCGCTCTCAGTGAAGTTAAGAAAACCAACCCAATCAGCTTTGCTAATATTAGTGAAAGTGCGATTTTCTGAAGTGACAAAGTCATTGGGGAGGTCGATTAAGAGGACTACCAGTAAATGATCCGATGCAAGAGTTAGCATCGGTCGCCAGTCAACGCAGTTTATGAGACCATCGCTGACGATAGTAAGGTCTTCGGAACTAGAACAATTTACCCCGACTCTCGTGGGGGCATCCCGGCTCACAGTACCACAGGTCGTGGTGTCCGTTTAAGTCTCCGAGGATTACACGATTATCGCCTCTGTGTAACGCACTGATGTCAGGGTGGTACTCTTCGGACAGCAAGTAACAGGAGGTATATAATGGTAATTATTTTAAGAGCTACATCGCCTGACCTCGGGTCGACATCAGCTTCAAATAGACGGTATTGCAGAGATTTATGAGTGATGAAAGCAAGTCCTCTCGCACGGTCACACCGATAGTTGTAGCCGTCACAGGTCCGAAGATCTGATCGGGCACCGAGCTTTGTTTCCTGAATCTCAGCAAACTTGGCATTTTGTCAAATCATAAAGTTCACTATTTCACTAATCTTACCGGTTAGGCCGTTGCAGTGCAACTGTAAGACACGAAAGTGCGAACGGGCAGAAATAGAAACGCTGTTGTCGTAAGCGACAGTTTGGAGAAGGTGAGAAGGGCATCGCAGCAGCGCTGCTAATCGTAGAAACTGTGTTACAATTGTGGACACTTGCGGATCGAAACTATGTACACATCAGTATCTGCAGATAAAAAGGGAGAAGGGTAGTAGGAATAAACAACTTAGGAGGAGGTAATAGAGGAAACTGAAGAGGGTAAAGAAGAGTAAAGTGATATGGAGGTGGGTGGGGGCCTGCCAGGTATGCTAGTTGTCAATAAAATATTAAAACTTTATTTTAATTTAGGTCTGGTGAAAAAAAAAACGTAGGAGGTGGCCTCGCGAAGAAACAACGGGATTTCTAAAATGCTACCTTGCGCGAAAATCAGAATTTGAGCACACGAAAAAAAAGGGATTGGCATACGCCAATGTTTTGGATATCACGGTATGCTATAAATACAAGTTAATAATCAATATGAAATAATAAATGCATCGGAACTGACTCCGGTGTGTTTGGAGCCAAAAATGCGGGCCCGCCTTCATGCTTATAAAGCGGCACGAGACAACAATCGCAGCACAGGTGCAAGCCCATGTTTTGCTCCGTATATGGAACTCATGGACGAAATTTTTGGGAATACTCTAATTATTAAAAACCATCATACCGTTTGCGTAGGTCGCAGGCCATTTGAGAAGTTGTCGGTAAATGGGAATGTATTTGGTATGTTGGGGTTCAGTCTGGATAATTAAGAGTTTAACCTATTACAATATCCAGAGCGAAGTTGTGCTAGTACGATTCTAGTCTCCCTCGGAAGTACACGCTCCTGTTCAGCCAATTCAGGTGGTTGAGTATTAATAACGGGATTCACAGGCAAAGATCTGACAGATCTGTCTACCGACTCATTGTGTAGGTTATTTAGAGCCCGCCTATGGTTCCGCAGATCAAACGGCAAAGAGATATGGTGCCGGATCTCATCGTAGTGCTTACGAAGATGTCTCCTTATGTCTCTGGGGGGCGGTGCTACATCCAAAAGATGTCGATTTAGTTGACCAGGTTTATGACAGTTCAGAAGTAACTGTCTACTCAAGAGTTCCGCGTGCTCCTGAACATTGAGCAATTTGCCTCTTGATGGAGGTGAGACTCAGATGACATAAGCAGACATCCCGTAGCAGTTCTGTTGGCGGTGTTTTGGCAGACTTGCATTTTCCTCCAGTTGGCGTCAGAAAGATTGGCCGACCATATGGGCGCAGCATAGTCAATAACCGGCCGGCCAATAGCCTTATATGTAGCAAGCAATGTTTCTTTGTCTTTTCCCCAAGTACCGGCGGCCGGTGACTTGAGGATCTTATTGCGGCTCTGTACCTTTGAGGCTCTTGCGGTGGCATGCCCAGCGAAGGTGAGGCCGTTGTCAAATGTCACACCCAAGATTTTTCGGTGGTTGACAGTAGGTAGAGGTACTCCGTCTACGTGGACATTTAACTCTTGCCCCATATGCGCATTCCATGTAGTAAACAGGGTCGCCGTCGATTTAGTAGGACATAGGGTGAGATTTCGCTCGGTGAAGAAGCTGGAAAGGTCACAGAGGTAACTGTTGATTCTAATACAGAGTTCGTCAATGGAGGGACCCTTGCCCGAGGCCATTATCGTGCAGTCGTCAGCGTAGGAAACAATGAAGACTCCCTCTGGTGGGGGTGGGGAAGTTTCGAAACATAGAAATTAAACAAAAGGGGTGAGAGAACACCACCTTGCGGTACCCGTTGGTTTATTCTTCGTGTTCTAGATTTCTTGTTCCTGAACTTGACTTATGCCTGTCGACCATTGAGGTAATTAGCGGTCCACCTTTTAAGGCCGGCAGGGAGCGGTGTCTCTTCCAGACCTCGCAGGAGTGTTCATTCAAACCATAATTAATCTGCGTTGTAATGGCGTTCAAAGCGGATGTCGTGCTATGATCGGCCAATTCAGATTTGCAATGAAGTAAGGAAGCAGAATGGTCTCTAGTAATTTCACTACCAGCGAAAGGAGGGATATCGGACGATAAGACTCTCCTTGGTTCGCCGGCTTCCTTGGTTTTAGTACGGGAACTACAATCGCCTGTTTCCATATCTCAGGTATAACGAAAGTAGTTAGAGTGAGATTAAAAAGAGCCGCTAAATAACTCTGTCCCTCGGGGCCTAGGTGTTTGATCTTCTTCACGGCGATTCCGTCGGGTCCGATGGATTTTGAGGGGTTGGCCTTCATTATGGCTTCCTTGACCTCTGCGACAGAGACGGCGATAGGCGCAGTGGAGTGTTTGTGTTTGTGCGCAAGTCGGAAGACTCTTCTCTTAGTAATATCCGCAGGCGGATGCATTATAAACAGCCGGCAAAAGGAGCTCGCGCATTTCCTGGCGTCCGATTTGACGTTGTCGCCGAATGCAATGGCAACCTTTTCATTGTGTTTGGTCGGATTGGATAGGGCCTTGACAGGCGACCATAATTTGCCGACTCCGCCGGAGAGGTTGCATGTCTCAAGGTGTTGTTTCCACTTGGTCAGCTTGTGTTCGTTGACTATTCTACGAATTTCCGCATTGAGATTTTTGATTCTCTTGCCATCGCCGCAGCTTCTGCCGGAAAACTCGGACGAATTTCTGGTATTCTACCAGCAGGAATAAAGCGGCATGAGGCTGAATCAATGATTTTGCGAAACTCTCTTTCGCCTTTGCGTACGTCCGTAGGAGTGGGTAAGGCAGCGAAGGAGCGCTCTGTATAGGCAGTAAAGCGGTCCCAGTCCGCTGATGTCCGTTGATGTATGTTAATTTATCAATCGTTATGAAGTCGGTCGGTCGTTCAACAGAGGGTAGGTGGTCTGAGGCTAATGTAAGCATCGGTCGCCAGATGACAAAGTTAATTAGGCCCGCGCTCGTTATGGAGATGTCTTGCGAACTGTGGCAGTTACCTGCCACCCTGGTGGGGGCATCTCCATTGACTGTACAGAATGCTGAGTTATCTATTTGGTCTGCAAATGTGTGTCGTCTGCTGGCAAGTTGGAGTGCCAGAGATCGTGATGCGCGTTGAAGTCGCCTAGGATTAGACGGGTATCGCCCCTTAGCAACGCACTAATGTCGGGATGATAATCTCTAGGGCAACACGTGACAGGAGAAATATAGATGTTTATGATTTGCAGGTCGGCGTCTCCTCACCGGACTGTTATGGCTTGGCATTCTAAGGTACAGTCTCTGGGGTCGACGTCAGGGGAAAATAGATTATACTGTACAGAGTTATGTGTATGAACGCAAGGCCACCCCAAGACCGCTGGGACGGTCTTTTCGATGTACATTATACCCATCACAAGTTCGTCAGTCCGATCTTGTGTTCAATTTTGTCTCTTGTATCGCGGCGATTTTGATGTTGTGCGTCTTCATAAAGTCAGTTATCTCCGCGATCTTTCCAGCTAATCCGTTACAGTTCAGCTGCAAAATTTTGAAGTGTGTAAGAGGGGAGACGGGGGGCATACTAGGCGTGAGGGACGGATGCGTTTGCCTAGGTGGTAGAAGTGTTGAGCGGCCGTGTGAGGTGGAGACGCTGGTATGCGTGAGCGACAGTCGGGAGTAGGTGAGGCGGGAATGGCAGCAGTGCTGACAGTCGTGTAGACTGAGCCACTATTGTGGCTATTGGAAGTAGGTATAAGCGGTAAGGGAGTTCCAGAGCGGCGACTACAGCGGGACGCTCTTGGACGTGTACAACATGGTGCCCAAAACTACTACAGAAAGTACGGGGTCTGTGGATGGCAGGGTTAAGCCCTGAACATCCAGATTTATGTAGCCATCTCTTACACTTGGCGCATTGTACCGAATGCGACCGTTTAATATAAATTTTCTTCCAGCAAACGCAGCAGATCCAGTCTCTTGGTCCAGGGTTGGGTTCGACACCAGCCCGTTACAAGAGGCAATGGAGTAACCCAGCTGCCAGGGTTTGCTCCGCCACAATCGCCGGAATCTCCTGCTTCTTCCTGCTTAAATTGTCTTACAATGTCTTCAACAACTATTGCTTCTCCTGTTTCAGTAAGGCGTAAAATACTTACAGCTCGAGAAATATATTATAAAATAAAATTTATTTAAAAAGGTAGAAGCAGAAGAGAAGAAAAAAGCAAGAAGCGAAGCTATGCAACATTTTAAAGAAATATTAAAAGAAAGGTATGAAAAGGAAGCTGAGCTGGAAAAACGAAAAGTTGACCTGCTTGAAAAATTTGTTAGCAAGGACTGAAAGAACATTACAACCTTCTGTAATTTGAACATTTAAGTGGAACATATTTTTATTTTTGTAGCATGCTGGCTGTGTGATGGACTTGTCCACGCCAAGTTCACTGGGTTAACCGGTAGAATAGCTGACCTGCTTAATGAAGAAAAAGGCCTGCGCTGGTCTTTAGGCATATCAGAAACGGTTTTTCTGAAATTAGCAAGGATTTTTCATTGCTGACTGAAAAATTCAAAAGATATGAAAATATTTTCAAAACCTTGGAAACTTTAGAGAATTCGCCTCATTTGGAATGCCCTGATAATCGCGAAAACAAGCGCAGACTTACGGATGATCGGCCTACTACCTCAACAGCGCCGAACTTGCCTCAACCCCTTGAACTTGTCGATTTGGCTTCTCCAATTCCTAGTACGGTTGTCCGAGCAAAGTCGAAGAACGCCCCTTCAAAAATATCCACTAGGAAAAACCCGGAACCCTAACTATTGCAATGAAGTCTGAACCAATCGTTAGTAAACTGGTTGTGATCCTTCGCAAAAAATCTATTTTTGTGTCTAGGTTCCATCCAGACACTACGGAGGATGATTTGATGTAACATATTTCTTCTAAAGTTAAAGATCAAAGCGTAACTGTTAGAAAATTTAATTTCACATATGAAAGATGTATGTCTTCGTTTAAGATAGATGTATCTGGGAAAGATTTCGATACTCTTTTGGACAGCTCTTTTTGGCCTCCCGGGGCTCTCGTGCGGGAGTTTGAATACAGACCGAATAGGAATGTTCAAAATGTAGCGAACATTTCTCGTAATAACGTTGAGTGATAACACTGAGCACTAAATCCGTGAATATCTTTTATCAAAATGTCAGAGGTTTAAATTCCAAATTAACTGATCTCTTTTTGAAATCTTTTTATTGTAAATATAACGTAACTGCTTTTACCGAAACTTGGCTAAAGCTTCATGTTTTCAATTCAGAGTTTTTATGTAATGAATATGAAGTATATAGAAATTATCGCTTGACAGAGTCGGGGGTGGTGTTCTACTCGCCGTTCATTCCTCCATCCCTTCAGAAGAGGTTAATATTCCTAACATCGATTTCATTGAGTTCAAATGCATCCGCATTCAACTAGAGAACGTCTCTATGTACTTATATGTTTGCTACATCCCTCCAGCATCAGATTTTTCAGTCTACATTCAACATGTCTGTCTACTCAAAACTGTTAACTTTATGAATAAAGCTTCCGATTCAATTATTGTTTTGGGTGATTTTAACTTACCTCATATATCGTGGAACATATCTGATGATAACATTATTCCAAATCCGTCCAAACTGGGGTACAATGACTTTTTAGATGGAATTTCCGATCGTTGCCTTAATCAAATAAATGTTACCGCTAACAAGTTTGGGAAAGTCTTAGATTTAGTGTATGTTGATGATATAAACCAATTTTCTGTAAATCGTTGTGATCCGTTGGTTTTACCAGAAGACCTTTAACACCCTTCTATGGAAATAGTCTACGAAACCAAAAGTAATGACCAAGACACTCAATGCTACTTATGTATTAGCTTTGATTTTAACTTTTCCAAAGCAAACTACAAGAAATTAAATCAAGAAATGTCTAAATTGACTTGGCCTGAATTTGGTTGTGATATCGATCCAAACGTCTCACATTTCAATCAAACTATTTACAGCCTATATGAGAAGTTTATTCCCAAACGTACATTAACTTATGATCATCCTACTCAAGCTTGGTTTACTAAAGAGCTTAAGGCTCTGAAAAATAGCAAAACGCGATCATTTCATTTATATAAGAAATCCGGATTAAATAGACATTACTTACTGTATTCAATTCTACGTCAGAAGTACATAGATTTAAATAAAAAGTGCTATAAATATATATCTCTAAAGCCAATGGTTTCGTAAATTCTAAACGTTAGGTATTATGGAGAGGCAGAAAAGCGTGAAATAAAGGAGCTTGAGATGCTGGCCAACGGGAATAATGCCCGAAAATTCTTTCAAAAAATTCGGCGAATGACAGAAGGTTTTAAATCCGGGGCAAACTCCTGTAAGAATGAGGTGGCCGATGTTCAGAGAGCACTCAGAACATGGAGGAATTACTTCTCTGCCTTTTTAAATGGAGAAACTGAGCAAGAAACCAGAGAAGATGCCGAACCCGAGCCCACAATCGAAGATGATGGAATTGACGTTCTACAACCCGACTATAATGAGGTGCGAATAGCAATATCCCGATTGAAAAACAATAAAGCAGCTGGCGCTGATGGTTTGCCTGCTGAGCAATTCAAACACGGAGGCGAGGAGCTGGTAAGGCGCATGCATCAGCTTCTATTCGGAATATGGTTGGATGAATGCATGCCTGAAGATTGGAGTCTAAGTGTTATCTGCCCAATCCACAAGAAGGGCGCTCCTGCAAACTGCGCCAACTATAGTGGAATCAGCCTTTTGAATATCGCATATACGGTCCTATCAAGCGTATTGTGCGAAAGACTGAAGCCTGATGTGAACAGACTGATTGGACCTTATAAGTGTGGCTTCAGACCTGGTAAATCTACCATCGACCAGATTTTTACAATACGCCAAATCTTGGAAAAACCCCGTGAGAAAAGAATCGACACACATCATCTCTTTCTTGATTTTAAAGCCGCTTTCGATAGCACGAAAAGGAGCTGCCTATATGCCGCTATGTCTGAATTTGGGTTCTCCGCAAAACTTATACGGCTATGCAAAATGACCTTGAGCAACACCGCCAGCTCGGTCAGAATTGGGAAGCACCTCTCCGAGCCGTTTGAAACTAAACGAGGTTTCAGACAGGGTGACCCCTTATCGTGCGATTTCTTTAATTTGATGCTGGAGAAAATAATATAAGCTGCAGAACTTAACCGCGCTGGAACAATCTATATACCATTATATAAAAATCTAACTCGAAATTATGTTCAAGCTAAACAGCCAATCCACTGGCCCGATTTTTTTCATTCAAATTTTAAATTATCATTACCCGGCTACAACTGATAACAAGGCCATTTTTTTTAATTAAAAATTTTATTAAAAATATATTTAATTTAATTAATTTTTGTATGGAAACCCATCATTGCTTGGTCGTTTGCCATTTAGTTATTTGTGCTTAGAGAGCATCAACAGACCACATATTGCTCTCTATCTTCTCGATTTTTATACTCAGCTGCTACGGCAGAACAATGAGGGCCGACGTACACGCACACACCCATGCAGTTCGACGCTCAAAACAATCAAAGTTTTGTTTTGGTACATATTTTGAGTTACTAAATTGTGCTCAGAGAACAGAAACAAGAGCGCTTTAACAGGTGGACGGAAGCGGTACACATACAACAATTGTAGAAACAAACAGCTGGACGCTGAAAAATAGAAATTTTGAGTTACAGCAGGTATTGAGTGTTTTTAATGTAGCTCCGAACGCTCAAGTTTCCTGCAAGCAGTAAGAGTAAAATTGCTGCACTCAATAGCAAAGTCAATTTCGCGCATTTACTCAACAATGGTTAAAGCACTGACATTTTTTGCAACTCACCTCGCAGTTGCACTCAAGTACAAAAGTATTCAAATGCGTTAAGGTATTGAGCATGTAAAGTTATTGAGTCACAATTGTATAAAAAAAATACCTTGAGAGCGTTCATCCACTTTGGTAAAAATGTAATAAGAAATTAATGTTTAGTCGAATGCGCAGGTGGATTTTTTTATTTATACAGAAAGGTAGATTATACATATTTCTAAATGCATATATTTAAAAGTAAGTACCTAAATTATTTATGAAAAAGTAAGTACAATTCTAAACATCTTAAAAAATATATACAAAAACAATTCTAAACAACATAAAGGTGCGAAGTGACTAGAAATGCCGAAAGCTAAACCAAATTTGTCGAGAAACTCGAGAGCAGCAAGGAGAATGGCGCGGCGTAGAACTGTAGGAGCGTTAGCAAGAGGGGAAGCCATGCTGTATTCACAACCTGCAATCGCAGATAGGTCTGCGTTTAATTGTAGGCAACAATTAAATTATATAGGTGATATTAGAATAGCATTTATTGTCGTAACAAATCGCTTACCTGGGAAAGCAGGTGATTCACTTCTTTCTAAAGGGGAGATGACAGAAATTTGTTTGCACTGCAGTGCGGTAAAGTGGCGAAAGGAACCAAAGGGAATTTGCTGTAGCAGTGGACGAGTTCGACTTAATGATATTCCTGAACCTCCAGGGGGGGGGGGGGGGGTATGATATATTTTCTCGGCATCTTTTACAAATATGGAACGGCTCAGCGACTACAGCACGCAATGGATATGTTACAATGTCAGATATCGTGGGAAAATGTGTTAGAACTATCGACGAACTCATTAATAATGTTTACCCAAATATTGAAAACATACAAACTATGAGTTCAACTTGGCTTTGTGAACGTGCAATTATTACATCGAAAAATTCGGCAGCTGAAGAAATTAATGAAGCAGTATTGAGCAAAATATCATCGGAGTACAAAATTTTTAAGTCTGTAAATACAGTGACTGACCCCAACGATGTGGTTCATTACCCAGTAGAGTTTCTTGACTCCTTAAATCCATGTGGTATGCCTCCACATGAGCTCAAACTAAAAAATGGCACACCAATAATTCTTTTGCGGAATTTGAAGCCTCCAGAGTTGTGTAACGGTACGCGTCTTCAAGTTCTTCGTTTTTTTCCCAACCTAATAGAGGCAAAAATATTAACCGGTCCGGCAAAGGGCGATATTGCGATGATTCCTAGAATTCCAATGATCCCATCGGATTTTCCGTTTACATTTAAACGTGTTCAGTTCCCGGTTAAGACATGCCTTGCGATTACGATAAATAAATCTCAAGAGCAAACCTTCAATGTGTCCGGCATTGATCTCCGTAACGAAGTTTTTACCCATGGCCAACTATATGTGGCACTTTCACGCACCGGGTCATCAGAAAATCAAAGTTTTTTTATTCCCGGAAATGAAAATGAAACGGCTAATGTTGTCTTTACAGAGGTTTATAACAACTGAAATCCAAATAACTATTCTATAATAAGTATTTTTTTAACTATATTTTCATGTATACTTTAAACTTTTTTATGGAAAATAAAATTTGAAGGAATTACTTACATTCGCAACAGAGTGTAGCAAAAATAATTGTGTATATCTTGAAAGTTAGCAATTACAGTACAATACTTTGTCAGTATAGGTTTTCATGCATAATGATAAAAATTAAATAAAACAACTTTGATTATTTGGAACATTCTAAAGCGCATGTTATCAAACATTTTCTTTACATTTTTAAATAAGTTTTAAAATAAAAATTTGTATGGAAACCCTTGATAAAAAAGGAAACACGTCTCCCATTTCCACCGATGCCCATAAGGCGAAGCGAAGCGCGCCGGGTATTAGCTAGTATCTTATAAAAGCGTGCAACTGTTGGCATATGGTGACGATATTGATATCATTGGCCTTAACAACCGCGCCGTAACTTCTGCTTACTCCAAATTAGAAAAAGAAGCGGAAAAAATGGGTTTGGTGGTGAACGAGGGCAAAACGAAGTACCTTCTGTCATCATGCAAAGAGTGAGCGCTTTCGCGCCTTGGCAACCAAGCCACTGTTGGCAGCAATAATTTTGAAATAGTAAATGACTTCGTTTACCTCGGAACCAGCATTAACACCAACAATAATGTTAGCCTAGAAATCCGACGAAGAATTACTCTTGCAAACAAATGCTACCTCGGACTGAGTAGGCAATTGAAAAGTAAAGTCCTCTCTCGACGAACGAAAATAACACTCTACAAGTCACTCATCGCAACTGCGTGGAAAGAATTTTTCTTCTACCGCTGCATAAAAGCGGGAGTAGGTCTTCTATAGAGAACTATCGTGGCATAGCAAAGCTTTCTGCCATCCCAAACTTGCTTGCAGCTATTGTTACAAAACAACTTACGGGTCCGATCTCTACTTTGATAGCTGACTGCCAACACGGGCTCAGTAAGGGAAAGTCCACAGTTACGAGTTTACCAGTCATGTCTCAAACGGCTTTAGAAAAAGTCTGCACACCGAGTTTATTTATACGGATTTGAGCAAAGCTTTTGACAAAGTGTGTCACTCAATACTTATTCATAAACTCGATCAGTTGGGTTTCCAGCCGGGTCTCAATCGCTGGATCTCTTCTTACCTTAGTGACAGGACACAAAGATTAGTGTTTAAAAATTTAGTATCCGATGTCATTTATGTCTCTTCGGGGGTTCCTAAAGGAAGCCATCTTGGCCTAATTCTGTTCTTGTTGTTTATAAATGATATTTCTACAATAATAAAATTTCCAAAAATGTTAATGTATGCTGACGACGTAAAGCTTTTCATGTCATTCGCGTCATTTGAAGATAGAAATAAGCTACAATCAGATCTAGATACACTAGTTACTTAATGCGATTTGAAGTATATGCCACTTAACCTTAAAAAATGTAAACACATGTGTTTTTCGTCGGCTGAGAAACGACATCCTATACAATTAAAAATTATAGTCTTGAGCAAGTGTATGATTTTGTTGGCCTGGGGGTTACTATGGACTATAAACTCAGTTTCAGCTGCCATATTAACACAACAGTCAATAAGGCTAGAGGTGTCCTATCTCTATCTCTATGGCGCGATATACAACAGGTATATCATCATAAACCTCCTAAGAGATTTTTCCGAACGGCATCTACAAAGGAGACGAATTTTTGCTGAGAAGCCTGCCATGAGTTTGCCAAACCACTGCCGAGGGGCGACCCCGTTTTTGAAAAACTTTTTTCAAATGACTTTTGATGTTACCTGTACCAGGGCTCGAACCATGGACCTTTGGTGTGGTAGGCCGGCAACACTACCTTCACACCACGGCGGCGATGGTCTAAAGAATTTAGCGACCATTATGTAACTAAAGCCTTCTTCACTACATTAGCCAGACTGAACGCCTTGAATCAGTTCAAAAACAATTTTTACTATTTGCCTTAAGAGATTTTCATTTTGATCCCTTGTACAATCTGCCACCCTATACGAATCGCTTAAAACTCATTAATCTGCACACACTTTCTAGTCGAAGGGAAATGCTTGGAATTATTTTTATGATTAAATTGCTAAATGGTTCACTAACTATCCAGCCCATTTCTTCTAAGTGAAGTGAACTTCAATGTACCGTCCCGTCCTTCTAGGCATTTTAAACCTCTAGTCTTAAAACAGTGCCGAACCAATTTTCAGTTAAATGAGCCTTTTCGCTGTTTGTGTCAAGATTATAACTCTCTTTCTGGTAGATTTGATATTTCAGACTCGCTTTTCGGCATAAAAAAATCAATTCTTTCTATCCTAAATTCATAGCTAGTAATTGTTTCTTATCCTTTGACTTCTATATTAACTTCTAACAATAATTTTATTCTTTTAACTAGTTATTTCTTAATGTATAATCTATCTTATATCTACTTTACTTAGCTGATAAGGTTTTCTCTGTAGCTGAGCAGTTTTAGATCTCGACGATTAACAAACCAAAGCCATTCAACAACTCGGCACGAACGAATAATGCGCGCGAACTGCGTACTTTATAGTACGTCCGAACTTTTTTAAAAAAAAGAAGTTATTTTGTTGAAAGCGAGCTGCCGCTTGAAGTGGTAACATCAGACTGCCTTTATTGATTTCTTTTACTTAAAATGTAACTTATACATTTGTATTAACTATGCTTATTTGTTATTGTAGAAAATGCTTGGTTTTGTTTATTCAAATTACAATTAATTGATTTCTGCAATTCTACATTTTTAGGTAAGTTTAGCTTGAATTTACTGAATAATGCAATGCTGCATTATCATGTTAAAATGGGACCGGAAGTTGGTTTCGATTTTGTTATTGAGTTAATGAATTTATCTATATCATCAGAAAATGATGTGTATGTACTAGGAGGGTCATTGTCTTTATATGTAACTACTCCCCCTTTTAGCTTAGAATTCTCCTGAATTCTACTATTTAATTTAATTTTAATGTATTTGTGCTTTGATATCAAAATTGCAAAAACCAACAAAATCATAATTGCAAGAAAAATATTTAATCCATATGTTATTTGACTATGCCATTTCAATTGAAAACTGCTTTTGTTATACAATTTATTTTGCTGATCTATTTCTTCAAATGTAATTTTATGTGTAAAATTTTTTATATTTTCATGTTTCATGCTGACAATATTTTCTTCTACAATTTCGACAATGTTGGAAAAATAATAATCATTTATTTTTAATGAGCAGTTGTTAAATTTCAAAATATAATTTCCATTAAGAGTAACGTAGTCTTTTTTGCATGTGTTATTTACAATCAAATCAATTGCGTTTTTTACAACTATTGTTTTTTCATCAAGAGATATAACTTCTAATTCTTTATTTGTCACAAGTTTACAATTACTTTTTATTACACAATGGGTGCTAGGTTTTAGTTGTTTGAAGTGTTTAATTTCTTGGTATTGTATTGACATATTTTCATAAGAAAAAATTTCCTCTATTTTCGCTTCTATTTCTTTTTGTTCTTTATTAGGAATGGGAATGATTTTTCTTATATTTACTTGTATAAATGATTTTGGTATTTTGATTCCTAATATAAGAAAAGTATTATTTAAAGTTGCTGTCCCTAATTGTAAATATTTGAGTTTATTAAAATCTATATTGTATTTTGTTATTTCATGGTTTGTTAAAATGTTTGGGCGAAGTATTCCATATTTAGCTGATACCACATTATCTTGTATTTGTTCGATTTTATTTATTAACAACTGAATTTTCGCAATTTGTTCCAAGTACATATTTTGTTCATGATCCTCATTTACATATTTATTAATTTCACTAAATTCTTTTTCAATTATTCTTCTATCGCTCTTCACAATATTTTTTAATTGTTCTAATGCTAAGTTAAAATGTTCATTTACATATATTTGGTTATTTAAATTTTCGTTCGTCTGTAGGAAATGGTTTTGAATTGTTTTTCTATCGTCGTCATCCATCGTCCCGAATATCCATTTGGATACGCTTCCTACTGCATTTATTAGTCCTCTTCTTAGTCTTCTATTTTTTGGTATTAATGTTCGTAATTTATTTCTAGTGTCTACAAGTTCTGTTTGTAATATGTCTTTGTTTTTAATTTTCATCAAGCTAATATTTTCGGTCATTTCTTTTATTATATTGCCTATTTCTTCTAAGTTTATTACATGTATTACTATGTCTGTATCTTTTACTATACCTTCTGTCTTTATTTGAATGTCAACAAACCTTACCTGGTCCGTTAATTTTGTCGCTGTAAGTGATCCCTCAACTAGAAATATCCATGTCAGTAGTATCATCGTTATCGTTAGGAATTTCTGAAAATTTAAGAGGTTTTTTTATATTACAAGGATGAATATTCTTTAGATACGCCTTCTTATATCTAGGTTGTTCCTTATGTCTAAGTGCTTTATAGTTTTTAATAAAACCCTCTTTTCTCCTTTCTTCATAACTTATCCTGTTTTTATTAAGTTTATCTATTATTTTTCTTTTAGTATTTTCTATATTATTTTTTATTTTTTGTATGTCTACTTTACCTAGGTGTACCTCATTGGGAGTACATTTAATAGTAGAATGGTATCTATCATTATAATTCCTAATTGCTTTTTGGATTAACTGTTTAATAGGCGTGTCTTTATTTGCTTTATATAATATTCTAAACTTTTCGGCTATTGTGTTATGTAATCGCTCTACATCAGCGTTACCCGTGTGACTATTTGGTTTAGTAAGATGCAAATCAACATTTTCACTACTTAAAAATTCTTTCATTCTTAATGCGTTAAATTCGTTGTCTGCTATTATTTTCTTTGGTTTCCCTATTTTTGCAAAATGGTCTTCGAGTTGTTCGATTATTGTAATGGGATTCCTATCATTTAATGGATATGCTGCCCCGAATTTAGAAAATTTATCTATTATAGTTAAAAACCGGAATCCTTTCATCACATAAGTGTCGACGTGAACAATTTGATTTTTATCTAATGGAGTTTCAGTATAATAGAATTTAGCTTTTATCGGATTCCTGTCGTATTTCCTTCTTTGCATATGTCGCATTGATTAATTACTATTTGAATTAATTCCATAATTTTTGGATAATAAATTTTATATTTTATTTGATTATATGTCTCTTGTATACCCGAATGCATACTTTCTTTTACATGATAGAAGGATATTTGCTTAATAGCTTCAACTTCTGTCTCTATATCTTGTGCTCTGTGACTGCATTTAATAAATTTAAGTTGGTTATCATTTGAATACATAGAAATTAGTTTTTCCTGTACTAAAGGGTGTTTTTTTTAGGGGTATAGAACTTCGAATTGAAATAAAAGACAAGAAAATCGTTTTAAGGTCCATCAATTTGGCTTTATTGGAAGGATAATTTTATGTCATTAATGTTTAAATATGATTTCGGGCATGTGGCCGCCAGTTCTACTGGTCCAATTTTCAACCACTTTTTCGAGCATATGGGGCCGTATGTCGGCAATAACGCCACGAATGTTGGCTTCCAATTCCCCTAACGTTTCTGGTTTGTTGGTGTAGACGAGCGACTTCACATATCCCCAAAGAAAATAATCCAATGGTGTCAAATCACACGACCTTGGTGGCCAATTGACAGGTCCATTCCGCGAAATTATGCGCTCATCGAATGTTTCCTTCAATAAATCGATTGTGACGTGCGCTGTGTGGCATGTAGCGCCGTCTTGTTGGAACCACAACTCATCCACATTCATGCCATCCAATTCGGGAACAAAATAGTCGGTTATCATGGCTCTATACCGGTCTCCATTAACGGTAGCTGCCTCTCCAGCATTATTGCGGAAGAAGTATGGCCCAATGACTCCACCAGCCCATAGAGCACACCAAACAGTCAGTTTTTGTGGATGTAATGGCGTTTCAAGGGTCTCATGTGGATTCTCTTCACTCCAAATGCGGCAATTTTGCTTGTTGACGTAGCCATTCAACCAAAAATGAGCCTCATCACTGAACAAAATTTTGCGATGAAAATCAGCATCAAAATCACGACGCATTGCATGGTCTCGCGGCTTTAATTCTTGCACAAGCTGGATCTTGTAAGGTCGCAAGCCAAGATCTTTGCGCAAAATCTTCCATAAAGTTGATGGACAAAGCTCCAATTGCTGTGCACGGTGGCGAATCGATTCATTCGGGTCCTCTTCAACACTTTGCTCTACATCGGCAATTGTTTCTTCGGTGCGCACTGTCTCTGCGGATGCGTATTATCACATAGAGTAAACGTAGTGCGAAAACGATCCATGGTTAACCGAATTAATTGCTCTGATGGACGATTATGTCGACCATAAAATGGACGGAGCTCACGGTAAACTTCGCGAACTGAACCATTATTTTCGAAATAAATTTGCACGATTTGCAAGCTTTGTTCTTTTGTCAACCTGTTCATGATGAAATGGCAAACCAAACTGAACATAAATGACATTAGAGTTGCCAGATTTGACCACAAAATGCCAGTTTTATCTCTATTCGAAAAACAAACCTGTAAAAAAAACACCCTGTATATAATATTTGTGATCGCTGAGTTCAGAAAATATTCCTATATTTCCTTTCTTTATATACCTTCTAAATATATCGCCCATATTTTCAAAATCATTTTCTGCTATAAAGATTTGCTTTTTTCCGTGAATTATTTTCAATTCTTCAGTTTTATTATTAGTTAGGATTATTTGCATTTTATATTTATTTACGATTTCTTCTTTGATAGGAAAATAGTCACCTAAATTTTCTTCTGCGGAATGTATAGTAGCAATTGTTACATTATCCTCTATGTTATCGATTATATTCAGATCGGAACAATCATCTTCCGTATTTTTGGAAAAAAATTCTGAAATCGACTCCAGATGATTGCCAGAAATTCTTTATCCGTTGCTGAGTAATTTCTTTCATGATTATTAAGTGTTCTTGATGCAAAACAAACTGGGTGTCCTTCTTGGGATAGTACCGCCCCTAACGCATAATTTGATGCGTCGGTCGTTAACGTAAATTTCTTTTCGAAATTCGGAAATCGAAGTATTGGATGAGATTTAATTAAATTTTTAAGTTTTTCGAATGCTTCAATATATGTAGGATCTTTGGTGTTAATCCTTACACCCTTTTTTAAGTATTTAGTAATTGGTTGTGCAACTTTAGCATAGTCTTTAATAAATTTTCTGTAATATCCTGTGACTCCTAGAAAACTTTTAATTTGCCTCTCTGTTCGTGGCAATTCTAATCCCTCTATAATTTTTATTTTATTGGGGTTGGGTTTCATTCCTTCATTGGTTAAAATGTGTCCTAAAAACTCTGTCTCTTTTTTTAAAAAATTACATTTATCTACCTGAATATTTAACTTGTTTTTCTCTAGTTCACATGACATGTTCTTGTAAGGAAGTACTAAAGATTAATATGTCATCTAAATATACGACACCAGTTTTGTTAATATATTCTCTTAGGATCTCATTCATAAGCCTTTGGAATGTGGCTGGAGCATTTTTTAAACCAAATGGCATCCTTATGAATTCATATAATCCGTGTGGAGTGACAAACGCTGTTTTTTCTCTATCTTCTTCTTTTACTAATATTTGATGGTACCCTTTCGCTAAGTCTATTGTAGTAAAGTATTGAGCTCTTCCTAACTTATCTAGGATTGAATCAATATTTGGTAATGGATATTTGTCATCTATTGTGACCTCATTTAATTTTCTATAATCCCCTACTAACCGATATTTCTTTTTACCAGAATTGTCAATTTTTTTCGGTACTACAATAAGGGGGCTTGAATATTTTGATTTACTTTTTCTTATAATACCCTGCTCTGACATTTCTTTTATTTGTCTCCTAACTTCCTCTTCATGTTGTGGTGGGTATCTATATAACTTTGAATTGATTTGTTCATTTGTAGTTGTTTTTATTTCATGTTGCACTGATGTAGTATTTGTTAGCTTATCGCCCTCCTTAAATAATAACTTTTTAAAACGTTTTAGAATTTTGATAACTGCCTTATATTCTTCTGGGTTTAAATGATTTAGTTGTATTCCTCCAATCCTTTCGTCATTTGTTTCTAGTGTGCAAATTTCATTAAATGTGTGTGGTTTATTTAAAATTAGCGATTCTTTGTTATTAAGAATTAATTTTCCCTCTTCGACATTTATGATTGCGTTTAGATAGTTTAAAATATCAAACCCTATAATGAAGTCATATTTTCTTTCTGTTAAAGGTGTCATTTTCCATCTTACTCTAGCATTTTTTGGTAAATTAAATTCTTCGGGTGCTTCTGTATGTGCTTCGTATTTAATTGTGTCCTTATTCGTTAAGGTACTAAATGTGATTGGATTCTTTAAATTTTTTATTGGAAAATCTTTTATGCCGCTATTTATAAGGCTTAGTGTTGCTCCCGTATCTATTAGCGCTACATATTTTCTTGTATTTATTGTTAACGTTATTTTTGGTACGGATTCCGAGGCTGATTCATAAAAAAAAATTGTATTTACTTCTTCACAAAAATTGTCTTCAGGTTCTCCATTGCTTTGCCTATCCTCATTTAAGCGATCTTGGCTATAATTTGGACTATGGTTTCCTGCTCTTTGAGTCCCTATGCAATTAACTTCAACGTTATCTGCTTCCATTGGTTCTATATTTTGTTTCCTTTGACCTGATCTATTATCCTGTCTTCTTTGAAACGAATTATTTTCATTATACTCCTTATTTTTAGGAATATATTGGGGATTATGTTTAGACTGTCCCGAATTATTAACCCATCTCTTCTGGTCATATGTTTGGGGATTTTGTCTAACTTTACCCAAATTATCTTTATTAGCTTGCCCTTGATTTGCATTGACATTAGGTTGATTGTAGTTGTTTTTATAATATCTATGATCTGAATTATTTGATCTGTTAGGGTATTGTCTATTATATTTCCTGTCGTCTCTGGCTATTTTTCTGTATTCTGGTCTAATACATGCGTCTTCAAATCTTCTCCTAGTCAGAAGTCTTAAAATTTGATTTAAATTTTATTTCCTCATAAATTTTGTCGAGTAGCGTTCCTTGAGTAATTTCTTTTACTGTGTTTACTAATAGACTGTCCACGTTTGTCAAGTCTATGTAATGTTCGCCCCTATAATAAACTGTCAGTTCGTCTGCTTTGTATTTAATGTTTTGAATTTCAACAATTAACTCATTCACTGTATTTACTTTTAGATTGGATATCATCCTATATATATGGTGGGGTTCTACATTTGGCCTATATCTCAATTTTAACGTTTCTTTAATTAGTTGCCAATTGTCTGGCTCGGATATATTTATGACTACATCTTTTGCCTGTCCCTGGGTAGTCTTATAGAATATTGTACGTACCGATTCTCGTTTTAATGCTTCATTGTGTATTGTAGATAAAAAGTATTCGACGCTGCTAAAGAAACTGTGTACGGTTATATCACCTGTACCCGTGAACGTTGGTAGATTATTTATCGCCTTGAATATATTAGCCCTGTCGGTACCATGACTTTGTTGTTGTTGATGTTGTAGTTCCAAGTATGCACTTCGAAGTTGCTCGATTTGTTGTTCTCTTCTCGCTAGTTCCTCTACAAGTTCTACTGGAGACATATTTGACTGTTCTTGAGTCTGTGCCATCCTTACTTCGTCAAATGCTCGCTGTCGGTTGATTCGCTTAATGATGATTTTTGTTTTTATTTTTGTTTTCGATTCAGTGGTGTAAGCTACGTTTTGTGTCCACTACACTGACCTTTACACTTTCAAAATTTTTGATCTTCTGTTCTTCAGTGGTGATAATAGAGATTTATGTTCACTGCACTGATATTTTTGCTTTTTAAAAATCTTCTGTTCTTTAGTGGTGATAACAAGGATTTATGTTCACTGCACCAATATTTTTGCTTTTTAAAATTCTTCTGTTCTTTAGTGGTGATAACAAGGGTTTATGTTCACTGCACTAATATTTTCGCTTTTTGTAGTTAAGTGTTTCAAGGATTATAATTCTGGAGGGTCTGGTCAACTCCTGAGTTGGCTACAGAATAGCAGAATTTACTATATGTATTTTATTAACGAATCTTTTTATTTTCTTTTACGGTTCGATCACTGGATTCCAAGTTGTATTGAAATCCTACCGACTGCGCCAACTGCGTACTTTATAGTACGTCCGAACTTTTTAAAAATAGAAGTTATTTTGTTGAAAGCGAGCTGCCGCTTGAAGTGGTAACATCAGTCTGCCTTTATTGATTTCTTTTACTTAAAATGTAACATATACATTTGTATTAACTATGCTTATTTGTTATTGTAGAAAATGCTTACTTATCTTTAAGTGGAAATGCTTGGTTTTGTTTATTCAAATTACAATTAATTGATTTCTGCAATTCTACATTTTTAGGTAAGTTTAGCTTGAATTTACTGAATAATGCAATGCTGCATTATCATGTTAAAATGGGGCCGGAAGTTGGTTTCGATTTTGTTATTGAGTTAATGAATTTATCTATATCATCAGAAAATGATATTTATGTACTAGGAGGGTCATTGTCTTTATATGTAACTACTCCCCCTTTTAGCTTAGAATTCTCCTGAATTCTACTATTTAATTTAATTTTAATGTATTTGTGCTTTGATATCAAAATTGCAAAAACCAACAAAATCATAATTGCAAGAAAAATATTTAATCCATATGTTATTTGACTATGCCATTTCAATTGAAAACTGCTTTTGTTATACAATTTATTTTGCTGATCTATTTCTTCAAATGTAATTTTATGTGTAAAATTTTTTATATTTTCATGTTTCATGCTTACAACATTTTCTTCTACAGTTTTGACAATGTTGGAAAAATAATAATCATTTATTTTTAATGAGCAGTTGTTAAATTTCAAAATATAATTTCCATTAAGAGTAACGTAATCTTTTTTGCATGTGTTATTTACAATCAAATCAATTGCGTTTTTTACAACTATTGTTTTTTCATCAAGAGATATAACTTCTTATTCTTTATTTGTCACAAGTTTACAATTACTTTTTATTACACAATGGGTGCTAGGTTTTAGTTGTTTGAAGTGTTTATTTTCTTGGTATTGTATTGACATATTTTCATAAGAAAAAATTTCCTCTATTTTCGCTTCTATTTCTTTTTGTTCTTTATTAGGAATGGGAATGATTTTTCTTATATTTACTTGTATAAATGATTTTGGTATTTTGATTCCTAATATAAGAAAAGTATTATTTAAGTTGCTGTCCCTAATTGTAAATATTTGAGTTTATTAAAATCTATATTGTATTTTGTTATTTCATGGTTTGTTAAAATGTTTGGGTGAAGTATTCCATATTTAGCTGATACCACATTATCTTGTATTTGTTCGATTTTATTTTTTAACAACTGAATTTTCGCAATTTGTTCCAAGTACATATTTTGTTCATGATCCTCATTTACATATTTATTAATTTCACTAAATTCTTTTTCAATTATTCTTCTATCGCTCTTCACAATATTTTTTAATTGTTCTAATGCTAAGTTAAAATGTTCATTTACATATATTTGGTTATTTAAATTTTCGTTCGTCTGTAGGAAATGGTTTTGAATTGTTTTTCTATCGTCGTCATCCATCGTCCCGAATATCCATTTGGATACGCTTCGTACTGCATTTATTAGTCCTCTTCTTAGTCTTCTATTTTTTGGTATTAATGTTCGTAATTTATTTCTAGTGTCTACAAGTTCTGTAATATGTCTTTGTTTTTAATTTTCATTAAGCTAATATTTTCGGTCATTTCTTTTATTATATTGCCTATTTCTTCTAAGTTTATTACATGTATTACTATGTCTGTATCTTTTACTATATCTTCTGTCTTTATTTGAATGTCAACAAACCCTACCTGGTCCGTTAATTTTGTCGCTGTAAGTGATCCCTCAACTAGAAATATCCATGTCAGTAGTATCATCGTTATCGTTAGGAATTTCTGAAAATTTAAGAGGTTTTTTTATATTACAAGGATGAATATTCTTTAGATACTCCTTCTTATATCTAGGTTGTTCCTTATGTCTAAGTCTTTATAGTTTTTAATAAAACCCTCTTTTCTCCTTTCTTCATAACTTATCCTGTTTTTATTAAGTTTATCTATTATTTTTCTTTTAGTATTTTCTATATTATTTTTTATTTTTTGTATGTCTACTTTACCTAGGTCTACCTCATTGGGAGTACATTTAATAGTAGAATGGTATCTATCATTATAATTCCTAACTGCTTTTTGGATTAACTGTTTAATAGGCGTGTCTTTATTTGCTTTATATAATATTCTAAACTTTTCGGCTATTGTGTTATGTAATCGCTCTATATCAGCATTACCCGTGTGACTATTTGGTTTAGTAAGATGCAAATCAACATTTTCACTACTTAAAAATTCTTTCATTCTTAATGCGTTAAATTCGTTGTCTGCTATTATTTTCTTTGGTTTCCCTATTTTTGCAAAATGGTCTTCGAGTTGTTCGATTATTGTAATGGGATTCCTATCATTTAATGGATATGCTGCCCCGAATTTAGAAAAGTTATCTATTATAGTTAAAAATCGGAATCCTTTCATCACATAAGTGTCTACGTGAACAATTTGATTTTGATCTAATGGAGTTTCAGTATAATAGAATTTAGCTTTTATCGGATTCCTGTCGTATTTCCCTTCTTTGCATATGTCGCATTGATTAATTACTATTTGAATTAATTCCATAATTTTTGGATAATAAATTTTATATTTTATTTGACTATATGTCTCTTGTATACCCCAATGCATACTTTCTTTTACATGATAGAAGGATATTTCTGTCTCTATATCTTGTGCTCTGTGAGTGCATTTAATAAATTTAAGTTGGTTATCATTTGAATACATAGAAATTAGTTTTTCCTGTACTATATTATATTTGTGATCGCTGAGTTCAGAAAATATTCCTATATTTCCTTTCTTTAAATACCTTCTAAATATATCGCCCATATTTTCAAAATCATTTTCTGCTATAAAGATTTGCTTTTTTCCGTGAATTATTTTCAATTCTTCAGTTTTATTATTAGTTAGGATTATTTGCATTTTATATTTATTTACGATTTCTTCTTTGATAGGAAAATAGTCACCTAAATTTTCTTCTGCGGAATGTATAGTAGCAATTGTTACATTATCCTCTATGTTATCGATTATATTCAGATCGGAACAATCATCTTCCGTATTTTTGGAAAAAAATTCTGAAATCGACTTCTCTTTTTCGTTTACTTCATTTTCATTTTCTAATCGACTTAGAAAATCAGCTACCTTATTTTCCTGTCCTTTTAAATACTCTATTTCGCAGTCATAATCTCCTAGTTTTAAAAGCCATCTTTGATGTCTAGGAGATATGTCTTTCCCTTTGTATTTTGAATGAAGATATTTTATCGGTTGATGATCAGTTAAAATTTTAAATTTTCTACCGTAAAGGTAAGGTCTGAAATATCCTACACTCCAGATGATTGCCAGAAATTCTTTATCCGTTGCTGAGTAATTTCTTTCATGATTATTAAGTGTTCTTGATGCAAAACAAACTGGGTGTCCTTCTTGGGATAGTACCGCCCCTAACGCATAATTTGATGCGTCGGTCGTTAACGTAAATTTGTTTTCGAAATTCGGAAATCGCAGTATTGGATGAGATTTAATTAAATTTTTAAGTTTTTCGAATGCTTCAATATATGTAGGATCTTTGGTGTTAATCCTTACACCCTTTTTTAAGTATTTAGTAATTGGTTGTGCAACTTTAGCATAGTCTTTAATAAATTTTCTGTAATATCCTGTGACTCCTAGAAAACTTTTAATTTGCCTCTCTGTTCGTGGCAATTCTAATCCCTCTATAATTTTTATTTTATTGGGGTTGGGTTTCATTCCTTCATTGGTTAAAATGTGTCCTAAAAACTCTATCTCTTTTTTTAAAAAATTACATTTATCTACCTGAATTTTTAACTTGTTTTTCTCTAGTTCACTAAAGATTTCCGTAACTGCTTTGACATGTTCTTGTAAGGAAGTACTAAAGATTAATATGTCATCTAAATATACGACACAAGTTTTGTTAATATATTCTCTTAGGATCTCATTCATAAGCCTTTGGACTGTGGCTGGAGCATTTTTTAAACCAAATGGCATCCTTATGAATTCATATAATCCGTGTGGAGTGACAAACGCTGTTTTTTCTCTATCTTCTTCTTTTACTAATATTTGATGGTACCCTTTCGCTAAGTCTATTGTAGTAAAGTATTGAGCTCTTCCTAACTTATCTAGAATTGAATCAATATTTGGTAATGGATATTTGTCATCTATTGTGACCTCATTTAATTTTCTATAATCCACTACTAACCGATATTTCTTTTTACCAGAATTGTCAAATTTTTTCGGTACTACAATAAGGGGGCTTGAATATTTTGATTTGCTTTTTCTTATAATACCCTGCTCTGACATTTCTTTTATTTGTCTCCTAACTTCCTCTTCATGTTGTGGTGGGTATCTATGTAACTTTGAATTGATTTGTTCATTTGTAGTTGTTTTTATTTCATGTTGCACTGATGTAGTATTTGTTAGCTTATCGCCCTCCTTAAACAATAACTTTTTAAAACGTTTTAGAATTTTGATAACTGTCTTATATTCTTCTGGGTTTAAATGATTTAGTTGTATTTCTCCAATCCTTTCGTCATTTGTTTCTAGTGTGCAAATTTCATTAAATGTGTGTGGTTTATTTAAAATTAGCGATTCTTTGTTATTAAGAATTAATTTTCCCTCTTCGACATTTATGGTTTAGATAGTTTAAAATATCAAACCCTATAATGAAGTCATATTTTCTTTCTGTTAAAGGTGTCATTTTCCATCTTACTCTAGCATTTTTTGGTAAATTAAATTCGTCGGGGCTTCTGTATGTGCTTCGTATTTAATTGTGTCCTTATTCGTTAAGGTACTAAATGTGATTGGATTCTTTAAATTTTTTATTGGAAAATCTTTTATGCCGCTATTTATAAGGCTTAGTGTTGCTCCCGTATCTATTAGCGCTACATATTTTCTTGTATTTATTGGTAACGTTATTTTTGGTACGGATTCCGAGGCTGATTCATAAAAAAAAATTGTATTTACTTCTTCACAAAAATTGTCTTCAGGTTCTCCTTTGCTTTGCCTATCCTCATTTAAGCGATCTTGGCTATAATTTGGACTATGGTTTCCTGCTCTTTGAGTCCCTATGCAATTAACTTCAACGTTATCTACTTCCATTGGTTCTATATTTTGTTTCCTTTGACCTGATCTATTATCCTGTCTTCTTTGAAACGAATTATTTTCATTATACTCCTTATTTTTAGGAATATATTGGGGATTATGTTTAGACTGTCCCGAATTATTAACCCATCTCTTCTGGTCATATGTTTGGGGATTTTGTCTAACTTGACCCAAATTATCTTTATTAGCTTGCCCTTGATTTGCATTGACATTAGGTTGATTGTAGTTGTTTTTATAATATCTATGATCTGAATTATTTGATCTGTTAGTGGATAAATGAGCGCTACGGTCCGGCAGAGGGCGCAGCAGCCAGTTCAACACACCACATTTGACACAAAACAATGTAACACATTCTAACACACATATGTACATACACACCCAAAACACAACACAACACACCACACAAACTGTCACACATTGTTTACACTTATCACTCTTTGTACAAAACAAAAAGCGAGAGCACGCATCGACCCGCGCAATAAACATCTACATTTTATTTGAATATACCCCGCGTTGTTACTTTTGGAGCGTATTATTTCCCAAGTGAGTAGTGCCGCAGATCCCCCGTGAGTGCCCCCCAACCCACCTGTGAATTGAGTGCCCCCTAGGCCCCATGCCAAGTTATTCATGGTCCTTTTCGCCGTAAAGAAAAGCACCTACGGAAATTAAAAAAAAAAAAAAAAAAAGATATATATATATACAGTCCACACAAACAAACAAACTAAACAAAAATTGTGAAAACTGAAAAAGTACAATTAAAAGGACATTACAGTGACTTAAAAGAAAACAAAAAAGTAAAATTTAATTAATAAATACATAAATTACAAATAAAATTATTGTCGGGCGCGCACCTAAACAACGTATACATCAAGACATCAACAACAATAACAACATCAAAGGCAACGACAACAACATAACTAACAGAAACAAGCATCAGGAAAATCAGCAGGATACAGTCAACGAGGGAACCTCAAAAGGAAGTTTGGGTCACAACAACGTCAGCCCCTCCCACAGAAATTATATTCACCCACCCCTCCCTAAAAAAAATCACAGTGAGTTGTATCGTTGCTAATTTTCACATACATACATACCTTGAGAAAAACCGTACACCCAAAATTTACAAACATATTTATACGTATATGTACACATATATTCTCAGTGGGAAAGTTTCAACAAACCACTAGCGACAAAAGACGGTATAAAATCTATATATACACTAATAAATCCCCGTTGTACCTATTAAAAAGAAAAAAGTTTCCTCTTTTCAATTTTACTTTGGACCCTACGAAAGAGTACAACAACATTGATATTGATCAAAAATCAAACCAAACGACTGCTTATTTTGTCGTGTTGTCAAGCACAAAAACCCTCCAACAACAAGTAAAGATTCAAGTGTTCACTTGCACATTTTTCCCGCAATACCCCCTCTGCTTGCATTCCCATAGAGATACATAAGTCGAGCAAAGGCAGGATTGTGTAAAGAAAGTAAGCAGTACAAGGAATTGAAATTAAAAAGTCTTAACAAAACTCAGTCAGAAATTCCTTCAAAAACAAATATACATATAGGGCATACTATACTCGACTACAAAGCTACAGTCCAACACAGCAATAGTCAAAAACCAATTAAGTTCCTTGCACCCAAAAAGAAGGTAATTTGACGAACAGAAAAAAGCAAAACAAAATAATAACAAATTCAAATCTGTTCCGCCTATTGTTTGCCTGTATACAGATAAACAATCACACAAACTTGTGTACAGCCACCCTCCCACTGAACAATAAACAAACAAGCGCACATATATATATTGAAACTTGTTCTGGTAAGAATTACCCACCAAAAAATTGTGTGCACAGTCTCATAAAAATAAAAAAAATGTATCATCAACACCCCATTCAAATTTTTCGTTGAATCAAATCATTTATCAAAAAATAAATTTAGAAACAACACTAGCGTGCAAAAAATAAGCAACAATTTCGGAAAACCCATAGACTGCCCGAAATCAATATAAATACCTATATATATTGATACACTATATAATTTGAACACCCGATTTGATTAAAAGTTAAACATTATCTCTGATTTAAAAACTATAGTCGCGCGTAAAATAAAAGCAGCTTACTCAAATAAAAAATGGCCCCACCCCTACTAGAGGCACCAAAGACGGGTGACGATGAAAAACTCCAAAGTAGCCCCGCAGAAAACACCCGCACCAAACTCGGTGCAAAGCCAAAGAAAGGCAAAGACTTTTCACCCACGAAGTTCATAGCAGAGAGTGACAGACTTATTAAGTACTGCACTAAATTTTCCTCGACCTCAATAGAAGATAACACTGAATCTGTTTTGATAATAAAAAATAAAAGTCTCGACGAGTTTTGGGCCCGCCTCCAGCCCACATATGATAATATTTTAGAGACTGATGATTCCGATTTACCGGAGGGCTTCAAAGCTTCAGCGGAATCAAAGTATGAAAACTGCCTGGACCTGTATGAAGAAACTAAAGCTATGATCTCCGATCAGCTTAACATGCTAGGGACACGTAACGCCCCTCTCCCTCCCCCGAAAGAAGATCCCCAAACCAAAGAAGCGAACTCAGTCACTTATCTCAAAGTGCCAGCTTGTGATACCGAAGTGTTTTACGGTGGCTACGACGAATGGCCGTCCTTTAGAGACATGTTTTCTGCCGTATATATTAAGCATCCGAAGTTACCACAAGCGCAAAAGTTGTACCATCTCAGGATCAAAACAAAAGGCCAGGCAGGCACTATAGTAAAGCAATTCGCACTCAGCGATGACAACTTTAATCTGGCTTGGGAGGCTCTTAAAGACATATATGAAAATACAAGAGCACTGGTAGATAAGCAAGTAGCGATTTTGATGAGTATACCCAAAATTCAAAGAGAAACAAGCGAAGAGTTTATTAAACTACAGTCCACTGTAAGCAACTGCCTATCAGTTCTATCAACCCAGAAGATCCCCACGGATAACTGGGACCCCATTCTGGTACATTTATGCGCCTCTGCATTACCAGAAAAATCGCTACTGCTATGGGAACAATCCCTTACGTCCCGAAAAATATGCCCTATATGGCAGCAAATGAAAGAGTTCTTAACTACCCAATACGAAATCGCAGAGAGGGTAGACACAAAAGCATCTAAGCCCAAAACGATGCAGAATGATTATCATAAAAGCTTCACAAAACCCCAAGATAGTCTCAATAACCGAAGCTACAATCGATCGCAAACGTATGCATCTGAAAGCAGATATGCGACGTGCGAATCTTGCGGAGGAAGTCATGCCTTACGATCTTGCGAGAAATTCAAAAAAATGTCAATAAACGAGAGATATAATTTGATAAAAAATAAGAATCTCTGCATCAACTGTCTTGCACGCTCCCACCTTTTGAAAGACTGTGATAGTAATTTTAACTGTGTGTATTGTCATAGGAGACATCATTCGATGCTCCACATGAATAACAATCCTCATACCCCCCAAAATAGTTCTCATCCCAGAAGAACAACAGGTCTAGTTGCAACAGCAACACCTGACAATATCGAAATGCATAATCCCGAAATGCAAAATAATCAAAACGCAACAGAAACGCCCTGTTGCTCACATGCAGCGAATGTACAAGCGCTGCATTCAAATCATGAAAGTAAAATCCTGTTGCCAACTGCCATAGTCTTCATAGAACACAGAGGAGAACTATTCAAACTTCGAGCTCTAATCGATCAAGGCTCACAAAGATCCTTTATCTCGTCTAAAATCCAAAACCGGTTGAGACTCCCTACTCAATCGTCAAACTTTGAAATTTCAGGGATGGGCGGAGGAGTGGTACAAAACTCCAATAAAATCTGCTCATTAACCCTGGTTTCCCCCGATGCGAATGTTAGAATACAGGCACAAGCCATTGTATTACCGAAGCTCACCAATATGCTCCCCAATTATACTCTGAATAGCAGTGATAGACAAAAATTTGCCACACCCCTGCTCAGATAGATATCCTATTAGGCAGTGACCTCATATCCCAGATTATGTTGGATGGTATTGAAAAACTCTCAAATACATTGTTAGCCCAAAATACCATCTTCGGATGGATCCTAAGTGGTCAAGTGGCAGAAAAAATATCTTCATTCACAACCCAAGTTGAAGATATGCCAAACGAAGTCCTCAATTCCCAACTCAAAAAGTTCTGGGAGTTGGAAGAGCTTCCCCCCATGCAAGTCATTACCCCAGAAGATAAAGCTTGCGAAGACTACTACGCAGCCACAACAACGCGTGCAGAAAACGGTCGATACATCGTACGACTCCCCTTCAAACCAGAATTCCCCAACACTCTCGCCTTAGGTCGCTCCCGAACCGCTGCAATTCAGCAGTTTTTAAGTATGGAAAACAACCTACTTAAAAAAGGTGAGTTAAAATCAGTATATGATGGTGTTCTGGAAGAATATCTCGAATTGGATCATATGGAAAAAGCAAATTCATATGAGAAAATAACCCAAGGTAAATATACCTCATTTTACCTTCCCCATCACGCCGTGCTGAGACCTGACAAAAAAACCACAAAGGTCAGAGTAGTCTTCAACGCCTCAAAATCCACAAGCTCCGGTAACTCTCTTAATGATGTGCTATACACCGGTCCCACATTACAACCCGATTTAATGCTCCTCATATTAAATTGGCGTATGTATAAATACGTTTTCAATGGTGATGTCGAAAAAATGTACAGACAGATTCTGGTACATAAAGACGATCAAGATTACCAGCGTATAATATTTCAAAACTCACCAGATAGTCAAATACTTGACTATAAACTCAAAACCGTGACATTTGGCGTCAATTGCGCCCCCTTCTTAGCAATTCGAACGCTGCACGAACTAGCAGATGAACTAAGGTTCAAATACCCCAAAGCAACCCCGGTGTTAAAAACGCAGACATATGTGGACGACATCCTGTCGGGAAGCCACAGCATCCCACTTGCTTGTGAATCACTATCCCAAGTGATAAAAGCCCTCAGCTCAGCAGGGTTCCCCCTAAAAAAGATTACTGCAAATCACCCCGAAATACTCCAGAATATAGATCCAGATCACCTACTGGACTCAAATTTCCTAGTTTTTGAAAAGGAGAGTACAACAAAAACTCTTGGCATTCAATGGAATGCCATTACAGACAAATTCTCATATACCCTTGAGTCAATAATGGCCATATCAGCCAAAACAAAACGGCAAATCCTGTCTTCTGTGGCAAAACTTTTCGACCCCGCAGGATGGCTCGCGCCAGTAATGATCCAAGCAAAAATGCTTTTTCAAGATCTATGGCTAGACGGAACTGATTGGGACGAGTCAGCGAAACCATTGCGCTTGCAGAAATGGTCCCAATTCGCGAACGATTTACACTCCATCTCGCAGATACAGATACCTCGGTGGGTCAACTTTTCTCCCGACCACCAAGTTGAAGTACACGGATTCTGTGATGCATCCGAAAAGGCATATTGCGCGACTATATATGTACGCACCCAACTTGGTGGCAAAACAAATTGCCAATTGCTAGCCGCAAAAAGTAAGGTCGCCCCTCTAAAGACCGTAAGCCTACCACGGCTTGAGCTATGCGGCGCACTCCTCCTAGCCAAATTAGCCTCAACCGTACGAAACCATCTAAATCTTAACGATAGCAAACTGTATCTGTGGTCTGACTCGGAAATTGTGTTAGCCTGGCTTGAAAAACCACCCCACACTCTTGGAAGACGTACGTTTCCAATCGTACTGCTCAAATCCTCGATCTAGTCGGGCCAGCCACTTGGCGACATGTAGCCAGTGGTGATAATCCCGCTGATCTTGGCACAAGAGGTTGCAACCCCCTGCAACTAGCCACCAGCTCCCTATGGTGGAATGGCCCCAACTGGCTAACAGAGTCGCCAGACTCCTGGCCACATTCTATCGCTCGAAATATAATACCACCAGAAAGTCGAAAAATTGAGTGCTTTCACACCAGTGCGGATGAACCCGACATCTTCGAAAGATTTTCGTCTTTCCCACGAGCTATGCGAGTTGTTGCATACATGTTTTTATTTGTCGAGCGCATGAAGAATAAGGTCCACAAAATGCCTAACCCTCCACAGGCTACTCTGAACCACCATCTCCTACAGAGAGCAAAGGTATCCCTGATCATGGCCACCCAATCACGCTACTTCAGCCGTGACATATCAATGCTAACATCATCCAAGCCCATTGATAAAAGGAGCGCACTATTAGTCCTGAATCCGTTCCTGGATCCCAAGGGCCTACTTCGCGCTAATGGCCGACTCGCAAACTCGAGCCTTTCATATAACGAGAAGTACCCAATAATAATTCCGGAGAAGTCCCCATTCGCTTCTCTTTACCTAAACTTCCTCCATCTTTTAATGCTTCACGCCGAACACCGTTTGATGCAACAAATGATCCGGCAAGAGTTCTACATCCCACGTCTAAAGCCGCAAATCAAAAAGTGCATATTTATGTGTAAAGCTTGTACCATACACAAACAAAGGATGCGGACTCAGATCATGGCAGCTCTTCCCCCCGAACGCTGCAACTTTGCTCCACCCTTTACCACCACTGGTGTTGACTTTGCTGGGCCTTTCCAGATAAAGGCCTCCACGTTAAGGACTTCCATCTACATAAAGGGTTATGTGGCTGTCTTTGTTTGTTTCACTACAAAAGCAGTCCACCTCGAGCTATGTTCTGATCTCACGACCCCAGCCTTTCTCGCGGCATTCGCTCGCTTTGTCGGACGGCGAGGATTTCCTGCCAGAATGATGAGCGATAATGGTAAAACCTTTGTCGGAGCCAAAAGAGCAACAGAAAGACACTTTGTAAAATTCGCGGAAGAAGTTTCCCCCGAAATCATAGCCAAATACGCACCCCAAGGTATAGATTGGCAATTCATCCCCCCGAGCGCCCCGCACATGGGTGGATTGTGGGAATCCGCCGTTAAGAGCTTCAAAATACATTTCAAAAAGGTCGCTGGAACTCAAAAGTTCAATTTTGAGGAGTTCACCACGCTCCTTACTCGAATCGAAGCCGTTCTCAATTCACGGCCCCTCTCTGCACTCTCGCAAGACCCCTCCGATTTTACTGCCCTCACACCCGGGCATTTCCTTACAGGAGCACCAATTCTGGCCACCCCTGAGCCACGTGCTAACTCTCTTTCACTTTTAAATAGATGGGAACGAATCAAAGCGTTACAACACGAATTCAGCCACCGATGGAAGGAGGAGTATCTCAAAGACCTTCATAAACGATACCGGTGGAAAGACACACAAAAGGCCCCAAATATTGGAGAATGTTTCCTTATAAGCGACGAGTGTCTCCCCCCAACAGAATGGCGACTTGGCCGCATCGAAAAGGTTCATCATGGCCCCGATGGTCATATCCGAGTCGTAGACCTCCGTACTCAGAACGGAGTTCTGACTAGACCCCTCGTCAAACTATGCTTTTTGCCCCATAAAGATTAAGATCCCCATTTCTCCCATTAAATCAAATCTCCAAGTCGAGAAGGTTTAGATATACCAAATAGTCACAACGATACCCCATATAAAATCTCACTCAGTTAAAACGCTGCCTACCCTTAGCCTGCAAACCCATATAAAACACAAACTCTCTTTCTCTTCCCATAGAGACCATGGACACCGAGATGAGGACCGCCTCCAAAGCCAGCGCCGCTCAACCCGCCCGTGCTAGTGGACTACCATCCGAGCAGCCAGTCCCACAACCACGACGCAGCCACGTGCCCCCCATTGCGACCCCGGTGGCAACACCACGCAACCGCGGTTCCAGGATCGTAGTAGCTCCACCGGAGCTGCCAATTTCCTTCGAATCTCCGCGTACTCCGCTACGATGTGGACTCTGCAGCCGCCCGCATACCATACGCTTGTGTCCCATTTTCAGGGACATGCCCCCCCCTCAACGTCAACAAGTGGCAGCCGCGCATGGCTACTGCCTCAATTGCTTGGCGCAAACTCATATCGAATCGGAGTGCACTTCGGGTAACGTGTGCCAAATCTGTTACCAAGCACATCACACATTGCTTCATCGAGGTGGCAACGGCACCACCAATATTGGCCGAATCGACCGGCGTCGGCAGCCACCTCCTTCGAGAGAACAGCAGCGCAGCACGCGTCAACTGCCAGTCACCACCTACAGACGCCGCCGTCCAGCTTTCCATCACAGTCAGCCCCAACATCATCGTTCCTCTCGGCTTCCCCCCACCACCTATCGCCGTCGTCCGCAGCCTGAAGCACAGCATCGACGCGCCTCCGGGCTGAGCAACGTAGTGGAGACGCTGCAACAATTACAACGTTTGCTAGGCTAAGTATTCGCCTAGGGGGGCCGGGATGGATAAATGAGCGCTACGGTCCGGCAGAGGGCGCAGCAGCCAGTTCAACACACCACATTTGACACAAAACAATGTAACACATTCTAACACACATATGTACATACACACCCAAAACACAACACAACACACCACACAAACTGTCACACATTGTTTACACTTATCACTCTTTGTACAAAACAAAAAGCGAGAGCACGCATCGACCCGCGCAATAAACATCTACATTTTAATTGAATATACCCCGCGTTGTTACTTTTGGAGCGTATTATTTCCCAAGTGAGTAGTGCCCCCCCAACCCAATTGTGAATTGAGTGCCCCCTAGGCCCCATGCCAAGTTATTCAGTTAGGGTATTGTCTATTATATTTCCTGTCGTCTCTGGCTATTTTTCTGTATTCTGGTCTAATACATGCGTCTTCAAATCTTCTCCTAGTCAGAAATCTTAAAATTTGATTTAAATTTGTTTCCTCATAAATTTTGTCGAGTAGCGTTCCTTGAGTAATTTCTTTCACTGTGTTTACTAATAGACTGTCCACGTTTGTCAAGTCTATGTAATGTTCGCCCCTATAATAAACTGTCAGTTCGTCTGCTTTGTATTTAATGTTTTGAATTTCAACAATTAACTCATTCACTGTATTTACTTTTAGATTGGATATCATCCTATATATATGGTGGGGTTCTACATTTGGCCTATATCTCAATTTTAACGTTTCTTTAATTAGTTGCCAATTGTCTGGCTCGGATATATTTATGACTACATCTTTTGCCTGTCCCTGGGTAGTCTTATAGAATATTGTACGTACCGATTCTCGTTTTAATGCTTCATTGTGTATTGTAGATAAAAAGTATTCGACGCTGCTAAAGAAACTGTATACGGTTATATCACCTGCACCCGTGAACGTTGGTAGATTATTTATCGCCTTGAATATATTAGCCCTGTCGGTACCATGACTTTGTTGTTGTTGATGTTGTAGTTCCAAGTATGCACTTCGAAGTTGCTCGATTTGTTGTTCTCTTCTCGCTAGTTCCTCTACAAGTTCTACTGGAGACATATTTGACTGTTCTTGAGTCTGTGCCATCCTTACTTCGTCAAATGCTCGCTGTCGGTTGATTCGCTTAATGATGATTTTTGTTTTTATTTTTGTTTTCGATTCAGTGGTGTAGGCTACGTTTTGTGTCCACTACACTGACCTTTACACTTTCAAAATTTTTGATCTTCTGTTCTTCAGTGGTGATAATAGAGATTTATGTTCACTGCACTGATATTTTTGCTTTTTAAAAATCTTCTGTTCTTTAGTGGTGATAACAAGGATTTATGTTCACTGCACCAATATTTTTGCTTTTTAAAATTCTTCTGTTCTTTAGTGGTGATAACAAGGGTTTATGTTCACTGCACTAATATTTTCGCTTTTTGTAGTTAAGTGTTTCAAGGATTATAATTCTGGAGGGCTGGTCAACTCCTGAGTTGGCTACAGAATCGCAGAATTTACTATATGTATTTTATTAACGAATCTTTTTATTTTCTTTTACGGTTCGATCACTGGATTCCAAGTTGTATTGAAATCCTACCGACTGCGCCAACTGCGTACTTTATAGTACGTCCGAACTTTTTAAAACTAGAAGTTATTTTGTTGAAAGCGAGCTACCGCTTGAAGTGGTAACATCAGACTGCCTTTATTGATTTCTTTTACTTAAAATGTAACATATACATTTGTATTAACTATGCTTATTTGTTATTGTAGAAAATGCTTACTTATCTTTAAGTGGAAATGCTTGGTTTTGTTTATTCAAATTACAATTAATTGATTTCTGCAATTCTACATTTTTAGGTAAGTTTAGCTTGAATTTACTGAATAATGCAATGCTGCGTAATCATGTTAAAATGGGACCGGAAGTTGGTTTCGATTTTGTTATTGAGTTAATGAATTTATCTATATCATCAGAAAATGATATGTATGTACTCGGAGGGTCATTGTCTTTATATGTAACTCGCGTTATGCGGATGCGCCCCTCGCGCCGGTTTCTCTCTCTCTATGGCGCGATATACAACAGGTATATCATCATAAACCTCCTAAGAGATTTTTGCGCCAAGCTTCTCTTCCAATTTGTGGTGTGCCGATTTGAATTTTCCCTACAAATTGGTGGGACCTACAGTTTTTTGCCGACTCCGAACGGCATCTACAAAGGAGACGAATTTTTGCTGAGAAGCCTGTCATGGCAGAAATACACTCGGAGAGTTTGCCAAACCACTGCCGAGGGGCGACCCCGTTTTGAAAAACTTTTTTCAAATCACTTTTGATGTTACCTGTACCAGGGCTCGAACCATGGACCTTCGGTGTGGTAGGCCGGCAACACTACCTTCACACCACGGCGGCCGCCCTCGCGCCGGTTTAAGTTTATAAAAAGTATACTTTAAACTTCGAAATAAATTAATACTGAAAACGCTTACATATGTATCGCTTATTATAGCAGCTTTACTTTAAGTTATTTTTAAAAACATTTACAGAAGTACCTGTCGTATATAATTGTTGTGAATTTTTATGATGGTATAATTATCGATTTACATAGTTTAAGGTATAAGCTCTAGTTCAGACTTTCTATGAAATGAATTATCAATCGAATACAAACTGGTACAAAATAACATGTGAAATAAAGAAATATATTTATTTTTTTAATTTTCTAAGTGAAATAATATTATGCTGTATTAAACGGTTAAAAAGAGTTTGCCTCCTGTCTAGTGCTTTATCGATATTAGATTCTGCATCCTCATTATCGAGTTGGGCTTCGTCACTTTGGGGACTTTGTTCGTTAATGTCATGCAAATCATCGAAAGAAATACAAATACTGTGTAAAACGCATACGCCGACTACAATGTTGGCTATCATCTTCAAGTCAGTTTTGCTCTGTAAACATTAAAAGTCTCCAAAATCTACCTTTAACAAACCAAACGCGTTTTCAACCACCATTCGTGTAGATGACAGTATTTCGTTGAATTTTCTTTGTCTCTCTCTCTATGGCGCGATATACAACAGGTATATCATTATAAACCTCCTAAGAGATTTTTGCGCCGAGCTTCTCTTCCAATTTGTGGTGTGCCGATTTTAATTTTCCCTACAAATTGGTGGGACCTACGGTTTTTTGCCGACTCCGAACGGCATCTACAAAGGAGACGAATTTTTGCTGAGAAGCCTGTCATGGCAGAAATACACTCGGAGAGTTTGCCAAATCACTGCCGAGGGGCGACCCCGTTTTGAAAAACTTGTTTCAAATCACTTTTGATGTTACCTGTACCAGGGCTCGAACCATGGACCTTCGGTGTGGTAGGCCGGCAACACTACCTTCACACCACGGCGGCCGCCTCTTTTAAATTCCCATAGTCCTTAAACGGTGATACTATCCGCTTTGTCGAAGGGAAAGCGGAGTCTCCAATTATAAAACGTGAATTTGGAAACATTTCTTCGTAATGCTTTTCTGCGTCCTATAATCGTGAAGCGACCCCGGCTCACAACAGGTAACATCAATAAAACTTGTGTTAGCATCGACTACGGCTTGGAACACTATGCTGTATGTTTTATTCCTATTGAAGTGTATTTCCTTTGAATTCGTCGGTCCCTTTATATCAATATGTGTGCAATCGATTGCCCCATTTACACCAGAAATTCTTTTTTTCTGAAAAAACTTTTCTGCGTTTTCATGTAAGTAAGGTCCTTGGGGCCACTTTATATGTTCATCGCTTATGGAAACTAAGAAATCAGTAACTCGTTGCACTATCAACCATGCTGCCGACTGAGCTATGCCAAACAAGCTCCTAAGCTGCCTGAAGGTCACTGTGTTGCTCACGTACCAAATGTATACATATACAGATTTTTTTGGTGTCACTGGTGACCTTCCGCCATATGGCATAAGTGGATTGCAAGTATCTCAGATTTAGCCTTTTTTTTGTCCTTTAGCCTCATAATTTCGGTTTTAGCTTCATGGCTTTTTTCTAGCTTTTTTTACTCCAAATCTTTTCTGGTCCCAACACCATATTTTTCATACAAAGGTAGTATTGATGACGAAATACAAAAAATTACTCGTAAAAATTGTCAACTATTTTTAATGGAGTTAATAACCCAATTGCGACATCGCCTACCTGATAATATGAACTCTTTACAAAAAAAAACCATTTTTTTCATTTGATAATTCTTTCAAAGTTACAAAGCCGGATGTATTTTCTCACTTTCAAGAAGAAAAGTCTAGGTATTCTCCAAGTCAAGTAGCATTGATTGAGCTGCAGTGGCGAAAGCTAATAACCGTACAGTGGGCAAGTGTGACCTCTATCAATGAGTTTTGGGCAGAAGTGCGAGAACATCCAATTAATTAAACGAACCCCCTTTTTTAGAACTGGTCGAATTCGTATGCAACGTTTTGGTATTACCTTTCAGTATTGCGGAGGTTGAAAGAATTGAATTATTTATCTTCAGTTTGACAAGTTTACCACATGAGATGGTATCAACTTTTATTACAATAGTTTTTAATAATTTTTATGGTTATTTTATTTCAATGACCTAAAAACACCTTCAATAATCGCCCTTGAAGAAGCCAAGGAAAATTGGCGAAACGTCGGGCATTAAGGTGAAATAAAGTTTTTTATTTGCACTATACCCCATTAGATCGAAAAAGCTTAAAATACAAATAATAGTCTTACTAAATCCATCGGAAGAATATGCGAACATTTTAAAAACTAAGTTAAGGAACAGATTAGAAATTAAAATGCGTAATATTAGATGCTCGTTAAAACGCTTATCCAAATGTTGCACTGATTTTGAAATTACCGATGATCTCATCTCTATGATAAATACCCAAGCTTTGTACGCAGAGGCAAGCTTTTCTGATTCATCAGACGAAGAAAATATTATAGAACTAATTAGTTTGAAGTGATTTTTCTATAGTATGTATTTCTTTGGAAAAACTCCTAGTCAAGGAAAATGTGCTTGATTTGTGTTGAAACAAGAATAGTTCCTTTAAGGGGCTATATATGGTGAGGTGCGGGAAAATGGGGAAAATATTGATTTTCTGTAGAGGTATGTAGTCATTTTTTTATTGAATACTTTCTATGTATAATTTGTAAAATCAGCTCAAGAACATAAAAAAATACTAATAATTGTCAAAGTTATGACGAGTTTTTTTTTTCAAAGAGGCTTGCCGTGACTACGATTCCAGTCCATCAGCTTAACTGAAAGCGTAAAACCAAACAAATGCCATTAGTGTGGGGACTTGTGGTGTCCTTAAACGATTCAGTGAAATGAGAAAAATGTATGGAAAAATTCATAACATTGATATGAAAATTTTAACGAAAAAACGAGTTCGGCAAATAAATTACGAACAATTTGAAAAAAAAAAATTTATATCGGTTGAAAACTCTTTCGGCAATCCAAGTCACCGCAACGACGTTTTCGAAAGAACATGATTTCGAGATAATCGTGTTTAAAGTTTCAAGTACACGCCACGACTTCGTAAGGGAGCAAGATGCAAAACGCTATAGCTTCGCTTCTACTATTAAATCTTTATAAAAATTTAAGATAACATTCTTAAGAACCTATACTTTAAAATGAAAGAATAAAAAAAATATCGATTTTTTGACGGACTTCAACATATACAACCCCTTAAGTTATGTCTACAGCTTTATATACAAATATTTTAAACTAAAATCAAGAATTTGAAATGGATTTCGTGAACAAATTTTGACTTTTCTTTAGCATAATCAACTCACAAGACTTTTAGATAATTATCTACTCTTTATTCATAACAAATGATCATTACCAAAAAACCATCTGTTGTGTGTCTAGTTGCCAGGGTCCAATGGAGCGATTTAGAATCGCTTAGAAAGTCTAGTCAGAAGTGTTCCTACAGCTGGTGCGTGTGCACTGGCTTGTTCCCGGAGCTTCAGCCTGGGGCGGGGTAATAACACATAGCTACAACAACCTAATTTATTGTACACGGCATGCGAAGAAAACCTATAAACTTACAACTTTGTAACTTACTTATCGACAGTCATACTTATTCCCCTCGGATTCCGATCACCATCATCTGACAGCACAAGTATATATTTTTCTCTTTACCCACCCTACCTTGGCCTTTAACGTAGTACAAAGGACCCATCCGATGTAATGTATGTACTGCATATACCCATGCATTTGCTCGCGCAAACAAAAAAAAGATTAAATAAATAGGCGGGGGTATGGGAATGGAAAAAAACTACGAAAAAAACTACGAAAAAACGATATTTATGACTTTTGTTGTGACTTGAAATCTGTTGGGCTATCTAGGAATGAAAAACGAATTAAATTAAAACAAACTTACCCATATGTACGTATAAGTGTTTGTATACATCTAAGCGAATGGCTTACTCAAATGAGAGTATTAGAAAGCAAAAAAAAAAAACAGGCACCTTGATTTTTGAGTGCACAACCGTACAAACATCCATATGTGCATATGGATGGCGACAAAAAAATGATGGTTATAATGAATTTCTTATATGCAAATAGAAATATCTTTACTTACATTGCTTTCGATAATACAGTCCCACGCAGGGTTGAGGCCTCCTCGCTGAGTAGAAGTGATGTAAATTAATGTGCATTAGACTGGGTCGATTTATTAACCAATATCGCGCCATCGATTTTTCGATAGGTTCTGGGCTCAGGAATAAAAATTTTATTTTCGGGTTTTGGCAAAGTCGATTTTTCGACCAAAACAAGTCCCAAAACCCGAAAATAAATTTTTTTTTTTCAAAAAACCGTTATCGCCCACGTTTTTAGAGAATAATTTTAAGTGGGACAGGAAATATGAGACAAATTCAAATGCATGCTAAATTGAATTTGTAATTTTCTCTCGGTAAATGGATTGTGGCCTGTATACTAATTACCAAAAAATTACAATATGGCAACCATGTCCAAACGGTGGACATATTTACACCTACTGATCACATTGAGGAGAAAATAATACAAACTGCAGAACTTAACCGCGCTGGAACAATATTTTATAAAAGCGTGCAACTGTTGGCATATGCTGACGATATTAATATCATTGGCTTTAACAACCGCGCCGTATCTTCTGCTTACTCCAAATTAGAAAAAGAAGCGGAGAAAATGGGGTTGGTGGTGAATGAGGGCAAAACGAAGTACCTTCTGTCATCATGCAAAGAGTCAGCGCATTCGCGCCTTGGCAACCAAGCTACTGTTGGCAGCAATAATTTCGAAATAGTAAAGGACTTCGTTTACCTGGGAACCAGCATTAACACCAACAATAATGTTAGCCTAGAAATCCGACGAAGAATTACTCTTGCAAACAAATGCTACTTCGGACTGAGTAGGCAATTGAAAACTAAAGTCCTCTCTCGACGAACGAAAATAACACTCTACAAGTCACTCATCGCACCCGTCCTGCTATATGGTGCAGAAGCGTGGACACCAACAACATCTGATGAGGCGGCTCTGGGAGTATTCGAGAGAAAGGTTCTTCGAAAGATTTGTGGACCTCTACGCGTTGGCGACGGCGAGTACCGAAGAAGATTTAATGATGAGCTGTTTGAACTTTACGCAGACGCCGACATAGTTCAGCGAATTAAAACACAGTAACTTCGCTGGCTAGGCCACGTAGTGCGAATGAGCGAAGATTCTCCAGCCCAGAAGGTATTCTTATAGGCACCCGCCGGTGGAAGCAGAGGTAGAGGGAGACCACCACTCCGATGGAAGGACCAAGTGGAAACCGATTTGCGATCCCGCGGTGTTTCCAATTGGCGCCAGTTGGCGCAACGAAGAAACGAATCGCGAGCTATTGGACGAGTATGTTGGACGGTCAAAATCGCCCAGTCGGTTAGATGACCAAATAAAAAAAAGAAGATTACATTGATTTAAAGTAACCATTATATATATTATAAGTCTAACAATGTTCGTATATCTCCATCAAATCCAAATTTTTTTATTGAAATATCGACCGAATCAGAAAGGAGTGGTGGCTCTGATGATGGACTTTCAGACATTCCTAACGACTGTTTTTGCCATCTCCTATTAATAATTACCGGTCTTTAATGGAGTAATTTTTTCGGTTAGTTGTCAAATTACCCGCCGTTTAGTGTAAACCGACTTTTATGAAAGCGGCCCTAAACTACTCAACTATATACAATAAATTTCAGTAACAAAAATTTCTCAAATATTTCGGCCTCTAGGCAGTGCTGGAAAAAACATGAACAGAGGATTTAATAACTTAAACTAATTTTAGGTGGTCGAATTTCGACCACGGGATATTCTAGTCTATATATTAATAGGCTAACATTTTTTTCAATCAATCAATTGCCAGAGTATATCTATATCTAAATATGCATAACTTCAATAAAGATGTATTTTGATGTCTTCGCATAGGTCAGGAGCGGTGAATAGGCATATTATATTTAACAAATAATACTTCAATTATTTGCAATAATTCATTAAAGTTTTCTGCATAAAGCCAAAGCTGTCAATTACAGTATCTGACTACGTTATTGTAACAGGTGGCGCAAAAGTAAGCTTCCGATGTTCAGCATATCGGTTGTGGCACGTGCAGTGTGTGCTGTTGCACCGTCTTGTTGGAACCACATATTTTCCAATCCCAATTCATCAAGTTGCGGCAAAAAGAACTCGTTGATCATTGCTCTGTAGCGCTCACCATTCAGAGTAACCGTTTGGCCCCGACCGATTATTGGTCAAATAAATAGTCAGCAATATTCCGCGTTTTGGAGCAGTGTAGCGTAACATTGTTTATTAACGTATATTTCGCATCTGTTTCCTACACAAATGTCAAAACAGAACTGACTTTAGGGGCCAATCGCAAAATCTATAGCATTTTCTGATAAGAGGATTACTTTTGCGCAGTAACCGTTTTTCACCGACCGATTATTGGTCAAATAAATAGTCAGCAATATTCCGCGTTCTGGAGCAGTGTGGCGTAACATTGTTTATTAACGTGTATTTCGCATGTGTTTACTACACAAATGTCAAAACAGAACTGACTTTAGGGGCCAATCGCAAAATTTATAGCATTTTCTGTTAAGAGGATTACTTTTGCGCCACCCTGTACATACAGTAGTAGCGCAGGTGGTAATCGTTTGTTGTTGTTGTTGTTGTTGTTGTAACGACAAAAACATTCCCCGAAGGTTTTGGGGGTTGCTGTCGAACTGACAGTCCTTGGCCGGATATGAATCCGGTACGCTCCGGTACTCCCATGCGGTACTGCCCGACTGTCGTGGTAGCGATTTGGTATGACCAGTGGAACCTTCTAGGTCATGTCACCCCTCCTTCCGTAAGGAGGAGATGGGTGATGAGAGGTGAGAGGCATCATATCCGTAGATCAGCCATCGAGTTGCACGTCATTACCTTTGTGCATATTAGTCGCCCCTTACGACCGGTATGCCTACCTCGGGCATATTCTAAACCCCTAACCCGCAGAGGTTGTGGTAATCGTTTCGGCTATGACGCTTACATTCCAAGGTTCGAACCCAGGTTCCTGACAACTTTTTTTTTGTTAAATCTAATTTGTATTTAAATATGTATATGAAAACTTCGCATCATGATTTTGTATAAATTAATTATATTTTCAACCCAATAGTTTTCTGTGCATGACCTTTATCTTGGAGTGAAAATATCAAATTTTTTGCAAAAAAAATGCCGGAAAATGCTTCCAGTTTATTAAAACAAAATACTTAAAAAAATACCTAAATAGCTTCATGAATTTTTTAAGAAACTAAATTTTTTCTCAATAATATTTGACTTAAGTTAACATATATGTAGCCCGTATGTAATAATATTATAATAATTTTATATGTCACAACCCAATTCCGTCGGAACGAAAAACTCAGTAGAGAATTTTGATAATTTTCATTATTTCTATCGGGGTTTTCCGATGAGACAGAACGGCTGATAGACCCTATATTTAAATACAAAAAGGCGAAAACACAGTTTGTAGCTTCTTCAATTTTCTATTTACGAAGTGGTTAGAAATCGTGTTAATTTTCCTGAAGACATCAACTATTTTCTTCTTCAAATATCTTTATTTGTCAAAGGCCAGACATATAACCCGAACTCCTAGATATGTAGACTAAATTTGACCAGTTAAGATGATAACCTTCCTTAAAAATCAGCGTGAAATGTGTTTTAAATATGTCTAAGTTATGGTTGAGGAAAAAAGCCAGAAAATCATCATTTCATTGTAATTTTCTCCTTCTAAAAGGATTTCAAAAAAGCCAGATGTAAAGCCTGTATATAAAACAAAAACCAATATGGAAACCTGCGTCGAGCTAATATTGAGAAATTTGGAGAACTTCCAAATGAACGTTTCATTCATTTTCATACTCCTAATGGTGAATATATTTTCCAAAGCAAGCATAAGCGTCTCGGGAGACGCGTGCGTTCCATGGTTCGAGCCCAGGTTCCGGACAGTAATTTTTTTTTTTTTTTTTTATAAAATTTAATTTCATACCTTGACTTGAATTTGTTAAGCTTTTAAGGCAATCTTTTCTTAAAACCAATTTCTTTATTAAAATTTTTAGGGAAAACACAATAAAAGCTTAATTTTTTTAATATAACCCTATTATAAAAATGAGATTCCAAAGCATCCAAAGACGCTGCTGTTCACATAATTCAAAATTACAATTTTTTTTAAAAACGCAATCAAACTTCTATTTTTTGTAAAATTCTATAATGAAAATGAGATTCAAAGGTATTCATGGCCACTATTCTCGGTCGGGTATTTAGATGCATCGTAACATATTTGTTTTCAACATATCTCGCACGTTTTATTGCAAACAATAGTTCAAAACTAAAGTTTTTACTCCACTATAAAAATGAGGTTCAATAACACCCATAGTCGCCCCCCGTCAATATAATTAAAATTTTTTTTTTTTTTTTTTATGCGCAGTCGAACTTTTATTTTTCTTTTGTAAAATTCCATAATTAAAATGACATTCAAAGGTATTCATGGCCTCTATTTTTGGTCAGGTATTTAGATGCATCTTAAAATCCTGAAAAACCTAAACGTTTATAATAAAATATAAATGTTTACTGTTCATAAAACTCCAATATTAAACAGGGATTCCAAACCAGCCATGGCCGCCTTATAATTCAAAATTTCAGATCAAAAAGGAAGCAGAGTCAAATAGGAAGGTGCGTCGTTGAGTCGGAATTTCTAAATTGAATTTGTAATTTTCTTCAGGTAAATGGATTACAAAAAGCACTGCTTGTATACTAATAACCAAAAAATTAAAATATGGCAACCATGTCTAAACGGTGGACATATTTTCACTCACTGATCACATTGAGTTAAAGTAGTCATTATATAGTATATTATAAGTCTAACTATGTTGTTGGTATATGTCCATCAAATCCAAGTGTCTTTATTGAAATATTTTATCATAATAATAATTCCCAAACGCATTACCCACCATATCCCGACCGACCGGCGCGAGGGGCGCATCCGCTAAAAGGCTTTGGTTTGTTAATCGTCGAGATCTGAAACTGCTCAGCTACAGAGAAACCCCCATCAGATAGGTAAAGTAGATATAAGATAGATTATACATTAAGAAATAACTAGTTAACAGAATAAAATTATTGTTAGAAGTTAATATAGAAGTCAAAGAATAAGAAACAATTAGTAGCTATGAATTTAGGATAGAAAGAATTAATTTTTTTATGCTGAAAAACGAGTCTGAAATATCAATACCAGTTTGGACGGATTTGGAATAATGTTTCCATCAGATATGCTCCACGATATATGAGGTAAGTTAAAATCACCCAAAACAAGAATTGAATCTGAAGCTTTAGTCAAAAAGTTAACAGTTTTGAGCAGAGAGACATGTTGCATGTAGACTGAAAAATCTGATGCTGGAGGGATGTAGCAAACATATAGGTACATAGAGACGTTGTCTAGCTGAATGCGGATGCATGGTGTTAGGAATATTAACCTCTTCTGAAGGGATGGAGGAATGAACGGAAAGTAGAACACCACCTCCGACTCTGTTCAAGCGATCATTTCTATATACTTGATATCTATTATATAAAAATAAATCGCGTTTTCCTCTCTGACACAATAACTCCAGAACGGCTGGACCGAATTAAATGAAATTTTCTACGTAGTTTTCGATTGAGCCCGACATGGTTTATGGTTAAAAAAAGTATAAGAATCCGGGAAGGTTTTGGAGATATTTTACAAAATGTGGACCAGGGTAACCCTATAACGGGTTCGTACGATTTGGATATCAAATGAAAGGTGTTGACGAGTGCTTGAACATGGTGTAGTTATTGGTCCCATATAAGACCCCGTATTCCAGGTATTTCCCGAAATATGAACCAGGTGTGACCCCAGACGGGTTTTCTACAAAATGGGTATCAAATAAAAGTTGTTGGTGAGTATTTAAAGAAGAGGTGATTTTCAAGACCCTATGCGACCCGTTTTCCGATATATCTACCAAAATGTGGACCAGGGGTGACCCTAGAAGGTGTTTATACGATACGGGTATCGAATAATAGGTGTTGATGAGTGTTTAAAAAGTGTTGATTTTCCGGACCCTATGCTACCCCGTTTACGAGATATCGCCAAAAATGCGGAACAGGGGTGACCCTGGTATAATATAAAAATAAGTCGGGTTTTCCTTCCTGACGCTATATCTCAAGAACGCAAGAACCGATGGTTGGAAAAGTCTCGGGCGCCGTGAGGTTTATAGCAAACAAAATTCAGGAAAAATTTCAAAAGAAAAGCAGGAAAATAGGGGAAATCATTTTTTACATACAGCGCCATTAATTTTATGTGACATTTTTTGTTGTACGCACGTTCTTTCAAACGCAAAATTAAAACCGGTATTGTGTTCACTGTGAAATTGAGGTTGAAGTTATTCGTTTCCTAAGAGATCAATTGGAAACCATCAAAACAATCAGGCGTATTGTGCAAGTTAACACAGCAGTAAAGGTATACCAGCAATAGGTGTAAATATTGTATGTATGGCTGTGTGTTATCCCAATAACAAACAGACAAACCTACACAAATACTCATCAGTGGTTGTTGTAAGCAGGCATTGCATTTTATTGGCATACAAATTTACATGTATGTACGTTTGTACTTTGCTTAAGTAATTTTTCTCCACGCCGACGCTTCGAGTTAGCCGAAGTAAAATCGTACGCTCGATGTACCTGAAAGGTTCGTCGCTAAAAACGTACTTAAGCACGCATAATTTTAAGGTCAGACACGTGAATAATGATTTAATAAAAGTGATTTAATAAAAGTGGATAACAAGTATTTAAGCAATGTGTTGGATTATCACAGCAGCAGTTGATTATGTATCTTTGGAAGTGGCATAAAAAAACTTGCAAATTTTTGTTTAAGGTGGTAAGTTGAATTGTGTAAATTATATGGATAGTGCATTTGAGGTTAAATTCACCAGTCTGCCCAAACTTGCAAATTTTTAGTCAAAAAGCCAAAAAGATCAAAAATTATCGTATTTTGCAAAGAGATCAAAAATTAAATAATAAACTTGCAAATTTTTGTTTAAGGTGGTAAGTTGAACTGTGTAAATTATATGGATAGTGCATTTGAGGTTAAATTCAACAGTCTGTCCAAACTTGCAAATTTTTAGTCGAAAAGCCAAAAACATCAAGATGTTATCATATTTTGCAAAAAAATCAAAAATTATATATCTTTGGAAGTGGCATAAAAAAAAACTTGCAAATTTTTTTGAAGGTGGTAAGTTGAATTGTAAATTCACCATCTGTCCATACTCCAAAATGCCCAGAGGACGACGTGCGAACATCGGCCGCCGCGCACGGCATGCAAGCCAGCAACAAGTATATTCCCGGAACTTAAGTGAAGAAAGACAAAATATAATAAGAGAAAATGACCGATTGAGACAACGCGTGAGCACACGAAGATCATTGGCATCATACAATCGCTTGGCATTCCAATATGATCCCACTACGAACTACAGTGATGATGAAAATTTAGATATTGGACCAATGACGACTGTATGCCGATATTGCAGTGCGTTAAAGTTCAAAAGAGAAACGGATGGATTGTGCTGCGCAAGTTGAAAAGTCAAACTGGAGCCATTACTTACACCACCACAGCCACTGAAAGCATTGTTCGATAGAAGTGATTCTGATTCCAACCATTTTCTTCAACACATCCTTGAATACAATAACTGCTTTCGCATGACTTCATTTGGAGCTAATATCATTCGAGAAGGCGGATTCATTCCGACTTGCAAGGTAAAAGATACAACACACACAACCAATCACTCACACCAATCAATCACACCAACACAATCAATTACAATAAATAACAACTGCACACACAGTATTTTTCAACAAATGATTGTTTGCAGATACAAGGACAAATATATCATTTGCATGGTTCAATGGTGCCAACACCAGATGAACCGCATCAATTTCTGCAAATATATTTCCTTTCGTCGATGGTGGATCAGCTAAATGTGTGGCGCAATATACAGGGAACACAACAGTTAAAGAGACGAAATATTGACCAGTTGCAAGCATTTTTCCACGATAATAACGCTATGGTTAATATGTTCAAAACAGCATTGGAACCAATTCCATCGGATACGCACAAATTTTTCATTTTCAAGATTAAATGCACCCACCGTTGTTGATGTTGCTGCAATTATTGTTGGCGATCAAACTAAATCACGAGACATTGTCGTTCAGCGAAGAGGCAATATCATGCATAGTGTAAACGAGACACATCGTTTGTACGATGCGTTACAATATCCGATCCTTTATTGGCAAGGGCAAGACGTATACGACATCACGTTGAAGATGGTCGCTCCAATTACAGGTGCAATATTAACACACTAGTTATTGCTATTATTGGGTTCCATTAACAATCCATTTAATTTTGCATATTCAGGCGTATCGACGAACAAAAATCTAAGCGCAATGAACAGTGAAAACATTTGTACTTTCATTGATTTTGGCCACTGTTCGATCAAGATGTGACATAGCTTTGGCGTTAGCATCATCTGGAATTGCGGCGACTCTTCTAGATGGCGGTCGTACTGCACATTCTGCGCTTAAGTTGCCACTCAATTTAAACATAGTTGATACTCTAGCATGCAATATTTCCCGATCCAGTGCAATAGGAAACTTGTTGATGCAATGCAAGCTCATTCTTTGGGATGAGTGCACAATGGCAAATAAGAAATCACTTGAAGCACTTAACTTTACACTGAAGGATCTTCGGCGAAATAACAACATCTTTGGCGGCTTGATGATATTGTTGGCGGGCGATTTCAGGGAGACGTTGCCAGTAATTCCTCGTGGAACGCCTGCAGATGTATTGAATGCTTGCCTGAAGGCATCACCTTTGTGGAATAACGTAAAAACATTATCGTTAACCACTAATATGAGAGTTTAACTTTAAAATGATCAAAGTGCTGAACAATTTTCAAAACAATTGTTAGCCGTTGGAATTGGAAAAGTCCCACTTGATGCGACAACTGGATTAATTACTTCAATTTTTGAACTCTTTGGTGTTACCAGGATTTCCACCACATAACTTGCAACTCAAAGTTGGTTCAGTTATTATGATATTGCGTAATTTGAATCCACCGCGACTTTGCAACGGTACTCGACTTGCGGTGAAAAAACTTATGCCGAATTTGATTGAGGCAACCATTATTAACGAAAAGTACGCGGAATGCCAATGATTCCGACTGATCTTCCTTTTGACTTCAAACGATTGGAATTTCCAGTTAACCTTGCGTTCGCAATGACAATCAACAAGTCGCAAGGCCAATCGCTTAGTGTTTACGGGATAAATTTAGAAAACCATTGTTTTTCACATGGTCAGCTATACGTTGCGTGTTCACGAGTTGGGAAGCCATCCGCTTTGTTTGTGTTAACGTCAGACAGAAAAACAAAAATTTTGGTTTACCAAAGAGCACTTCAATGAGACGGTTAATTTGCCGACACGTATAACGCTTCGATTCAGTATTTACTTTGGATTCACTTTCATTTCTTTACTTATAGAAATTCAACTAAATTACACTTCATTTTTGTAATCGAAATGTATTCATTACTGTTGTGAAATGAAATAAAATTTTTCCTTTTCAAATAAAGGGTGTTTTTTTTAGGGGTATAGAACTTCGAATTGAAATAAAACACAAGAAAATCGTTTTAAGGTCCATCAATTTGGCTTTATTGGAAGGATAATTTTATGCCATTAATGTTTAAATATGATTTCGGGCATGTGGCCGCCGCGGCTGGCTCGAATAAAGCCAATTCTACAGGTCCAATTTTCAACCACTTTTTCGAGCATATGGGGCCGTATGTCGGCAATAACGCCACGAATGTTGGCTTCCAATTCCCCTAACGTTTCTGGTTTGTTGGTGTAGACGAGCGACTTCACATATCCCCAAAGAAAATAATCCAATGGTGTCAAATCACACGACCTTGGTGGCCAATTGACAGGTCCATTCCGCGAAATTATGCGCTCATCGAATGTTTCCTTCAATAAATCGATTGTGACGTGCGCTGTGTGGCATGTAGCGCCGTCTTGTTGGAACCACAACTCATCCACATTCATGCCATCCAATTCGGGAACAAAATAGTCGGTTATCATGGCTCTATACCGGTCTCCATTAACGGTAGCTGCCTCTCCAGCATTATTGCGGAAGAAGTATGGCCCAATGACTCCACCAGCCCATAGAGCACACCAAACAGTCAGTTTTTGTGGATGTAATGGCGTTTCAAGGGTCTCATGTGGATTCTCTTCACTCCAAATGCGGCAATTTTGCTTGTTGACGTAGCCATTCAACCAAAAATGAGCCTCATCACTGAACAAAATTTTGCGATGAAAATCAGCATCGAAATCAATCTCATTTTCGGCCCATACACCAAAATCACGACGCATTGCATGGTCTCGCGGCTTTAATTCTTGCACAAGCTGGATCTTGTAAGGTCGCAAGCCAAGATCTTTGCGCAAAATCTTCCATAAAGTTGATGGACAAAGCTCCAATTGCTGTGCACGGTGGCGAATCGATTCATTCGGGTCCTCTTCAACACTTTGCTCTACAGCGGCAATTGTTTCTTCGGTGCGCACTGTTCGACGTCTCTGCGGATGCGTATTATCACATAGAGTAAACGTAGTGCGAAAACGATCCATGGTTAACCGAATTAATTGCTCTGATGGACGATTATGTCGACCATAAAATGCACGGAGCTCACGGTAAACTTCGCGAACTGAACCATTATTTTCGAAATAAATTTGCACGATTTTCAAGCGTTGTTCTTTTGTCAACCTGTTCATGATGAAATGGCAAACCAAACTGAACATAAATGACATTAGAGTTGCCAGATTTGACCACAAAAAGCCAGTTTCATCTCTATTTAAAAAACAAACCTGTAAAAAAAACACCCTGTATAAAACAAAAAAAAAGTGTCTTCATCTTTTAATCCCCAAACGAAATATTAAAAAAAACGAACCCATCTGATGGCGAAGCGAAGTTCGCCGGGTTTGCTAGTTCAATACATAAAAACTCTGAATTGAAAACATGAGGTTTGAGCCAAGTTTCGGTAAAAGCAATTACGTTATATTTACAATGAAAATATTTCAAAAAGAGATCAGTTAATTTGGTATTTAAACCTCTAACATTTTGATAAAAGCTACTAACGGATTTAGTGCTCAGTTTTTTGACTAAACGTTATTACGAGAAATTTTCGCTACATTTTGAACATTCCTATTCGGTCTGTATTCAAACTCCCGCACAAGAGCCCCGGGAGGCCAAAAAGGGCTGTCCAAAAGAGTATCGAAATCTTTCCCGGATACATCAATCTTAAACGAAGACATACTTCCTTGATATCTCTATCTCTATAGCGCGATATACAACAGGTATATCATCATAAACCTCCTAAGAGATTCTTGCGCCAAGCTTCTCTTCCAATTTGTGGTGTGCCGATTTGAATTTTCCCTACAAACTGGTGGGACCTACAGTTTTTTGCCGACTCCGAACGGCATCTACAAAGGAGACGAATTTTTGCTGAGAAGCCTGTCATGGCAGAAATACACTCGGAGAGTTTGCCAAACCACTGCCGAGGGGCGACCCCGTTTTGAAAAACTTTTTTCAAACACTTTTGATGTTACCTGTACCAGGGCTCGAACCATGGACCTTCGGTGTGTTAGGCCGGCAACACTACCTTCACACCACGGCTTCCTTGATATGTGAAATTAAATTTTCTAACAGTTACTCTTTGATCTTTAACTTTAACCTTGGTAGTGTCTGGATGGAACCTAGACACAAAAATAGATTTTTTGCGAGGGACCACAACCAGCTTACTAACGATTGGTTCAGACTCCATTGCAATAGTTAGAGGTTCCGGGTTTTCCCTAGTGGCCAAATCGATGAGTTCGAGGGGTTGAGGCAAGTTCGGCACTGTTGAGGTAGTAGGCCGATCATCCGTACGTCTGCGCTTGTTTTCGCGATTATCAGGGCATTCTAAATGAGGCGACCAAATCTGAAAGGAGTGATGGCTCTGATGGTGGACTTTCAAACATTCCTAAAGACTGTTTTTGCCATCTCCTATTAATGATTACCGATCTTTAATGTACTGATTTTTTTCGGTTAGTTGTCAAATTATCCGCCGTTTAGTGTTAACCGACTTCTATGAAAGCGGAACTAAATTACTCAGCTATATATAGTTAATTTCAAGAACAAAAATTTGTCAAATATTTCGGCCTCTAGGTAGTGTTGAAAAAAATATGAACGGAGGATTTATAACTTAAACTAATTTAATGTGTTCGAGTTTCGACCACGGGATATACTAGTATACATAATTTTTCTGACACGTTTTTTGGATCGAACAACTGAGGAGGCAACATCAATTTTTACTACCTTTATATTAAGTCACTTTCTTGTTTGTCCGTTCGTTGAGCTAGACGCTTGCAACTTTTAACATAGTTCGAAACTCAGTGACAATGCAATGTGGATGAAAAAATATCCGATAGCTGGCGCACGGGTCGAGATATACAGAAAACTTATTTAAAATCGGGTTTTTTGCGATGGATTTTTAAGTAACTTCCTGGTGAGCTAGAGCCTTGAAACTTGGCATATAGATCAACAGTGAAATAGCATACAATACCTTGTACACAAAACTCCACCATCTGGCGCGCTTATCAAGAAAATTAAAAATCACTGAAAAACGGGAGGAAATCTTGCGATCGATTTGTGAGTAGCATCTAAGTGATCTAGAAGCTTGAAACCTGTCACATAGTTCGGAACCCAGTGCCGATGCAATACATCATCAAAAAATATTCGGTAGGTGCCGCACGGATCTACACATTTTGAAAACTCGTTTGAAATTGGGAGTTTTGCGATCGATTTTAACTAACTTTCTCTTGACCTAGGGACTTGAAACTTAGGACATAGTTCAGCACGCTAGGTAGCACTACAAAATGGCAAATAAAAAAGATGATAAAACAAGTAAGGAAAGGGCTGTCTCCGACTGTGCCGAAGACTTTATACCTTTCATGAATACGCATCACGGTTTTAACTGTCGGATTCTTACTCACAATTAGTACAAACTCTGCAAAACTGTTAATTTAAAGATACATAGCCCAAACCCCATTTATCGGAAAAATCCGTATGGGAGCTATATGTTATGTTGGTCCGATCTGGGTGATTTTCACTACATACATTACACATATAAACTGAAACTGCAAAATTTTACCGTTAATCGGAACATTCGATTGTATGGGAGCTATATGTTATGTTAGTCCGATCTGGGTGCTTGTAACTACATATATTACGTATATTATATGTACTAAAACTGCAAACTTTTACCGTCCTAGCTTTTTAATTGCAACAGTTGTAGGCCAAAACCCGATTATCGGAACAATCGATTGTATAGGAGCTATGCGTTGTATTGGTCATATCATGCTGGTTCCAACAAATGATTAATGCTTTACAAAATGGCTGCCTCTTAAAAAATTTCATCGAGATATCTCTAAAACTGAGGGACTAGCTTGCGTTCCAACAGACAGATGGACGGACGGACTGACGGACATGGCTAAATCAACTCCGCTCATCGCCCTGACCATTTCGGAATACTTATTGGTGGGTCTTCTTCTTCTCATACATCCAAATATCGGACCAAAGTTATAATACCATTTCATGTTCATGAAAGGTATAAAAAGAAGAAAAAACCCGTGCGTTGTGCGGATGCGCCCCTCGTGTCGGTTGGGCGGGATGGTGGGTTATCCATTAGAAATTCTTATTATTAAAAAAATATATGTACACTATCTGCAAACCATTATGTTCCTAGCTGTTAAATTGCAAGAAATGTAGCCCAACCCCCGTTTATAGGAACAATCGATTGTATGGCAGTTATATGTTGGGTTAGTGCAATCTTCTTGATTTTCACTACACACCGCTACATATCTACTATGTACACTATCTGCAAATTTTTATGTTCCTAGCTATTAAATTGCAAGAGTTATAGCCCAAGCCCCGTTTATAGGAACAATCGATTGTATGGCAGTTATATGTTGGGTTAGTGCAATCTTACTGATTTTTACTACACACCGTTACACTATCTACTATGTACACTATATGCAAATTTTTATGTTCCTATCTATTAAATTGCAAGAGTTATAGCCCAAACCCCGTATATAGGTTGTTGGTTCCGACAACTGATTAATATATTACAAAATGGCTTCCCCATACCAAATTTCAGTCTGATAACTCTAAAACTTAGGGACTATTTTGGGTTCAATAAGACAGGCAGTCTGACAGACGGACAAGGCTAAATCGACTCAGCTCATCACCCTGATCATTTCGGTATGCTTATTGTTGGGTCTATCTCTTTTCTTCGCATACTTACAAAGATGGGACCAAAGTTATATCCATTTCATGAATGGTGGAATGTCAAAATGTTACTTATTTTATAAGGAGTAACACCTCCTTGCCCACGAAAGCTAAAACTCTGTAGGATTATGTGCACATAGTCTAAAGATAACTTGTGGAAAGCGTAACAGTAAAATTAAAAATATAGAAGTGAAGTGCAACTAATAGAATTGAAATGTTTTGCCAATTGCCGAACTTCCATTTGGGATTCTAATTCATAGTTTCAAATCTCAGAAATTGATTGCAATTGGTATGATTAAAATTGTAAAACTACATCTCACAGATACCATGTCTTTGTTTAAGGACATATTTGCTGGTATAAAGTTAGTCTTTAAAATTTGTTTATCATCTTTTTATTAGTGATACCTACAAAAAGACATTCGCAATTGTGATTGTTTTAGTTTAAGGTGCATTCAAAATATTGGAATTCTCGCAAACTAGTACCGACGAGTAACACGGCAGTACAGTTGGCCTAATGCTACTTTGATAACAGTTATTTTTGGATATGTTCTGTAATATGGGAGACCATATGTCAAGTTTAACGCGATCTGTAGCAACCTAGCGGAATTTTACTTTCAGCAAACCACACTGTCATTGGGTCCTGACTTATATGCTTCAAGTCCTTAGGTCGACGAGAAATTAGATAAAACCCGATGGCCAGATTCCCCACATTTTTCAGTGACTCTCAGTTATCTCGATCAGAGCGCCACCTAGGAATTTTGTAAAAAATTATATTGTCATAGCGTCCTGAACTATGAGCTAAGTTTCAATCAAGAGGAAGTTAGTTTAAAGTCGATCACAAAATTCCCAATTTCAAGTTCCGAAATTTTTTTGAAGAAATATTGCACTGTCACCGGGTTCTGAAACATGTTCAGTTTCAAGTCTCTAGCTTGCCAGGAAGTTACTCAAAAATCGAGCCCAAGATTCCCCCATTTTTCAGCGATTCTCAGTTATCACGATAAGTGCACAACCTAGCGGAATTTGGTTTTCTAAAAATTATAATGTCATAGCGTTCTGACCTATGTGCTAATTTTGAAGTTCTAGGTCAAGAGAAAGTATATTGAAAAATTTACGCTGTACGGCTGGGTAGGTAGGTAGGTTGCAGTGGCTACTAGTGAACGGACTAGCACACATAGGCCCCGTAGGTCCGGTTGTGATACTACATGGATCTGACTAGCCACCTACTCAAGCCATTTTGTGGATTCCGCGAAGCGCAGAATATCCTTTGGCTAAATTCTTGATAATTCGCCAAGATGATAGAAAATACCCGCCCCCAGATATTTCAACCTATTGCTCCAAAGCGCAGGACATTCACATAGAAGATGCCTCACTGTTTCAGGCTCCTCCTCGTCTCTACAGCTTCTGCAGAAATCATTATAGGAAATGCCCAACCTTTGCGCATGTCTGCCTAAGCCTATATGTCCTGCAAGATGCCCCATGAGTAATGAGAGTTCCTCCCTTCTGAGTTTGAGCAAGTCTTCCGACATACTCGCGGTAATCTCTGGTCACACCAGTTTTGTATGATTGCAGGTACCTAAGTTTTCCCATCTATCCCTTGCCTGTTTGAGGAATATATTCCTCGTTAAGAGCTCGCTGGTCGCGAGCGGAATGCCTAAACCTTTCCAGGACTGTGAAAGCGGAGCGGATGTACCCCCTCTAGCTAGCTCATCTGTCATATCATTTCCTGGTATGCCACAGTGTCCAGGCACCCATACCAGGTATTTTAAGAGTGGCTCAGCCTGTGCGGCTGCTCCTTAAAAATATCGTGGAGGATCGTGGCAAAACTTTAACAGAGACACTCTTTGAGTTTTTCACAGATCTATTTTTCATCTGAGCTTATTAATTTTTCAATAATTTTATAACAAATAAATGTTTGCTCAATTCACTTATATTCATTTACAGATAATTTTCTTTATATAAACGGATTTTAAAATGGTAAAATTCAGACATATAATATACCAATTTTCGAAACAGCACTATTTGTGTATTCAAATGCGAATCAAAATGTAATTTATCGGCAATATAGACAGATAGATTTCTGCGCTAAACATACCCATTGGTCCACATTTTGGGCTATATCACGAAAAGGATCAATATATCCTAATGAAAGTGATTGTGCTAGTAGTATTTAATTAGTACCCATGCTATACAAACACATTGCACTACATTAGGTCTATGGACATAGTTGCATAATATATTTATTTTTTTATTTAAAGTTATTTGCACAAGTAAGGCTAAGCCTTTTAGGTAGTACATCAGTCTGAATTTAACTATTACAAAGGAAACATTACGTAAAACAAAAGTAATATAAAAATAATGCCCGAAAATTCTATCAAAAAATTCGGCGAATGACAGAAGGTTTAAAACCCGGGGCAAACTCCTGTAAGAATGAGAACTGCGACCTGGTGGCCTATGTTCATAGAGCACTCAGAAAATGGAGGGATCACTTCTCTGCCCTTTTAAATGGAGAAACTGAGCAAGAAACTAGAGAAGATGTCCAACCCGAGCCCACAATCGAAGATGATGGAATTGACGTTCCACAACCCGACTATAATGAGGTGCGAATAGCAATATCCCGATTGAAAAACAATAAAGCAGCTGGCGCTGATGGTTTGCCTGCTGAGCTATTCAAACACGGAGGCGAGGAGCTGGTAAGGCGCATGCATCAGCTTCTATGCAGAATATGGTCGGGTGAATGCATGCCTGAAGATTGGAATCTAAGTGTTCTCTGCCCAATCCACAAGAAGGGCGATCCTGCAAACTGCGCCAACTATCGCGGAATCAGCCTTTTGAATATCGCATATAAGGTCCTATCAAGCGTATTGTGCGAAAGACTGAAGCCTGATGTGAACAGACTGATTGGACCTTATCAGTGTGGCTTCAGACCTGGTAAATCTACCATCGACCAAATTTTTACAATACGCCAAATCTTGGAAAAAACCCGTGAAAAGAGAATCGACACACACCTGAGCAACACCGCCAGTTTGTCAGAATTGGGAAGTACCTCTCCGAGCCGTTCGAAACTAAACGAGGTTTCAGACAGGGTGACCCCCTATCGTGCGATTTCTTTAATTTAATGCTGGAGAAAATAATACAAGCTGCAGAACTTAACCGCGCTGGAACAATATTTTATAAAAGCGTGCAACTGTTGGCATATGCTGACGATATTGATATCATTGATACGAAAATACGTATGTTTAGTGTTTATTTTCTGACTTAAGAAAATTGTTTAACCAAAATACAAAGTTTATTGTCTGTGGTGACTTTAAGAGTAGGCACCGTAACTGGGGTGGTTTGAGGGCAAATCATTGAGGGAAAAATTTTATATACACAAAGCCCCACATATATACATTCAGCTGCAAGATCAAACCCTTCCACTCTTGACCTTGTCGTTTCAAATATATCTCAAGTCATATCAGCCCCTACGGTAGTTAACAGCTTAAGCTCTGACCATATGCCTGTTAAGGTCAACATAAATGCCAGCGTGAGGTTGTCTCCTCCCATACATTTTGACTTTAAAAATGCTAACTGGAATCTATACTCAAAGGTATTGCATGAAATGCTGCGTACTGCTCCAACGGAGCTTGATTCTATTAACAGTGAAACCCAAGTTGATAGCAATGTCGCTTTCATGACCGAAACGGTTTTAGATGCCGTGGGACTTGCAGTACCCAAAGCTCCTCTTAAGAAACATCACGATCGCTTACCACGACATGTATTGCAACTAAAAAAAATCATAAACTATTACCCACGCCAATGGGGACGGTATCGAAACCCAACTGACTATGATGACGTGAAAAGATACACCAATTTAGCCAATTATGAAATTTCACAGCATAGGAATAATTTATGGTCAGAAAAACTGAGTAAGCTTGAACACGAATCTAAGCCCTTCTGGAATTTGACAAAGGTTCTGAGGAAAAAGTTTCAAGGAATTCCACAACTATTGTCAGGTAACGTACCGGTAAATACAAACGACGAAAAAGCGGACTTGTTCTCTAATGCCTTCTGTGAATATCACAAAGTTGCCGAAAGCTTAGGTACGCAAAGCAATGATGATTTAGTAAACTCTTCCATGTGCAATTTCGATCGTCTTGTAGTCAACACTCCGCCTTCTTGCTATACTGATTGCGAAAATGTATCACAAATCATTAGTCAGCTGCGTACAACAAAAGCATCTGGAATTGATGACTTCCAAAATGTAATAGTTAAACATTTCCCTAAAATCGCAATCGAATATTTTACATTTTTAATAAACTCGTGCCTTAAAACACACTACTTTCCTGACACTTGGAAAGTAGCAAACGTTATCCCTATTCACAAAGTTGGTAAACCGAAAAATTTAGGTACTAGCTACCGACCTATCAGCCTGCTAAGTAGCCTCAGCAAAATTCTAGAGCAAATTTTGAAATATAAAATTTGGGAAGTTCTATCTTCTAAAGACATCATACCAACAGTTTGGTTTTCGTAAATTTCATAGCACTACTCATCAAATTAAAAGACTGTGGAAAGATATAAAACAAAATTTTAATTCAAAAAGGTCGACTGCCCTTTTATCATTAGACATAGAAAAGGCTTTTGACATAGTATGGCACAATGGATTAATTTGTAAATTAATCAGCTACGGTTTCCCGCCATATTTAACTTCAATTATCAAAAGTTTTTAAGCAACCGATACTTTTGTGTACACGTTGGTAATGCTTTTAGTGATCTTAATTTAATTCCTGCTGGGGTCCCCCAGGGGACATTTCTTGGGCCCCTGCTCTATATTATCTACTGCTCAGATATACCAAAATTATCCAATTGTAATTATACCATGTATGCTGACGATATCGCTATTTATCATTCGCACGAGTTCGGACAAATGTCTGTAACTATGCTACAGTCTGTTGTAAACATTATTACTGACTACTTTTTTAAATGGAAAGTTAAAGTTAACGCTAACAAAACACAAGCCCTCGTTTTCACAAGAAAAAGAAGCTCTTGCTACTATCCCAGTTCCAAGCTCATTGTCTGCAACTCTGAGGTGAATTGGTCGCCCAATATCAAATATATTGGCATTGTACTCGATCCAAAATTACTATTTCGAGATCACACTCAATATACTCGTATCAACACCAAATTTAATATTGCGTTAAAACTTCTGTACAGGGTGGCTAATGAAAGCCGCTACCAAAAAAAAATTAAATAACTTTTTTTCTATTTAATGAATCTGGTAAATTTTTTTTTATTTTGCAGATTGACTTTTACATTTAACAAAAATGGATAACTGGGACACTGAAACAAGAATTTGGATTGTCCGCCGCTATCACGCACTGGAGTCCGTAGTTTCGGTTCAAAGAGAGTATAGGCGCACGTTTGGCGGCAATCCTCCGAGCAGATGGACCATAATAAGACTTGTAAACAATTTTGCCGAGCATGGGACAGTCAACAGAAGACCTTACCATCGAAACCCTTCAGTTCGAACGGAGGAAACAATCGCTGCTGTAGCTGCTGCCATACAAAACAATCCACGTGTTTCGACAAGAAGCTTATCTGCTCAAATGGGTGTAAGCAGACAGTCATTACAGTCAATTATGCACAAAGATTTGGACTTATTCCCATATAAAATTCAAATGGCCAACAAACTGAACGCTGCAGACTTGCCGATTCGCTTGAAATTTTGCCAGAAGATGCTTCAAATGGTGGAAGAGGATGGAAACATGTTGAACTGTCTTTTCATGTCTGACGAGGCCCATTTTGATTTAAACGGCAACATAAACAAACAAAATTGTCGAATATGGAGTGCTTCCAACCCACAGATACTCCATGAGACGGAATTGCATCCACTTCGTGTCACAGTGTGGTGTGCAGTTTCATCACGCTGCATTGTCGGGCCCTACTTCTTCGAAGAAAACGGTCACACCGTTACGGTTACTGGAGACCGTTACTTGAGCATGTTGAGAGAGTTTTTCTATCCAGAATTACGCCGAATGAGAATTTCTTTCAACTCTGTGTGGTTTCAGCAAGATGGTGCAGCTCCTCATATAGCCCAAACAATTGCGGCTATTCCTGTCTCAACTCTCCAAGCAGTAATGAACAACTTTTTGGTAAGATGCCGCACATGCATCGACGAGCAGCGGGGGCATTTAAATTCCATTATTTTTAAAACTAATTAAGCTATATTTAATAAAATTTAATGAGCTTTAACATGAATAAAAGAAAAATGAATTCCATACACTGAAAAAAAAAATTATTTAAGTTTCTTAATGTAGCAAAATTCATCAGCCACCCTGTACTTTGAGACAGGGTCAAATGTCTATTAACGAGTATTATGATGCGGTTGATAAGCAGCTTACCCTAATAGTAAACAAAATTATAATGACCCACAGTAACAATGAGGAACTCACTAGTGCGTTTACAGAAAAGGCCAGGGAAAATGCACTGAGGGTACTTATTTCTGGCTTAAGACGCCCATTATGTGACACACTTTTTGCAGCTAGTCCACCAGACTTGCCCAGCGCACTCGCAGTGGCACAAGAGCTGCAACATAACCGACAAAGGTATGAGTTTGCGCAGACTTATGCCACGGTTAGATTGCCACAAAAACACCAATCGGAGCCCCTTTCACAGTTTAAAAATGCGAGTTCCAGGCCGAACAGTTTCCGGAACCGTAGTCCCACTCCAATGGATGTGGATCCTGGAAGCTCTTGCTTCAGACGAACCCCTGCTTTCCAAAAGAATACCTCTGGTCAATCAAGTTGTGGCCCTCAACAGCAAATACTTCAACAGACAAATAGTTTCAAACCTTCAAATTCCGGCAAGTACAGCAGCAAGAATATAGTCCTGCTCAGCAGCAGCGACAATACAGTGCCCCTAAACGACAAGGTACCAATACGTGCACGCAAGCACCAATGCATAAAGTACAATGGGTCAACGCTATGAATGACGACCCTTATTACTCCGAGCTGGAGGAATATGAGTGCGAGGATAATTCACTTGAGGAAATAAATTTTTTAGGCTAAGGTCCCAGTTGCCCTTTATTACGCGAACTCTTCCGAGTGGGCAAGTGCTGAACTTACTTATGGATACAGGTACAGCCAAAAATTATAGAAAAAGAAATTCATTTTTAAAGGGAATTACCCCTATAGGTAGCCCCTTCCAATTAAGATCCATAAATGGAGTAAACAAAATTTCGGAAAAATGCAGAATAAATATATTAGGTGAAATTCCTACATTTTACATTTTACCAAGACTAGATACCTTTGATGGAATCATAGGATATGATTTATTGAAAGGTATCGAAGCAAATATTGATACAAAAATTGGTCTCATTTTCCATAAAAGAGGAAAAGAGAAACTCAACTTTTTCCATTGCCAACAGGTAAATATGTCTACGACAAATAAACTAGAGTTACCTAATAGCATTGATTCGCTGTTAGAAAGAAACAAGAATGCATTTTCCAACCCGAATAGAGCGCTTCCATACAATACAAATGTAGTTGCCATAATAGATATAAAAACTGAAAAGCCCATTTACTCAAAAAGCTACCCGTATCCAATTTCTGCAGCAAAGTTTATAAACAAAGAAATAGAAGCTTTACTAAAAGATGGGATTATAAGAAAATCGTATTCCCCTTATAATTCACCGGTACACGTTGTATCAAAAAAAGGTTTTGACGATGAAGGTAAACAGAAAATGAGAATGGTTATCGATTTTCGAAAGCTCAATGAGCAAACCACGTCCGATAAATACCCGATTCCGGACACTACGGTAATTCTTTCGAACCTAGGAAAATCTAAATTATTTACAACTCTAGATCTAAAGTCGGGTTTTCATCAAATCCGCCTCCTAGAAAAAGATAGATGTAAGAATGCATTTAGTGTGAATAACGGCAAGTATGAGTTTTGCCGTCTGCCATTTGGCCTGAAAAATGCACCAAGCATATTCCAGGGAGCCATTGACCACATCCTAAGAGAGGATATTGGAAAAATATGTCATGTATATGTTCACGATATCATAATTTTTTCACTGGATGAAAACTCCCACTACAAACACGTAGATTCCATATTAAAAAAAATTGAGCATGCAGGAATGCGAATATCCCCGGAAAAGTCTAAATTTTTCAAAGAAGAAGTCGAATTTTTAGGCTTCACCGTTTCGTATAAGGGAATAAGAACATGCCCCAACAAAGTTGAAGCAATCCTTAATTATCAAGAAGCGAAATCACTAAGGTCCCTGCGTTCATTTTTAGGGCTTTCCGGTTACTACCGTAGATTCATAAAGGACTATGCCCATATATCTAGGCCCCTTACAAAATATTTGAGAGGAGAAAATGGACATGCCAATAACAGGAATTCTAAAAAAACAAATATATCACTTGACGACGAAGCAATCAGAGCCTTTAATAAGCTTAAAAGTATTTTAGCATCGGAAGATGTTCTCCTCAAAGCCATTTGAGATAACCACGGATGCTTCGTCCGTCGTTAACATTCCGACCGGCGACCTTTGTTACCCTTTTTTACATCCTTCGTATATGCAACTCTAATAGGAGAGCTTAGCTTCGACAACTGTCAAAATCTGCCAAACCTTGTATAATTAAACAATGGTATCTATCACTTTCTATCTGAGAATGTCTAACATGTCGCATGGTTTGCAATTCTACGGCACCGAATTTGGCTACCGCGCTTATAGGAAAATTATTTCTTGAATGGTGAATGTGAGGAAAATTATTATATTTCCATTTTAGGGATCGACCATTAGCAAAGTACTGCCAAAATCAGCATGTATGGTAGAACTATAACTTCGATAACTCGCCATTTGCTTACCACTTTTGAATAGGGCTGATATAATTCAATATTGTGACGAATTCGATGATTCCTTTATTATCAATCCTGGGTTCGATCACTGTAAAGTCAAATAAACACACGCACAGATATTGTAACTAATAGCTAGTTTTATTTACTAGTAATAAACGCAATACAAATTTAAGAGTTTGGTAACTTCGCAGTAGTTCACTATTGAACGCTTGAAAATAAACTGATCAACCCGCCTTGCTTGGTCACCCTTATATAGTCCAACAGGGTGCTTGCCTACGCACCGAGAACTTTCTTGGTTGTTCGCCTTTCGTGTTCTGGAAGGGTCGATGTTATTTATTTGCATCTCCTCTTTGCATGGTATTCGCAAACACGCGCGCCATCTCTCTTCCTCTTCCTAGTTACACGCTTGCATGCATAAGCGTAGCCATCGTTATCTCTGTTGTGGTTTAACTAGTGGTGGGAGTGTTATTGAGTTAGGGATGGTACATGCTTGAGAATAATCGCCACAATATTTTATTTCAGTTATTCTATCTCTATGGCGCGATATACAACAGGTATATCATCATAAACCTCCTAAGAGATTTTTGCGCCAAGCTTCTCTTCCAATTTGTGGTGTGCCGATTTGAATTTTCCCTACAAATTGGTGGGACCTACAGTTTTTTGCCGACTCCGAACGGCATCTACAAAGGAGACGAATTTTTGCTGAGAAGCCTGTCATGGCAGAAATACACTCGGAGAGTTTGCCAAACCACTGCCGAGGGGCGACCCCGTTTTGAAAAACTTTTTTCAAATCACTTTTGATGTTACCTGTACCAGGGCTCGAACCATGGACCTTCGGTGTGGTAGGCCGGCAACACTACCTTCACACCACGGCGGCCGCCAACAATCACAATATCTGTTTCAGTTATTAAATACCAAAATTTTGTAAAATCTACTTTGTTGTTATTCACCACTGGCGAGAGTTATAAATTATTAGTCTACTTATAGCACGTAAGCTTTAAAAATACTGAACGAAATCTGAAAAGCGTTTAAGCACTTAGGCTTTTGAAAATGTCTAAATAACTCAACTATAATAAAATCCAAAATTTCTCAACTATTAAGGTCTTTAGGCAGCGCTTGAGAAAAAGATGAACAGAAGCTTTACCAAGCTCAGCCAATTTAAGTTGGGGGAATTTCTACCAAGGCGATATTATTTTTATATGAAACTTTCGCTTAAGGCCCCTAACTCGCAAAAACTTCTCAGGTTTCTACCGATATCTTATGCAACTATGTCCATAGACCTAATGTAGTGCAATGTGTTTGTATAGCATGGGTTCTAAATAAATACTACTAGCACAATAACTTTCATTAGGATATATTGATCCTTTTTGTGATATAGCCCAAAATGTGGACCAATGGGTATGTTTAGCGCAGAAATCTATCTGCCTATATTGCCGATAAATTAAATTTTAATTCGCATTTGAATACACAAATAGTGCTGTTTCGAAAATTGGTATATTATATGTCTGAATTTTACCATTTTAAAATCCGTTTATATAAAGAAAATTATCTGTAAATGAATATAAGTGAATGGAGCAAACATTTATTTGTTATAAAATTATTTAAAAATTAGTAAGCTCAGATGAAAAATAGGTTTGTGAAAAACTCAGAGAGTTTCTCTGTTAAAGTTTTGCAACGATCCCCCACGATATTTTTAAGGAGTAGCCGTACAGGCTGAGCAACTGTTAATTCACCTGGTATGGGTGCCTGGACACTGTGGCATACCAGGAAATGAGATGGCAGATGAGCTAGCTATACATTAGCTCCGCTTTCACAGTCCTGGAAGGGTTTAGGCATGCCGCTCGCGACCAGCAAGCTCTTAACGAGGAATATATTCCTCAAATAGGCAAGGGATAGATGGGAAAACTTAGGTACCTGCAATCATACAAAACTGGTGTGGCCAGAGATTACCGCGAGTAGGTCGGAAGACTTACCCAAACTCAGAAGGGAGGAACTCTCATTACTCATGGGACATCTCACGGGGCATATAGGCTTAGGCAGGCATGCGGAAAGGTTGTGCATTCCCTATAATGATTTCTGCAGAAGATGTAGAGACGAGGGAGAGCCTGAAACAGTGAGACATCTTCTATGTGATTGTCCCGCGCTGTGGGGCAATAGGTTGAAATATCTGGGGGCGGGTATTTTCTATCATCTTGGCGAATTATCTAGAATTTAGCCGAAGGATATTCTGCGATTCGCGGAATCCACTAAATTGCTTGAGTAGGGGGTCAGTCAGATCCATATGGTACCACAACGGGACCTACGGTGCCTATGTGTCCTAGTCCGTTCACCAATAGCTACTGCAACCTACCTACCTACCTAGCCGTACAGCGTAAATTTTTCAATAGATTAACCAATATGTTTTTCTAAAAGGCGACATCGGACGGATCGTTTGAACAAAGTTTTAGACCAGCATATCCCTTTTTATTACTACCTTTTAAGAAAACGGAATTCCGCTAAGTGGCGCTCTAATCGAGATAACTTAAAATACCTCAAAATCTTTGAAAAACGCACGGCATCGATTTTTGACTAACTTTCCGGTAAGCTAGGAACTTGAACCCGGTGACAGTGAAATTTTTTTTTTTCAAAAATCAAAATATCTACCAAGTTAAAAAATTAATTGGGAATTTTGCGATCGACTTTTAACTAACTTTCTCTTGACCTAGAAATTCAAAATTAGGACATAGGTCAGGGCGCTATGGCATTATAATTTTTAGAAAACGAAACTCCGCTAGGTTGTGCACTTATCGTGATAACTGAGAATCGCTGAAAAATGGGGAAATCTTGCGCTCGATTTTTGAGTAACTTCCCGGTAAGCTAGAGACTTGAAACTGAACACATGTTTCAGAACCCGGTGACAATGCAATATTTCTTCAAAAAAATTTCGGAACTTGAAATTGGGAATTTTGTGATCGACTTTAAACTAACTTTCTCTTGATTGAAACTAAGCACATAGTTCAGGACGCTATGACAATATAATTTTTTTGAAAGTTCCGCTAGGTGGCGCTCTGGTCGTGATAACTGAGTGTCGCTGAAAAAGGGGGGTAATCTGGCCACCGGGTTTTAACTAATTTCTAGTCGACCTAAGGAAAAAAAGAAATGCGGCGGGTAACCGAGTACCTCATTACCCAGTTAAAATCAAACTAAATATTTTAACAAAATAATAGCCTTTTGTCAGTCCATTGTTGTTTCAGGACACCTTCTCCAAGCCGACCTCCCTTATGACGTGTTTCGTTGATTTTGGCTTGAGGGTTTGTATTATTGTGTGCTCTGGCTGTCATGAGCCCAGGAATGTGGCCCTTTTCCTGGCAATTGCGTAGCATGCAAAATTAATGCAGTCTCTGCTTTGTAATGCAAAAGCGACGTTGCTTGATTTTATGATGGCAGTATTGATTCAGGCCATACAGATATTGTGATTGTTGCGTCCTTGCTAGGATATCCGCCTGCTCATTTCCTTCCACCCCTATGATACCCGGAACCCAGGGCAGAAACAATAGGTAGTTGAGCGTTGTTACGCACTAGCGGCCAAGCGCCGACTTTATCTCACATGACGATATTGTTTTGAGTGCGGCTTAACTGCCTCTCAGAATGGCAATGCGCTCATTGCTATATCCGCGATTAAGGCTTAGCTCGGCAGATTGGTATATAGCGTATGCTTCCGCTTGAAGAAAACTCAGGTAAGTCCCCAGAGGCCTGGATATCTCAGCTCTGGAAACGAATATTCCGGCTCCTATCCCCTCTATGCGTTTCGAGACATCGCTTTAAACATGTCACATCTCTCTTAAAATATACCCAATATTTGTTAACGCATATTAGGCTGTGAAGCCGCAAATTTGTATCCAAATCCGTTGTCATTTTGGCGGGATAACTGTAGAAATTAATAAATTTTCAACGTAGGTAGGGTGGCTGCCACGCCCATTTTCGAGGTGTTGGTCACCTTTAGCAAGAAATCACTAGAACAAATATTCATTGTAATTTAAAATTTTACCGAAATCCGAAAAAAAAATTCTATTTTGCAAGCAAAATGTTTTTCAACCCATAGAAATGTATCACAAAAAACTACGTTTTTGCATGTTTTTTGTAATAATGTACTGGGAAAAGTGATAATAGCATGAATTTTAGCTTTCTGAATTTTGGGTTCTGGATTTTGTGCTCTGAATTTTGGCTTCCTGGAAAAATGGTTTCTGTCTAATGTTTTCTGAAAAATAGTGTTTCTAAATTTTTGTTTTCTGTATTCAGGAGGGAACCGGTTGTCAGCTCAAAAAGATTGTGTGCACTCATATAAGTATGTTTGCAACAAATGTTGTAGTTACAATTTAATAATGTTAGTATGGTGCCAATAAATTAGTTTAAACAGTTTTCGTGTCTATAGTATTTGTTAGAGCCATGTTGAGCAACAATTTTTACTTCCATAGGCTTTCTATTTCATCTACCGTGTCCTTGACAAGGGTTTTTATACAACAGCCATCGTTGTTGCCTTAAGAAAGTTGATAAAGCTACACAACAAGATGCAAAAAACCGGTTCCCACAAATCGTTCCATATCTGATATGAATATTTTATTTAACAGAACAAGAACGTAGACAGACTGGCGAGCTTTAAATGAGTATATCTCTATGTTCATACCCAAAAGAACCCATTAGAGGGTGTAAAGACTACATTTCCAGCTTATAAATAGTTCTTAAGGTAGAAAATAGTTAATGTTTCTTATAATTTCATAAACTATATGTTGTAGACAGCCAAGTTTTTTTTAATAAACATTGGAATTTTGAAATGTTTATTCCTCACTTTTCAACTACCATTCCCCCAAAAACACATTGTTTTTGTCCTTAATTGTCCAGGCAAGGAAGACAGAAAATCGACCGAATACAGAAATACGGGAGTGATTCGGACCACAGGTTTTTTTTTTCTAACTCTACCACTAGTGGACATGAAAGGGTAAACAAATAATCCGAAAATATGCAAAATCATACTTTTTTGCAGCCATTTAAAGTGCATTTTTTTGTTTTTGCTTTAATTATTTCGGTAATTGTACCATCTGTCAAAAAGTGTTCTTCCTTCTATTATCACTTTTTCCCAGTACATTATTACAAAAAACATGCAAAAACGTAGTTTTTTGTGATGAATTATGGTATGGGTCGAAAAACATTTCGTTTGCAAACAAAAAAAAAATGCACTTTATGTGGTTGCAGAAAAGTATGCTCTGCATATTTTTGGATTATTTTTTTACCCTTTTATGTCCACTAGTAGGAGAGTTAGAGAAACCAGAAAACCTATAATCCGCACCACTTCCGAATTAAATCCCTGTCACCTGGACTAAATGTTAATTACAATATATACATCCCACAATCTAATAAAATATGGGTAAAAAAGAAAGATTTGTTGAAAATAAATTGGAATTTAACAAACGCCCTTCCTTCCTTTTCTTCTACAATTTTCCCACAGGCGACCTTTGTTACCCTTTTTACATCCTTCGTATATGCAACTCTAATAGGAGAGCTTAGCTTCGACAACTGTCAAAATCTGCCAAACCTTGTATAATTAAACAATGGTATCTATCACTTTCTACCTGAGAATGTCTAAAATGTCGAATGGTTTGCAATTCTACGGCACCGAATTTGGCTACCGCGCCTATAGGAAAATAATTACTTGATTACATTTCAATTTGAGGGATCGACCATTAGCAAAGTACTGCCAAAATCAGCATGTATGGTAGAACTATAACTTCGATAACGCGCCATTTGCATACCACTTTTGAATAGGGCTGATATAATTCAATATTTTATTTCAGTTATTAAATACCAAAATTTTGTAAAATCTACTTTGTTGTTATTCACCACTGGCGATACTTATAAATTATTAGTCTACTTATAGCACGTAAGCTTTAAAAATATTGAACGAAATCTGAAAAGCGTTTAAGCACTTAGGCTTTTGAAAACGTCTAAATAACTCCACTTTAAAAATTCCAAAATTTTTCAACTATTAAGGTCTTTAGGCAGCTCTTGAGAAAAAGATGAATATAAGCTTTACCAAGCTCCGCCAATTTAAGTTGGTGGAATTTCGACCACGGCGATACTAGTTTTATATGAAACTTTCGCTTAAGGCCCCTAACTCGCAAAAACTTTTCAGGTTTCTACCGATATCTAAGCAAATAACCGATTATATACATCATAACAATTTGCTATCTGGGATTCAATCGGGATTTAGGAAAGGGCATAGCTGTGCTACATCAATGTTAAAAATTCTTGAAGATATACGACCTGCCTTTGACAATAATGAGCTTACAGTACTTGTACTTCTAGATTTCTCAAGAGCTTTTGACATGGTAGATTTCAAAATACTACTTCATAAACTTGAAACTAGCTATGGCTTCAGCTCTTACGCTATTAAGTTAATGCAAAACTATCTTTCCGGCCGATCTCAGCAAGTTGTATGTGGTGATAAAGGCCCAGACTTCAAGCCTATAACATCTGGTGTCCCACAAGGATCGATACTTGGTCCAATTTTGTTTACTCTCTTTATTAATGAGATCGTCACTTGTTGCCAAAATGTTTCGATACATCTTTACGCAGACGATACACAAATATACATGTCTCGGCCAATCGGGCTTACCGAAGATTTATTTGTTAGGATAAATGAAGATATAGCACGTATAGGACACTGGGCTCCTATAAATAAACTATCTCTTAATGCTACAAAATCAAAGGCGGTAGCTATATCGAGCGGAACACTTGATCTTACCACACTTCCTGAAATTATTCTTGGTGAAGATAAAATATTTTTTCATAATGTGGTTACCAATTTAGGCTTCGAAATCAACTCTAAGCTGACTTGTGTTGCCCATATCAACCATGTAACTGGGAAAATATATAATACTCTTCGAAATTTGTACAGAACAGCCTATTTGCTGCCACCAGACACCAAAATGAAACTTGTCAAATCCCTCATAATACCTCAAATTAGCTATGGTGAGCTTATTTATGGTAACCTTGATTCATCGTCGCTTAACAAATTGCAGCTTGCCCTAAATAGTTCTGCTAGGTTCATTTTTTCCAAACGGAAATTCGATCATATACGAGTATCTTCGTATGCCTTACAAATTCTCGATAGCGATATTTATAATTTCTTGAAAATTAGAAAGCTCTGCTTTCTGCATAAGCTTCTTCACTCTCAAAGTCCGCCTTACTTATTTGAAAAATTAAACTTGTGTCAGTCCCTTCGGACGTTGAATCTACTGGTTCCGACTTTTAAATACACGGTATCATCTAGAATTTTCTTTGTCAGTACAATCCGTCTATGGAATTCCCTTCCCTCCAAGACGAAAACCATTAAAAAAGCAGGATGTTTTAAACAAGCAGCATTATCTTTTCTCAAATCGTAACTTATTTTTAAGTATATAATTCTTTCTTTGATTCATTATTTTAAAATGTTATCTATACAAAATGTAAAGTATGTAGAAGTTTTCTTTTTATATTCTTTTTCTTTAAATGGTCATCTAACCGCCTGGGCGATTTTGACCGTCCAACATAGCTCGCCAGTCGTTTCTTCGTTGCGCCAACTGGCGCCAATTGGAAACACCGCGGGATCGCAAATCGGTCTCCACTTGGTCCTTCCATCGGAGTGGTGGTCTCCCTCTTCCTCTGCTTCTACCGGCGGGTGCCGATAAGAATACCTTCTGGGCTGGAGCATCTTCGCTCATTCGCACTACGTGGCCTAGCCAGCGAAGCCGCTGTGTTTTAATTCGCTGAACTATGTCGGCGTCTGCGTAAAGTTCATACAGCTCATCATTAAATCTTCTTCGGTACTCGCCGTCGCCAACGCGTAGAGGTCCACAAATCTTTCGAAGAACCTTTCTCTCGAATACTCCCAAAGCCGCCTCATCAAATGTTGTTAGTGTCCACGCTTCTGCACGATATGGCAGGACGGGTGCGATGAGTGACTTGTAGAGTGTTATTTTCGTTCGTCGAGAGAGGACTTTAGTTTTCAATTGCCTACTCAGTCCGAGTAGCATTTGTTTGCAAGAGTAATTCTTCGTCGGTGTTAATGCTGGTTCCCAGGTAAACGAAGTCCTCTACTATTTCGAAATTATTGCTGCCAACAGTGGCTTGGTTGCCAAGGCGCGAATGCGCTGACTCTTTGCATGATGACAGAAGGTACTTTGTTTTGCCCTCGTTCACCACCAATCCAATTTTCTCCGCTTCTTTTTCTAATTTGGAGTAAGCAGAAGTTACGGCGCGGTTGTTAAAGCCAATGATATCAATATCGTCAGCATATGCCAACAGTTGCACGCTTTTATAAAATATTGTTCCAGCGCGGTTAAGTTCTGCAGCTTGTATTATTTTCTCCAGCATTAAATTAAAGAAATCGCACGATAGGGGGTCACCCTGTCTGAAACCTCGTTTAGTTTCGAACGGCTCGGAGAGGTACTTCCCAATTCTGACAAACTGGCGGTGTTGCTCAGGTGTGTGTCGATTCTCTTTTCACGGGTTTTTTCCAAGATTTGGCGTATTGTAAAAATTTGGTCGATGGTAGATTTACCAGGTCTGAAGCCACACTGATAAGGTCCAATCAGTCTGTTCACATCAGGCTTCAGTCTTTCGCACAATACGCTTGATAGGACCTTATATGCGATATTCAAAAGGCTGATTCCGCGATAGTTGGCGCAGTTTGCAGGATCGCCCTTCTTGTGGATTGGGCAGAGAACACTTAGATTCCAATCTTCAGGCATGCATTCACCCGACCATATTCTGCATAGAAGCTGATGCATGCGCCTTACCAGCTCCTCGCCTCCGTGTTTGAATAGCTCAGCAGGCAAACCATCAGCGCCAGCTGCTTTATTGTTTTTCAATCGGGATATTGCTATTCGCACCTCATTATAGTCGGGTTGTGGAACGTCAATTCCATCATCTTCGATTGTGGGCTCGGGTTCGGCATCTTCTCTAGTTTCTTGCTCAGTTTCTCCATTTAAAAGGGCAGAGAAGTGATCCCTCCATTTTCTGAGTGCTCTATGAACATAGGCCACCAGGTCGCAGTTCTCATTCTTACAGGAGTTTGCCCCGGGTTTTAAACCTTCTGTCATTCGCCGAATTTTTTGATAGAATTTTCGGGCATTATTTTTATATTACTTTTGTTTTACGTAATGTTTCCTTTGTAATAGTTAAATTCAGACTGATGTACTACCTAAAAGGCTTAGCCTTACTTGTGCAAATAACTTTAAATAAAAAAATAAATATATTATGCAACTATGTCCATAGACCTAATGTAGTGCAATGTGTTTGTATAGCATGGGTACTAATTAAATACTACTAGCACAATCACTTTCATTAGGATATATTGATCCTTTTCGTGATATAGCCCAAAATGTGGACCAATGGGTATGTTTAGCGCAGAAATCTATCTGTCTATATTGCCGATAAATTACATTTTGATTCGCATTTGAATACACAAATAGTGCTGTTTCGAAAATTGGTATATTATATGTCTGAATTTTACCATTTTAAAATCCGTTTATATAAAGAAAATTATCTGTAAATGAATATAAGTGAATTGAGCAAACATTTATTTGTTATAAAATTATTGAAAAATTAATAAGCTCAGATGAAAAATAGATCTGTGAAAAACTCAAAGAGTGTCTCTGTTAAAGTTTTGCCACGATCCTCCACGATATTTTTAAGGAGCAGCCGCACAGGCTGAGCCACTCTTAAAATACCTGGTATGGGTGCCTGGACACTGTGGCATACCAGGAAATGATATGACAGATGAGCTAGCTAGAGGGGGTACATCCGCTCCGCTTTCACAGTCCTGGAAAGGTTTAGGCATTCCGCTCGCGACCAGCGAGCTCTTAACGAGGAATATATTCCTCAAACAGGCAAGGGATAGATGGGAAAACTTAGGTACCTGCAATCATACAAAACTGGTGTGACCAGAGATTACCGCGAGTATGTCGGAAGACTTGCTCAAACTCAGAAGGGAGGAACTCTCATTACTCATGGGGCATCTTGCAGGACATATAGGCTTAGGCAGACATGCGCAAAGGTTGGGCATTTCCTATAATGATTTCTGCAGAAGCTGTAGAGACGAGGAGGAGCCTGAAACAGTGAGGCATCTTCTATGTGAATGTCCTGCGCTTTGGGGCAATAGGTTGAAATATCTGGGGGCGGGTATTTTCTATCATCTTGGCGAATTATCAAGAATTTAGCCAAAGGATATTCTGCGCTTCGCGGAATCCACAAAATGGCTTGAGTAGGGGGCTAGTCAGATCCATGTAGTATCACAACCGGACCTACGGGGCCTATGTGTGCTAGTCCGTTCACTAGTAGCCACTGCAACCTACCTACCTACCCAGCCGTACAGCGTAAATTTTTCAATATACTTTCTCTTGACCTAGAACTTCAAAATTAGCACATAGGTCAGAACGCTATGACATTATAATTTTTAGAAAACCAAATTCCGCTAGGTTGTGCACTTATCGTGATAACTGAGAATCGCTGAAAAATGGGGGAATCTTGGGCTCGATTTTTGAGTAACTTCCTGGCAAGCTAGAGACTTGAAACTGAACATGTTTCAGAACCCGGTGACAGTGCAATATTTCTTCAAAAAAATTTCGGAACTTGAAATTGGGAATTTTGTGATCGACTTTAAACTAACTTCCTCTTGATTGAAACTTAGCTCATAGTTCAGGACGCTATGACAATATAATTTTTTACAAAATTCCTAGGTGGCGCTCTGGTCGAGATAACTGAGAGTCACTGAAAAATGTGGGGAATCTGGCCATCGGGTTTTAACTAATTTCTCGTCGACCTAAGGACTTGAAGCATATAAGTCAGGACCCAATGACAGTGTGGTTTCTCTCTATGGCGCGATATACAACAGGTATATCATCATAAACCTCCTAAGAGATTTTTGCGCAAAGCTTCTCTTCCAATTTGTGGTGTGCCGATTTGAATTTTCCCTACAAATTGGTGGGACCTACAGTTTTTTGCCGACTCCGAACGGCATCTACAAAGGAGACGAATTTTTGCTGAGAAGCCTGTCATGGCAGAAATACACTCGGAGAGTTTGCCAAACCACTGCCGAGGGGCGACCCCGTTTTGAAAAACTTTTTTCAAATCACTTTTGATGTTACCTGTACCAGGGCTCGAACCATGGACCTTCGGTGTGGTAGGCCGGCAACACTACCTTCACACCACGGCGGCCGCCGACAGTGTGGTTTGCTGAAAGTAAAATTCCGCTAGGTTGCTACAGATCGCGTTAAACTTGACATATGGTCTCCCATATTACAGAACATATCCAAAAATAACTGTTATCAAAGTAGCATTAGGCCGTGTTACTCGTCGGTACTAGTTTGCGAGAATTCCAATATTTTGAATGCACCTTAAACTAAAACAATCACAATTGCGAATGTCTTTTTGTAGGTATCACTAATAAAAAGATGATAAACAAATTTTAAAGACTAACTTTATACCAGCAAATATGTCCTTAAACAAAGACATGGTATCTGTGAGATGTAGTTTTACAATTTTAATCATACCAATTGCAATCAATTTCTGAGATTTGAAACTATGAATTAGAATCCCAAATGGAAGTTCGGCAATTGGCAAAACATTTCAATTCTATTAGTTGCACTTCACCTCTATATTTTTAATTTTACTGTTACGCTTTCCACAAGTTATCTTTAGACTATGTGCGCATAATCCTACAGAGTTTTAGCTTTCGTGGGCAAGGAGGTGTTACTCCTTATAAAATAAGTAACATTTTGACATTCCACCATTCATGAAATGGATATAACTTTGGTCCCATCTTTGTAAGTATGCGAAGAAAAGAGATAGACCCAACAATAAGCATACCGAAATGATCAGGGTGATGAGCTGAGTCGATTTAGCCTTGTCCGTCTGTCAGTCTGCCTGTCTTATTGAACCCAAAATAGTCCCTAAGCTTTAGAGTTATCAGACTGAAATTTGGTATGGGGAAGCCATTTTGTAATATATTAATCAGTTGTCGGAACCAACAACCTATATACGGGGTTTGGGCTATAACTCTTGCAATTTAATAGATAGGAACATAAAAATTTGCATATAGTGTACATAGTAGATATGTAACGGTGTGTAGGGAAAATCAGTAAGATTGCACCAACCAACATATAACTGCCATACAATCGATTGTTCCGATAAACGGGTCTTGGGTTATTACTGTTGCAATTTAACAGCTAGAACATAATATTTTTTTGCAGATAGTGTAGATATTACATATGTAATGAGTGTAGTGAAAATTAGTAGGATTGGACAAACACAACATATAGCCCCCATTCAATCGATTGTTCCGATGAAAGGGTTTTGGGCTATTACTGTTGCAATTTAACTGCTAGGAACATAATGTTTTGCAGATAGCGTACATATTACATATGAATTGTGTGTACTGAAAATCAGTAAGATTGGACAGACACAACATAAAGCTTCTATGCAATCGATTGTTTCGATAAACGGGTTTAGGGCTATTACTCTTGCAATTTAATAGCTAGGAACATAATATTTTGCAGATAGTGTACATATATTTTTTAATAATACCTTTCATGAACATGAAATGGTATTATAACCTTGGTCCGATGTTTGGATGTATGAGAAGAAGAAGAGATAGACCCACCAATAAGTATACCGAAATGATCAGGTCGATGAGCTGAGTCGATTTAGCCATTTCCGTCTGTCCGCCTGTCTGTTTGTACGCAAACTAGTCCCTCGGTTTTTGAGATATCTTGATGAAATTTGGTATGGAGCCGCCATTTTGCATGAGATTAATCATTTGTCAGAATCAGCAATATCGGAGCAATACAACGTATAGCTCCCACACAATCGATAGTTACGATAAATGTGTTTTGAGTTAGAAATTTTGCAATTAAAAAGTTAGGAACTTAAATTGTTCAGGTTTGGTGCTTATTATGAAAATCAGCCAGATCGGACCTACATAACATATAGCTCCCATACAATCGATTGTTCCGATAAATGGGGTTTGGACTATGTATCTTTAAGTTATCAGTTTTGCAGAGTTTTAACTAATTGTGAGTAAGGATCGGACACTTAAAACCGTGATGCGTATTCATGAAAGGTATAAAGTCTTCGGCACAGTCGAAAAAAGCCCTTTCCTAATTGCTAAATATGATGCCGAGTCGTTGAAAGGCAGGGGTTTGTTAAGTGTCGAGATCTAAAACTGCTCAGCTACAGAGAAAAACTCATCAGCTAAGTAACTTAAGTATTAAAACTTAAATATATTTTGTTAAAAGTAGAAAGAATCAATTAGAATGAAAATTATTTTTGATTAAGTGAGGATAGTATTGATTTTTTAATGCTATAAAGCAGTCAGAAATATCAAATGTGCTGGAGTGATAGTTATAGTTATGGCATAAACATCGGAAAGGCTCATTTAATTCAAAATTGGTTCTACATTGTTTCAGCACGAGAGGTTTAAAGTGCCTTGATGGACGAGAAGGAACTTTAAAATTCACTTCGCTAAAAAGAAACGACCTGCAGACCAACCCATTAAATAATTTAATTATAAATATAATTCCAAGCATTACCCTGCGACTAGAAAGGGTGGGGAGATTAATAAGTTTCCAGCGATTAGTAGAGGGGGCAGATTGTACAAGGAATCCCACGTGAGATCTCGTAACGCGAAAAGTAAGAATTGTTTTTGAACTGATTAAATCCGATCTACATGAACCTGGTACCTAGGATTCCAAATAATTGAGCCGTATTCTAGCATCGGTCTTACTAATGCCGTAAAAAGGGCTTCAGTTACATAAGGGTGTCTAAATTATTTTGACCGTCGCTTAACGAATGATAAAACACCTCTAGCTTTATTGACAGTTGCATTAATATGAAGGTTGAAATTAAGTTTGAAATCCATCGTAACTCCCAGATCAACGAAATCATGCACTTGGTCAAGACTATGATTATTGATTGTATAGGGAGCTGGTTGTGAAGTTCCGCGTGAAAAACACATGTATTTACATTTTTAAAGGTTAAGTGGCAATAAGTTTACGCTACACCATGTACCGAGATTATCAAGATCTGATTGAAGTAAAGCTCTCTCTTCGTTCAACGTGTAAGACATAAAAATCTTTACGTCATCAGCGTACATCAAAATTTTTGAAAAGTTTATAGTGCTGGATATAAACTTAAAGAAAAGCAAAAACAGAATCGGGCCAAGGTGGCTACCTTGAGGAACTCCCGAAGATACATCAATAACATTGGAAAGCGCGTTCTTAAAAATTACTCTTTGTGTCCTGAACTGAAGGTAAGAAGAGATCCAGCGGGTGAAACTTGGTTGAAAGCCCAGGAAATTTAGTTTGTGGATAAGTAAAAGATGGCATACTTTATCAAACGGTTTACTGAAATCTGTGTATATGACATCAGCGTGGCATATTTTTTCTAAACCCGTTTGAAATATGAGTTTTGAATTACGCCACGTTTTCAAGACAGATTGAACAGATAAGTTAGGGGCTGGTAAATGTAGTTTGCACATTTTTAAGGGAACATGTAGGGATCATATCTGGTCCATACTTAAATGATACTTTCAATGCTTTCAGATATTACAGGACATTTTCATTAGATATAATTAGACTGTTAATCAAGTTGCAGATATACGCTTTGTAACATTGTTTGTTCAACTCGTAGTATTTCTAACGCAGATTAAATAATCTTTATTTAGACCGGATTTCTTGTATAACTTGAATGGTTCTTTTCATTTTTCAGTGCTGTCAGCTTAGTAAGCCAGGCTTGCGGTGGTTCATCATAGAAAGATTTACGTTTATGTACATACTTATAAAACAGACAATAGATAGTGTTATTAAAATATTAAACGTTAAGCTGAATATCGTTTTTAAATTCTGGCCAAGTTAATTTTGACAGATCTTTACTGAATTTTTAAAAAAATCGTTTAGCAAAATCAAAGTCAAAGTTACTTATAGTTTCACGTGGTTTATTAACATTAGTTATGATTTCGTAAACAATCTCAAAAGAAGGATGGTAAACGTCTTCCGGTAAAATAAGGGGATTACATCGACTCAAACAGAATTCAGATGTATCACTGACGTAAGCTAAATCCAAGATCTTCCCGAACTTATTACCCATTAATCTGATTAAGACAAAGGTCCGCCATTTCATCCAAAAAGTCATTATACCCCACCTTGGATTGAATTGGAACAATGTTTTAGTCAAGGATACTCCACGATATATGCGCCAAGTTAAAATCGCCCAAAACAATCACAGAATCGGCTAGTTTAGGGAGGAATATAACAAACAGCTATGACATATAGGCATTTTCTAAGAGTATACGGACGCACTTGAATTCAGTTGAATCGGTGACAGGCAAATTAACCTCCTCAGAGGGTATTGATGAGTGAACGGCTATCAGAACGCCACCCCCGGACTCTGTTTATGCGATCACTTCTAAATACCTGATAATCATTAGACAATATTTCTTCATTAAAAATATGGGGCTTGAGCCATGTTTCGGTAAAGGAAATTATGCTATAATTACAGAAATTTAAATAAAGTTCAGTTGATTTTTTATTTAAACCTCTAACGTTTTGATAGTACAAATTTATAGACTTTACACTTAGTTTTTCGATGCAGTATTATCACCTGGGATCCTAGCTACATCCTAGACGTTTCTCTTTGGTCCATGATTAAATTCCCGCTCGAAAGCGCCGGGTGTCCAAAATGAGCTGTTCACGATTTCTTTGGTAACTAGACTTGAATTTATTTATAGTCCGTTTTAAGTTTCGAAGTTATGCACAGTTTTAGGTCCTCCTCTGTGATATCCTTCTCAAAGCAATACACAAAAATATATTTTCTTCGCGGAACCACAACCAGATTCCCAACGGTAATACCAGACCCCACCCTAAGAAGTAGTCTTCGAGGAAGCATCCTTGGAAGTTGATGCTTGCCAATAAGTTCAAGCATTCGCGGTGGAAGAGTGTGTGTAGTGAAAATCAGTAAGACTGGATTAACACAGCATATATCTCCCATACAATCGATTGTTCCGATAAACTGTGCTTGGGCGTTAACTCTTGCAATTTAATAACTAGGGGCAGAAGATCCTGTACAATTACATATGTAATGTGTGTAGTAAAAATCAGTAAGATTGGATTAACACAACATATAGTTGACATACAATCGATTGTTACGATAAACTAGTTTTGGTCTATAACTCTTGCAATTTAATAGCTAGGAACATAAAACAGATTTCGTGCATAATATGTAATGTGTGAAGTGAAAATTATTAAGATGGAACCGATATATTGCATAGCTCCCATACAACCCATTTTCCCTATAAACGAAGCTTTGGGCTATGTATCTTTAAATTAACAAGGTAAGGGCGGCTTTCATAAAAGCCGGTTAATGCTAACCGGTGATTAATTTAACAGCTGCTCGCATAAAATACGTCAATTAAACCCCGGTTAGCGTTTACCGGCTTTAATGAAAGAGCCCCTAAGCCCCTCAAATTTTAACACAGTTTGCACTTGTTGTACGAGTATATAAAGATCGGACACTGAAAAACTCGATGCGTTTTCATGAAAGGTATACGGCCTTCGTCATAGCCGAAAACAGCGCATTAGTTATTTGTTTTTATAAAATGTTGTGGCAGATTTTCTTAACAGTATCAAGTAAAAGTCATCACACCACTCGAATCACTCTATGTTCATGTATCGTAGAGTTCCTTGAATTTCGTGAGCCAAAACAAAAATACCTAAACACAGTTTGAACTTTGTAACTTATAAGGCTACGCACCAGGTCGAAAACTTTTAAATGCATATGTAGACTTAAAGAGGTTTGCAAATAATTCCGCAATATCGTGATCAGAAGTGCCATTTTCACATCCAAAAGAGAAAGAAGATGGAAATGCAGAGATCTTCTTTTTGAATTAACAAAACTATAAAACCTTTTGAGGGTTACTGAAAAATTGCTTTTTTGCAATCCGTTAAGTAACCCTTATGCACTGTTGATTAAGGAACAGGAGGTAAGAGCGAGCATCTAAATGTTCGTGATCTCTGAAAGTGTTTATAAAGCTTAGTTTTTATATTGGTGAGTCTCACAAGCTGTATTGAGAACCAAAGCGGCTTTTTCGTCCCAACCCTAGTAAAGTGAAGTGGAACACACATATCGAATAAACTAGTAAGAGCATTGTAGAATATGGAAGTTGCTGAGTCAATGTCCTTACAAGCATAAAGATTCGACCAGTCGTAGGCTGCAAACAACTCATTGAGCTTAGTGAAATTTGCTTTCCGGAAACATCGCGAATGGGATCGATGTTTTCCCATCGGTGGACCAAACCCCAAGGGTTGAAGTATATCTAATGCAATCTCTAGTGTAGGACGTAAGGGATCTTCAGGAAAAAATAACGGACAAATTTGGTTAAGAGTAGCACCCACTGAGTCATCCACAAATACTAAGTCCAGGATCTTGTTCTTACAGTTAGGTACATTATTGATCTGTACAAGAGATAAAATTAGGCTGTGTAGTGGGAGTAAGAAAGTTAGAATCTTTTATGCTGACCCAACCAACTGAAGGGATAGTTAAATTACCAAGAACTAAAATGCGATTGTTATCACGCATCTGAGAGTGCAGACAGTAAACAAATAAGCAGAAATTCGGTATTGAGAGCTTCACTGAGATAAATTCTATATCGAACACATCGTCCAAGACTAGCAATTCGGATGAAAGACTTGAATTAACAGCTATAATCACACCCCCTGCTCTAGATTCCCGATCACGCCGATAAACAGCATAATTGCTGCAGAAAGTCTCAGAATTAAAATTGTCTGCTTTTAACCAGGTCTCCGTGAATACTATTACTTGTGCAGAAAAAACCAAACTATTGGGGGATAGGGAATCTAGTTTCGATAGTAGGCCACGAACATTTTGGTAGCGAATAGTGAGTGTTGAAATTGGCGATACTAAGGACCGGTTTCACCAGCTTGACTTAGTTAAGTTTTCTGCAGAAAGTCTCAGAATTAAAATTGTCTGCTTTTAACCAGGTCTCCGTGAATACTATTACTTGTGCAGAAAAAACCAAACTATTGGGAGATAGGGAATCTAGTTTCGATAGCAGGCCACGAACATTTCGAGTTTCGAGTTTTTCACTTTTTCAGTTTCACCATCTAACTTAACTAAGTCACAACTTAGTCAGCCTGGCAGCTGACTTATTATCGACTAAGTCAGCTGTCGTTCAAAACCTAAATGTCAGTAAAGCTCCTAATTTGTTTTGTACAATGTCCCAGCCGGAAAATTCGTCAAGCATGACTTTAACGGTGTATGCGTAGATGCATGTGAACGCTTGTTTTCTAGCATGCAACCATTACGAAACTATAGTTTTCAATTAAGCGCTAATTTTAGTACCTTCCAACTAAAAAGAAATGGGTGAAACATCAATACATGCCTTCGTTATGGCCATGCATGCCCATTTCGCACTGGGGTATTGGGATGCGCAGAGTTGTCTGGTATGAAAAGATACTACTATACATAAATCGGGTTGTTTTGTTCAAAATTGTTTAAGTCGCTCAGTTGGTGAAACCCAAAATTAAGTTAGTCTCGAATCTGTGCTAACTTAAGTCACGACTTAGTTTTAGTCTTAGTCGCGTTGGTGAAACCGGCCCTAAGGCGATTGTGGACTTTCTAGCGTTTTAGGAAAAATTTAAAAGGCTTGACTATGACATTGACCAGCCACAATTCAGGATTAAAGAGTTTGCTGCAGTCAGTTGAAAGCACACGCACCTTAAAAGAAATCCCAACAAGGGTGCTGATGTCAGCATCCCGCTTAGTCAACTTGAAGCAAGCTAAGTTAGATGCATGAATGTTAGAATGCTCAGATATATATTAAATAAAATTCGCCTCCGAAACAGATGGCTTGAATAAAGGAGATATGACCCCAGTTGTAAAGCAGCATTATAGTGAATACCGATGACTGCATGAGTTTTTTTATTGCTCCGGACCCTGTATTTGAAGAAGAGGTTTGGAGAGGATAGAAAGTTGAGGAATTGGTGGTGATAGTTTTATTTTTATTGTTTTTATTAGCATCATTCATGATCCTCGATGGCTATTTATCTAACATAAATAAATCATTGCGAAGATTTTATATAATAGTTTAAGATTAAAACCTTGAAATGTAAGTTGAAAATGTCACACTCGTAACCTAGTAGTGCTACGCACATCATGCATACTAACTTTAGTCGCCTAACGGTAACAAGTAACGGCATAATCGGATCGAGATAGATATTGACTTATATATATTAAAATGGAGGAAAATAGAAATTGACTAAGCCATGTGCGTCCGCCCGTCTGTTAACACGATAACTTGAGTAAGTTTTGAGATATTTTAATAAAATGTGGTATGCAGGTTCTTTGGAACTCATCTCCGAGCGCTTTTTAAAATTGGCGAAATTGGATGATAACCGTGCCCACTTTTTACACATAGAATATTTTCAAATATACAAAAAAAAGTGATTATTCAGTACATAATACACTTATAAGGATAAAGTTTGGTGTGCATATTAACGTTAAGGCAGAAAATCAATTTCTCAAGAAATTTTTAAAAATTCGGTGTGGCACCGCCCACTTTTGATTAAGTCAAATTCAGAAACATTATTAATAATAAATCAAAAACCGTTCAAGATATCGAAATGAAATTAGCCCACATATTTATATTATATATATTTATATTTATACAAGGAATGTTCCCTGAACAAATGCGAGAGTGGTGTTTCCGTGGAGCAGCCGTGGCTCGAAAGCACCGCGGTCGAATTGTGACTAAGCAAATTAAATAAGAAAACGAGAATTCTCGTTATAATAAATATGGCCGTTTATTGAATATAATAGTTAATTTTAAGCAAATTATTTTACCTTTATAAATATTTTGATGCGATGGGAAATCCTGGGGTGGACGTGATGTGGTTGTGTCGACTGTCGTTGAAAATGTAGACGGTTTTCCAATCGAGGACAACCGTTGAACCCGAAAATTATCCTCCGGTTTTAAGGGGAGGTGAACCCACACATGCACACCTCCATGCATATATATGTGTGCTGACAAAACACAAATATGCAGGCATGCACCCATAGGTGGGTGGCTTGGTGTTAGTGGTTGGAATTGTGCTAAAAAGGCACTAGGGTGGTACATTTTTTAGGAATTTAGGCATCTCGCCTAAACATGCCATTGTCTCTGGTGGCCCCATCGTTTCGCACCTAGAGCTAAGAGAATAGGGGGAAGAAACTTTAAAATAAAAACGTTGTATATTTCTTGCCAGGAAATTGTTTATTTTATCTTTATTGAATAAAAACAAAAAAAATAAAAGAAAGATGTTATTTTATGCTTAAAGCTAACCTTACATACTACATGCCCCCGATAGTACAAAGCCAAAAATAGTGCTTTGGGCAAGCAATGAACCAAACGACGCTGGTAGCGTGCCCGAGGTTACGATGTCGGCATACACGTCCCCCCCGAGCACGAGTTGTATCGGCCCCGCCGTATAAAAGTGGGGATCCGCCCACCGGAGGTGCTGGTAAGGAGCTGCGATCTGGACGTCCGCGTTATGCACCGGACTGATTCGGCGCAGTAGTCCCCCCCCAATTTCATGACCGCGGTTGGCGCAAGAGCAATCATGGGGCGTAGCGGTGGACCCACCCTGGCGAGAGCGCGGCTGAGACCGTCGCGAAAACCAGTTCTTGGTGGTAGCTGGCGCGGCTGTAGGGCCAGTCTACCGTCGAAGGACGCGGAGGTGCGTAGCTGGCGCGGCTGGGATGCCAGTCTACGCTCGTCGGTAGATGTGCGGCGATTGTGGGTGAGACGTCGCTGGCGCGGCTGAGTGGCCAGTAGAACGGTTCGGTCTATTTATAATCCGATTGCAAAGTTCGTTGGATAGGTATTTTTTAGTAATAGGTATTTTTTTAGTTTTAGTTAGTTCTAATAAACAAAAGAGTAACAGTCCATATACAGTTAAAGCTTGTTTTCACGATCATTGTGTATCACAACAAGTGTGATATCTTATCTGTCAAACATTGGCACCACACATCAAAATGGAGTATTTTTTGCTGCCACACACTTCATGCAGCACACATTAAAATGGTGGCGCATCCGCTCTGCTATCTTTTAGCGTATGATAGAAAGAGATGCAGAATGAGACAAAAGAGGAAATAAAAAAACAGGTGTAAATTTTTTTGGTATTTTGACGTCTATGCCTAAGATATCACACTTGGTATTATCCACAATGTTCACGATTTTTGTATTCGCTTGTGTCTTATTCAATGCATTAATTGTGTCTAATATTATAAAAAGTCATCAGTGCAAGTATAATATCTGTCTAAAACAAAAAGAAAGTTGGTGCATTATTAAATTTTGTGATATACGATAAAATTAAAGCATGTTTCTTAAAAACGTAATTTAAATAAATCAGTGTTACCAACCGAGCGCGACGTAGTTGAGTATTAACTATTTTTAAAGAACTATGGTATCAAAAAAAACCGAAAAACCTTAAGTTTTCAAGTTATGCGGGAATTGTGGCAGCCGAAATATTAAAATTGTGGCATCGAACAGGAATTCCTGTTATCACTGCATCCCCTACGAAACGAAAAATTTTCAATATTATATAAAAGTATCATGATGTTACCAGACATCCAATATTTTTATCCAATATTTATATAACTTATACGCAAATGCTAAAATGGGAACAATTTAAAAACATAGAGCCACCCTGTTTGCAGTTTTAGACTGACGAATAACTGGCTTTTTATCAATATTCTGAAGCTGAAGTTATAAAATTACCAGGTAAAACTTTGTAACAAGAGACTGAGTTTGTTCTAATGAATGGTTTATTGCAGAATTCTTATGCCATTCACAAAATACGGAACGTTTCGTTCGTGTTGTTAGTGAATCTGCGCTAGCAGTTACAGATCATAATCGCTTCGGCCATATTTTTTCAAAACTGGAAAGCAGGTGCCGCAATATTCTGCTTGAGTCTCGTCAAATTTAATTTAAAAATTGTGTGATGTGGATAATCCTGAAGCGTGTAGTTTACCTTGCTTAAATTAATTTTACATGGACATGCACATACGAGTACACTCATATGTAGTAAATATTTTTATGTGTAGAAGTTACATATATGTGCAATTAAATTTCAAGTCACCGTAACTTCTTTGTTTATCAATACTTTTTTTGCTTCAAAGACAACAAGTGTATGGCTTGCTGAGACGTTTATTATTATAAAGAGAAAAGTTGTATGTAGGCGGGTAGAAATCGAGTTACGTGATCTAAGTCGGGTTAGGGTATGTTTTGAGTGAAAGGACATTCGGGATATACGTAGTACTAAAAAATACCTATTCAACGATATATCAAACTTTGCAATCGGATTATAAATAAAAAAGTTGTGAATAAAAATGGATTTTGGCTGTTTTAGGACTCTCGCAGGACGAAAATTTGTATCATCTGAAATTCACCGCAGGGTCATCTTTCATCCTAGGGTGGGTAATTGCAAACTTTTTTTTTTGACCCGGTCTAGTGGCCAGTCGACGTTTGCCGCTATTTCAGTGGGCGCATCGCTGAGTACGGTTGGACGTGTTGCTATGATGTCCGGCGTTGCGGGTGGTGCGTTGTGGTGAGCGCGCGATGTAGCGTTCGCGGTTGCGCCGCTCGTGGGCTAACAGGGGTCGGAACGGCATTGGGTCCGATCCCGGCTCGGCAATTTCGTCGTCTTCTGGCGTCTAAGCGGTCTCCGACGCATGGAGTGAGAGCGCCTCTTCGATTGCGTCCAGTGACGCTTCTTCTTGTTCGGCCTCTTCCACTTGTTGTGCCCAGCTCTTGTAGGGCGTAGGAGCGCGTGTTGGATCGTCCATTGGCGCGTGTTGTGGGTCGTCCATTGTTAGATGGAGGGTGGTGTGGTGTTTTCCACGACATCGCCGGCACCTGGCGTCGCTAGTGCACTCACTGGCACAATGGAACATCGATAGGCAGTTATCACCCGGACGGATTACTTCCTTAAGGCGCTGCAGGGGTGCCATCCCCTGGTATCGGGCGCACGAACGCAAAGGGTGGCTTTCGCCACACAGCGGGCATGGCTTCGTATACCGCGCGGCTAGACGTTCGGCCCGTTTGCTGAGGGAGGCGTAGCGAGTCATGCTGCAGATGACCGAAAACGAAAGGAAACAAAAAACTTTTTGATATTCTATTATTCTACTGAAATTAGTCATTTGTTTTCCCGCACGGCACGGTAGCGACAAGTTGATTGCATTGATCACCTTGTATTTCGTTTCGCCACTGTCCCTCATGCAGAGATTTATTTCTTATTCTCACTTGCCTGGTCGCCGTCATAAGTGGCGTTAGTGCCGTGCACACAGCGACATTTTCGGTACTTGGTTTCGGTACCGAGCTGGGTAGAGAGTGTGAATGTGGTGAATGTTCGGGTTTATTTCATTTTTTGTTGTTTTGTGGGCAAACCAGTCCTGCCTCCTCCGAAAAAAGCAAAACCCCGAGAAAAATGAATAACAAAAAAATTGTTTCTTAGCTCGAAAAACAATTTTTCCTAATTTTTTGTTTGAAAATTTATTCAACATTATTACTTTGTATTTTAATACAATCGGCATCCAAGCCGATCGGGTACGAACGTAGATTTCGTCACCCTATTTACCCCGCTGTGAATGGTACCGATTTTGGCACATCGGGTTTCGGTACCCGTTGACCAAAAATGTAGCATCACTAGCGTGGTGGTAAAATTATACATATATACATATATATGTACATATAAGTTATTATTTCATTTAATAATTCTTGTTTTTAAAAAGAGTTGGCGGAACTTGTCCGCTCTTTTACTTCTTTATTTCGAGGTCAACTTAAGACTAATTACAATCAATTTCTTAACTTAAAACTACACCTATTATTGGCCCCACTCACGTTGCACTTTCAAGTGCGCCCTATTTGTTGTTGTTGCCGAATCGATATTTGCGCTGATTATCGTTTTGCTATTATTACGCTGATTGTTGTTTTGCTCAACTATGTTGAGGAGTCAGCGGTTATGCGAATACGCGTGTAGAATAATTGACCATTGGCAAAAGTTGACCTGTTTGAACTTTTGCAAACTGTGGTGTTAACTTATACTGGGAAATTTTGCGAGTCAATGAGAGTAGCATGGAGTGGTGGTTGATTATTTGCACACATACATATATGTGCGTACTCACAATTTTGCAAAATCGTGAAAAAGAAACACAGAAAATTCATTGAATTGGAACAATTCATAATTTTCTTGTTTCCGCGTGGTCATGATCCAATAATTTATATGGTCGTCGTAGATGACATAGCGTCTTCTTCTTCCTCATCCACACCTTATGTCAAACTATCATATCTTTGTTTTTTGTTCACATTCTTTGTTTACAGTTCTTGGAAAAGCTATTGAGTTCGCTTCGTGTTTTATTTATTTTTAATAAAAATTCGCTGTGAATTGATATTTAACGATTGTTTTGTGATAACATTTTAAGAAAATGTGTGATTTATGTGTGTGTTATACGTGAAAAGCTTAGAAAATAGGCGAATCGTTTTTGCGCGTTCCCTCTCACATGTGCATTTTGACATAAGAATTAAACGACGTCAAACGGTAATTTCGTGTTGTTGGCCGATTGCGACGACCATATAAATTATTGGATCATGCGCAGCTCTGCAAGGTAAGTAAGATTGCAGATTTTTTTTTTTTAAATATGGTATGTATATTTCTAACCTTAACTTATCTTTTCAGATGGACATGGAGGGTAAAGGAGCTGCAACCTCACGTTGGAGGATCGCCTGGCCGGCGCATGGAAATATGTTGGGGAAGGTAAGTATATGTTAGCGCTGCCCGAAATTCTGTATCGTTTCGGTAGCAGCGCAATTTATTTGGAATGTGTCTCAAACGCTGTGGCGGCCGGTGCATGGTTTAAGACACATTTTGTATATATATATGCATATACATACGTATAGTTCTAGGCAAGTTCTAATGGTTTCCTTTCTTTTCGTTGCAAGTTTTCAATGCTTGAATTGGTGACTTGGAACTTTTTCGAGATTATGGGGCTCAATGATCGCAACGCACTCTGTAATGTTAGCGCTTATACATTTCCTCATTATAAAGGTTATTATTACACAATATTGTCAACCAATCTGGCATCGCTCTCTGAGTGACAGTGTGAAAAGGAGAATACGAACATATATATATAGACACGAAGTCAGTTTGTAATTGTTGTTTGATGTGTGCGGCTCGCTCGCTTAAAGATTAAAACTAATAAACTTATTTCGTTGATTTTAATTTAAAGATATAGCTTCTCGGGTAAGTCCTGACATAGTCAGAAGCGGTATGAATTCCAACGCCAACGTTAAATTTAGTGACTGGAAAGTTGAAAAGCTTCGCGGAAAATTACGCGAATTAAGTTTGCCATGCACCGGCAACAAAGCGCAACTCGTAGAACGGTTACTCGAACATTTCGCGGAAGAACGCTACGCTGGCGCCGTGAACGAAAGCCTGCAAATCGTTGCAGCACAATTCGGGACAGCATCCGGTAATACTACTGTGTGTAGTGATGCAAGTGTTCCACTCAGTCGATCTTCGCCATGCGTTCCAACGACGGTATATGGTGCTGCGGTTATGGCACCAATGCAGTTGGAAACAGAGCGACGTGTACATTGGGGTGCAGTAACTGACGGTATGCTACCGACGTATCATGGCAGACGAAAGCGACTGTTGATGGCCGTTATTTGAATTTCGAGAATCAAACATATGCAGGTGCAATGCCTAAGAATCAATATGTGAATACATCTACAGTAGCTGACGCAACAAGAAATTGTGGTTTCATGCACGGGCATGCGAATAAGACAATAAGAGAAAACAACATAATAAGAAATGAGTGTACAATGCCACGGGTAAGCGAAGCAAGTGTTCCGAATAACACACATACCCATTCTTACAATACGACGCCGTACATATCGTATTTCGCGAATAGCCGACCGAGCATAAACAATACACATAATTGTCGTGGCAGCGCACAAGCCGGCTACGAAAATAACGAGCAAAGATTTAACGAAAGGAGTATTATCATCGATCATGGTTCGGTGACGTGCGAGACATTGCGGCAATTCTACCAACGTATGATCCCAGTAAGAAAACAATAACCTCAATGCAATTTATAAGACGTATCGAACAATTGCGAAGTGTATACGGTTGGGATGATAAGATTTTATTATTCGCGGTGCAACCCAAATTGGAAGGTGTTGCCATATTGTGGATTGACTCCGGTCGGGAAATTTTTATAAATTGGCAACATTTTTGTCAGGAATTTTTAAGAGAATTTCCGTGCGAAATAATTCAAGCTGATGTGCATATCGAGTTGATGAACATGCATAGGGCGTATAACGAAAGTGCAGTAACATTTTATTACAAATGCATTTCGGTAGGGCGTCGGGGTAACATTGACGACGAATCGTTAGTTAGATACATCATAAATGGTATCAATGACATAGACATGAAAAAAAGTGTGTCGGTTAAAAAATATAATACGTGTAACGAATTACTAACCGCGATTATGAACTATAGCGCGTATAACAACACGAAGGTTGTTACAAATACAAAAAACTCGTCGCCGGTAGAACCAAAAGTAGTGCAGAACGAAAAACAAAACAAAACAATAATTTGTTATAACTGCCGTAAGCCTGGTCATCTGTCGCGTGAATGTCCAGAGCCGAGTAAACGTGATCGTGGTACAAAAGTCGAAGACACCACAAATGATAAAAACAAAAGTGAGGTAAAAATTAATTGCAATACAAAAGCAAACGTTGAGAGCGGGTTTACAATTAAAAAAATCCAGATAAACGGGTACAATGCGAGTGCATTCGTGGATACGGGAAGTAAACGCACATTGATGAAGCAATCGTTGGCAAACAAAATCGGGAGTAGTGAAGAGTGCTGTGTGACACTAAAAGGCTTCGGTGGTGGCCAGTATCAATGTGTTTCGAAGTTGAGAGCAATTTTGACAATCGATGGTAATGACTGTGAAACTGATGTGTTAATTGTTGACGATAATATGATCGAGTACCCGGTACTTATCGGTATCGATGTGTTGAGTTCTAATGAAAACCAGTTTGTGATCGAAGGTACAAATATGTGGTTGGTAAAGAAAAACTCGGTTATGAAAATAACAGACGGCGAATTCGGTAATTTAAACTTCGTTAAAGTTCGTTTGCTGAAAATAAGAGGGTAGGGAAGACCGATTTATCGAAAATGAAAATTTCACTGTCGTCGGATGTGCCGATAAATATGAAACCCTATCGGATTCCGTTCGCGCGTAGACCGGTAGTAAAAGAAATAATAAACGATCAATTAGAGTGCGAAATAATTAGGCTCTCGGATTCTCCATACGCGTCACCTATCGTTCTGGTGGAAAAGAAAAATCACGAATTTCGGTTATGCGTGGACTATCGGCAGTTAAATAATATCACAGTGAAGCAACCGTTCCCGATGCCCGTAATCGATGAACTGTTTGCGCAATTATCGGGTAACAAGTATTTTACGAGCCTCGATTTTAATATGGGTTACCACCAGATAGAGGTAGATGAAGATTCGCGATGCTACACAGCATTTGTGACAACTGAGGGGCATTATGAATACAACCGTATGCCGTTTGGGTTAGTCAACGCTCCGGCTGTATTCCAAGAGACCATGAACAAGTTGATTAAACAGTGCGCCGCGAGTGGTATAATCGCCTATTTGGATGACGTTATCATCCCGAGCTTCTCTGTCGAGGAGGGCATACAAAAATTAGAAGACTTTTTACACGTCGTTAAATTGAACGGGTTAACGTTGCGGTTAGATAAATGTAGTTTTCTAAGTGAAGAAATAAATTTCTTGGGTCATAAACTTAGTATTGACGGAATAAAACCGGGCAAAAACAAGGTGCTTGCGATTAAGAACTTTAAGGTGCCAACAACGCAGACGGAAGTGCGACGATTTCTCGGTTTGACGGGGTTCTTTCGGAAATTTGTGGAGAACTATTCGTTGATCGCGCGGCCGTTAACTCAACTGACGACGAAAGCAGCAGCTGAAAAGTTTGAGTGGAGTGACTGCCATCGCTTAGCATTCACCACTCTGATCGATAAGCTTTGTACCGAACCAGTGCTAGCGTTATACAATTTTAAAGCACTGCATCAAGTTCACACCGACGCTAGTAGTGTGGGCGTCGCCGCGGTTCTTCTATAGTCGGAGGCTGACGGTGCCGGTTGGAGGGCGGTGATGTACTATAGTCGCCATTGCACCCCAGCTGAATCAAACTACCACAGCTACGAGCTGGAAGTCCTGGCGGTAGTCGAAGCTCTACAGCGGTTCCGTATATACTTACTAGGTAAGTCGTTTCAAATAATAACTGATTGTTCTGCGATATCTGCCCTCAAGGCAAAGACACCGGTTATACCTCGCATTGCTAGATGGCTCGTCCGATTAATGGAGTATAACTATGAGGTAATTCATCGCGCTGGATCACGTATGGCTCACGTGGATGCATTAAGCCGAGCGCCGGCTGCGCCTGAATCGATTTCATCGGTCGAAGTGTTGGACGATGATTGGTTATTAACCATGCAGATGCAAGATCCGAGTTTACAAAATATTATCACAGTCCTGAAGATACATAAAGAATACAAATTACAAAAAAATCGATTGTACCGACGATGTGGAAATGATTTGTTATACTTTATTCCAACCGGCGTGGGCTGGCGGGTGGTTCAGTATTGTCACGACGAGCTAGGCCACTTCGGAGTGGAAAAAATGATTGAGAGAATCCTCCAGAATTTCTGGTTTCCTCGGATGAGAATGTATGTGAAAGGCTACGTATCTTCGTGCGTAGATTGTTGTTACAATAAGGTTAAGGGTGGAAAACCTGAGGGCGAACTCCACATCGATCCCACCGAACCGGTTCCGTTTCGCCTTTTGCATCTAGACCATTTGGGTCCTTTTATTAAAAGTAAAAGGGGGTATACACATATTCTCGCTATAAGTGATGGGTTCACTAAGTATCTGATCGTGAAACCAGTTCGCAATACCAAAACTCTGCCGGTGTTGCAGACGCTCAATGAGGTATCCAGTTATTTCGGGTTACCTGCACGACTCGTCACTGACCGTGGTACAGCTTTTACCTCCAAACAGTTCTCCAATTACTGCACCGATAGTGGTATCCAACATATTAAAACTGCTGTACGTACCCCACGCGCAAATGGTCAGGTGGAGCGTGCAAACCAAGTTATCTTGAATTATTTACGAACTTCGACTTCGGATCCCAGGGATTGGGATGAGCATCTACGTAATTTGCAGTGGTGTGTGAACTCACAGAAGAACGCAACAACGAAATTTACACCCAACGAATTGGTATTTGATTTCAAGCTAAACGATGTCACGCGTAACCACTTAACCGCCGCTATAGTCGAAGCGGACAACGAGATATCCATCAATGAAAAACGCGACATGGCTTTGACATCCATGCAAGAACAACGGTCCAAGTGGAAGGAGCGTTTCGATAGTAAGCATAAAACGCCAACCACATACAGCGTCGATGACCTGGTTGTAGTGCGCAACGAACCAGCTGCAACTGGCGAATCTCGAAAGCTCGAACCAAAGTACCGCGGACCATACGTCATTACTAAGGTCCTCGGCAAAGATCGATATCTGATCAGCGATATTGGGGGTATGCAAGTGAGCCAGAAAAGGTTCACCTCAGTGTACTCATCCGACAAACTCAAACGTTGGTGTACCCTCCCCCCTGAAATCGATGGGTATGGAAACGATGACGACAGCGAATCTGCGGACATCGAGACGATGTCATTGTCAGGAGAAGCCGAGCTGTCAACCAATCTGGCATCGCTCTCTGAGTGACAGTGTGAAAAGGAGAATACGAACATATATATATAGACACGAAGTCAGTTTGTAATTGTTCTTTGATGTGTGCGGTTCGCTCGCTTAAAGATTAAAACTAATAAACTTATTTCGTTGATTTTCATTTAAAGATATAGCTTCTCGGGTAAGTCCTGACAATATTGTCATTCCGAATAATTGATTTCAGGATCCAACATTGGTCCAGTGTAATTGCCAAACGGCATTAATATTGAAGGTCTTACGGATAGCGATAAATAAAATATACAAATAAAAATACAAGATGAATTGAAAGTTAAAACGCGCAGTAATCACAAAACATTTCACTAACAATAATTTCCCTGTTCTACCCTGCGCAGGTCAGCCGAATACGTTAAAGATAATTTGTTCTGGCATATTGGTCGCTGTTGTTTATTACAACTATGTATAAAATGATATGGATTTAATGCTCCCAAGAGCGTTTTTCTTTGTATATTGACACAACGCGCACTCGTCCGTCTCTTCCAGGATATACTTCTTGAATACGACCAAGACGCCACTGTCCTGGGCTACAGCGCTCATCTACAATAAGAACTAAGTCATCAATTTTTGCATTAATTTGCCGATGAAGCCACTTAGGCCGAGCCTGTAGACGGTTAAGATATTCACGATACCATCGTTTCCAGAAATGATGCTTAATTTTTTCAATTGCCTTCCAGCGACCAATGCGATTGATGTTGACTTTTAAAAGGCTTTCTTCTTGTACGCAGTTTATAGGTTCACCTATCAAAACGTGTCCGGGTGTCAATGCGCTGACGTCTCGCGGATCTGATGATAAAAGGCAGAGTGGTCTAGAATTGAGGCATCCTTCAATCTGTGAAAGTAAAGTAGTTAGTTCTTCAAAACTTAAAATTGTATCTTTCATAATACGTTTGAGATGGTGTTTCATAGATTTGACCCCGGCTTCCCACAAACCGCCGAAATTAGGTGAAGCAGGAGGAATAAAGTGCCAGTCAGTTCCGAGGTTAGAAAGACTTTCTCGTTAGTCTGCTGGCATTGAAAGTTGGCTGCGGTGCAACAAGACTTTCAATTCTTTGGACGCTGCCACAAAATTTGTGCCACAGTCGGAATATATATCCGTGCATGCTCCCCGCCTTGCAACGAAACGACGAAAAGCTGCTAAAAATTGGCTAGATGTTAAGTCGGACACTGCTTCCAAGTGTATTGCCTTGGTTGCCATACAGACGAATAAACACACATAACCCGTAGTAGTAATTGCATTTCTTAATGTTGCATTTTTTATTGGTATAGGTCCGGCGTAATCGACGCCGCTATCTTTAAATGGTCTAGTGATGTTTAGACGCACAGCAGGAAGATCACCCATCAGTTGCTGAGCTCCTTTGCAGGCATACCGAAAACACGTTATGCATCTGCCGAGTATCGTCTTAGCTAAGCGAACCCCAGATAAAATCCAAACTTCACGACTCACATAAGACATTGTTAAGGTGACCCCCCCCATGTAAAGTACGCTCATGTGCATCTAAAACTATGAGCTTCAACAAAGGGTTTGATTTGGTTAGAATTGCTGGGTATTTGGTGTCAGGCGGTAAATTAGAATTTCTAAGTCTGCCGCCAGCTCGGAGGATACCGTTTTCATCAGTAAATGGTGATAGCTTTAGCCTTTTTATTAACTTCCTTTTGCCTGCCTAAGGCCGTAATACATTGAGGAAAGTCAATTTGCTGAGTCAACTTAACCAGACAAAGTTTAGTGTCGCGCATTTCTCTAGAGGTTATATTGCCGAAACAACGATTTTCCTTGAATGAATGAGACTTCAAATCTCTAAGTTTACTTATAAATATACAAATGTAATTATCAAACTGGATCTCAAAAATATAACATTTTACAAATTTCGAATTTCAAAATATGTAGATTTAAAAGGTATTTAAGTTTAATTAGAGTTACTTAAATATAATCAACAAGAAAAAAAATTGCAAATTTTACAAGTTGAATTTGAGCGATACATATATATACATATGCAGGAACATTCTTGATTAGAGTGATGCATTCAAAGTGGATGTAATTGTTTAACCCATTACGACTCAGAGAATAGATCACCTTTGGTAGGCGGAAGGCATAATCTGTTTATAGGTCGCACATATTCTCCATGGCTTGTTCTCACTGTTACTACTCTTACGTTTCCATCTATCCCAGGGTGACAACGAATTACCCGCGCGAGTGTCCACTTTGTATGTGGAGTTCGTTCGTCGAACAATGCTACAACGTCGCCCTCTTCATAATTGCGTGACGGTCTAAACCACTTGGTGCGACGTTGTAAATTTACCAAGTATTCATCTCTCCATCGCCGCCAAAAATGTTGTCTTATTTCGGAGACTAAGTGCCATCGTTGAAGAAGATTTCCACAGAACCCTTGACCCTCAGGTTCTGGGATTGACTTCAATGGCTCACCGATGAGGAAGTGACCAGGCGTTAATGCTTCAAGGTCTGTTGCGTTAGTTGGATCAGCACATAGGGGGCGGGAATTTACGCAGGCTTCAACCTCTGTTAGCAATGTGCTGAACTCTTCGAAAGATAATAAGCTCCCGTCAAGAACGCGTTTAATGTGATATTTTACGCGTTTAATGCCGACTTCCCAATATCCACCCATATGTGGCGCGGTTGGTGCGTTGAAGTGCCACTCGATGTTAGAGTCGGCGAAAAACGATCGTAGCTTATCATCTGCCATACATTTCTGATAACTCTGCTGAAGCTCTTTGTCAGCGCCAACGAAGTTCGTGCCATTATCAGAATACATGGCCTTACAATACCCTCGACGACTAATGAAGCGTTTGAAAGCATTGAGAAAAGCGGCCGTCGATAAATCGCCTACAAATTCCAAATGCATTGCGCCAGTACACATGCAGATGAATGAGCAAATGTAGCCTTTCGTCGACTTCGACCCTCTTCCATGCGAAAATTTGTACGTGTACGGACCAGCAAAATCGACAGCAGTTCGTGTAAAGCAGCGAGCATACGTAGTACGAGACGACGGCAGGTCGCCCATCGACTGAACGGAAGTGTTGCGGTTCAAGCAGGTACATTTAACACACTTGTGATAAACGTTTCTGATTAAGCTGCGCGCGCCAATCACCCAATAACGGTGTTGAAGTACCACTGTCATTATGCGTGGCCCAGCGTGTAAAGTATAACGATGTATGTCGGATATTATCAATTTCGAAAGCGGGGACTCTTTAGGTAAGATAATAGGATGCTTTGCGTCAGGCGCGACATCTGCGGATTTTAACCGACCACCAACCCTTAAAACACCTGACAGATCCAGAAACGGTTGCAGACGCAACAAGCTACTTCGCAGTGGAATCGCTTTTTTCTCCCTGCAATGAGAAATTTCGTTATTAAAAGAAATACGTTGAGTATATTTAACCAATCGGCCAACTCCTGACAGTTAGGAGTGCCACACTTTCTTTTAAGCGTGTGATTCTTTCTAGCACGAGCATTGTGTATAAATCTTAGCACATAAGCGATAACCCTTCGTTATTTCGAAAACGCTGAATATTTGAACATAACTGCCCAGCAATCTTCGGATGCGGCAACATGAACGGCAACCTTTTTACGTAGGCCCAGCTCAGTTGAATGCGTTTCTTGCGACGCTTGCTTCCAAAATTGATCTTCGCCATGCAAAAAATCTGGACCAGACCACTACAGCTGATGTTGTAGAAGTTCCGGAGGCGCTATGCCTCTCGATGCGCAGTCTGCCGGGTTCTGTTCGGAGCGTACATGTTGCCAGCACTCAGACGGTAAAACTCCTTGGATATCGGCAACGCGATTAGCGACGAACGTTTCCCATCTGCTGGGATGAGCTTGCAGCCACGCCAGAGTGATCGTCGAATCGGTCCAAGCGTACAACGGATAACGGAGTTCGTTCCAGCTTTGTAATACGCTTCGTACCAACTTAGAAGCGAGATGCGCGGCGCATAGCTCCAAACGAGGCAAAGTTGTAGATTTGATCGGCGCTACCTTGGTCTTGGCCGAAATCAAGGCTACTGTGATTTGACCGTTACTCTGGACTGTCCGTGCGTAGATAACCGCGACGTAAGCTCGTTCTGACGCATCCGAAAAAACGTGCAGTTCGGTTGATGACTCAGAGCCGTTACAGCCAACCCAACGAGGCACCTTCAGATCGGTTAAACTTTGTAGATCAGAGCGGTGTTCAGACCAACGTGTTGCGACTGTTTCCGGTACGAGCTCATCCCAGCCCACCTCGGCGCGCCAGATGTCCTGGAACCACATCTTGGATTTAATCATAGTGGGGGCAAGCAAGCCCAACGGGTCAAAAAACGTGCTAGCGTCCGATAAAAAGGCTCTCTTCGATAAAACTCTAGGTGGTTGCTTGAGGTTGATCGCGAAAGTGAAATAATCTTCCTCGGTATTCCAAACGAGACCTAAAGCGTGAACGTCCTTTCCCTCTGCGATATAGTGCGAGATATTTTCTGAAGCGCTGGCAATTCCGTTCTTCAGATCCACGCAATTTTATGCCCACTTGCGAAGTTCAAACCCACTTCCGAGAAGTATGTCGGAAACATTTTTTTGCAACAACTGAAGCTCATTCGGACTTGAAGCACCGGTCAATAAGTCGTATAACAGCCGAGGCCCTTTCGCAACCACTTGCGGAATACCGTGTGCTTTGTTGCAGCGACTTGACGGCCAAATGAGAGGCAGCAGCGACTCCGTACGTTGCCCGTAGCATCCTGTAATCTTGAATGGGAAGTGATGGATCACTTCGCCAAACAATCCGCTGCAGGTCAATGTGTTTCGGTGAAACACATACCTGCCGATACATCTTGGCAATGTCAGCAGTAACGGCATACAGGTGGGTTCGGAAGCGCAGGAGAATAGATAACAAGCTTTGTTGTAGTTGCGGACCAACAAACAGTGCATCGTTGAGAGAGTACCCAGTCGATGTCTTGGCGGATGCGTTAAATACGACTCGTAATTTGGTCGTAACACTTGACTCCTGTATAACAGGATGGTGAGGCATGTAGAACGTCGGACTCGTCGTTTCGGTTGCGGCTTCCATATGGTCCATGGTAATAAGTTCCTGCATGAACTCGTTGTACTGCAAGCGTAAATCATTGTCAGCGGCAAACTGTCTCTCTATACGCAATAGATTACGAACAGCCTGGTTCCGGGATTCTCCCAGCGGTACATCAGCGTTTAGCGGTAGTTCAGCGACAAAACGGTCATCAAATGATCTTTTATGCGTTGCCTGAAAATGATCTTCACAAAATTGCTCCTCCCTCGTTAAATACGATTTCTCCGGTGCGTCTTCCAACTCCCAGAGTCTCGTCAAAGCTCTCTCTAGTTGAACCTTACAAAATAATGCTTGCAAAGAAGGGCTAGAAGGGTTATCAACACGTCCGAAGATCGTCCAACCGAAGACTGTGCGTTGCGTCGTAGGCATTCCACAAGGACCCTTTCGGATCTCCGGGCACATAAGCTGATCCATAACGTCCATTCCTACCAACAGATCAATACGACCAGGCCTCATAAACTGCGGGTCTGCAAGAGGTAACCCTTTAATATGCGGCCATGCAGTCGTGGCAACAGTTTGCGTTGGTAAATCTCCCGTGATTTTTGGCAAAATTAATGCATTTACCGCGTAGCAATCTTTGGAAAAGTTCGACGAAAGCGAAACTTGACCTCTAGCGCGACCTCCTTGAGCGGAACCAATACCGGTGATAATTGCAGCAGACGATTTCCTCGGTAAGCCCAGACGATGAACACACGACTCAGTCACGAAGGAAGCGTGCGACCCAGAGTCAAACAACAGACGAGCTTGCTGAAAGCGCCCAGCACAGTCTCGAATCCTTACCAGAGCAGTAGCCAGCAAAATTGTCTTACTCGCAGTTAATGGGTCAGAATCGGTACCTAAACACGAAGATACACATTCAGAGGCGGGGTTGTCTACAGGAGCGGCGATGGCGGCAAGAGCGGTCGTACTGTTCCCTGAAGTGGTATTCGCGTCGGCGTTGTTCGAGCTGGTTTGCTGGTTTCCGGCGAGGTTGCTGCTGTTGGATGTGGCTGGAGTCCCATGCAGTAGCGTGTGATGGCGTTGGCGACAAATGCGGCACGACGACGAACTGTTGCACCGAGGTTTAAAATGCCCCGGGCTCAGACAGTTCAAGCAAAGATTCGAATCTTTCACGGCTTTGGCTTTAGCGGTGGCATCCAAGCGGCTGAATTTTTCACAGCTATAAATTCTGTGAGCCCCTTACAAACAGGGCAACTGGTCGCATTCTGGTCGGATGTGGCATGGAATGATTTTGTGGGTTTGGCAGCAGAAACAACTTTGCTTGGCTGTACCGGAGCTGCTGATGACAACATCGAGAGTGATCTGTACCTAACTTCTAAAAATGTTACTAGCTGCTCGAAAGTTGGAGGTTCGTCGCTAACAAGAGAAAGCTCCCATTGCTTCCTGGTTTCGAATGCAAGTTTACCCACAATGTCATGAACGAGCCAGTCGTCCCAGAACTCGACAGGTCGGCCTAACGCTTTCAGTTCGCGAATGTGTTGCTGGTATGGGTTGAGGACACTTTTTACGGAGCTGGCGGTGTCACTTGTTGCTTTGCGGATGTCGGCCATAGCTTTGAAATGCGATTCGACGATGACGCGCATGATTTTGAAGCGAGACTGCAGCAAGTCCCATGCCTCCGTATAATTTGCATCGCAAATTTGGAAACCGCTGACGACTTTCAAAGCTTCACCCTTTAAGCAACTCCGTAAATAATGCATTTTCTGTCCGTCCGACAGCGCGGCATTGCTATCTACCAGTGACCAAAAAGAGTCGTAAAAGCCTACCCATTCAGTTGAATCGCCTGAAAATGAAGGTAACTCCATTTTGGGTAACGAAGACTCTAATTGAGAGGTAAGGAGCTGGCATAAGTCCCTTTGTAACGATACTACGTTAGATAAAGTATCAGAGCCTGATATGACATCATCCACGTATGTGTCTGCATCTAACACAGATGATGCTTTAGCGTATTCATGTCTATGATCTTCGGAAACTTGTTGTAAGACTCTAATTGAGAGGTAAGGAGCTGGAGTTGTATCGTAAGTTACGGTATTCAGTTCGTAAATTGCAATCTCGTCATTTGGATTGAAACGCCATAAAATTTGTTGATATTTACGCTGGGCGGAGTCCACCTTGATTTGACGAAACATCTTTTCAACGTCTGCGGTGAAGGCGTATTGATGTTTTCGCCAGCGTAACAAGATTTGAAACAAATTATTTTGAAGCGTTGTCCCTGGGAGTAGTTCCTCATTGAGTGATGTTGAGTCTTTCGTCTTACTACTACCGTCGAATACCACTCGTAATTTGGTAGTAGAGCTGCTTTCTCGAACAACAGCATGATGGGGCAAAAAATAAGAATTGGGCCTTATATCGGCAGGGTATATACCCACTTTGGACATGTGCATAAGGCTTTCATATTCTTGCATAAAATCATTGTACTGTTGGCCGTACAGCGGGCGCTTATGAAATGACTGTTCTAAATGCTTAAGACGTTTTAAGGCATTAACATTAATATTGCTCAAATTAGGTACTGTGCCTGAATTAATTACAGACTTAAAGGGTAAGTTAACTACGTACCGACCAGACTCGTCGCGTTTCGTAGTTGTTATAAAATGGTTGTTCCAGGCTTCCTCTTCGGCAGTTAACGCCCTTTTGTGAAGAACCTCCTCCTGTTCCCAGAAAGCACGCAAAAGGTTTCCTAGATTTGGTGATCAAAACTCTTAGTGATAAAACCCAGCCAAAGAGAGTGTTTTGAAAGAATAAATTGTGCTGAATGAATGACATGCCAGGAAGTACAATCTGACCGAAAACGTCAGATCCAAGAATAAGGTCAATTTTGTCGCCTTTGTCGAATTCAGGGTCAGCAAATGTATCAATTTGCAGGTCATGGAAGTTTCGTGCCACCATAGTTGTTTTTGGCGTATAAGATGATAAGCGCCGTTTTCTCACTGACCAAAGGTCTATTGAGACTTCACTGCGACAAAGGTTTTGACTGTTACCTACTCCCGTAATCTCACAATGGGTTTTACGCTTAGAAAGGTTGAGTAATTGACCTGCGCGCTCGGTTATAAGAGTCGCTTGTGATCCTTGATCGAGGAGCGCTCTAAGTTCGACCTCTGCAGTGGTTTATTTAACAACAAGTCGTATAGTGCATAGAAAACGTTTGGAAATACTGCTGCACTATTTGTGGAAGCAGTAAAAGATGATGTTGGGTATTCAGCGCAAGTATTAGCGGAGCTTACCCTACCGTTGCTATGAGATGTAGTCTCAAATTCTGTATGTATAATGGTATGATGAGCCTTTCTACATATGTTACTTTTGTACGTTGATTTGCATTCACGCGAGTGGTGGCCACTCGCTAGGCAATTTAAGCAAATATGTTTAGAAGTTAGGAAGTCAGCCTTTTCCTTATATGGTAATGCTATAAACTTATAACACTTTGATATAAAGTGTGGCTTTGGCAAAACGAGCAGCTATATTGCTGCGAAACATGATTCGCTTTAAGCCCTGGTCGTTTGGGTCTACCCGTAGTTGAGGACGACTTCTTACCGCTGTACTCTGTACAACCATGAATAGATTCAAGTGTATGAAACCAGTTTTCCAAACAGGAAAACAAATCGGCAACTCTGCCATTTTTTACGAGTTTCGATATCTAACTTCTGGGATACCACATGGATCAAGATTGGATCCCAATTTGATGTGTCCACCTCAATGTTCTTCAAGGATGCTAGACATTCTTCTGAGGTGTCAAGAATAAGTTTTATACTTTTGACACTGCCATCTGCATCAGGTATGGAAAAAATATTTTTGATTAATGTCTCAACAATTAAGCGTTTATTGTTGTATCTTTTTTCAAGAATTTGCCAGGCGGAATCGTAATTAGATTCCGTAATTGCCATGGCTCTGATTAAATTGGCGGCTTCGCCTGATAAAGTTCCCTTCAAATAGTGAAATTTTTGTATTTTAGAAAGTCCAGGCACATCATGTGCAAGTGATTTGTACACAACTTTAAAAGGTACCCAATCCATATAACCTCCTGAAAACTTAGGTAATGAAATCTTTGGCAGTTTTGCTTCTACTGTATCTGAGCGGCTATGAGATGCCACAAAGGTACTGGCAAGCATATCGGTGGAATACCTTGTAGATCATCTAATACCTTGCCTTTGAAAGTAAAAAATATTTCATCAAATTGATCAAGGCACCCTTAAGATATTTAGATAAGGCACGTCGGAAGAAATGAGCGAATTTTCGGACACGAAGTCCAAGACTTCTTCATGCTTTTCGTAAAAGCGTTTTTGCTGGGTTTCCAATCCTTGTAGCACAGACTTTAGGAAACCAGCGATCATACATGTCGGACAGGCGCTTTAAGTAGTCGCGCTGTCGGTCTATTAGCTTATCGCTCATTTTTTGGAGGAAAGTTATAAATAATTTATCAAGGTAATATACACTGAGAATTCACTTTGATTTAAATTGTAAATGAGACCGCCGTGGTCCCGGGTTTCGGCACCATTAAATGTTGTTTATTACAACTATGTATAAAATGATATGGATTTAATGCTCCCAAGAGCGTTTTTCTTACCCTTCACTTGATGAAAAACACTATCTTTTTTGTACTTACTGTAAGGAGCATGTACTACATGTTACTTCTCAACTTCGAAAAAAATACGAAAAAAAATTGACTCTTGTAGAGGAGATAATTCATTTATTGAGTATGGTAAAAAAAGGCACTTGTTTTATAGTTCGCTGTCACAATTGAAATGGACGAGACAAGACATTCGAGCATTTCACTATGCATAAAAGCAGTAACTACGGCTAAGTTGCTGTGTACAAAAAGAGTAATGAGAGCACATATTTTATGCGATGTTTTACTGCTGTGTGCATATGTTTCTCACAATTGTATGACAAATGTTTATTTATACCAAGTTTACATCGTTATAGTAATCCAGATTTAATAATGTTTCTTATTTACTTAAATAATACCGGAACAGTCGCAGTTCCCATAGTATAGAGGGTCCTAATGAATTTCAATAAATGCATAAAGCGCTGGAGGTACAATGTTGATAAACTGAATGCGATGTTTTTGTATGGTTCGCGCTGCCAAACAAACCAAAGTTGTGTATTTCAGGGGAATAACGATTTCGTGGATTTTTCTGGGTTTCAATAGAGTTTCGAATGTTTCCGCCGAATTTTAGAAGGTTGTGCTGTTGCAGCCAAATGTAATGGCGTATTTCCAGCATCATCTCTTGCATTTAGATGCGCCACAATTTCAAGGAGGGCTTTCGCCAACGCTGGAGAAGAAAATTGACAGGCAGGATAGCGACCAACAAGCGCACAAGCGATAACAGGCATAGTGTAGTGCGGTTCGTCCCGATCGCACAGAAACTTTAAGTCGATTTAACTTATATAAAGAATGCAAAATTTGTTTGCGCATATTTGGGCAAACGTTATCTTCCTCTTCAAGCGAATCCAACAAACATCCAATATGTAATTCGCTCACTAAGGCGCGACTCAATGCATTGGGATCATGATTGCAATCATGTATTGATTGCGGTGCCACCGGCATTGCTTCCTGCTCCAGGGTATATTCAAGACCTCGCTCAACTTCTGAAACAGCCTTATTGAGTATATTTAACAATACTACAGCTTCAATGGGTGGTACAATGCGTCCGCGTGGCAATAAGCGACCAGCTTCAACTAACATAAAACTAAACGCTCAGAAAATGAGAGTAAAGACGATTAAGTCATAGGACTAAGCGGCTGTAGAATTTTCTGCTGCATTGTTAATGTATACGTCCACAACTCAATACAACGATCAAAACGTCCGGCATCCGCATAATTCGCACCTCTGAATCGTAGATAATAGCTGGTATCGGGATGTGTTGGTCCCAATATTCTTTGTCGTATAACCAAAGCTTGCATTCACATCTCATCCGGATCTAAAATAAACTCTTCCAGTGCTGCTATCGTTGCCACTTCCGATACATATTCGTATGCAGCAATAGGTTCATTAACAATTTTAGGGATTTTCGGCTCTTGATTTCGGTCTTCCATTGCACGTCTCCACAATGACAAAGCACTGATCATATCACGTTTTTTATCCACACATGTTGCACCTAACAGTTCTAAGGCATCAATGCGACTTTCTCGTCTAACACAAGGAAGGGTTATAAGATGTTCAACGATTGTTAACTGACCAGTAACATTCGCTGCCAACAATGGTGTCATGCCATAATAATCAACAACCTATGTTGCCCCGTGCTTTAATAATAGTTGTAAAATTTTCTATGAACCTGATTCTGCGCAATCATGCAAAGCTGTATTTCCTTTTACACTACACCGATTCACATTTGCATTTGAAGATAACAGATATTGTGCGATCTTAAATTACCCCTTGTAACAGGCGATCATAAGACACGTATGCCCGTGACGATTGGCTACTTCGAAATCTGCTCCATTATTCACCAAGAACTTCACAATATCAAAGTGCTCATCAAAAACAAGCAGCTCGAAGTGGTGTTGAATTCGTGCGCGTCGTACTATTCACATTGGCCCCATGATGTACAAGCAGCTTTACAATACTGTAATGACCAGCGGCTGCAGCACACCAAAGAGGAGGTGCACCTTCAATTGGTTCCCCATTGAAACTAACTGAACCTACATGCTCAACGTTAGCATTTCGCTTTAGCAAATATTCAACAATATTATAGTGGCCGTTTCGACAGGCAATCACCAACAGTGTAGCACTATTTATTTTTGCAGCTATGAGCATCTTAACTTCCGATTCTGACCTGTTAGAAAGTGTATGTTTTAATTGCGCTAAGTTGTTGTCCCGAACTGCATTATAAACAATAAATTTACAATCCATAGCCAAGTCATAAAACTTTCTTATTTGAACAAGTTATAGTTGATAGTTTTATATAGCCTTCGATATATTCTAAAAATCTACCTTGCTCGGATATGAATGCGATTATGTATGTATCGTTTTTATTTTGCAGGTTTGTAGATACTTAAGTAATTATCGTGAAGTTTGAGAATTTTACTAAACCATGGAGGTTCCAAATTTTTTTGTCCACAATTGCAAAATTTCTTCACGATTTTCCTTTTTTTATTCGCTGTTTGATGAAAATTTTCTGCAGTTTGCCAGACGTCGAAATTGGCGTACACGCTGAAGTTGACGTTTACTGTTTATGTTGTTGCAGTGAATGGCGGTGCTCGCGGTCGGTGATGCTTTGTGGCTGCATGTTTTCTTTTATATTCAGATATCTCTATCCCTTAGCAAATATTAATATTTGTCCTATTTCCAGGAACGTGAACAATTGCGGTATTGCGGTGACGGTGAGCGGTAAGACTCCAGCGCGCCACTAGACAATATGGAATTGGGGCTAGAGCCGAGATTCCAAGGATAGGGGTGAGAATTTCATATGTACATTTGAAAAAACAAACATATATGTATATGAATACCCAATAAGCATTTTTGTAAATGTTTCAAAATTTAAAGTAAAAAATAATAAGTAAACTTGCCAGCGACATGCAAGCCCTTTTGGTTTTAAAGTTTAAAGTGTAAAGTTACCACTTCCGCAATCTGTTGATAATTGGTTTAAGTGGCAGCATCAAGTTATTATTAGACTTTATTTGTTTATTTCGGATGGCTATTAAAACATTTATTTAAAATTTACTTTTGCTTGTTGGGTATTCACAATGGGGGATGTATACGAAGGTGGGACCATCTGCTACCAAATTGTCGTGGCAGATGGATAGCTTTCCGTGGCAGAATGGGTCGCCCTTCTGCGTTAGGCTTTCTGGTGTCCTCGTTAAGGGTAGCGAGTGAAGGGTGGAAAAATTTGGGAGAGGGGGTGTCGAAAGGTGAGGAAGAAGAGGGAGTGGATGGTTAAGATGAGTCAGCCGGTCTCTCGCCATCCATTCCCTCCATAGGGAGCAGAGTCAGCTTGACCAACGGTCTTCTGATCTGACCCTTTTCGGTCGCAAAGTGAACGCCACGAACCCGGTTATCTTCGCCGGGGTGAACGTTGGTAACTCGACCGAGCCTCCACTCGTTCGGGGACAAGTTGTCTTCTTTGATAACAACGAGATCCCCCACCTTCATATTCTGTTTTGGATGCTTCCACTACACTCGTTTTTGCAGTTCGGATAAGTGTTCCACTTTCCATCACCTGCAGAAGGTTTGATGAAGTGCCTTGAGCTTCTGCCACCTATTGATAATGGAGGCAGGCCTCTCATTTACCTCTGGTTCTGGCGGAGATAGGAGATGACTTCTAGTTAGGAAGTGCCCAGGGGTTAATGGCTCCAGATCCGCGGCCTCATTTGAGGCTGGACTAAGTGACCGCGAGTTGAGGCATGCCTCAATCCGGCACAATAGCGTGTGGAATTCCTCATACGTGAATTTCAGAGGCGAGGCTAACTTCTTGAAGTGGCTTTTGAAGCTCTTCACTCCCGCCTCCCAGAGTTCCCCCATATGTGGACCCCGGCCGGAATAAAATGCCATGTCATGGCTTGATGGCTATATTTGGAAATAGTCGTATCTCGGGCTTCCGAGGTAAATGCCTTAAATTCAGATCTTAAAGACCGTGAAGCTCCGACAAAATTAGTACCATTGTCGACATCCTCTAACGCGGTAACTTTTAACGTCGAAAGGCCCGGCAAACTCCACCCCGGTATTGTGTAGTGTATTGTAGTGCGTGTGTTGTGTAGTGTATTGTGGTCTTAGATCAGGTAATTAGTTTGAGGATGTTAGGTTAGGTAATGTTAAGTGTATATTTAAGGGTGGGTTTTGACGCTCGTTAGTCATGTAGAAGTCAGTGATTTTTGTTTTCTGATTTGTTTTGTGTGTGTGCTCGTTTATTGTTACTCGTTTTGTTATTATTGTTACTCGGTGTTGTTTGGTCCTCTGTAAATTAGTTTTAGCGGTTCAAATATTGCGTCAGAAATGGTGTTTGTTTATTCGTTAATTACTCTCCCGTCAAATGTCTTAAGTTTGTATATTTCCATGTTTTCTAGCACATTTAAGCGCCGCCCTTTTCTTTGTACGTGAAGTATTCTGGCTGTGTTTTTGATGTTGGTCGGGGTGCATTTGTTTTTGAACATGTGATTTGCATAGTTTGACTCTGTTGTGATAGTGGGTTTCCGTGTTTTTCTGTTGTAGTCCCTGATGTGCTCCCGGAATCGTGTACTTATTTTCGTCCCGTTTGCCCTATATAGCTGTGCTGGCATTGGCAGGAAAGCTTGTATATTCCTTGTTTCCTGAATGGTTCTTCCGAGTTAGTGTTGGTTCTTAGTTTTTTTTCCTAAGTTGTTCGATGTTCTGAACGCTGTGTTGATATCGTGTTTCTTGAAGAAGTTTGCCAATTTGTGTGTCGTTTTTCCAGTGTGTGTCATTGTAGTCCAGATCTTGGATTTTTCTTCTACGTTGTGTCTTTTTTGTTATCCATGGTTCCTTCGGAGTTTGTCTATTAGGCATTTTTTGTATCCGTTGCTCGTGGCTATGTTGTATATGGTGGTTAGTTCTTTCTTGTATGATTCATGAGTGAGGGGTGTTCTTTGAAGTCTGTCCACTAGGTGCCGTAATGCCGCATTCTTGTGCTGTTGAGGATGGTTTGACGTAGAATGAATTATGGTGCCTGTAGTTGTTGGTTTCCTGTAGATGTCGTATTTAAACTTGTTTGTAATTCTGTCAATTCTTATTGTTAGGTCCAGGTAGTTCAGTTTCCTTCTTTCTCGGTCTCCATAGTAAATTTTATGTTTTCATGTTGTCTGTTTAGGAATTCTAGTATTCGTTCTTCATTGTTATTGTTCAGTATGCAGATGATGTCGTCGACGTACCTTGCGTAAATTGTCACTCGTAGTTCGTTTTTTAGTTCTTGCATATATTTTGTTTCCAAGTTCTGTATGAATGCCTCCATGAGAATGGATGACGTTGGGTTTCCCATTCCTAGTCCGTTTGTTTGCCTATATATTTTATTGTTGAACTTGTAGTAGTTTTGCTGTAAAGTTGTTCTTAGTGTGTTTGTGATTTGTGGTGTTCTGATAATATCTTTGGTTTTGTCTCGTAGTGTTTTGTTTACTATGTCTAATGTCTCTGGAAGCGGTATGGAGGGATATAAGTCTTTTATGTCAAATGAGACGATTGTGCTGTTCTCTGTGAGTTTAACGGTTTCAAGTCTTTCTACTAGTTCGTTTGTATTCTTTATTGTATGTTCATGGTCGAGTTCAAGCGTGTCATTCAGTATCGTCTTTATATGTTTTGAAAGTTTATAACCCGGCGCTGATTTGAAATTTATTATTGGTCGCATTGGCGTGTCCTGCTTATGAATTTTTGGTAGCGCTATTAGTGGGGGAGCTGATGGGTTCATTTGTGTCAGAGTATGTCCCGTCCTATCGTCTATTATTTTTGTGGCATTCTTTATGGCCTTTTTGATTTCCATCTGGTATTTATCGGTGGGATCCTCGCTGGTTATGCGGCATTTCATTTCTTTAATTAAGTTTTCGGTTTTCGTTATGTATTCGTCCTTGTCCACGAGTACTGTTGTGTTTTCTTTGTCGGCCATTGTTGTCACCACGTTGTTCCTTCTTAGTTCATTATAATCTCCTCTTTATTCGTGTTTCGATGTTCCTGCTGTTTTACGTCCTTATTGATGATCTCCCTACACATGTGTCTTGCGTGTTCTTGTTCTTCGTAGGGGAGGAGCGATATTGCAACCTCTGCATCCACTATCGCTAGCTCCGTTTTTCTAGTCTTGTTGTTGTCTACTATGTTGTGTTTGAATCCCTTCTCCAGAAGTTTCGTTTCTTCGCTGTTGATGTCCACTGCGGTCAGGTTCACGAACCTATCGTGAAATGTATGTGTTTGTTGGCCGTTATGCTCGTGTCTTCCTGATAGTTTGTCTAATTTCTTGTCCAATGTCCTGTATTTGTGTTGGTGCTCGTTCTTTACTTCAGCTTCTATCCGGTCCAAGCATTCCATCAATATAGTTGTTGGTATTAACTCAGCTAGTTGTAAGTGGATTGCCAATATTTCCGCATTTGTATTGTCCTTCTTAGCATATAGGTTACGTATTTCATTCCGTAGAAAGTCCTTTTCCGCTCTCTTAACCGTTCTCCTGCTCGCTGGTGTGTTTAATTTTATCTGGATCCGGGCGTATTTGGATGTAACGTTCAAGGACAGACATTGTCTGTTGAACCAGATGTTTGGTTTTGTCGTATGTATTTTGGATAGACGTCGTTTGTACCTTATTAATATTATGTTTGGGTTTACGTTGAAAGCCTGACAGACGCTAATTGAGTTGATTTGGTTTTGTGTTTTTCCGACAGGGTGGATACTGGACTTATATTGGAACGAATTTTCGTCATCCCTTGTCAATTTTGGTTTTGTAACAAACCGGTTTCAGCGATCCGCCATCTTCAGTGATTGATTTCGTTCTGATCTGTGTCTATCCGTTGTCATGTATTTATAGTCTGGATGCTGTATCAGGTAGTGTTAGTATTCGTGTATATGAGTCGTGTCTTACGAACGTATCCGAACGGGTACCTGCAATGAGGGTTGTTTTTAACGCTCGTTTATTAGTTGTGGTGTTATTTCAGATAATTAGTTTGAGGATGTTAGGTCAGGTAAAGTTAAGTGTATATTTAAGGGTGGGTTTTGACCCTCGTTAGTCATGTAGAAGTCATTAGTTGTGGTTTGCTCGTTTATTGTTAATCGTTTTGTTATTATTGTTACTCGGTGTTGTTTGGTCCTCTGTAAATTAGTTTTAGCGGTTCAAATATTGCATCAGAAATGGTGTTTGTTTGTTCGTTAATTACTCTCCCGTCAAATGTCTTAAGTTTGTATATTTCCATGTTTTCTAGCACATTTAAGCGCCGCCCTTTTCTTTGTACGTGAAGTATTCTGGCTGTGATTTTCTGTATTATTTGTACAGTCAGACGCGCCAACCTACAATTGTACGGCAGTGTGATTGGGTGGCGCTCGTTATAAGCGAGGTCTTGGGACGCTCCAAGACGACCACCCGCCCTAATAATATCATCTTTGTCGATGGACGGGTTGAGTGGCAATATCTCGCTTTTCCTATCGATTACCTGCCACTTCTTCAAGTTGACATATTCCTCACCATAATGTTGCTTCTGATACCGTTTAATCAAGAGTTGCGTCGAGGTCTTGGTCTCATCGGATGATATTAGGTACGATTTTTCTTAAAAGGAAGCTTTTGTCTTGGGATGAGTTCTTCGAAAGAATCTCATAACATATGATAGTACCCTCAAAGCCCTCGGTAAATTCGAAAACCGGTCGAGAATCTCGATCTCTTTTTGCGTCGATATTGCGTAGGCCTGCGCTCTCTTTTCCTCCACGGATGTATTATACTCTTTTTCTTGTACTTGACATTGGGAATTGTCTTCTTGTAGCCAAGAATGTCCCTGCCACCACAAAGAATTGTCGACCAAATCCGATTCCGGTAGTCCTCTGCTTCCTAAGTATGCTGGATTCGTTTCCGAGTTTACATGAAGCCAGTCCTTGCTGCCGACTAGGTCGATGATTTTTGTTATCCTGTGTGCGACGAATGTTGACCAGGAACAGGGTGGCTTCCTTGTCCATGCCAAAACGATGGTGGAATCCGTCCATAGATATTGTTTCACTGGTGCCAGTTTGATGTTTCGGAATATTGATTCCATCATCTCCGCTAACAGTACTGCTCCGCAAATTTCCAAACGCGGAAGTGAGATTGGCTTCACTGGTGCTACTCTGGTTTTGGCAAGGAGTAGATTCACGAAGATATCATCATTCCTTTTGACTCGCATGTAGACAGCTGCAGCGTATGCCTTTTCCGGAACATCGCAGAATCCATGTATTTCGACATCATCTTCTGGTGAAAAGTTTACCCATCGTGGCATACTTATTTTGTCGATTTCGTGGTATTGATGTCTGAAGTTTTGCCATCGTTCCAATGTATTGGACGAAACTGGCTCATCCCAATTGGTGCCTTCTAACCAGATGTTCTGCATCAAAACTTTGGCCACAATGACCGTTGGTGCAAGCCATTCTAAACGGTCGAAGAGTCTGGCGATGGCGGATAGAATCTCTCGTTTTGTCAACTTTTCACTTTCTTCTAGTGACCCTGTGCTGGTATCTTCGAATGCCAGAAAGTCCTCGGTCAGCCGATCCGATATTGGGATGTCGCTGAGAATTTCCTCAGCATTGGAAGTGCATTTCCGTAGTGGGAAGCCAGCGGAGAGTAAGACTTGGCGAATTTCATTCCTCCCGTTAATGGCCGATGCGAGTGTGAGTACCCCCGCTAGTACGTCATCTACGTACATGCCTTCCCTTAGTATGCTAGATGCTGTACGGTGAGAACTCTCTACCTCATCTGCTAGTTGCAAAATTGTTCTAATTGCCAGATAAGGCGCACAATTAACCCCGAAAGTGACCGTTTTCAGCTCGTAAAGGCTTATGGGTTCTTGAGGCGATGTTCGGTAAACAATCCGTTGGAATTTGACTTGATCATCGCTCATCCAAGTTTGCCTATACATCTTTTCGATGTCACTATTGAAAACGTACCGATACAGTCTCCATCCCAGTATAAGTACTGGAAGATCTGATTGTAGTACTGGGCCTGGCAGAAGAATGTCATTTAAACTTGTACCATTTGCCGTTGGGCTTGACGCATTAAAAACGACGTGTACCTTTGTGGTGGTACTCTTACTACGGCGTGATGGGGCAAAAATTAGTTTTCCGCCGAATCGGCTGGTACAATGGCATTAACTTTTCGCATATGCCCTAATGTATCGTATACAGACAGGACCCTCATATATTATTTCCCTAATTCCGGGTTCTTTGCTAAACGCGTTTCATTCCGGAAGAATTGCGAACACGCCCGCCTAAGGGAGCTTCCTATATTTCTCCTATCTGGGTAGTCCTGTCGGAATGGAAGAGAGCCGACATATCTCCCATCCTTTCTGCGACTCGTAGTTTCCCTATATAAATCTTCGCAGTACTTGTCATCTGTGTTTGGGCTTTTATTTCTGGGCAGATTTTCCAACTCCCAGAATGATGTAAGGTGTTTATCCAAAGCAACATCGCTGTAAAAGGACGCTACGTTTCTGGTTGGATTGTGAGAAGTGTACTGAGTACATTCTTTTTCAGCCCACTCAATATAATTTGCTTGTATACGTCTCCGCCAAGTATGATGTCAACTTCCTCGTTGATGTAAAATCTTTTATCTGCCAAAACTAAGTCTGGGAATAGTCGCAGCGCCGATATGGCAGGATGGCAGATTCCCAGTTAGCTTGGCTAGAATAAACACTGATGTTGTTAAGCTGAAGCAAGGGTCCACTGGTGAACAGAGAACAATATTGGATGCCTGCTTGACTTAAGCGGACACGGCATTGGTGATGCCCGAAACTTGAGCCTGCATCCTTTTTGCCGGTAAATTGATTCTGCGTTTGAGTCGTTCTGTCATAAACGAGCACTCTGAACAAGAATCAATCAGTGCTCTTGCTGGGAAGTCTGTGCCATTATGATGAATGGTTACTCGAGCTGTCCCTAGCAGCACACCTGCGCTTGAATGCACATGGCAGTATTTAACATTTCGGTTTACGGCCGAACTAAATTTTTCAGCTTACCGTCTCTCTTGTGCCTCTTTTAAAGTTGAGGCAGCATTATCAGCATGATACTGATTAGGGCTGGTGGCACTTGTTGCAGTCGTAAGAACTGGTGCACTTCGACACAGTATGTCCTGGGGATAGGCAGTTCAAACAGCCCTTGGTGGATTTGACAAAATTAATTCTCTTCACCGGAGTTAATTTAAGAAAACGGGGACAGTTTCGTAATCTGTGGGCATTCGATTTGCACTTTGTGCACAGTAATTTAGTCATATTTGCTTGGTATGTACCAAGCCTCTTTGCAGGGGTTTCGTTGGCATTCCGCGTACTTTGCAGCTTTTGCGCTTTCGAAGAACTCCCTATGAACCCAGACACTGTTTCGAGTGTCTGGAAGCGGTTGGACAAAAATTTTTCCATATCTTCCTACTTTCCGGCAATTTAGTAAAACACAAGTACGTGATAATTGCATCCCAGTTCGAATGTCAATTTTATGACTTCGGAGGGACGAAAGGCAATTATTTATTTCGCGCTGAAGGGTTTTAAACGCGCTACCACACTCAGTCGCGAGTTTACTAGGATACGTTTGTTTTCGTATCTCTCGCATAAGTTTCTCCAGGCCGTATCAAATCCCTCATTCGTGAGCGGACATTTTGTAACAATATCTTTAATCTCACCTTGTGTCTTATTGTTCAGATGGACCAATTTCTATACAGGTGTTAGGCGTTTGTTCAAGATATATACGGCCGTGAACATGTCACGAAATGTTGGCCATGACAGATAACCGCCCTTGAAAACTTCAGTATCACATGGAGGCAGGCGGATACTGTGTTCAAATTCGGGCTTTTCTTCAGTTTTATTTTCCGGTTTATTGTACTCGTATGTCGCTTGGCGTGTAGCCATATCTGACATGCAGCGTAAATATACTGCCTCTCTTATGTTTCTGTTTAACAGAAACTATACCAGTGGATTCTAACTTATCTGAATTCAGTAAGTCGTCATAAGCCGTTCTGGTTTTTCTCCACATTGCTTTCAAGTCCTCTTGTTGGCGCCGAAGAGTGTACTTGCTGTGGACTGAATCCTCTTATTCATTGTAGTCTGATTAGAATTCAAAAATCGAATCAGCCAGCCCAATGAAACTTTCCATATTTTGGACTTAGAGGATATACAGAATCAAAACAAAACCGAAAAAAGATAGCTGAAGGTACGATGAAATGGTCAACCGTACAAAGTATGCTTAATAGAAAGGGTTAAGGCAGTATTTTACCCACGAAAATCAAAAAACCCAAGTCAATAAATTATCAATCAACTCAATTAATGTATTTTTTAGTTCAATTATATTTATTTATAGTTAATTTTATTCATATATTGCAGACTTGGCCGATTTATCTGACTAATATTTTGTTTACTACACAAGCAAAAATTTAAACACAAGCTCTGTGGCTTACTCGCTACCCACACGTATAAGCGGATATATTTATGGAAATATCTGTATGTATGTTGCCGCAATAAAGTAGTACGCAAAAACACAGATAAGGTGCGCGGTGTATCAAACGAGAGAAAGTGAATATTAAATGAAAAAATGTGATAACAAAGGAAAAGTGCTATAATTTAAGTGAATTTAATAAGAAAATAATAAACTAGCCTTCGATTGAAATGCTGTTGTGTATATTACCGAAAAAACAAGTGGGAAAAAACAAAAACAAACTGAAGATCGAAAGGATAAGTGAGCTTATTGTGAAAGTGAGGTTATGTTACCTCTTGCCTTGCGCTGTGTCCAGAAAACCTTACCACTGCTTTAATTTAAAAATTTTAAAATTAAAGGAAAATAAAGCAGTTAACTGAACAAAAAAAAAATCACTATTATTAAATATTCGTTTAACGCACTTATGTTTGATTACACTCGCGGGCGGCACTTTTAAACAAATTGTTTGAACACAAAAAAATAAGTGGCAAGAAATATACAACTTACGTGCTTTGATGTGGTGATCGGCCGAATTTGTTGATTGTTGATTGTGATATATGGCAGAGTATATATATGGCAGAGTGTGTTAGTTGTTGATACTTTGTTGCAGTGGCAACTTAAATATTGAGTTTTTTTCAATTTATGCTTATGTGTGGCAGCTTTTAGTATTGACCCAATTAATTAGTTTGTTGAAAAAATGTTGGTATTGTGGACTGTATAGGCTAGTTCCTCTAGACGGGTAGATGGACCATGAACAAAGGCGACAGTGCTGTTTCCGTGGAGCGGCCGTGGTTCGAAAGCACCGCGGTCGAATTGTGATTAAGCAAATGAAATGAGAAAACGAGAATTCTCCTTATAATAAATATGGCCGTTTATTTAATATAATAGTTAATTTTAAGCAAATTATTTTACCTTTATGAAGGGCGACCTCGGTTAAGGTCCGCGACCTCTTTTATACGAAAGATTTTGAAAAGGATCATAGATATATTTAATAGTCAATAACTTCGCGTAAAATATCTTTTCATCATTTTTATTTCACTTTCAAAGTGTCCGTTGTGCAGGTAGTCCATATATTGTAAAGATTAATTTCATTTACTAATATCACTTGAATTACTTTTTTATTATACTTTTTTAACTTTCAAAAATTTTCATTAACAAAATTGAGCACGATTCAAATGCTTAAAATTGCTAAATACAAAATAGAATAGAAAAACCCTACACTCCATTTATATGGGGGTAGTCCATATATTTTTAAAGTTAAATATTTTTAATTGAATTTATTAATATCACTTGACTTTTTTATTATTCTTTTTTAACTTTCAAAAATTTTTATTACCAAAATTGAAAACGAATCAAATATTTTAGAATAAAAGGTACAAAATAGAATGTGTAAAATTATAAAAGATAAAGTAATTTTAAGTAACCCTACATTCGTGAACGAAGAACGTCAAAAAAAAAATTTAAAAATGGACGTAGCATCGCGCATTTTTGACTGAGTCAAATTGTTAATCATAAATCAAAAACCGTTCAAGAAATCGAAACGAAATTCAGCACACATATTAATATTATTACAAGGAATAATCCGAAAGATTTTGAAAAGGATCATAGATACTCGTATGTTTAATAAGCAACAACTTTGCGTAAAATAGCTTTATATTATTTCTATTTCACTTCCAAAGTTTTCGTGAACAAGGAAAGTCGAAAAATATAAATTTCCGAAAATGAGCGTTGCCCCGCCCCTTTTATAGTGGATTATTCCACAACACTTTTTATGCCAAAACTACGACAAAAATATATTTATCGGAACGATACTGCTTGTTGTAAAAACGGCCGAAATCGGTCTACGGTCACGCCCACTTTTTTAACATAGTTCTGAAAAATTTGTTTGTAAAATGTAAAACGCTATATTTCTATAACTATGCAAGCCATATCAATAAGGTCTTGCACACATAATAAGCTTTTTAAGCAAAACTAGACCGCAAACATTTTTGTGGATTTTGAGGAATTAGGCATGGCGCCGCTCACTTTTCAGCATACAAATTCTAGTATTTTCAAAGGCGATTGCTTGAAGTTTCAACTAGATATTTCATTGAAAATTGGTCAGCTGTTTCCCAATAGCATGTGGTATACTCCTGCCATTTAGCCATGTCCGCCTGTCCGTCTGTCTATTTGAACGCAAATTTTTCAAACTGTATGTATTGGTATTTTGAAAAAATGTGGCTAGCAGTATTTGGTAGGGAAGCTATTTATATACAAAAAAATAATTTACCCCTAAAAACTTATAGCAGAAGTGTTTTTATTGAAAACAATCAGCTGGCTTTATAATAAGAACTGAAATGTATTAAAATAGACCTGCGTCAATTGGTATGCCATAATAGATCACTACTAGGTATATAATGTTCGGTTCCACCCGAACTTAGACTCCCCCACCGGTTTTTATTTAAATCATCTAGCAAAAAAGCAAAATAACAAACGTGCTTCTTATATTTTCACTTATCAGCCTGGTAAATATTGAGGGTTATATTTGAAAACGACTGCTAACATAGAACGTAGGTTTAGACTTTTCTCTAAATATTGATTTTTAAAGTTCACATGAAAAACTGGCTCTTAAGTTTAATCTTATAACTTTTCTGCAAAAACGCGATTATTCTAGGATGATCCGCAAAGGAGCATGCGACCAATGCCAGTTTTGATCTCTTTGTATGGGTTAAAGTGATCCCTTTTGTTTGAACATATCCTATTGTTAGCCGTCGTCCTCGCTTGCGAATTTAACCAAAAACCAGCTACCGGCTAGTACCGCAAATGACATATATTCGATTGGTTTGGTTTATTTCTAAAGATTGACATCAGTTACAAAACGCACAACTATAACAATAAGCAGTGTGATCCTTCTCGCTTGGTTAACGACAGCTACCAAATAAGTTGTGCTCTGCCGATAATGATTAGAAACCTATCATTCTTATGCGCAACCGTTATGTCAAATCTCATACGAATATGCGCATAAGTAACAAGAGAGAATGGCGTATTGCGATTAGAACGGCAATAATTAGGCGACAACAACAAATAAGATACAAGCATATAACATAAAATGCATATACATAAGTTAACAGCATAAATGTGTAGGTACAAATGCATATTTCTTTATTAGAGATAAACTACTGAGTGATCGTTACCCCGAGGTAAGGGCGGGCTGTGACACCTACGTAGAGACTAATTGGTCCCTTTAATGCCCAAAAGGGTATTTTCGATCAGATTCCCTTTGGATACAGAAATTGAAATCGACTTATCCCAACTATGCCTATAACGGAAAAGTTGGGATCAGTTGTAGCCCACTGTAGAAGAAAGGTGTTGACCCCGGATTGCTCTCTTTAGAGATCAGTCCCCGATTTTTTGCCCTATGTTAAAAAAAACTTTCGCGGGTTATTCCCGTTGGCCAGCATCCCAAGCTCCTTTATTTCACGCTTTTCTGATTCTCTTTTTTCGCCCCGAAAAGCCGCCTCGCTTCCCTCTTCAACTAGCGGTAGTATTCACACACACTCCTCGTTGCATTCGATCTCAGCGTTGCCTTGTAGGTTTCGTCCTTTCTTTTCGTTGCAGCGCGGCAGTCTTCATCATCATACCAATTGTTTCTTCGTGCTCGCCGGAATCATTACTTCTTCGCCTGCGGTACGGAGAGCTCCTGAGATATCAGCCCACTGCTCATACATTCCACTAGGTTGAATTGTGCTCTCGGAGAGCAGATGTGAGAGGCGATCTGCGAAATAATTGGCGGTCTGTTGCGATTGCAGCTTCTCGAAGTCCAGCTTTCCCTGCGTTTTTTGTATTCTTGGCTGCTACGTATTGTGCGAACATCTAAAACGCTGGAAGCATGCCGTCCGAAGTCGATCAGCCTGTATCCATTTGGCGAAGTCTGGTCGTGGATACTGAACTTACCGACAGTGGGGCCGAATACCCCACCCACCCTGGCGTTAAAATTGCCAAGCACGACTTTGATATCATGAGGGGGGCAGCGCTCGTATGCTTCTTCGAGGCGCTCGTAGAATGCATCCTTTTCTATGGCGTCCTTCTCTTCCGTCGGTTCATGACCGCAGATAAACGATATGGTACTTTTATGCAGATGGCGACGAGACTCTCCTTCATTGGTGTGAACGACAGTACTCGGTGACGGAGTCTATCTCCTTCCACGAATCCCAAGCCGAAGCTGCGCCTGTGTACGTACCCACTCCAGCAAATATTGCAAGGACCGTGTTTCCTTGCCCCATCCATCTTATCTCTTGTATGGCGTGATGTCAGCTTTGGCTTTCTTCAGGACCTCAGGCAGCGGCACCTTCTCCATTAAAGGAACGGACATTCCAGGTACATTCCCTTATCTAGTAGTCCTTATTTCGTTTTCGGGTGTTGTCATCTAAAAAAGGGGTTGTCATATCCGAGGCTTCGTTGTTGAATTTCATTGGAACGTTGTTTTATGTAGTGGGTCCCAAACCCAATGCACAACCCGTTTCGCGGGAGGTTGAATTCAATTACACGTTTGTATAGCGGGCCACTTAATCCAAGACAGACGCCCGCTTGCAGCCGCACCACATGGTGATCAGACGCTGCTGTTTGAATTCCCCCCAGCAAGCCACCCGTTTGGCAGTTACCCAGAGGATACTTGGAGGCAAGCGCCCGGGAGTAGTGAGCTGCTTGAACCGCACGCAAAAAATCGGTCTGCCCATTCCCAGGTGAATGGCGATCAGAAACTTTCCCCACTTGCGTGGACTTCTACGCACGGTCACATCCTCCAAACGTACTTACCATACAAAAAGTGCGATAAGTCTAGGATGAGTCGGAAAGGAGCATGCGACCAATGGCAGTTTTGATCTCTTTGTATAGGTTGCAGTGATCCCTTTTATTTGAGCATATCCTATGAAGAGACTAATTGGTCCATTTCATGCCCTAAAGGCTAGTGTCAGTCAGATAAAAGTAGGCTACAGAACAAAAATCGACCTATCCCATTGCCCATAACGAAGTAAGTGGGATTAATTGTACCCCACTAAATTAATTTTAAAAAAATATAAATGTATGGCGCGACATACAACATGAGAGATTTCTGCGTCGAGCTTCCCTTCCAATATGGTTTTTTTTTTATTTTTGCCGACTTCGAACGGCATCTACAAAGGAGATGGATTTTTGCTGAGATGCCTTCCATGGGAGAAAGACACTCGGAGAGTTTGCCAAACCACTGCCGAGGCGCGACCTTGTTTTGAAAAACTTTTTCAAACCACTTTTGATGTTACCTGTCCCTGGACTCAAACCTCGGACCTTCGGTGTGGTGGGCCGGCAACACTACCGCCGCACCAAGGTGGCCGCCTTTAATTTATTTGTATATAAATAGCTTCCCTATGACAACTGCTAACCACATTTTTCCAAAATACAGGGTGGCTGATGAATTTTGCTACATTAAGAAACTCAAACAATTTTTTTTTCAGTATATGGAATTCATTTTTCTTTTATTCATGTTAAAGCTCATTAAATTTTATTAAATATAGCTTAATTAGTTTTAAAAATAATGGAATTTAAATGCCCCCCCTGCTCGTCGATGCATGCGCAGCATCTTACCAAAAAGTTGTTCATTACTGCTTGGAGAGTTGAGACAGGAATAGCCGCAAATGTTTGGGCTATATGAGGAGCTGCACCATCTTGCTGAAACCACACAGAGTTGAAAGAAATTCTCATTCGGCGTAATTTTGGATAGAAAAACTCTCTCAACATGCTCAAGTAACGGTCTCCAGTAACCGTAACGGTGTGACCGTTTTCTTCGAAGCAGTAGGGCCCGCCAATGCAGCGTGATGAAACTGCACACCACACTGTGACACGAAGTAGATGCAATTCCGTCTCATGGAGTATCTGTGGGTTGGAAGCACTCCATTTTCGACAATTTTGTTTGTTTATGTTGCCGTTTAAATCGAAATGGGCCTCGTCAGACATGAAAAGACAGTTCAACATGTTTCCATCCTCTTCCACCATTTGAAGCATCTTCTGGCAAAATTCCAAGCGAATCGGCAAGTCTGCAGCGTTCAGTTTGTTGGCCATTTGAATTTTATATGGGAATAAGTCCAAATCTTTGTGCATAATTGACTGTAATGACTGTCTGCTTACACCCATTTGAGCAGATAAGCTTCTTGTCGAAACACGTGGATTGTTTTGTATGGCAGCAGCTACAGCAGCGATTGTTTCCTCCGTTCGAACTGAAGGGTTTCGATGGTAAGGTCTTCTGTTGACTGTCCCATGCTCGGCAAAATTGTTTACAAGTCTTATTATGGTCCATCTGCACGGAGGATTGCCGCCAAAAGTGCGCCTATACTCTCTTTGAACCGAAACTACGGACTCCAGTGCGTGATAGCGGCGGACAATCCAAATTCTTGTTTCAGTGCCCCAGTTATCCATTTTTGTTAAATGTAAAAGTCAATCTGCAAAATAAAAAAAAATTTACCAGATTCATTAAATAAAAAAAAAGTTATTTAATTTTTTTTTGGTAGCGGCTTTCATTAGCCACCCTGTACCAATACAAGCATATTTTATGATTGAAAAACTTGCGTTCAAATAGACAGACGGACAGACAGACAGACGGACGGGGAGAGGGATATTGCTAAATTGACTCAGCTCATCGTCCTTATTATTTCATTTGGTTATTGAAGGGCACATCTATTCTTCTTCTCATACTTACAAACAAAAAAGGTATATAACTTCCCTATTGCGGTGTGGTAGTAACAACTTGCCCGAATATTTTACTTGGGCGTTATCCGATTTGCTTAATTTCTGGAAAGAGTATACTACATACCATTAAGAAGCAGATGACCAATTTTTATTGAAATATCTTGTTAAAATTACAAGCAATTGCCTTTGAAAATACCAGAATTTGTTTGCTGCAAAGTGAGCGGCGCCACGCCTACTTCCCCAAAATTCGCAAAATTTGTTTGCGGTTGAGTTTTTCCTAAAAACTTATTATGTGTGCAAGATCTTATTGATATAGCTTGCATGGTTACAAAAATATCGCATTTTACATTTTACAAACAAATTTTTCAGAACTGTGTTAAAAAATGGGCGTGGGCGTTGACCGATTTTGCCCATTTCTACAACAAACATTTACCTTTATATGTTCTCGTCAAATATCGTTGGGATGAATAAATTTTTGCAGGAGATATGGCATAAAAAGTTTTGTGTAATAATCCACTATTAAAGGGGCGGGGCAACGCTCATCTTCGGAAATTTATATTTTTCGACTTTCTTTGTTCACGGAAACTTTGAAAGTGAAATAGAAATGATATAAAGCTATTTTACGCAAAGTTGTTGCTTATTAAATATATCAATGGTCCTTTTCAAAATCTTTTGGAACATTCCCTGTAATAATATTGATATGTGTGCTGAATTTCGTTTCGATATCTTGAACGGTTTTTAATTTATGATTAACAATTTGACTTAACCAAAAGTGGGCGGAGCCATGCTCATTTTCAAACAATTTTATTTTTCGACTTTCTTCGTTCACGGACACTTCGAAAGTGAAATATAAATGAAATAACGCAAAGTGATTGCCTATTAAATATATCTATTATCCTTTTCGTATAAAAGTGGGCGCGGACCTTAACCGATGTCGCCCATTTTTTCCAGAACATTCCTTGTATTAATATAATTATGTGGACACGCCCATTTTAAAATTTTTTTTAATTTTTTTTCTGCCTTAACATTACTGTACACACCCAATTTAATCCTAATAAGTGTTTTATGTACTGAATAATCACTTTTTTTGTATTTTCGAAAATATTCTATGTATAAAAAGTGGGCGTGGCTATCATCTGATTTCGCCCATTTTATAGCGCTCGGAGATGAGTGCTAAGGAACCTGCATACCAACGTTCATTAAGATATTTCAAAATTCACTCAAGTTATCGTGCTAACAGACGGACGGACATGGCTTAATCAATTTCTCTTTTCGTCCTGAGCATTTTGATATACATAAGTAAATATCTATCTCGATGCGATTATGCCGTTACGTACCACCGTTACGCGACTAAAGTTAATATACCTTGTGTGCGTAGCACTACTAAGTATAAAGATGTATGAATTTTATATCCAGATTATTCAAATAACTGGCCTAACTTGGCCGATTCCATGCGAGATTAGGTTTGGCAAGGTTAGGTTACATTTTCTAATCGTGGGGATTTTTCTTGCTGATTTAGGTTACTGCAGCAGCTGGAGATATGTCACAGTTTATTTATATCCCTCTGAACAAATGCGACAGTGGTGTTTCCGTGGCCGTTTATTGAATATAATAGATAATTTTAAGCAAATTATTTTACCTTTATGACAATTGGTGGACGCGGGTGAAAAATCCGCTGAAAAAGTAGACGGTTGTCCAATCGAGGACAGTCGACACAACCACATCACGGCCACCCCAGGATTTTTCACCCGCGTAAACCACTGTCGCATTTCTTCATGGTCCATCTCCCCGTCTTGAGGAACCAGCCTATACAGTCCACAACACCAACAGTTTTTCAACAAAATAATTAATTGGATAAACCACAAATTGGAAAAATACTCAATATTTAAGTTGCCACAACGCACTGCCGCAATTCCCAACAAAGCATCAACAACAAACAACTAACACACTCTGCCATATATATACTCCGCCACATACCACAACCAACATAATACAACACACAAGTCATTTACACCAAACATCAGCCGATCACCACATCAAAGCACGTAAGTTGTACATTTCTTGCCACTTAGTTTTTTTTGTGTTGCAAACAATTTGTTTAAAAGTGCCGCCCGCGAGTGTAATCAAACATAAGAGCGTTAAGAGAATATTTAATAATAGTGATTTTTTTTTGTTCAGTTAACTGATTTATTTTCCTTTAATTTTTAAATTTTTAAATTAAAGCAGTGGTAAGGTTTTCTGGACACAACGCAAGGCAAGAGGTAACATAACCTCACTTTCACAATAAGCTCACTTAGCCTTTCGATCTCCAGTTTGTTTTTGTTTTTTCCCACTTGTTTTTTCGGTAATATACACAACAGCATTTCAATCGAAGGCTAGTTTATTATTTTCTTATTAAATTCACTTAAATTATAGCACTTTTCCTTTGTTATCACATTTTTTCATTTAATATTCACTTTCTCTCGTTTGATACACCGCGCACCTTATCTGTGTTTTTGTGTACTACTTTATTGCGGCAACATACATACAGATATTTCCATAAATATATCCGCTTATACGTGTGGGCAGCGAGTAAGCCACAGAGCTTGTGTTTAAATTTTTGCTTGTGTAGTAAACAAAATATTAGTCAGACAAATCGGCCAAGTCTGCAATATATGAATAAAATTAACTATAAATAAATATAATTGAATTAAAAAACACATTAACTGAGTTGATTGAAATTTTATTGAGTTGGGTTTTTTGATTTTCGTGGGTAAAATACTGCCTTTACCTTTTCTATTAAGCATACCTTGGTACGTACCTTCAGCTATCTCTTTTCGGTTTTGTTTTGATTCTGTATATCCTCTAAGTCCAAAATAAGGAAAGTTTCATTCGGCTGGCTGATTCGATTTTTGAATTCGAATCAGACTACAATGAATAAGAGGATTCAGTCCACAGCAATTACACTCTTCGGCTTCAACAAGAGGACTTGAAAGCAATGTGGAGAAAAACCAGAACGGCTTATGACGACTTACTGAATTCAGATAAGTTAGCAGCCACTGGTATAGTTTCTGTTAAACAGAAATATAAGAGAGCATATGCAGTATATTTACGCTGCATGTCAGATATGGCTACACGCCAAGCGACATACGAGTACAATAAACCGGAAAATAAAACTGAAGAAAAGCCCGAATTTGAACACAGTATCCGCCTGCCTCCATGTGATACTGAAGTTTTCAAGGGCGGTTATCTGTCATGGCCAACATTTCGTGACATGTTCACGGCCGTATATATCTTGAACAAACGCCTAACACCTGTATAGAAATTGGTCCATCTGAACAATAAGACACAAGGTGAGATTAAAGATATTGTTAAAAAATGTCCGCTCACGAATGAGGGATTTGATACGGCCTGGAGAAACTTATGCGAGAGATACGAAAACAAACGTATCCTAGTAAACGCGCGACTGAGTGTGGTAGCGCGAATAAAACCCTTCAGCGCGAAATAAATAATTGCCTTTCGTCCCTACGAAGTCATAAAATTGACATTCGAACTGGGATGCAATTATCACGTACTTGTGTTTTACTAAATTGCCGGAAAGTGGGAGGATATGGAAAAATGTTTGTCCAACCGCTTCCACACACTCGAAACAGTGTCTGGGTTCATAGGGAGTTCTTCGAAAGCGCAAAAGCTGCAAAGTACGCGGAATGCCAACGAAACCCCTGCAAAGAGGCTTGGTACATATCAAGCAAATATGACTAAATTACTGTGCACAAAGTGCAAATCGAATGCCCACAGATTACGAAACTGTCCCCGTTTTCTTAAATTAACTCCGCTCCTGCATGCGGAGTCTCTTCAGACGCAGGCAACCACCAGCCCTAATCAGTATCATGCTGATAATGCTGCCTCAACTTTTAAAGAGGCACAAGAGAGACGGGAAGCTGAAAAATCTAGTTCGGCCGTAAACCGAAATGTTAAAACTGCCATGTGCATTCAAGCGCAGGTGTGCTACTAGGGACAGCTCGAGTAACCATTCATCATAATGGCACAGACATCCCAGCAAGAGCACTGATTGATTCTGGTTCAGAGTGCTCGTTTATGACAGAACGACTCAAACGCAGAATCAATTTACCGGCAAAAAGGATGCATGCTCAAGTTTCGGGCATCGCCAATGCCGTGTCCGCTCAAGTCAAGCAGGCATCCAATATTGTTCTCCGTTCACCAGTGGACCCTTGCTTCAGCTTAGCAACATCAGTGCTAATTCTAGCCAAGCTAACTGGGAATCTGCCATCCTGCCATATCGGCTATACGACTATGCAGGCATTCCCAGACTTAGTTTTGGCAGATAAAAGATTTTACATCAACGAGGAAGTTGACATCATACTTGGCGGAGACGTATATCCGCAAATTATATTGAGTGGGCTGAAAAAGAATGTACTCAGTACACTTCTCACAATCCAACCAGAAACATAGCGTCCTTTTACAGGGAAGTTGCTTTGGATAAACACCTTACATCATTCTGGGAGTTGGAAAATCTGCCCAGAAAAAAATCCCAAACACAGATGACAAGTACTGCGAAGATTTATATAGGGAAACTACGAGTCGCAGAAAGGATGGGAGATATGTCGGCTCTCTTCCATTCCGACAGGACTACCCAGATAGGAGAAATATAGGAAGCTCCCTTAGGCGGGCGTGTTCGCAATTCTTCCGGAATGAAACGCGTTTAGCAAAGAGCCCGGAATTAGGGAAATAATATATGAGGGTCCTGTCTGTATACGATACATTAGGGCATATGCGAAAAGTTAATGCCATTGTACCAGCCGATTCGGCGGAAAACTAATTTTTGCCCCATCACGCCGTAGTAAGAGTACCACCATAAAGGTACACGTCGTTTTTAATGCGTCAAGCCCAACGGCAAATGGTACAAGTTTAAATGACATTCTTCTGTCAGGCCCAGTACTACAATCAGATCTTCCAGTACTTATACTGGGATGGAGACTGTATCGGTACGTTTTCAATAGTGACATCGAAAAGATGTATAGGCAAATTTGGATGAGCGATGATCAAGTCAAATTCCAACGGATTGTTTACCGAACATCGCCTCAAGAACCCATAAGCCTTTACGAGTTGAAAACGGTCACTTTCGGGGTTAATTGTGCGCCTTATCTGGCAATTAGAACAGTTTTGCAACTAGCAGATGAAGTAGAGAGTTCTCACCGTACAGCATCTAGCATACTAAGGGAAGGCATGTACGTAGATGACGTACTAGGGGGGGTACTCACACTCGCATCGGCCATTAACGGGAGGAATGAAATTCGCCAAGTCTTACTCTCCGCTGGCTTCCCACTACGGAAATGGACTTCGAATGCTGAGGAAATTCTCAACGATATCCCAATATCGGATCGGCTGACCGAGGACTTTCTGGCATTCGAAGATACCAGCACAGGGTCACTAGAAGAAAGTGAAAAGTTGACAAAACGAGAGATTCTATCCGCCATCGCCAGATTCTTCGACCCTTTAGGATGGCTTGCACCAACGGTCATTGTGGCCAAAGTTTTGATGCAGAGCATCTGGTTAGAGGGCACCAATTGGGATGAGCCAGTTTCGTCCAATACATTGGAACGATGGCAAAACTTCAGACATCAATACCACGAAATCGACAAAATAAGGATGCCACGATGGGTAAACTTTTCAACTGAAGATGATGTCGAAATACATGGATTCTGCGATGTTCCGGAAAAGGCATACGCTGCAGCTGTCTACATGCGAGTCAAAAGGAATGATGATATCTTCGTGAATCTACTCCTTGCCAAAACCAGAGTAGCACCAGTGAAGCCAATCTCACTTCCGCGTTTGGAAATTTGCGGAGCAGTACTGTTAGCGGAGATGATGGAATCAATATTCCGAAACATCAAACTGGCACCAGTGAAACAATATCTATGGACGGATTCCACCATCGTTTTGGCATGGACAAGGAAGCCACCCTGTTCCTGGTCAACATTCGTCGCACACAGGATAACAAAAATCATCGACCTAGTCGGCAGCAAGGACTGGCTTCATGTAAACTCGGAAACGAATCCAGCATACTTAGGAAGCAGAGGACTACCGGAATCGGATTTGGTCGACAATTCTTCGTGGTGGCAGGGACATTCTTGGCTACAAGAAGACAATTCCCAATGTCAAGTACAAGAAAAAGAGTATAATACATCCGTGGAGGAAAAGAGAGCGCAGGCCTACGCAATATCGACGCAAAAAGAGATCGAGATTCTCGACCGGTTTTCGAATTTACCGAGGGCTTTGAGGGTACTATCATATGTTATGAGATTCTTTCGAAGAACTCATCCCAAGACAAAAGCTTCCTTTCAAGAAAAATCGTGCCTAATCTTATCCGATGAGATCAAGACCACGACGCAACTCTTGATTAAACGGTATCAGAAGCAACATTATGGTGAGGAATATGTCAACTTGAAGAAGTGGCAGGTAATCGATAGGAAAAGCGAGATATTGCCACTCAACCCGTTCATCGACAAAGATGATATTATTAGGGCGGGTGGTCGTCTTGGAGCGTCTCAAGACCTCGCTTATAACGAGCGCCAACCAATCATACTGCCGTACAATTGTAGGTTGACGCGTCTGACTGTACAAATGATACATAAAATCTCCCTCCATGGGGAAACCAACTAATGCTCCGTCTCATCCGCACCCAATACTGGATTCCGAATGTCAAGGACATGAATAGGGCCACCATCCACAACTGTAAAGTCTGCACCATTTATAAAAAAAGGGCGCAAACCCAACTTATGGGGACCCTTCCTTGCGAACGCAGTACGTTCACCCGCGCGTTTACCAATACCGGGGGGACTTTGCCGGGCCTTTCGACATTAAAAGTTACCGCAGTAGAGGATGTCGACTTTCAAAGGGCTACGTTTGCGTCTTTGTGTGTTTTACCACGAAAGCGATCCATCTGGAAGCGACCAGAGATCTTAGTACCACATCCTTTCAAGCGGTATTTTCGTGTTTTATCGCTAGACGAGGATGTCCGAGAAACATTTACTCTGACAATGGTACTAACTTTGTCGTAGCTTCACGATCTTTAAGATCTGAATTGAAGGCATTTATCTCGGAAGCCCGAGATACGACTATTTCCAAATATAGCCATCAAACCATGGCATGGCATTTTATTCCGGCTGGGGCTCCACATAGGGGGGGACTCTGGGGGGCGGTAGTGAAGAGCTTTAAAAGCCACTTCAAGAAGATAGCCTCGCCTCTGAAATTCACGCATGAGGAATTCCATACGCTATTGTGCCGGATTGAGGCATGCCTCAACTCGCGGCCACTTAGTCCAGCCTCAAGTGGAGCCTTTAACCCCTGGGCACTTCCTAACTGGAAGTCATCTCCTGGCTCCGGCAGAAACATGGGGTGAATGAGAGCCCTGCCTCCATTATCAATAGGTGGCAGAAGCTCAAGGCTCTTCATCAAACCTTCTGCAGGCGATGGAAAGTGGAATACTTATCCGAAATTCAAAACCGAGTGAAGTGGGAGCATCCAAAACAAAATATATGAAGGTGGGGGATGTCGTTGCTATCAAACAAGACAACTTGTCCCCGAACGAGTGGAGGCTCGGTCGAGTTACCAACGTACACCCCGGCGAAAATAACCGGGTTCGTGTCGTTGACCCTGCGACCGAAAAAGGTCAGATCAGAAGACCGGTGGGCAAGCTGATTCTGCTTCCTATGGAGGGAATGGATGACGAGAGGCCCGGTGCCCCATCTTAAACATCCACTCCCTCTCCTTCCACACCTTTCCACTCCCCGTATCCCAAAATGTTCACCCTTCACTCGCTACCCTTAACGGGGACACCAGAAAGCCTACCGCAGAAGGGCGAACCATTCTCCCAACGAAAACTAGATGCACTCGATGGCGAGGCCGTAGGAAACCTAACGCAGAAAGGCGAGCCAATCTTCCACGAAAAATGTATCTATCTGCCACGACAAGTTGGCAGCAGACGGGTCCCACCCCCGTATACATACCCCCTTCCAAACATAATTACAGGCAAATAACAAATAGAACATTTTGTTAACACCCAACAAGCAAGGTCAACTGAAAATAAAGGTTTACAAAGATTTCCTTCCAAGAAAAAAAAATCCTGATTTCACTTCTAACAACTATTTTTCGAAGTCCAAAGAAAATTACCTTTAAGTGTTTTTTAACACCAGTTACGGAAATGCTTCTTGGGCACAAGGAAAACAAAGTTCTCACTTACCCCCTCTCCGCGGCGTACCTTGCCCATACTGTTAACCCATATTGTCTAGTGGTGCGCTGGATGCTGGAGTCGTACCGCTCAAAGCCACCCTCTGTAACGCAATTGCTTACGTACCTGAAACAAACATGAGTATGTTCCAAGGGGTATCGACATCTATCTATCAAACAACAAGACATGTATACACATAACGGTGCCGACCAATACCGAGGGGGGAGATCGCTTCGAAGCAGTAAAGCAAGCCGTAAACCCTCGGAGGATTAGGCTCCAACATTCAAAGAAAAATTTTGCACAATGGCAAACAAATGTTTTTCAATACTTTTTGTAAAGAAATATTTTAACTCATTTTAGTGCATGGCATAGAAATATTTTTCAAAATCGAATATGGGAGAAAATGCATGTGTCTCACCCCAACAAGCAAAGTAAACTAAAAATAAATCTTTTAAAGGCTTTCCGAAATAAGTATTAAGCTTACAAATTTCAGTTTTTTTGTTTATAAAACGTTTGAAAATAAACGTTGTTTAATTGAAACGACACGTTATTAAAAAGCTTATTAATTTAAACCTACAAGAAAGATTATAAAGAAAGCTTTCTAAAAGTTTTTTTTTAAACTTTATTCAAACCATATTTTGTATATTAGTTAGATATTGCAATAAAATAAACCAACTTAAACGAACTATTACCAGTTTTCGGAAGTGGTTAAGATGCAGCCATGATTTTTGCTTTTTCGCCGTCATTCTCATATAAAATCTTGTTTGAAAAAATTGGAAATATTTTTAGTTGAAAAGAAAAAATCTGCCAAATAGTTTTTTCTGAATTTTTATAAAAATTTGCATTTCACTTTTCAATTGAAATTGTTGGTAACAGTTTTTTCTTGAAGTTTATAAAAAGTTTACCTGAAACTTTCAAATAAATTAAAACTGAAAAAGCCTACATATCGCTTATTGTAGCAAGTTTACTTTAAATTATTTTGAAAAACATTTACAGATTGTTGGGACGTAACGCAATCAGTGAGTTTTGAAAGTCAGTAATTGAAAAATGTTAAAAGAGTTCAAAATTAAAAAAAATATTGCAAGCTTTCCCACCGAACACACCTAACGATTGCCACATACATACTGCATTTGTTTTTGAAGTTACCGTAATATAGCTGGTGGAATTCAATTGATAGGAGTATGTATTTTTCTGTATAAAGGACCAGAGGATTGCAGATGATATGCATTCAAAGTTGAAGTATTAGCTTGCGATATCTTTAGTAGTAATAAATAATAATAAATTCTACTGCGAAAATTTCTGATCCCTGTAGCAATTAGGAATAAATTCGTATTAGTACCACTGTGCAAATAAAACGGTTTGCGTATCATGTATTTTAATATAATGCAACGTCAATATCTTTTCTTTTTCTAAATTGAAATTAAATTCAAAAAAAAAAGAACAAAGTAAAATGTATACGGGTTAAAGCAAACGACATTTGATGAAAATTTTTGGTAAGTGTTTCCTTTAGGAGACAACTTCTAAAGCACGTCCGAAATTATCTGGAAAGGTATCAAAAGACGCGTTTCGACCTGGGTAACAATAATCCGGAAGCGGATTTTCGAGTTTTTGTTTCAGTGCAATCAAAGTTGAAAATTTTCTGTCATTTTCACGTGGTTGTTGTAATCACAGATTAAGGTGTACCGAAAAGTGCAAAAGGTGTGTTCTGCGCAGAAATACTGTGGACCGCGTAGCCGGTGTTGGACCAACTAAGGGTTATTTTTTTGAAGTGCGACTCAAACATTCAATCGAATTTTCAAATAAGCATGTTTGTTTTTTTAGTTTGGCTACTTGGCTCCCTGTTGCACTGTTCTTTATATCAGCTAATAGTTGTGCGCCAACAAACTAAAATTTAATGGTCATTTATGATGCTGCTGCGAACTTACCTTTTCCATAATCTGGTCAAACACAAAAATCCCAATTTAAAGGGCTAAATGAAGGCAGCGTTTTTAATTGCTACTATTTTTCTTGTGTGTACTGACCGTTGTCGTCGACGACCAGAAGTCCTCGCTTTTCCCAAAACTAAAAATGCACTCGGTATGGATGAACTAAAAGAAGCAAAAATTGGACAATTATGTGCAGCAGTTTATAATGAAGGTCAAGCACTTCACCGTGCGCGCATACTGGGTCCTGTCAAGAGTGAGAGTGGTACGAAGCCGCAATACCGTGTGATATTCCTTGAATTTGGAACCATAGCCAATACAGATGATGTACGCATTTTACCACACGATTTGCCAGCTTTGCAAGAATTCGCTAGGCATTGCCAATTAGCGGGTGTTGCCGAGGAGATCGATGCAAATAAAATCGATGTCGCAGTTGAAGCTTTTTTACAGCTTGTGGATGAGTGTGAAACTTTAGTAAACAGCTACAATGCAACACTCCCTCCAGTAAAATTATATACAGTTAGTAGTGGCAAAGATTTGGGCGAAAGATTACATTCTTTAATTGCAAGTCATAGCGCGAATGTCATTGAATATGGAATTGGTGGCAAAAGCGCTTACTAAATCAGATGCTGAAAATTAAATTTGCTAAGCAGTGCTGAAGTAGGTTGGGTATGTACGAGAAGGTATTAGCTGTTTTATTATTGGCTCCCTTCGCCTTCTTGTTGGCAGTGGGCGATGAAATTGTACTGGAGCTAGAGCCGCCACTATTGCCGGTATGACTATTTGTGGAATGTGCCTCGATTTTTGTGTGAGACTCTTTAGAGTTAATTGATGAATGGTTATTATTCGCTTTTGTATTATTGCAACCAGCACCTGAGCCAGCATTTCGTCTCTGCCTTGCCATGTTGTTTGTATGTATTCGGTCGAAAGGAGCTTTATCAATGTTTTTATTTTATCGTTAATCACTTAGCGCTGCTCTATTAGAAAAGAAAGAAAACCATTAATATTTGCATGCAATTAATTGATACATACTCGTATATGCATATACACATAAAATGTGTCTCAAAGCATGCGCCGGCCGCCACAGCGTTTGAGACATATTTTGTGGTTAAGTACACTGTGCTGCTACCGAAACGATACAGATTTTCGGGCAGCGCTAATAAATACTTTCCAACGACGCCCATTGTCCAAGCGCTGGCAGGCGATCCTCCACAGCAGCATCTCCATTTGTCCATGTGCATCTGAAAAAGAAAAAATTACGTTAAGTACATTTAAAAAAAAAATAAAAATATACAATTTCAGTTACCTCTGCTACTGCTGCTGACCCACGCGTTCCGGAAACAAGAAAATTATGAATTGTTCCAATTCAATGAATTTTCTTTGTTTCTTTTATGCACATATATGTATGTGTGCAAATAATCAACCACCACTCCATGCTACTCTCATTGACTCGCAAAATTTGCGAGTATATGTACATATATATGTATATATGTATAATTTTACCACCACGCTAGTGATGCTATATTTTTGGTCAACGGGTACCGAAAACCCGTTGTGCCAAAATCGGTACCATTCACTGCGGGGTCAATACGGTGACGAAATCTACGTTCGTACCCGATCGGCTGGGATGCCGATTGTATTAAAATACAAAGTAATAATGTTGAATAAATTTTCAAACAAAAAATTAGGAAAAATTGTTTTTTCGAGCTAAGAAACAACTTTTTTGTTATTCATTTTTCTCGGGGTTTTGTTTGTTTTCGGAGGGGGCAGGACTGTTTTGCCCACAAAACAACAAAAAATGAAATAAACCCGAACATTCACCACATTCACACTCTCTACCCAGCTCGGTACCGAAACCAAGTACCGAAAATGTCACTGTGTGCACGCCACTTATGACGGCGACCAGGCAAGTGAGAATAAGAAATAAATCTCTTCGTGAGGGCCAGTGGCGAAACGAAATACAAGGCGATCAAAGCAATCAACTTGTCGCTACCGTGCCGTGCGGGAAAACAAATAACTAATTTCAGTAGAATAATAGAATATGACTAGACATATAAGTGGGCATTATTACTATTGCCGTTGAAATTTATAACCTCCGAACAAGGTCGCTCGCCACCCACGTATACGGGCTCCCGTATAAATATTCACAAAGTGTTTTGTTTCTTTTCTTTTTCGGTTATCTTCAGTATGACTCGCTACGCCTCCCTCCGCAAACGGGCCGAACGTCTAGCCGCCCGGTATACGAAGCCATGCCCGCTGTGTGGTGAAAGCCACCCTTTGCGTTCGTGCGCCCGATACCAGGGGGTGGCGCCCCTGCAGCGCCTTAAGGAAGTAATCCGGGCGGGCGATAGCTGCCTATCGACGGTCCATTGTGCCAGTGAGTGCACTAGCGACGCCAGGTGCCGGCGATGTGGTGGAAAACACCACACCACCCTCCATCTGCCAATGGACGCCCCACAATACGCGCCAATGGACGATCCAACACGCGCTCCTACACCCTACAAGAGCTGGGCACAACAAGTGGAAGAGGCCGAACAAGAAGTAGCGTCACGAACAAGAAGAAGCGGACGCAATCGAAGAGGTGCTCTCACTCCATGCGTCGGAGACCGCTTAGACGCCAGAAGACGACGAAATTGCCGAGCCGGGATCGGACCCAATGCCGTTCCGACCCCTGTTAGCCCACGAGCGGCGCTACCGCAAACGCGACATCGCGCGCTCACCACAACGCAACACCCGCAACGTCGGACATCATAGCAATACGTCCAACCGTACTCCACGACGCGCCAATTGAAATAGCGGCAAACGTTGACTGGCCACTCAGCCGCGCCAGCGACGTCTCACCCACAATCGCCGCACATCTACCGACGAGCGTAGGCTGGCCCTACAGCCGGGCCAGCCACCACCCTTTACTGGTTTCCGCGACGGTCTCAGCCGCGCTCTCGCCCGGGTGGGTCCACCGCTACGCCCCATGATTGCTCTTGCGCCAACCGCGGTCGTGAAACGCTTCTCGATGTATGCTCCCCTCGCACAGTCATCGACCGCGCGCTGGCGGAAGAGCTGGGTTGCACACCACCCACTCGGAATAACAAAGCTGTCATCGCCCACGCATTGTGCGTGAAACCATGAAAAATGCGACAGTGGTGTTTCCGTGGAGCGGCCGTGTCTCGAAAGCACCGCGGTCGATTTGTGATTAAGCAAATGAAATAAGAAAACCAGAATTCTTGTTATAATAAATATGGCCGTTTATTTTGTAGAAAAATACAATTTTACCCCTTTGAATATATTGAAGCGATGAGAAATCCTGGGGTGGACGTGATGTGGTTGTGTCGACTGTCGCTGAAAAAGCAGAAGGTTTTCCAATCGAGGACAACCGTTGAACCCGAAAATTATCTTCCGGTTTTGAGGGGAGGTGAACCCACACATGCACACCCACATGCATATATATGTGTGCTGACAAAACACAAATATGCATGCATGCACTCACAGGTGGGTGGCTTGGTGTTAGTGATTGCAAGGGCGCTAAAAAGGCATTATGGTGGTACATTTTTTTTAGGAATTTAGGCATCTCGCCTAAACACCCTCTGAGAATCGTTATCAAGTTTTTCTGACAGAAGTCGAAGAAAGTGGTAATCTAAACAGGGTTGTACACAATGTATCTAATACAGGGCAAGTATTTGGAATGATGGGGTTTGGTATAGACAAGTAAGAGTTTAGAGTGACTCGCCTTCTTCGTCGTTCATTATAATTTGACGAAGATGATACTCAGATGAATAAGAAGACATCCTGGAGCAGGTTTGCCAGCGGTGTAACCCAGTCTATAAAAATTAGTCATATGTTGTTCTTATTTTTGGTTTTAATTTCCATGGTATTGATTCTCAAGTTTCCTCAAATTGTCTATGTTTCTACGATAAAGCTTTCATTTCTATTGGAACCGTTCTACGGGTGTTATTGATCGTCTTTTTCGGACGGAATTTTGCTACCGAATTTTGGCTCACATACTTCGAACTCTTTTGAAGCAACCTGTTGAATTAAACTCTTTCGTATATCTTATAAGATTTGGAATAAGCCTCCATTCTATTGGAATTTTCTTTTTTTGGTTCAATTAAGATCGAATACACTTATATTGAGGAACCAATTCTTTTAGTGAATTATTTTCAGTGATTCAAAATTAAAAAAAAGAATCATTGTTAGTGTAAATTTCTACTTCGTCCCTGAGCTTCATGCCGAACGGCTTTTGATTTAACCTTTCATATAAAACTCAGGCACATTCATAGGAATGGAATTTATATGTGGGGGCATAGGGGAGTGCTATGAAATTTTTTTTTTTTTATTCAAAGCTTAATATTGTATCTGTGCCTATATTTAAGGGCAAAATAATAAAAAAGGGTCTACAAAGGTAAATAGATTGCGCAGCCCTGGCTAAGACAAACGCTTCAATTTTAAAACAATTTTTTTGTAGGTAACAAAATATGTATGTAGTATGTATGTTTTATAACTGGTTCAAATACTGCCAATACTGCTTAGCCATGGCCGGGCCCCCTAAGACTTCCGAGCCCCAGGGCAATTTCTCCGGTTGCCCCCCCCCCCCCCCCTCTCGGCAAAACTGTTCCTGGTACTTCCGATATAATATCTTGTTGAAAATGCTAGGTGAAGAAAGCGACGACTAGGCAGGGCGAATCATCGCTAACACAACAACGAATTGTTATTCATCTCATCAAGTTACAATACTCAGGAACTATACTACAGTTCATAAACTAATCGTAAGACCAAACGTTTGAGAAGGTCGGCATTTTGTTGCGGCGGCCTGTATTTACACATGGCCAATTGTGTTAAAAATGCAAGAATCTAAATGTAAGCAACCCATAAACAAACATCCACGAAAGTAACTTTTGTATATTGAGTAAATAAAATTTTTTTTATATTTTTTTTACGAGCTGTGCATTTTTCTACAGAAAGAGCAAACTTAAACGATTTAGCCTGACGAAAAGCAGTGGGTATTCTCGAAATAGTATTAAGACTTAACCTGTAATGTTTGTTGCTTTAAATTTTTCCTAAAAGAATCAAAAATAAGAATTATTATCAACTGGCCTTGAGCTCGTAAAACTTACAAAAATATGTACAATGAACCGACCGTAAAAGCCAATAATAAAACACATTGGCCAGGGAGCACGGGTATGTACAATAACCATCTTCTAAAAATAGAAAAGAGATTGTACAAAAACAAAAAGTTGATAATGCAGATGAGAGTAAGAAATGAAGGAAAAATGTATTTAAACAGCTTGCAAACTACACTCAGCATAGCCTATGGGCTAGGCAGCTGCGTTGCAATCGCAAGTTCCCGGGATTGATTCACGGCACGGTTCGATACCTCGGACAAACATAAAGCTGCAACTGTGTTCGCCGCACTCGACCACATGGTAATTGGTCAACTCTGCGAGGTGATTGCGTCTATGCCCCTGCAGGATAGATTCGAGTTCGTCAGAGCCAAAATAATCGAGCACTTTGCCGAAAGCGAGCAACGGCGCCTAAATCGACTCCTCTCCGAACACTCTCTCGGAGATAAGAAACCATCCGAATTATATTTCGAGATGAAACTTGTTGCCGGAAGCACATTAGGGGAAGCTGGCCTAAAAAGTCTCTGGACGAAACGACTCCCAGAATTTGCACAGCCAGTTGTGGTTGCCCCGTCGGGTACTGCCGCTGAGCTTACAAGAGTCGCAGACTCGATTATCCACGCAATTGCCCCACATCATGTTAAGCGAGTGGAAACAGGAATTACCAGCGAAATAAACCAGCTACGTTCTACCATTGAAGATCTCGGTAAGCGACTCGATAGATTCTCGGTACGATCGCGTTCTCGCAGTTGCCAGCGATCATTCGGTAAGTTTCAACCCAAACGAACAAACCGACCAGAAGTAAGTAATGCTGATACATTAGCTAGCAACCAGTGTTGGTACCACCAGAAGTACGACACAAACGCTCGTAAGTGCCGCAGTCCATAACAATCACAAACACAATGTAGAGAAATTAAATACATTTATGATCGATGAGGCTTTCAGTGAAATTTTTAACGATTTTCCAGATATTAGCATGTTGACACCGGGTGGCGCAAGGCCCAATTCAAAAACTGATCATCGAATTCAAACGACAGAACAGCCAGTGTTCTGAAGACCACGACACCTTGTTGTAGATATATATGACAACCCATGTGCTGAAATATGTAGACACCACATATTTTCCCCCATATTCATAAATAAAACAGCTCTGATAATTGAAAATTTTACTGAAGCGGTCATTTTTAAAAGACACAAAGGCCCTAATCAAATTATATCGAAATTATTCACTGAAAACAAAATAAATTCTAGATCTTGGGCAAATTGTGCCGGTCTTTGTTAAATGACAACACAAATTTTATGTTTTATTTAAAACAATAATCATGAATTACAATAAATTTTCTCACTTTTGCCAACATAAACAAATATTAACTTACATTAAATATGAACTTCTAACCATTAAAAAACACACAAAATGTTTTTAAACACAAACATTTTGACTCGCTCTACTTTTCGGCATACTTATTTTGTTATTATTGTTGCTGTGTAAGCGCTGTTTATGCCATTTACATCCTCCTAAAAGTTAATCGCTTTCCTCAGCTGTTGTTAAAAGCGCAGACTTTCCAATATCATTCTTCTTAGTTATTTTATTTTTATGTGCAGAATTCCTATGTTTGCGAAATATGTGGTATGAGAGGTGTTGGGCTGATGCTGTTGTAATCAAACAATTTTTTTTATTCAATTTCATGTTCGTGTCTTATTGTGCCTAGTCATATATGTAATACTTCTATATTTCTAGCACGCTATGCTCTCGCTATGCAGCGAAACTCAATTTTTGCGGTTATATTGTATACGTGTATTTTTCTTATCTATAAAAATATACTGAAAAGTAAAATCCTTACAGAAGCGGTTCAAGTTTATATACATAAATTCAATAATTTTATAAAAAAATCCTATCTTATTTTATCCAAATATAGTACTGTATAAAACCTGCTTTATGTCGCCTTTGGGGCAATATACCTCCACGGGAATTAAGGATATGCTTCTCTTTTTCTCCGTTTGAGTTTTGGTTGTATTTGGTGTTACTAATCCTTCTCTAAATTTAAGGGTTATACATGTTTTGACTCCAAACGGTAGCTGCTAAGGAAGATGGAATTTTGATAAAATCTCTCCTACGCAGAAATACACTGGGAGATTTTCCGCGTGGCGACCCTGCTTCGAAGAACACGTTGATGTTACAAGTCCCGAAATTACACCTAGAATCTTTAGAACATACCGCCGGCCGATATTGAAAAAAAGCTTTGTCGATAAATGGCAATTGAAATTTGTACTACACAACCACAAGAATCAGTGGCACCAAGCACTAATATCGAAGTGGATGAACTACAATCGCCATTCTTCAGTCCATTCTTATGTTATGTCACCATGTCTAAATCTTATAAATAACAAGTAAGGAAGTCTAAGTTCAGGTGGAACCGAACATTATATACTTAGTAGTGATCTGTTATGGCATACTAATTTACGCAGGTCTATTTTAATACATTTCAGCTCGTATTATAAAGCCAGCCGATTGTTTTCAATAAAAACACTTCTGTCATGAATTTTGAAGGGTATATTAATTTTTAAAAAATTTATAAATGTATTGCGCGATGTACAACATGTATATCACCATAAACCTCCTGAGAGATTTTTGCACCGAGCTTCCCTTCCAAATTGAATTTTCTCCTACAAATTGGCGGGACCTACAGATTTTTGCCGACTTCGAACGGTATCTACAAAGGAGATGAATTTTTGCTGAGAAGCTTTCCATGGCAGAAAGACACTCGGAGAGTTTGCCAAACCACTGCCGAGGGGCGACCCTGTTTTGAAAAACTTTTTCAAGCCACCTTGGACCTTCGGTTTGGTGGGCCGGCAACACTACCGCAGCACCACGGCGGCCACCATTAATTTATTTGTATATAAATAGCTTCCCTACAACAACTTCTAACCAAGTTTTTTCAAAATACCAATACATGCATATTTTATGTTAGAAGAATTTGCGTTCAAATAGACAGACGGACGGAGAGAGGGCTATTGCTAAATTGACTCAGCTCATCGTCCTTATTATTTCAGTTTGCTTACTGAAGGGCCCATCTATTCTTCTTCTCATACTTACAAACATTTCATGTTCGTTAAAGGCATGTAAATCAAAAAAGGTATATAACTTGTAGCATGCAACGTTTTGTAGAAAGCACAGTGTATGCGAAAAGTAGGGGGCGGGCGCACGTCTATAATCCGGCTCTGGCTCGTCGGCTAACGGGGTGGTGTTCTTGCTCCTACCCTTCGGGGTTCGCTTACTACTACAGAATAATTACTTTAATTAACGTGCTGGATAAAAACAAAAAAAAATCGAAAGAAAACGGGATACCTACGTTGGCTCTTGATGTCGCTTGGGTTTCCGAACGGGGTATGTTGCATGGTGTTGTTGCAACGATCGCCCTCCCTACCATGATTTCCAGAAAGAATCCAACAAAACAAAACAAACCTGAAAATCCCTAAAACTTACCACACTTAGCTACTATCAGGCATGGGAACCATAAAATAAAAAAATTAGCAGATCATTTTAAATTTCACAATATTTATTCAGCTAATAATATTAACAGAAATCATGTTCATATTAAACTATCTCACCTAAGTGGTGATTTATCATCAAAAAAAAATTTACTTCCTCTTATCACTAACTATTCCCAGAAAAACTTATACCAAAATTGAAAGATTGTAATTCAGACCAAAATTTATAACTGCTGTACTATCGAAACCATTATTGTACGATGTGCCATTTACCTTTTTTTTTTTTGTGTTGATTTTAACTTTAAAGCTAACAGAATCTTGAACTTTGATTTTAACTTTAGTTTCGAATTTAAAATTTACGATAACTTTGCATTATTACTGAAGAGAAACAATAATATGTATTTTCGACAGGTTTTCTTGTTATGAATATGGCAACGCTAAGTTTAGTTCGGAAAACTTTAAAGAAAGAGATATCAACTATAAATATATGCACCCACTCATAAATATATGTGGCCACTCATCACACTAACACAAAAGAAAAGTAGGGAGATGGTAGAAACAACAAAAACAAGGTTGACTTACCGTTTCGGCTCCAACGTCGAAATATCTTTCAACTGCGGACCTGAAATTAAATTTTTTATGCACAGTGGGGGACTTATCTCGGCCAACACAATTGTTGTTGTCTCTCTATTTGGGATAATAGTTATATCTCATTGATATCACTTTGGTACATCACATTTCCTAACCTTACCGAAGGTATGTAAATTTATCGCACGTGAGAAATCCCATGCGATTTCTATTTCTTCATTATAACTTTTTATAATGAGTGTCATTAATAGTGCAAAGTGTCGCTAAAGTGGCATTTTTATGACTAACCTAAATTACTTTTACGGCACTTAGGCTCAAATTTAACCTTTTGTTCATCAAGTTACACTTGTTTCAAAAATATGTATAATATTAACAAAACTTTACTTTAGACGAAATTATTTAACTAATTATTTGTTTATTTAAAACATTATTGGGGAAAGTTTAGGCTTTCCAAAATTTAACCTAACGACTATATTTAATAAGCATTTTTATTTATTAATTTCTCACGTATATGTGGATCGATATAAACGCGGGATTCTCCGGCATGTCAGGATCCGATGTTGAATTGGAAAACTGGTAGATCTGGAGCAAGTCGTCCTCGGTAGCTGATGCAAAAAAAAATCTCAGGATCTGGGGAATTTTACCCATATTTAGGCTTCGATACGGTTTTCGAGTTTCGAGAAATTTTAATCAAACGTTCGAGGGATTGCAAAATTAAAATGTACTTCGCAAATAAACCCCGAATTATAGCATGTATTCCAATGCTACTTTAGTACACCGATTTTGACAAAAACCACTATAGACATACTGTAGTCGTACGTTCAAACTTTACGACCTTTTTTATTCACTCCGAGTCACGATGTTCACTTCTCAGCTCTCAAGCTCCAACTGCCATCAACTTAGCTTAGCCGTAAAAATTACGGATTTTTTTTCTTTTTTTTTTTTTTTTTTGCATAGTCATCGCTGATGGCGTGATTTTCTTAAAGATCAAAAGGGTAATAGGATAAATGTCAGTGTAATCCATCTTATTGTTTACAGCAAATGTCTAATGTTCTAACTTAGCAAAGGGCAAAACCGGAAGTTCGAATTTACGATATAAACTAAATTTGAAAAGTATACAAAGACAAATCCACTTATAATATGAAATAAATTAAGTAGAAAAATGCTAAATATATTAACAAATATATAAATATATATATTGTATTAGAGCGATAACGTAAATATGATCAGATACGTCTAAATATACCTTATTTTATAACTATGATGCAAAGTATTAAATAATCTATTTTAGGGTGTCCATTTAGGTATGACTACTTTTTATAGAAAAATCGAAAAATGTTAGTTGGATGGGTTATTAAGTCCTCTATTAACGAAGGTTTGCCTGACAAGGTACTAACAGTATGAAATGGGGCATGAAAATGGTAATTTGGCTACAAGCGCCACTACAAACTTCCCTGTTGTGGTAGGGTATTAACAACTTGCCCGGATATTTTACTTGTGCGTTATCCGATTTGCTTAATTTTTGGCAAGAGTACACTACATACTATTAAGAAGTAGATGACCAATTTTTATTGAAATATCTTACACAAAATTTTTATTCGGTTGAGTTTTTCTTAAAAACTTATTATGTGTGTAAGATCTTATTGATATAGTTATAAAAATATCGCGTTTTACATTTTACAAACAAATTTTTTCAGAAATATGTCAAAAAACTGGTCGTGGCCGTTGCCCGATTTTGCCCATTTTTACAACAAATAATTACCTTTTTATGTAGAACATATTCGTTGCGATAAATCAATTTTTGCCGGCGTTATGGCATAAAAATTTTTGTGGAATAATCCACTATAAAAAGGGCAGGGCCACGCCCATTTTCAACAATTTATATTTTTCGACTTTCTTCGTTGACAGACACTTCGAAAGTGAAATACAAATGATATAAAGCATTTGTACGCAAGGTTATTGCCTATTAAATATATCTATGATCCTTTTCAAAATGTTTCGTATAAAAGTGGGCGTGGTTCTTGTATTATTATAAATGTGTGTGCTAAATTTCAATTCGATATCTTGAACGGTTTTTGATTTATATTATTTCTAATTTTTACTTTCTTGAAAAATTAATTTTCTGGCTTAACATTGATGTACGAGTACACACCAAATTTAATCGTTATAAGTGTATCATGTAGTGATTAATCACTTTTTTTGTGTTTTCGAAAATACTCTATATATAAAAAGTGGACGTGGCTGTCATCCGATTTCGCCCATGTTAAATAGCGCTCGGAGATGAGTGCCAATGAACCTGCATACCAATGTTCATTAAGATATTTCAAAATTTGCTCAAGTTATCGTGCTAACAGACGGACGGACGGACGGAAAAAATGGCTTCATCTCTGTCTTTTTACCTCCTGAACATTTGATATATATAAGTCAATATCTATCTCGATCCGTTTATGCCGTTACATACCATCGTTACGCGACTAAAGTTAATATCCCTTGTGTGCGTAGTACTACTAGGTATTAAAAAGAATGTGTGTCTGCGTGTCTGTGTGTCCTTTATGGCGTCCAAAGTAATCAACCCATTTTTATGAAATTTTCACGGTATATTCTTGGGATCACTGGTATAAGCATAGGCTATATATAGCTTTGGAAAAGTGGGCGGTACCACTCCCCCAGCTACATAAAATTTCAATTCGCCATAACTCTGAACGTATTTGGCCTAAATCAATGATATTTGGATATATGTGTCCTTTAGTCAAGATTTACATTATTCTGGCAACGCCACGCTCATATTTTTGTGTTTTGTTTGTTCTTCATTAATGTCCAAAGTTTACAGTCCATCTCTATGAAACTTTGACGTTAAGTTCAGAAGTTCGCTGGGTACGTCATAGGATAGATATGGTTCTGGAAAAGTGGGCGGTGCCACACCCCCAGGCTGTATATAGTTTCAGTTTGTCATAACTCTGACCGTATTTGGTTTAAATTAATCATATTTGGATATTGTGTCCTTGAGTCAAGATTGACATAATTTTGGAAAAGTGGGAGGTGCCACGTCCACATCTTTTGTGTTTTGTTTGTTCTTCTTTAATGTCCAAAGTTTTATTCGATATCAATGAAACTTTCACGATAGGTTCAGAAGTTCGCTGGGTACGTCATAGGCTATATATGGTTTTGGAAAAGTGGGCAGAGTCACGCCCCCAGGCTATATAAAATTTCACTTGATCATAATCCTTTAGTCAAGATTTACATAATTTTGGAAAAGTGGGAGGTTCCACTACCACATTTTTTGTGTTTTGTTTGTTCTTCTTTAATGTCCAAAGTTTATAGTCGATCTCTATGAAACTTTCAGTCTAGGTCCATACGTTCACTGGGTACTGCACAAGCCACATATAGTTTTTGGAAAAGTGGGCGGTGCCTCAGGCTACATAAAATTTCACTTGGTCATAACTCTGAAAGTATTTGGTTTAAATTAATGATAGTTGGAAATATGTGGCCTTTAGTCAAGATTTACATCATTTTGGAGAAGTGGGCGGTTCCACGCCCTCACATTTTTGTATTTGTTTATGCCCCATATATGTCCAAAGTTTAGAGAAGATCCCTATGAAATTTTCACGATAGGTTCAGCAGTTCGGTGGGTACAACATCGGCTATACATACCCATATTTTTATAGCTAGTAGTGCTACGCACACAAGGTACGAGGTATGTTCAAAAAGTATCGCGAATTTTGAATTTTCGCTGGTTACGTATATTCGAATTTCGAATTTTTTGTGGCGTTATGTTGGTACTCATGTCTCTCACTTATGCCGACAAGCTCGGCCATTTTGAATGTTCAGTTAATTGTTGACAGCTGCTTTGCTTGCACGTGTTTTGGATCGTCTTCGATTTTTACGCGAAATTCGTACGAAAATTGCTCAGTTGTGACCAAAAACAGCATCGCATGAACATTGCTAATGAGATGTTAAACTCTGTCCGCGACGACCCAAATTTGCTCCAGAGGGTCATAACTGGTGACGAATCGTGGGTTTATGGTTATGACGTGGAAACCAAAGCTCAATCATCTCAATGGAAGCTGCCGCACGAACCAAGACCGAAAAAAGCGCGCCAAGTTCGGTCGAATGTGAAAGTTTTGCTGACAGTTTTCTTCGATTGCAGGGGCGTGGTGCATTATCAGTTCTTGCCACAGGGAAGAACGGTCAATAAGGAATATTACCTGCAAGTTATGCACAATTTGCGCAAAGCAATCCGCCAGAAACGCCCGGATTTGTGGAAGAACAAAAATTGGCTTTTGCACCACGATAACGCCCCTGCTCACGCATCGTTGCTTGTGCGCGACTTTTTGGCCAAAAACAACACACTAATGATGCCGCAGCCACCGTATTCCCAGATCTGGCCCCCTGTGACTTTTTCTTGTTCCCTAAACTGAAGAGGCCCATGAAAGGACGACGTTTCGCTTCTATTGACGAGATAAAGACGGCATCGAAGGAGGAGCTGAACAAGATACAAAAAAATGATTTTTTGAAGTGCTTCGAAGATTGGAAACACCGTTGGCACAAGTGTATAATATCTCATGGGGATTACTTTGAAGGGGACAAAATAGATATTCATGAATAAATGAATAATTTTTGAAAAAACACAAAATTCGCGATACTTTTTGAACACACCTCGTATATTAACTTTAGTCGCCTAACGGCAGTACGTAACGGCATAAACGGATCGAGATAGATATTGTCTTATATATATCAAAATGTTCAGGATGAAAAGAGAAATTGATTAAGCCATGTCCGTCCGTCCGTCCGTCCGTCCGTCCGTCCGTCTGTGAACAAGATAACTTGAGTAAATTTTGAGATATCTTAATGAAATTTGGTATACGGGTTCCTTGGTACTCACCTCCGAGCGCTATTTAAAATGGGCGAAGTTGGACTATAGCCACTCCCAATTTATATATATAGAATACTTTCGAAAACACTAAAAAAGTGATTACTCAGTACATAATATAGGATAAAATTGTGTGAATACATTGAGATTGAGGAGTAAAATAAATTTTTCAAGAAATTTTCGAAAATGGCGGTGCCCGCCCACTTTTGATTAAGTCAAATTTAAAAATAATATTAATCATAAATCAAAAACCGCTCAAGATATCGAAACGAAATTCAGCACGCAGGTTTCCAGGTATGCAAGGAATGTTCCAGGAAAAAATGGGCGGGGTTGGTTAAGGTCTACGCCCACTTTTATATGAAAGATTTTGAAGAAGATCGTAGATATATTAAATAGGCAATAACTTTGCGTAAAATTGCTGTACATCATTTATATTTCACTTTTTAAGTTTCCGTAAACAAAGAAATCCAAAAAATAAAATTTTCGAAAATGGGAGTGGCCCCGCCCTTTTTATAGTAGACTATTACACAAAACTTTTTATGCCATAACTCCGCCAAAAATTTATTTGTCGAAACGAAATTTGGTGATAATGTTCTATATAAATTTTTCCTTTTCAAATAAAGGGTGTTTTTTTTGAGGGGTATAGAACTTCGAATTGAAATAAAACACAAGAAAATCGTTTTAAGGTCCATCAATTTGGCTTTATTGGAAGGATAATTTTATGCCATTAATGTTTAAATATGATTTCGGGCATGTGGCCGCCGCGGCTGGCTCGAATAAAGCCAATTCTACAGGTCCCATTTTCAACCACTTTTTCGAGCATATGGGGCCGTATGTCGGCAATAACGCCACGAATGTTGGCTTCCAATTCCCCTAACGTTTCTGGTTTGTTGGTGTAGACGAGCGACTTCACATATCCCCAAAGAAAATAATCCAATGGTGTCAAATCACACGACCTTGGTGGTCAATTGACAGGTCCATTCCGCGAAATTATGCGCTCATCGAATGTTTCCTTCAATAAATCGATTGTGACGTGCGCTGTGTGGCATGTAGCGCCGTCTTGTTGGAACCACAACTCATCCACATTCATGCCATCCAATTCGGGAACAAAATAGTCGGTTATCATGGCTCTATACCGGTCTCCATTAACGGTAGCTGCCTCTCCAGCATTATTGCGGAAGAAGTATGGCCCAATGACTCCACCAGCCCATAGAGCACACCAAACAGTCAGTTTTTGTGGATGTAATGGCGTTTCAAGGGTCTCATGTGGATTCTCTTCACTCCAAATGCGGCAATTTTGCTTGTTGACGTAGCGATTCAACCAAAAATGAGCCTCATCACTGAACAAAATTTTGCGATGAAAATCAGCATCGAAATCAATCTCATTTTCGGCCCATACACCAAAATCACGACGCATTGCATGGTCTCGCGGCTTTAATTCTTGCACAAGCTGGATCTTGTAAGGTCGCAAGCCAAGATCTTTGCGCAAAATCTTCCATAAAGTTGATGGGCAAAGCTCCAATTGCTGTGCACGGTGGCGAATCGATTCATTCGGGTCCTCTTCAACACTTTGCTCTACAGCGGCAATTGTTTCTTCGGTGCGCACTGTTCGACGTCTCTGCGGATGCGTATTATCACATAGAGTAAACGTAGTGCGAAAACGATCCATGGTTAACCGAATTAATTGCTCTGATGGACGATTATGTCGACCATAAAATGGACGGAGCTCACGGTAAACTTCGCGAACTGAACCATTATTTTCGAAATAAATTTGCACGATTTGCAAGCGTTTTTCTTTTGTCAACCTGTTCATGATGAAATGGCAAACCAAACTGAACACAAATGACATTAGAGTTGCCAGATTTGACCACAAAATGCCAGTTTTATCTCTATTCGAAAAACAAACCTGTAAAAAAAACACCCTGTATAAAGGTTTTAACATAGTTCTGAAAATTTTTTTTTGTCAAATTTAAAAAGCGATGTTTCTACAACTAAGCAAGTTATATCAATCACATTTTGCACACATAATAAGCTTTTTAAGAAAAACTCGGCCGCAAAAAAAATGTTTCGATTTTGAAGAAGTAGGCGTGCGCCGACCACTTTTCAGCATAAAATGTCTGCTATTTTCAAAGGCAATCGCTTATAATGCAATTTGATATTTCAATGAAAATTGGTCAGCTACTTCCCAGTAGTATGTATTATACTCCTGCCAAAAACTAGCCAAATCGGGAAACACACAAGCAAAATATTCGGGCACGTAGTTTATAGCCCACTGCAATAGCGAAGTTATATATCTTTTTTGATTTTCATACCTTTCATAAACATTAAATGTATGTATGTAAGTATGAGAACAAGAAAAGAAAAGTTCACTAAAATGATCAGAACGATGAGCGGAGTCGATTTAACCATGCCCGTCTCTCCGTCCGTCTGTCTGTCTGTCCGTCTGTCTATTTGAAGGCAAACTAGTCTCTCAGTTTTACAAAAGAATGCTGAAATTCGTTGTTTGCTTTCGCCATTTTATAATATACTAGAAAACCCGGTAGACGTTGTTTTGACGTTTTGACATAGAACACATCTATATATAAAATGTCATTAACTTGAACCAAATAAACTCCTAACTATACCTAACTGCAGCTTTATATAACAAAACATAAAATATGTGGGCGCGGCAACGCCCACTTTAGAAAAATTGTGTAGATATTGACTAAGTGACACATATATCCAAATTTCATTAATTTAGACCAATAAAGTTCGGAGTTATGACCAATTGAAACTTTATATAGGCTGGGAGCGTGGCTCCGCCTACTTTTCCAAAACTATATGTTGTCTATGCTGTACCCAGTGAAACAAAATATATATTGTGAAAATTTCATAAAGATCGCTTGAATTCTTTGGCGCTTATAAAAGACACACATTTTTTATACCTAGTATTGCTACGCACACAAGGTATATTACTTCATTCGGCATAAACGAATTAAGATACATATTTATTAATGTATATCAAAACGTTCAGGATGAAAAGTAAAATATCCGGGCAAGTAGTTAATACCCCACTGCAAAAGCGAAGTTGTATATCCTTTTTGATATTCATACCTTTCATGAACATGAAATGTTTGTACGTATACTGAAACGATCAGGAGGATGAGCTGAGTCAATGTAGCCATGTCCGTCTCTCGATACGTCTATCTGTCTGTCCGTCTGTCTTTTTTACGGCAAATACGAACTGAAAGTATTAAAATAGACATGCGTAAATTGGGATGACATAATAGATCACTACTAGGTATATAATGTTCGGTTCCACCCGAACTTAGACTTCCTTACTTGTTTAAATTTTTTTTTGTCATACATTCATGTCCAAAGTTTATTGTTGATCCCAATGGAACTTTCACAGTGGGTTCAGGGGTTCGCTGGGGATGACAGAGGCCATATATAGCTTTTGGAAAAGCCCACAGGGTATTTGAAGTAGCAATTTGGCAGAATTTATTTGGTTCAAGTTAATGATATTTTATATATAGATATGTTTTCTATTCATCAAAAAAACCTTGGAAACAGAAAGCGATATCAGGATCAAATAAAAGTTAATTCGATATATCTTCTGAGCTATGGATATATCAGTACCCGTAGAGGAAATGGGAGAAGAAAGGGAATATGAATAGAAATTTCAGATATAGAGGAGGTGTTAAAGGAAAATTAAGAGGGTAAAGGGTGGGGGAAAAGCAAAAGTTAAAAGAAAAAGGAGGAGAAAAAGAGGTGAAAAGTGGGGAGGGAAAAGAGTACAGTTTGTTAAATGTAGGCGAGTAAAATTTTAGGCAGAACAATGTCTGCCTGGTATGCTAGTACACATTGAAAGCTTAGTGTCAAGAAACATGGAAAAATGGTTACCAAGGTTACTTTAAAATAATTACTCTCAAATATCAGCCCATGGTCGGGAGTATTTGTTAGCTTAAAAATATATTACCATGTATTCTCCACCTTTAGATCTGGTCACGCCCCAGTCCACGGGCCTCTGATGCCCGGATCTGAAAGTAAAATTCGCCCAATGCTTTTTCCAAACCAAATTTGTAATAGTGGTACGTTCGTTTCCTATATATATGCACTTTGATATTAGCGAGTGTACTGAGTATTTTCTAGCGATATAGAAGTATTACGTATGTGTTGCCTAGTACACGTAACATTTTGCGCAGTTGTGTTAGTTTACATGGCTGCCCACCGATCGAAAAAGAAAGACGGACGGCATGCTTCTAACGTATGTTCGCACAATACGAGTAGCAGCCAATATTCGTTTTCGTACGACGCATACATCGGCTTCTGTGCAGAATAACTGTTCTCTCCCAATCCACAAGAAGGGCGATCCTGCAAACTGCGTCAACTATAGCGGAATCAGCCTTTTCCAGAGTATTTTGAAAAATACTGAAGTGTACATACTGAATGGACCTTATCAGTGTGGCCTTAGACCTGGTAAATCCTTTAAGTCACTTCGTTACCATAAATTTAGTTTAGAATGGATCGCAAGAGTCCTAATTTCAAGCGATTTTTCCAAAAGGTAGATCCGTGAGCCCCCTAGCGAAATTTTTTGACCAAATATTCGAATCTTAGCCCCGTTTTTCAGTGATTTTTTATAAATAAGCGGTTCATCTAGCGGCATTTTGTGTACAGGGTGTTGCATGTAATTTCATTGTTTATCTATATGTCAGGTTTCAATGCTTCAGCTTACCGGGAAGTTACTTAAAAATCTATCGCAGGATACCAAATTTTAAATAAAGTTTTCGTATACCTCGATCAGTGCTTTAGTTAGTTAGATAAGCTTTAGTTTGCTTGAAAAGCGGTGCCGCTATATGACGGCCGCTAAATAACCACCGCTCTGCTTACCATCATTACCGCCACGGCTTTGTTGTAAACTCAGCTAATTGTATTGACTGCGTTTCAATTTTTTTATGTTTTCATAAAATCTAGTATGAAAAAAAGAAAACAGAAATGTATGTGTTGTTTTCTTTTTTTGTGAAAAGATTTGAAGTTTTTTATTTAATTGTCAACGTTATGACAAGGACGGTGAGAAAAAACGTTGAAGAACGAATTGCCACCGTTATGACGGCCCTAATATATTATGCTTGCCGCTATATTACGTTACGGTGAACTTCGGCCGCCGTGGTGTGAAGGTAGTGTTGCCGGCCTACCACACCGAAGGTCCATGGTTCGAGCCCTGGTACAGGTAACATCAAAAGTGATTTGAAAAAAGTTTTTCAAAACGGGGTCGCCCCTCGGCAGTGGTTTGGCAAACTCTCCGAGTGTATTTCTGCCATGACAGGCTTCTTAGCAAAAATTCGTCTCCTTTGTAGATGCCGTTCGGAGTCGGCAAAAAACTGTTGGTCCCACCAATTTGTAGGGAAAATTCAAATCGGCACACCACAAATTGGAAGAGAAGCTTGGCGCAAAAATCTCCTAGGAGGTTTATGATGATATACCTGTTGTATATCGCGCCATAGAGAGAGAACTTCACCGTCTTCTTGGGTTACATGTAACTACTTGTTGAAGCCAAAAGGCTAGCAATGGTTGGGAATCGCTGGAGGTTTCTCGATACAGCTGTTAGCTGCAAAGCGACACTCTCACGGGAAATTCGCCGGTGAACATTTCCATACTAGGGAAGGATAAGTTGATGATTGGCTGGAACGATCAGTCTTTGGCTAACCATCCATCATATCGCTCCAGGCAAACTTCAACAGCAGCATCTCAAAGGTAATCTTTTGTATATCCTCTTATACTTTCCGTAAAATAATCCTCCAATATACTCTTTTGTATATAAATCTACTTTCTTTAAATAAACTCCTCTGTTTATTACTTATCAATTGAATGGTATTGTTTTATTTCTTTTCCTTGCTACATACTGCTTCGTGAGTTCGCACCGGCATTTCCCTCAATGTTCCCCCCCCGAACATTTGGTCCTCCGGAGCCGTCGAACTCGACGAACTACAATTACAATAACAACACAAAATCTTTCAGCGAATTTTTAAGAAGTGAATAAACCAGCGAGAAACAACACCAACATTGAGTGACTTCCACCAAAACACAAAGAAGAAGAAGAAAAAAAAATACATCGAGTTGCAGAAAATTGATATTAACAGGTGCGTGTAAACATTAATTTGTTGAGCTGGTAGGAATTTTAGTTTCTATATTTCTAATAAATTTATAGATAGTGAACTGAAAAGAGTCTTTGTGGATAATCGGTGCATAATAGTGCAAATAGTGTAAAATAAAAAAGTGAGATAAATACGATTGTTTACCGGCATCATAGTGGTTAATTAATTTTTACTTTAGAAATCGTTTGTACGGCGAAAATTCGTTTGCTTAAGTAAAAGTGCAATTTAAATCTTGGTTTTAATTTTCTTTTTGTAAAACAAATAATTATTAATTAATTCGGTTAGCACAAATAACAAAACAATCGTATTTATTCTCTCCCTTACTTGTTGCTATATTGGATTGTGTGCGCGATATTCCAGATTGGAAACCTTTCCAATTTTTTTACTTATTTTGTGAGAGTTAAACTTCTCAGCGTCGGCTTTTTTCTTTTCTAGTTGCAATCGGCAATAAATTTCCTATATTTGTGCACACATACAATCCATGCATACAAACGTATTAGCTTGGAAAAATTTAATATTCAGCCTAATACAAGACCACCCTCGCTTTGTGTGATTTGGCCTTACAAGCAAACAGCAGTAAGTGCACCTGGACCACCTTTGTCGCTAATCGAGTGGCAAAGATTCAGGAATTGGTCGGATCTAGGCATTGGAACCACGTCGATTCGAAAGATAACCCCGCAGATCTCGATATCAAAGGAACTTACCCACAGGAATTGCGATCGAGCAAGTTGTGGTGGCATGGACCCTCATGGTTAGAAAACGTGGTAGAAAAATGGCCATCACCCTCGAAGCCAAGGCAATAAAGGCACATACATCGCGAATATCGAATTATGAAGAACTCCTAGATAGATTTTCGTCGCTACCAAGAGCACTTCGGGTTCTCGCATATACCTTTCGATTCTACAATCGGGCCAACAAATACACGAGACCATTTCATTCGTATCCTTCGCTTACCATCACGGGAGAAGAAATTTCAAAAATCCGCACTCGGCTGATCATTGTGGCACAAATGAATAATTTCCCCGAAGAACATCAACATCTGACATCGAAAATCCCGATTCACTCTAAAAGCAAAATTTTTACGTTAAATCCGTTCTTAGATAATCGTGGGGTAATCCGAGTTAATGGACGACTAGCGAATTCTTTGGTTCTTTCCTACAATGAAAAACATCCCATTCTTCTTCCGTATAGCTGTTCTTTTTCCAAATTATTAGTCGAGATGATACATCGCATTTCTTTACATGGTGGAAATCAACTGACATTGCGTTTACTTCGTCAGCAGTACTGGATTCCGAAGGCGAAGAATCTAATCAAGACGGTTATTCATAACTGCAAGCCTTGCGTTCTTTATAAACAAAAGGACCAGTGCCAAATCATGGCGGCCCTTCCGGAAGAACGCACAATGCTCACCAGACCGTTCGAAAATACCGGGGTCGATTTTGCTGGACCCTTCGATATTAAAACTTTTTCGGGACGATCGTTTAAGGTAACTAAGGGATATGTTTGCATTTTCGTATGTTTTTCGACCAAGGCAATCCACTTAGAAGCCACTAGTGATCTATCCAGAGAAACATTTCTTAGAGCCTTTTCGAGTTCATTGCTAGGAGAAGTCGTCCAAAAAATATCTTTTCGGACAACGGAACAATTTCGTAGGCGCGTCAACTTGCCTAAAGAAAGACTTTAAAAGATTTCTGGTTACATCGCAGGAGTCCTTGTGTAACCTCTATAGTCACCAAGAGGTCTCGTGGTACTTTATTCCTGCCGGCGCCCCCCACATGGGTGGGCTATGGGAAGCCGGGGTAAAAAGCTTCAAATTTCATTTTCGAAGAGTCGCTGCTGCTCAGAAATTCAGTTTCGAAGAGTTTCAAACATTGCTGTGTCGCATAGAGGCTTGCCTCAATTCTAGGCCAATATCGCCAAACTCCAACGAGGTTTCTGAGTGTGCATCATTAACCCCCGGCCACTTTCTTACTGGAGGTCCACTCCTCTCGCCCGCGGAGCCCTCAATCGAAGCCAATCCTACGTCGTTAATTAATCGTTGGCAGAAATTAAAAGCTCTGAGCCAACAGCATGCAGTGCGCTGGAAGGAGGAGTACTTAAAGGAACTACACAAACGACATAAATGGAAGTTTCCAAAGAAAGACATCGAAGTTGACGACTTAGTAGTCGTCCGCCATGAAAATCTACCTCCTAATGAATGGTGCTTGGGCAGGGTCACTAAGGTTTATCAAGGTACCGATAAAAGAATTCCTGTCGCTGACATTCTCGCCCAAAGAGGATTGATAACGCGCCAAGTTAGTGGTCCTACCCAACTAACTCCTTTCCTTATATTTTTATTTCTTTCACCTAGTATAATCATCATGGAACTGGTATCGGTCAACGCACGCAGATCCCTGTCGCCACGTATTTCTCCTCCACCATCGCCGCCTTCACCGAGGAACGTCTCGTCGAATCAGCCTTCGTCCACAGCCCGCTTCCAATGTCGAGCTTGTCATCGTACTCACCCACTGCGACATTGCAAAAGATTTCTCGACGCAAACTACGAACATCGGCTACGTATCGTACTACTTCAAAAATACTGCTCGCGTTGCTTGGCGCATTCGCACCAAGCCAAAAACTGTCGGAGCCCTGGGAGGTGCGCATACTGCCGCGAAGATCACCATACCTTACTACATTCAAATCGTCGCCTGCGTCCTCGTCGCCAGTCACCGCCTATTTTAACGCAGCTCTCGGGCACCGTCACCGTGCTGCCAACCATCGCCGTATACATTCACGGCGGGCAGCAAAGGTTTTTAACTCGAGCTCTGCTCGACTCGTGTTCGCAAACGAGTAAGGTGAGCGAGTTGCTAGTGAAGCGTCTTGGCCTAAAACCCCTTCCGGTGGCAAATTTTAAGATGTGTGAGTTATATGTAAGCTCATCCAATGACACACATGTTCGCTTCTCGTTTGTGGCCAGGGTCGTTCCGGAGATCGGGGTAAAAACCCCTGCCCGCCATCTTAACCAAGCCACTAACGATAAATTCGTAAATTTAAAATTAGCTGATCCAAGCTTCCCATCGTCCGCCGTAGCCTTAATCTTCGGTAACGATGTGTATAGCAAGATCATTCGAAGCGAAATTATCTCGTATCCTGGGTATCCTACTGTCCAGAATTCGATATTCGGTTGGGTCCTTTCTGGCCCCTGTGCCCTTTAAGGCACAGCAGCCCTCCTCTGGGTATCGGTTTTTGTTGGGTCCTTTCTGGCCTCCTGTGTCCCCTATGGCACAGCAACCCTCCTCTGGGTATCGTTGTTTTTTTGTAAATCATTTTTACACACATCGCATTATTAGTTTTAAGACATTATGAATTGAATTGAAGTTAATAAAGAATTATAAAACCATTGAAAAGCTCAACAATTAATGTCTTTACACGCACATTTTATCTATATATTTAATTGATATTGTTTCGAATTTGAATTTGAATTGTAATTGTAAGAAATCTATTTTGCCACATTAGAGAAATTCCTGTGCTAGTATGTTGCAATTCCTCAGTATTGCAAGGTTGGCGGCAATGTTGAAGCCAAAAGGCTTGCAGTGGTTGGGAATCGCTGGAGGTTTCTCGATACAGCTGTTCGCTGCAAAGCGACACTCTCACGGAAAATTCGCCGGTGAACATTTCCATACTAGGGAAGGATAAGTTGATGATTGCCTGGAACGATCAGTCTTTGGCTAACCATCCATCATATCGCTCCAGGCAAAATTCAACAGCAGCATCTCAAAGGTAATCTTTTGTATATCCTCTTATACTTTCCGTAAAATAATCCTCCAATATACTCCTTTGTATATAAATCTACTTTCTTTAAATAAACTCCTCTGTTTATTACTTATCAATTGAATCATATTGTTTTATTTCTTTTCCTTGCTACATACTGCTTCGTGAGTTCGCACCGGCATTTCCCTCAACGTTCCCCCCCGAACACTACTTTTACATTGTAATATTTTTGACAACTTTCTCCACCGCTATGTGACGGCCGATAGATAGCGGCACTGCTTTCGAGGAAACCAAAGCTTTGGCCCAAAACAAATAATAAGAAATTTTTTTCCATTCACATTGCATTGTCACGGATTTCAGAACTATGTTACTAGTTTCAAGTGTCTACCTCAAAGCGAAGTTACATAAAAGACTGCAAAATTCCGAAATTTCGTATGGAAATGAGGGGACAAACAAGAAAGGCACTTAATATAAGGGCAGTAAAATGTTGATCAAACTTTTATTTTTTACTTAAAACATTTTCATGGGGATTATGTAAAGTACGCTTATCATAATTTAAGGATGTCAAGATTGACAAATTTTTTGATGAAACATTTTTAAAGGTTATTGTTTAAAAACTTACATTTTTACAATGCTTTTTATGAGAACTAATGATAAGACGTTTATCCCCGAAAGTTCTTAAGCACAAACAAACACAAAATGTGTGCGTGGCACTGCCCAATATATCCAAATATCATTGATTTAGATCAAATAAGTTCAGAGTTATGACGAATTGAAATTTTATATAGCTAGGGGCGTGGAACCGCCCACTTTTCCAAAACTATATATAGCCTATGCTTTAACAAGTGATCCCAAGAATATCCTGTGAAAATTTTATAAAAATCGGTTGAGTACTTTGGACGCCTATATAGGACACAAAGGCAAACAGACACGCGGACACACATGCGTTTTTATTTATAAGATTGCAAAACGATAATAGAATGATAAAATTGTAATTCTAACAATATTAGCGGACATAAGTTTAATTTTAAGTATGAGCGAGATATTTTAAAATATCAGTCCCTGAGGTTGATGACAGGGTTCTTGAGCAATCGGTTTAGCCTGAACATTCGGTGGTTCATTTGCACACCACAAAGTCTAAGGTCGTGACTATAGTACCTACGAGTTCAAAAAACTTGGTTACCAATACTGCGATTTTGATTCACAAATAATCATTCAGTATCAAAATGGTCGTGGCTTACGTTCTAAACTAAATACGGTTTTTATTAATAGCTTTGTTTTTACAGTATCCTTACAGGGCACTGCCTTCTGGCAGGCCATGCCCACAAGATCGGTCTTGTTTCCGACAGCATGTGTAGGAAATGCAAAGCGGAGACGGAGACTGTGGAGCATGTCATGTGCACATGCCCCGCTCTATCCAGACTGCGGCTTCAAACATTTGGAAAGGGACAATTGCCCAACCTAGCTTCACTGACAGAAACAGGCCCAAGTAGGCTTCTGGTTTTTGCGAAGAAAACATTACTGTTTCGTAAAATAGACACTGAAGTGTCAACTGTATAACAAGAGGTCGTCAAAGTTTTTCTGGTAACACTACGGACGCTATGCGTCTATGTGAGGCCACTGCGTTGGCCTGCCAGCACAACCTAACCTTTGTTTTTACAGCGCAAGTCATAGCGTTTACTGAGACCTGGCTAAAACCTGACAATTTCAATGCCGAGCTCTTCTCAAATGATTACGTTGTTTTTCGGTGCGATCGTCAGTCTAGAGCAGGTGGTGCCCTTATCGCTGTTGCCTCAAGAATTTCTGCTAAGCTGTTCATGTATGACAACACATATGATATTGAGTTTATAGCAGTAAAGCTCTCGTTGGGCAACTTCCTTTTGTATACCTCTTGTTCGTATATACCGCCTAGTTCCGATATGCGTGTTTATGATAGCCATACGTTAGCTATTCGTAATCTGCACTCGCGTTTACGTGATAATGATAGCCTTGTAGTTCTTGATGACTTTAATCTACCATCCGTCAGTTGGACTAATTTTACCGATTCTAACTCTTTGATTCCCACCAGCCAGCATGATTGTGTTAGCTTTTTTATAGACATGCCTCTACTACAGATCAATAATGTGTTAAACTCAAAAGACAAGTTGCTAGACTTAGCCTTGGTTGATAATTCAAAAGCTGTAGGTCTCAGTAGAATTCCGCCATTATATCTACCTGAATATCCTTTGCACCCCACATTTGAGATTGCCCTGGAAACTGTTCAGCCCTAGATACATTATTGAAAGTGGACTCTGATTCGAGATGTTTTTACAAGGCGAATTTTGATATGCTCAATCAGTTGATTGCTACCCAAGACTGGTCAGACCTCTATGCATGTAATGGCTTGGAGTCTGCTACATTCATCTTTTACAGCTACCTTAATGGCTTCGTTGACCAATGCGTTCCGGCTTACTTCGTCAAAGCTAAAACTAGTAAACCTCCTTGGTTCTCAAAACAACTTATGAACCTCAATAATATCAAATCTAGGTTTTTCAAACGTTTTAAAAGATCAGGGAATTCCGTGGATTTTTCTATATACCTTGTTGCTCGTTCTAACCTTCAGTGCTTAAATCAATATTGCTATATGTCTTAATTTATGAGATGCAAAGCTGAATTTTTTAAAAAGCCAAAAAAATTCTATGGTTTTGTTAATTCTAAAAGAAAATCTTCAGGATTTCCATCTTGTTAGTCGTTTGAGGGTAAGAATGCTTACCTTGATCATGATGTTGCAGAATTATTCGCAGACTGTTTTAAGTCGACCTACTCGTCTAAATGTGTTCAACCCGGTAATTATCCTTAGTAACCTCTAACTTTATTCTGGATCCAGTGATTGATTGCGCTACTGTACTTCGGAGTCTCCTAGCATTGAAATCGATATTTTCCCCAGGGCCTGATGGTATTCCTAGTTGTGTGCTCAATTATTGTGCCGTATAGTTTCAATCGGCGACATTTCCATTAATTTGGAAACAATCATTTATTATACCTCTACACAAAAAAGGTTGTAGATCTAATATTGAGAACTATAGAGGGATTGCTAAGCTCTCAGCTATTCCTAAAATGGTTCAATAAATAATTACTTGTCAACTTCAGCACACGCGTATTTCCTTACTGTCACCATACCAGCACGGCTTTCTGCGTCGAAGATCAATCACCACCTACCTACTTGAGTTCACATCTTTAGTCCGGGATGGCTTTTCAGTTTAGCTTTTGATTCAGTAAACCACGTGCTTCTGATTTTCTGGGTTTCCCCAAGAATTTGAGTTTATGGATCACAATCTACCTTGCTAATAGGACACAAAAAGTTCTGTTCAAAAATTATTTTTCTATGTCAATTGACGTTACTTCCGGTGTACATCAGGGTAGTCACTTGGGTTCATTGCTCTTCACCCTTTTCATCAACGACTTACCACTTATTCTGTCTCATTCTTGAGCTCTAATGTATCCTGACGATGTAAAACTTTGCTTCACATATTTGCCTTTTGAATTATCTTGCATGAATCTCCTCCATGTGGATTTGGACTCATTTCAACGTTGGTGTACAATAAACGCACTTATCTTAATTGCTCTAAATGTAAACTTATGACATTTCACCGTGTAAAGCTAGTTTTGTCATCTTATGTGTGACATTTCACCGTGTAAATAAATAAATTTCTATGAATATACATCTTTTTTTTGTTGAACACAATGTATTTATTTCATAGGATGCATTTACATTATAATAAATGTTATGTACATACATGCATATGTTATTCGCCGCTCAAACGAACGACAACCACACGCGATGTTGCTACGCCACTTCCTCAGCGACTACTAAATCTTTGTTCAGTAAGGATAACATTTTTTGACATTTTATTGGGTGAGATATTTGCAAGTTTCTGCTTGGAAAATTTCACTCAGTAAAATTTGCAAGTGACAAATAGCTGATCGTGATATAGGAAAGCAACACAAGAAACCAAAAAATTTTAGCTTTTAACCAATGAAAAGAGCAACAGCTGTTTTCCTTGTTTTTAGTGATTTCTGTTCGGCGGAAACTTTTTACTTTTGCGTTTCTAGAGAGTTTCATGTGTTTCTCACTTTACTGACCGTTCTGTGCAAGTTTTGTCACCGAACACAGCTTAATTCAATTACTAAAAAAATAGCGTAACCTATCTGCTTGAAGTGAGCCTGATCAGTTGATCTATGAAACGTCGACCACTGATCCCTACTACTTCGAAAACCACTCACCCGATTTGGATAAAGTTTGGTATGTAGATAGCATACTACATTCTAAGAACTCTGACCTAGGTGTTGACATATAGAATATTTTTACGTGGTTTCCACCTAATTATTTTTTTTTAATGAAACGAGATATTCTAATATTGGCATAAAAGGAAAGATGTTTTTCTATTTAAACAAGATTGCTAAGTTGCGTTACCACTATTGAGCTTATTATATACTAGCGGACCCGGCAGACGTTGTTCTGCCTAAAATTTGACTTGCCTACATTTAATAAATTGTAGTCTTTTCCCTCCCCACCTGTCTCTTATTCTACATTTATCCGTGTATATTCCTTTACTCTCCTTTATCCTCTTCATTTTTCTCTAACAATACCTATATTTAAAATTTCTATTTCTACTTCCCTTCTCCCATTTCCTCTGCGGGTACTGATATGTCCATAGCTTCGAGGATATATCGAATTAACTCTTATTTGCTCCTCGTAGCGCTTTCTGTTGCCAGGGTTTTTTTGATGTATAGAACAGATATCTATATATAAAATATCATTAAATTGAACCAAATAAATTCCTAGCTATGCCGAATTGCTACTTAAAATACCCTGGGGGCTTTTCTGAACCCATTGTGAAAGTTTCATAGAGATCGACTATAAACTTTGGACTTTAATGAAGCACAAACAATGTGGGCGTGGCAGCGCCCACTTTCATAAAAGTATGTAAATCTTGACTAAAGGACACATATATCCAAATAGCATTAGTGTAGACCAAATAAGTTCAGAGTTATGACGAATTGAAATTTTATATAGCCTGCGGGCGTGGCACCGCCCACTTTTCCAAAACTATATATAGCCTTTGCTTTAACCCATGATCCCAAGAGAATACTGTGAAAATTTCATAAAAATCGGTTGAACACTTTGGACGCCTATAAAGGACACCCAGACACACATTCATTTTTATTTATAGTATATTTTCCGTTTCGGATAACTACTAAGCGATAGATGTCGCCATAGAAAATAAATGGAAGCACCCACCCAAGCAATGGTGTTGAGATATCAAGCTAACATAAAAACAACGGCTCGAATACTTCACGTACAAGGAAAAGGCCGGCGGCTTAATGTTCCTGAGAACATGGAGATATACAAGTTAAAAACATTTGACGGCAGGATCATAAACGAACAAACCAACACTATCTCTGACGAAATATTTGAACCCTTAAAACTAGTTTCCAAAAAACAGCACAAGCCAGCAGGTACAGCAACCAAACACGTAACAATGAACAAGCAAAAACGAAATATGAACCAAACTGCAAAAAATCACCGATTTCTACCTAAATCAACCTACCGCTTAGCTAACAAGCGGTATGTCTACATACCTACTAAAACAACTCTTGGGACAGATAACAATTCGGACGTATCAATACCGCGCGCACACACACGCATATTAACGTTACCTACCACGAACACATAGATTGACATTACCTGCCACAGCACCCACGGACTATAAAAACAACGCAGCGGATAGACACAGACCAGAACGAAACTAGGCATTGAAAATGGCAGAATGCCGAAACCGGTTTGTCACAAAACCAAACTTGACAAGGGATGACGGAAAATCGTTCCAACAAAAATCAGCTTACTACCCTGTCGGAAGATCAACACAACAAAATAAATATCAACAATGCTTTCTGAAGTCAAAAGTTCAATCAGCTATTCAAATTGGGGTAATTAAATTCCGTCATTCAAGTGGTGTTCGTTAAACCGTAAAATAGTATTGTTATTTGAAAAATTTGTTAATTTGTGATATTTAAGAAATAAGAGTATATATCACAGTGTATATAGCTAAAAAAGTTGTCTGAAGTTAATAACAAAAATTAGTTGTTGGATAGGTGCACTCAACGAAGCTTCTTATGGTTACTTTTCAAGACTATTACCCCAGAAGAAAATATTTGTTTAGATCAAGAGCACCGACAGTTTGCTGAATATTTATGGAAATTATGCAATTGTTAGCTACCTGCTAATGCAATGGAAAAAACTGAATTGCTAAGAAACATAATTTCAGTTAACAATTTAATATATGCAATATTTGGGAACTGTTTTTCAATTGAAAGCTATGAGACAATGAAGTACGTGGTAATACTTGCGCTACTTAATAAAGATGTCGATCGTATTATCAATGAAATCATCGACAAACTTCCCGGTGAATACAAATTATACTATAGTTACGATTCGTGTGGAGATCAACATGATTTGGAGCTTAAAATGGATTTTCTAACTACAATAAATATTTCGCACGAATTAAAGCTAAAGAAAGTTCAATAATAATGTATCTACGTTATATGACTGTGCACAAAGCTAAGTGCCAAACTTTTTAGTTTGTTGGAGTGGAGCTAAATTCATATGTAGGTGTTCATGCAACTACGTTGAAAGAAATGTTCCAAAAGAAAATCGGAGATTAGATTTGATTTTATATGAATTAGAAATAAAAAATTATGGATAGTTCTATCTTGAAATATATAAAAAAGAAATCGAAAATTATGGGTCGATGTATCAAGGACTAACCGACAAATATACCCAGGCAGTTTTTTCAATATTCATTTTTAAAGGTCATTCGTAATGTGCGTTAATATAGGACTTGATTTAAGATTTTTTAATATCAGTTTTAAGCGGAACACAACTCTGTAAATTGTTTGACTTACTATTTTCCGCATATACAAAACGGTTATCGGCGGCTCTTGATACTCGCGAGAATCCAACATAAAGTTGCCCGTGTGAAAAGCAAGGGAATGCTAGGTGCATTCCTAACACTTTGAGTGTTTTCCTTGACTCTGATTTATAGTTATCGAAAATGCGACGGAAAACTTTAGACGTTTCAAAAGGAACAGCATTTTAGTTGGAATAACAGGTATTTTTGGAATTAATACTCAGTAATAATGGTTACTTGTAAAATATTTTGTTAGCGCTGTAATTTGCAAAAGCGAAAGAGCAATGCCTTTTGGCAAAATCCATTTCCTAAGACAGCATTCTATGAATTGTGTTGGTATCACCGCGGCGCGTTCTATGCTTATGGCACCACCAAAAATGTAAGCCTGTGATCATTTTTTTTAGTTTTCTTCTCTGCTTGCTCTCTCACTTGGAGAAACACCTCACAAAATATAGGGATACATTTGTAAGCTATTCAGTTATATCCAACTCCTTATGGTTTACCTTATTTGTCTGTACTTATGTCATTAGGTATAGGGACTATCTGAAATATAACCCTAGGGAAAAGGCGTATATGTCATGTAAAGTAAGACTTACGGGATTTATTACTCCTGCTCTGAATATAGCCTTATATAAAAGCCTGACAAGCTTTGAAGTAAGCTTTATTATAAGAATCTCTCCGAGTGCCAACCGTACGTATAAGTCCTATAGGCCATGTAAAGTAATTCTTATGTATGCCCTTATTATAAGAAAAGTGAATATAGCGAACTTAGTACACGAGATCTATATGGATTACAATATTCTTATTTTGGCCGATATAGACAGAAACTTTTCATATGATACATGTGACATTGTGTAATTTTTAACAAAGACAAAGGGCTAAAAAAATTCCCGAAATTTAAGCAAATCGAATTATAAATAAGATTCTTTTGACGACGTCGGTCCCTATTTCACTTCCCGGAAAAGAAAGTTTCCTAAATTTTAACGAAGCAAAGGGCTACCAAAGTACCGACTTTCAAGCAAATAACATTGAAAATAAGATTTTTTTGAATAGTTCGGCCCCTGGTTCACTTCTCGGAAAAGATAGTATACTAAATTTTAGCAAATCAAAGGACTACCAAAGGACCAAATTTCAAACCAATCGCATTATAAATAAGATTTTTTTAATAAGTCGTTCCCTGGTTAACTTTCCGGAATCTGTTACCTATTTTGTACTCCTGAGTATAGTTTACAATACTTAATAGAGATCGGTGTAGCAGTTTTGAAGTTAAAGACTTGCAAACCCACGCACTCACTCAAGCACTTACGCATTTATAATATTCCCTGTGGGGAAAATCTCTAGTTCTGAACTAGTGCGCATCTAGTGCGTATCGAGCCACAAGTAGTTCGCCTTCAATCAACTGGCGAATTTAAAATGGCGATATCCTAGGCGGTGGAAATTGTCCCCGCTGCATTACCTTTTCGATAGTTCCGAACTAGTTAAAAATTCGACAGTTGACATGTAGTTCGTTTATTGCTAATATTGCCCTAGTTCTGAACTATTTCCAAATTCTTCAGTTTGGATGTAGTTAGCTTAGAATTAAAAACAAAAATATTTGGAAAAGCCTTCCATGGTAGAGACTTTTTGCCAAATGACTGCCTAAGGTCGCGACCCCATTTTGAAAAACTTTTTCAAACGGGATCCGTACGATTAGTCGAAAAAAAAATGTCGAATCTTAAAAGACCGAATTGAAACAAGCCTTATTATACCTGTTGAAATATATGATTGATGGTAACCCTTATGTAACAATGCAAATGTCATGTAAAGTAAATTATAAAAGAGATGTCAAAGCTCTCTAGTCAGTTCTGTAAATTAACTCATATGTAACAGTCATCGTTTATAATACATACGTTCATTAAAACTACACATAGCATTTCACAATTGGTTTCTTTTTATTCCGACTTTGGATAACCTCTAAAAACTTGAACAGGTTATGGGACCAGGATTGCATAAAATAGAATAATTGTGAAAATGACGCCTATGAACCAAATTGAGAAATTAGACGAGAAGAACTTTGACTCGTGGTGCGTACAAATGCGCAGCGTGTTGGTGCATGCAGAGTTGTGGAAGGTGGCATCAGGTGAATGCAGAAAAAATGACAGCAACCATGAGGAAGCAGCAAAATGGGTGGCTCGTGACGAGAAGGCTCTTGCAATGATAACGCTAAGTGTGAAACCTTCACAACTAAATTATTTGAGACATGCGAAGACATCAGCAGATGCGTGGAAGAAGCTAAAAGAGGTACACCAGCCCAGCGGCCCAGTAAGAAAAGTTTCACTGTACAAAAAGTTACTTGGTCTCAGAATGTCAAGCAGCGAAAGCGTGGCAGATTATTTGAACGTTTTTTCGACTACGATGGACAAGTTGGCAGAGGTAGGCATAGAATTGAATGCGGAATTGGTTGCCATTATTCTGCTGTCCGGTCTTCCCAAAGAGTTTGAGAATTTTGTGATTGCGGTAGAAACGAGAGACAGTTTGCCAAGCGTTGAGGTTTTAAAGACGAAAATCTTGGAAGAAGGTGAGCGTCGTAGCGGAATGATGGACGTGCAGGAAAACGCGCAGCAAGCGTTTGCAGCGAAGTCAACGCAGGGCAACAACAGAAGCAAAAAAGGTAATGTGAATAATGTACACAAACTTACTTACTATCGATGTGGGCAAAAAGGGCATATCAAAGCAAATTGTAATGCGAAACAGAATGATTCAGCGAATTCGACGAAAAAAGATCAAAAGCAATATTCATTTACTATGTTGGGTGCTACTCAGTGCGACATGTTTGACCGAACGCAATGGTGTTTGGATAGTGGCGCGACAGCGCATATGTGCAGCGACCGTGCTTTGTTCAAAAATTTCGTGCAGCATAGAGAGTGGATCGCATAGGCAGGCAACAACAAGATTCGTGCAGAAGGCAAAGGCGACGTAGTAATAACATCAAATATGTGCGAGGTAACATTAAGGGATGTTTTGTACGTGCCAGACATGCGTGCAAATTTCATATCAGTCGGTCGTGCAGTTGAGATGGGCTGCGCAGTTACATTTGGCAGTAAGTTTGCTATGATCAAAAAGAACAATGGAGAAGTTTTGCGTGTGCAAAGAATGGGCAATTTATTTGTTTTGAAAAATGAAAGCAACCAATGTTTCAATGCAACGCAAGGTAATGGTGATGCGTCTCTGTGGCATGATAGATTCGGGCATCTTAGTTATGTTAGTTTAACAGAAATGTCAAAGAAACTTCTGGTAAATGGATTAGAAAATGTTAATTTTTCTGCAAATCCAACATGTTTGACCTGTATGAAATGCAAAATACATACAAAGCCGTTTCCGAGTACTACTGAAAGTAGGGCAACAGAGTTGTTGGAACTGATACATACAGATATGTATGTGGCCCGTTTGATAAAACATCATTAGGTGGTTCTAAATATTTCTTAACATTTATTGACGACATGTCGAGGCGTATATTTGTTTATTTTCTGAAATCAAAAGATGAAGTTTTCAGTAAATTTGTATCGTTTTGTACGATGGTAGAGCGACAGACCGGCAAGAAAATTAAAGCTGTTCGGAGCGATAATGGTCGTGAATTCGTAAACAAATCTTTTGATGATTATTTTGCAAAGCATGGTATAGTGCGGCAGCTGACTGTGCCGTATACTCCCCAGCAGAACGGCGTAGCTGAGCGAGCGAACCGTACGTTGGTGGAAATGTCAAGAAGTTTGTTAGTTCATTCTGGTATGGGTGCGTCACTGTGGGCAGAGGCAGTTGCGACTGCGGCGTATTTAAGAAATAGAGCACCAACAAAGGCATTGAATAACTTAACCCCTTATGAAGCATGGGTTGGCAAAAAGCCATCAGTAAAACATTTGAAAGTTTTTGGCTGTTTAGCAGTAGCATTAGACAAAACTAGACATAACAAATTTGAAGCAAAAGGTAAAAAGTACCAGATGGTCGGTTACTCAATAGTATCAAAGGCATATAGGCTTTATGACCCCGATACACGGCAGGTGGTGGAAAAGCGAGATGTATTATTTGATGAATCAAAGAAGCTAAAAAGTGATGAAGATTTTGCATCTTTTGGTCTCGATAATGAGGCGGTTAGCAACAACATTTGCGATGATGTTGAGCAAAGCATTGACGATAATGGTAATGATGAGGTCGATAGCGACAATAGCGATCAAGGTGAGAAATACGAAAGTGCTGAAGAAAGCATTGAAGAAAATGTTCAGCGTATTGCACCAGGTAGGCCTAAAATCGTTCGCAGCGGCAAAGTAGGTAGACCAAAAAAGATATACAACGTTTTGAATGCAATGAGCACAGTGCAAGTGCAGGTACCTCAAACGTATGAGGAGGCAATATCAAGCGATGAGGCGGATTTGTGGCAGGCGGCAATGAAGAGAGAATACGACTCGTTAACCGCAAAAAACACTTGGACGTTGGTTGATTTGCCAAAAGGGCAATCAGTAGGCCGAAATTTGTATACTTAGGATAAAAATACGAAAATTTAACCCCCTTATTCACAAAAAATAAAATAGGTTTATTACGCTCTTATAATTGGAAATTTGTTTGGAAATGTTATTTTAAAATTCTTTATAAACCTTTAATATTTTTTGTGAATAAGGGGGTTAAATTTTGTCTATAGACGTGTTTTATAATATTTTTTTTTTGTTTTTGCCAAGATTTTTCCATCTAAATCCATTTAATTTCACAATAACAAAAACAATTATTTATTCATAATCATAAAGAAAGAACAAATTAAATATTCATATTCCAGGATTTAAAGTCACATATCAATAACAAACATAAGTATATAAATACATTTACATTAGGGTGATGCAAAAAAAATTCTCTTATTTTCTGGGTCTTAGAGTACGTTCACGTTGAACCATTAACTCGAGTTTATTGACAACAACAATATGAATTAACTCGAAAAATGATCCTTAAACACGAGTTTATGACTCAACGTGAACGCAATCTTACGCCCTTAATAATTGATAAAAAAAAATATCCCTCACAAAAAATGAGAAAGAAATAAATGTTTTTTTCAAAGTGATTTTTCTCATAACTTTTGAAACTTTTTTGAAAAAACCTTCACAAACACACCGATATATCGATACATCGACCATTTATATACCTAAAAAAGTTATCTAAAATCGGTACTTTTCTCACATCTATAACCGCATATTATGTACGGAGGGTTTTTTTTTATTTAGAAGAGCAGTAAGATTGGTTGAAAATGTTATAAGTTTACCGTAAGGCCTTATATTTGCTTAGAAGACGTACTCGAAACAGAAAGACAAATAATTTCCAACATCAATGTATAACATGTAGGAGGGGTGTAATTATTGATGTGTAAAATTCGGGCTTCCATAAGTTGGGCGATACTGTTTTAGCTATTTTTTAATGCTATATTAGAAATTTTTCCAAATTCTTACATGATTAAAATTAGAATATTACACATCATTAATTACATTAGATCGATATTTTTTGCTTCGACATTTTATCATTCGACATTTTTTTTTTCGACATTTTCGATTTCGACATTTTTTTTTTGATATTTCTTTTTCGGCATATTTAGATTCGACATTTAAATTTTCGACACATGGTACCAGACCCAACAATTTTCCAAACACGAATCTAAATTTTATTAAATTTTAATGCTTACCCAACTGGCGGTTTCGAACTAGCGAAAATCTAGTTACTATCTCACTAGTTCTTATTAGCCACTTTATCTCTAGTTCTGAACCAGAAATTATTCTAACTAGTTACTGACTTCTCCCAATATTAATAATACATACATATGGTTCTACAGTGAAAGACTACGGTCCGATGAAAAGCTCTACAAAAATTTATTTATATCAATACAGAACTGAAATTTAGCTTTACACCAGTGCTCTGAGCAGTAGAACAACGGTTATGAAAAAGTTGTGAGAAACAAAACAAAATATGTTAACTAACAAATTGTACCAGACACGTCTATGGCTCCAATCATTGTTCTTGCATTTACATTAAAAATATTTTATCCTGCTTTCTTACTTTCGTACTGACTAAAAAACTTTAGAAAGTTCTAACAATTACATCGTTCTAATACATGTTTTACGGTAATACGCTATAAAAATGCGGATTAAAAATTTAAATTTAATTTATTTTAATTATATGTTTCATATCCAAGCACATACTCTAATTTTAAGCACATTTATTGTCTATTAAAGAATCTTGTCTAAACGACATTCATCATAATTTATAGTTTAGTTTAGATTTGTCCCTCGATTTCTACCATTTAACATAAATGAAATGTGTATCTTCATAATAGACATGAGTAAGATCTAGGTTTTTATTTTTCTTTGCAGGCTTTGACTGTATAAGTATTTCTTTCGTTTGAATGTTCAGAATCGGCTGCGTTTTTAGCATATACATAACTGATGAATGATTTACCACTGTTGAAACACTGGACTAATTATGTGTTCATAACATAACTTAATAATAAAGCATGGTCAGATTTCACAAAGATCTTAAATCGAATCCTTTGGTATATTAACAAAAGACCGAAATTTCAATGAGTTGTCAAACAATCGAGAATATACTTTGAGTAAATGTAGCTAAACAAAGTTTATGTTGACTAACTTTACCTAAAATTTCAACAGTTGTGGAATCTGGAACAGTCTATAAGTGGCCATCAGTTGCGTGTTAGAAACGGGTATATTGTATTGCCACGCTAAAGCCGTGTCGAGTGCGTAAGTAGTATGTCCATATGCATACATATATCCGTACACATTTATTATTACTATGTGCCAAATTATAAGGATTATTGAAGTCAATCTCCTTTTTACATTTTTTTGTGGTGTTTTAGTTGCTTCTAGATAACCTTTCTAACACTTTTTTATGTGAATTGGTCTTCTAAACCAGTAACTCCAGAATTAAATTTAAGCACATAGCCTGCTATACCCACACTGCCGCATATAATGCAACTCCGTTTTTAGCCTTTCCAATTCGCTTTAAAAGATGTGTTAATCATGAAATAGGTTGGTAAAGAATCAGGTGCTCGAACATCGTTGTTTTTTAATTGCTTATTTACCACGTACTTTACATTTTCTGAGTTTCCTATAATGTTGTCGCATGCCGCTATATATATGATATTGTAATATACTTGATTTTATCTATATTTTGTTTCTTTTTCCTTTGCTTTAATACATAAGAATTATTTCTCCATGCTTTTCCGGTGTTGGTCAAGCTTTTATTATATTTCAGTTTTCATTTAATTGTGGTTGAGGCTGCCACTTTATGATATTTACTAGTGCTTTATTTGTAAAATGTTCCACGTTTATTGATTGCAAAGCATAAATATTCAAAATTTGAAATTAAATATTGAAATAGATAATATATGTGCCCGAAAAAAGTAGTGTGTATTGAAGAACCCAGCAATTGACTTATTGTAAGATAAAACCATTTCTGTATTAATCAAAATGGTTACAGAGGCGCAATATGCCATTCGCGACAACGCTATCATCGACAGCGACATCGGCATCGCTGCATACGTTAGCGCAAAATCAACTACATGCTTTAAAGTCTATGACTGCATTTGCATAAACATTGCCTATGGCGATTCAGTTACTGCGCACGGTGGGCCGTCTCCTAAGTTTTTAAGAAGGATGTGAACAGGACATCGCTACAAGACGCTACTGATGGGTGCATCAGATTTTTATATTGTTGCTACACATCTAATGGCCACTTTGTTGTACGCCCTGATGACTGTTCAGCGCTTCCCTTCAGATGACGGCTATATGACGGTAAGCTGTCGTGAAGGGATATTTTTATCATTCTCAGAATGAGAGAATGTCATATTATCTATATATTAATAGGCAAACATTTTTTTTATACAATCAATTGCCAGAGTATGTTTATATCTAACCATGCATAATTTAAAAAAAAAATTTATTTTGATATCTTCGTATGGGTCAGGAGCAGTGCATAGGCATATCCTGTTTAACAAACAATGCTTCATTTATTTGTAATAATTCATTAAAAATTTCTGCATAAAGTCAAGGCTGTCAACTACAGTATCTGATTGCGTTATTGTACGTACAGTAGTAGCGCAGGTGGTAATCTTTTCGGCTGCGACGCTTACAATTCAAGGTTCGAACCCAGGTTCCTGAAAACTTCTTTTTTTTTTTGTTAAATTTAATTTGTTTTCAAATATGTATATGAAAACTTCTTATCATGATTTTTTTTAATTTATTATATTTTTAACCCAATATTTTTCTGTGTATGAAGTGAAAAAATCAAATTTTTGCAAAAAAAACGCCAGAAAATGTTTTCAGTTTATCAAAACAAAATACTTAAAAAAAAACCTACATAGCTTCAGGAATTTTTTAAGAAATTAAATTTTTCTCACTAATATTTGACTTAATGTAAACATATATGTAGCCCATATCACAACCCAATTCCGTCGGAAAGAAACTCAGTAGAGAATTTGATAATTTTCATTATTTCTATCGGGGGTTCTCCGATGAGACAGAATGGCTGATAGACCCTATATTTAAAATGCAAAAAGGCGAAAACACAGTTTGTAGCTTCTTCAATTTTCTATTTACGAAAAAAAAATTTATTTAAAAAATATTTTACAAAAATGTTTAACGGGGGATTTAATAACTTAAACTAATTTAGGGTGGTCGAATTTCGACCACAGGATATACTAGTATATATTATAAGGCTAACAATGTTGGTATATGTCCATCAAATTCAAATTTTTTTATCGAAATATTGACCGAATCTGAAAGGAGTGGCGGCTCTGATGGTGGACTTTCAAACATTCCTAAGGACTGTTTTTGCCATCTATTAATAATGACCTGTCTTTAATGGACTGATTTTTTTCGGGTAGTGATGAAATTACCCGCCGTTTAGTGTGAACCGACTTTTATGAAAGCGGCCCTAAATTACTCAACTCTCTATACTTAATTTCAGTAACAAAAATTTCTCAAATATTTCGGCCTCTAGGCAGTGCTGGAAGAAATATTAACAGAGGATTTAATAACTTAAACTATACACTAGTCACAATAAATCAAAGTTATTTGATCAGATCTAATTTGCAATTAAAGTTAAGTGGTATACCAATATATACCTTGTTCAGTTGGTCATAAGGTTGATGGCGCGGAACCAAAAATGCGATGTGTAATGAGAACTTTCACTTAAGCTGTATTGGTTTTGTAAAAGCTGATCTGGAGCATATCTCAATTAACAGATGAAAGCGATAGGCAAACTGATTGCTACTTTTTGTCTAATTATGATAGCACACTCATTTCTGAGCGTGATCTTGACATTAAACCTGTGAAATACAAAAATAAAATATATGGAAAATGTATGTGTGTATGTATGTTTGTCGAGTTGCCATCATCAGTATTATTCCGTCATGATCTGTAGGGAAATTCTAAAACCACCCAGTAGAAAAGTTGTCAAGCGGTTCCCATAAGAAGGCCTTTCAAAACACCTTGTTAACAAGAGTAAAGCACGTTTCAGCAGTGTTCCACAGATAGCGCTTCCTCTGCCTCTTCCCGTGGGTATTTTAACGCCAGGTGCTATTAATTACGCTTAACACCATTTTTAATGCTATTAATGCTTGCTTGCAGAAGTCCACGACGCAAGTGGGGAAAGTTTCTGATCGCCATTCACCTGGGAATGGCCAGAGCGATTCTTTTGCATGCGGTTCAAGCAGCTCACTACTTCCGGGCTTTGCGCCCAAGTATCCTCTGGGTAACCACCGAACACCCGTTTGGTGGTGAGCTAAACGTGAGAAGGCGACAACCTGGTAAGGCCACTCCGACATAATCGGCTGGGGGATTTCAAACTGCAGCGTCTGGTCACCATGTGGTGCGGCTGCAAGCGGGCGTCTGACTTGGATCAAGCGGCTCGCTATACAAACGTGTAATAGAATTCAACCTCCCGTGAAACGGGTTGTGCATTCTGTTTGGGAGCCACCACATAAAACAACGTTCCAATGAAATTCAACAACAAAGCCTCGGATATGAGAACCCCTTTTTAAGATGACAAACGAAATAAGGATTACGAGATAGGGGCATGTACTTGGAATGTCCGGCCCCTTAATGGGGAAGGTGCCGCTGTCCGGCAGGTTGAGGTCCTGAGGAAAGCAAAAGCTGGCATCACCGCCATACAAGAGTTGCAATGGACGGGGCGAGGAAACACATTTTCATATCCAGCACTAGGTTTATGCACAAGAAGATCCATCAGGCTACATGGCTGTCCCCCGATCGAAAAACACGCAACCACATCGACCACGTTGTGATAGACGGACGGCATGCTTCCATCATTTTAGATGTTCGCACAATACGAGGACCTAACATCGACTCTGGTCACTACCTAGTAGCGGCCAAGAGTCGTACCCGCCTCTGTACGACAAAACAGGCGCAACAAAAAACGTAGGGAAAGCTGGACGTCGAAAAGCTGCAATCGCCACAGACCGCTAACTATTTCGCAGATCGCCTCTCACACCTGCTCTCCGAGAGCACAATTAAACCTAGTGGAATGCATGAGCAGTGGGATCATATCTCAGGAGCACTACGTACCGCAGCCGAAGAAGTAATTGGATTCCGGCGAACGCGAAAAAACAACTGGTATGATGATGAAGAGTGCCGCGCTGCAACGAAAAGAAAGGACGAAGCCTACAAGGCAACGCTGAGACCGAATGCAACGAGGAGAGTGTGTGAACACTACCGCGAGTTGAAGAGGGAAGCGAGGCGACTTTTCCGGGCGAAAAAAAGAGAGGCAGAAAAGCGTGAAATAAAGGAGCTTGAGATGCTGGTCATTCTATCAAAAAATTCGGCGAATGACAGAAGGTTTTAAACCCGGGGCAAACTCTTGTAAGAATGAGAACGCTCAGAATATGGGGAGATCACTTCTCTGCCCTTTTAAATGGAGAAACTGAGCAAGAAACCAGAGAAGATGCCGAGCCCGAATTCGAAGATGATGGAACTGACGTTCCACAACCCGACTATAATGAGGTGCGAATAGCAATATCCCGATTGAAGAACAATAAAGCAGCTGGCGCTGATGGTTTGCCTGCTGAGCTATTCAAACACGGAGGCGAGGAGCTGGTAAGGAGCATGCATCAGCTTCTATGCAGAATATGGTTGGATGAATGCATGCCTGAAGATTGGAAGCTTAGTGTTCTCTGCCCAATCTACAAGAAGGGCAATCCTGCAAACTGCGCCAACTATCGCGGAATCAGCCTTTTGAATATCGCATATAAGGTCCTATCAAGCGTATTGTGCGAAAGACTGAAGCCTGATGTGAACAGACTGATTGGACCTTATCAGTGCCTATATGCCGCTATGTCTGAATTTGGGTTCCCCGCAAAACTTACACGGCTATGCAAAATGACCTTGGGCAACACCGCCAGCTCGGTCAGAATTGGAAAGCACCTATCCGAGCCGTTCGAAACTAAACGAGGTTTCAGACAGGGTGACCCCGTATCGTGCGATTTCTTTAATTTAATGCTGGAGAAAATAATACAAGCTGCAGAACTTAACCGCGCTGGAACAATATTTTATAAAAGCGGGCAACTGTTGGCAGATGCTGACGATATTGATATCATTGGCCTCAACAACCGCGCCGTAACTTCTGCTTACTCCAAATTAGAAAAAGAAGCGGAGAAAATGGGATTGGTGGTGAACGAGGACAAAACAAAGTACCTTCACCTTCTGTCATCATGCAAAGAGTCAGCGCATTCGCGCCTTGGCAACCAAGCCACTGTTGGCAGCAATAATTTCGAAATAGTAGAGGACTTCGTTTACCTGGAAACCAGCATTAACACCAACAATAATGTTAGCCTAGAAATCCGACGAAGAATTACTCTTGCAAACAAATGCTACTTCGGACTGAGTAGGTAATTGAAAAGTAAAGTCCTCTCTCGACGAACGAAAATAACACTCTACAATTCACTCATCACACCCGGCCTGCTATATGGTGCAGAAGCGTGGACACTAACAACATGTATTAGAGAGAAAGGTTCTTCGAAAGATTTGTGGACCTCTACGCGTTGGCTACGGCGAGTACCGAAGAAGATTTAATGATGAGCTGTATGAACTTTACGCAGACGCCGACATAGTTCAGCGAATTAAAACACAGCGGCTTCGCTGGCTAGGCCACGTAGTGCGAATGAGCGAAGATGCTCCAGCCCAGAAGGTATTCTTATCGGCACCCGCCGGTGGAAGCAGAGGAAGAGGGAGACCACCATTCCGATGGAAGGACCAAGTAGAGACCGATTTGCGATCCCGCGGTGTTTCCAATTGGCGCCAGTTGGCGCAACGAAGAAACGACTGGCGAGCTACGTTGGACGGTCAAAATCGCCCGGGCGGTTAGATGACCATTTAAAGAAGAAGAAGAAGAAGTTTTAAGAGTGGTAATATCGTAATATAATCTGCTGTATCGTGTATAAAACGTGTTAAAAAATTACCTTTGACATATTAAATAAATAACGACGGAGCTTTAAAGAGGGTAAATTAATTTAAAAAAAATATAAATGCATGGCGCGATACGTAAACAACATATATATCCTCATAAACCTCCTGAGAGATTTTGCCCCCGAGCTTCCCCTCCAGCTTGAATATTTTCCTAGAAATTGGCGGGACCGACAGATTTTTGCCGACTTCGAACGGCATCTACAAAGGATATGAATTTTTGCCCAGGACTCGAACCTTGCACCTTCGGTGTGGTAGGCCGGCAACACTACCGCCGCACCACGGCGGCCGCCATTAATTTATTTGTACATAAATAGCTTCCCTACAACCACTGCTAACAACATTTTTTCAGAATACCAATACATGCATATGTTATGTTTGAAAAATTTGCGTTCAAATAGGCAGACGGGCGGACGGAGAGACGGACATTGCTAAATCGACTCAGCTCATCGTCCTTATTATTTCAGTTTACTCCCATCTCTTCTTCTTCTTCTTCTCATACTTGCAAACCGTTCATGTTCATTAAAGGCATGAAAATCAAAAAAGGTATATTACTTCCCTATTCCAGTGGGGTATTAACAACTTACCCGGATATTTTATTTTTGCGTTATCCGATTTGTTTAATTTTTGGAAAAAGTATACTAGATACTATTAAGAAGCAGATGACCAATTTTGATTAAAATATGTTGTTGAAATTACAAGCAATCACCTTTGAAAATACCAGAATACCAAGCCTACTTCCCCAAAATTCACAAAATTTTGTTGCGGTTGAGTTTTTCTTAAAAACTTATCAAGATCTTTTTAATATAGCTTGCATGGTTATAAAAACATCGCATTTAGATTTTACAAACAAATTTTTCAGAACTATGTTAAAAAACTGGCCGTTGACTGATTTTGACCAGTTTTACGGCAAACATTTACCTTTATGTGTACAATAGTTTCGTCAAATATCGTTTCGATAAATCAAAGGTAATACAAAGTTTTGTGGAATAATCCACTATAAAGGAGCGGGCTACTCCCATTTTCGAAACTTTATATTTTACGACTTTTTTCGTTCACAGACAATTCGAAAGTGAAATATAAATGATATAAAGCATTTGTACGCAAAGTTATTGCCTATTAAATATATCTATGACCCTTTTCAAAATGTTTCGTATAAAAGTGGGCGTGGTTCTTAACCTATTTTTTTCCGGAACATACTTTGTATTGTTATAAATGTGTGTGCTAAATCTCAATTCGATATCTTGAACGGTTTTTGATTTATGATTAATATTACTTCTAATTTTTACTTAATCAAAAGTGGGCGGTGCCATTTTCAAAACTTTCTTGAAAAATTTATTTTGTGCCTCAATCTCAATGTATACACCAAATTGAATCCTTATAAGTGTATTATTTATGTGGTACCCTGTACCATACCTGAAATTTCATTTTTATCATCAACTTCATTGTCATACGATCTTACAACTTTTGTAATCTTTCCTTTTCTTCTAACATCTCATCGCAACCGGTTGATCTTTCCTTAAATTACATTTAATACAAAATAATTAAAGTTTCATTGTGTTTAATGTTTAAATTGGTTGTTCGCTATTTAATTATTTTGGAACATCTCGCGTAAGGTAAGATAGCCAACCAAACCACTAAAATTGGTGACCCCGTGAAGAATTTTATCACACACGCGTATTCAAGCGAGTTTGAGGTTAGCAGCATTAAAAAAAATGACGGACAGCGGTTCCCCCTTATCTGAGATTGAGGTTATGTCGCCACCCGCACCTGTTCCAGCTACAGCTGAAAATACAGTCGCAGTTGTGTACGCCAGACTGCCCGTTCCACCGATGAATAGCTCCAACATAGAGGCCTGGTTCACCACCATGGACTTCTGGTTCACCGCATCAGGCATCACGACCGACAAGCAAAAAACCGCAACAGTGCTTGCAGCACTCGATCCTAATGTGATTAGCCAATTGAGTGAAGCTATCGCAGCGCTACCATCAAATGACCGCTTCGATTTCATCAAACAAAAAATTATCGCGCATTTTGCAGACAGCGAGCAACGACGCCTTAACCGACTGCTATCAGATTTACCTCTTGGTGACAAAAAACCATCCGAGCTTTTTTACGAAATGAAACGTGTTGCAGGTAACTCCGTCAGCGAAACAGCACTCAAAAGTCTTTGGACCAAACGCTTGCCCGACATTGCACAGCCTGTCGTAGCTGCCTTTTCCGGAGCCGCCGCCGATTTCACTAAAATTGCGGACTCAATAGTCGATGCTATTGCTCCCAACCATATGAACCGGATTAAAGCAAACCAACCCAACGAAATCGGAGAACTACGCACAGCTATACTTGAATTAGGTAAAAAATTTTAACAATTTACAACGCGCCCCGCTCTCGGTCGCGCAGCCGAAAGCAAAACCGGTTTCAGCAAAGGTCAAACAGCCGGGGATTTTCACAAACCACTACACAAGGCTCAGCCACTGCATCTACACAGGACTGCTGGTACCACCAAAAGTACGGTCGCAATTCCCGCAAGTGACGTAGCCCTTGCAAGCACAAGAATCGCTCTGTTCAATCAGTCGCCTCAACATCTGCTACAGCCTGACAGCTACCAAATCGTGGTGCAGACAATAGCAAAACGTCTGTCGTACAGCGAAAGGTGCTCCGCTTATAAGTGCACGATCAACGTTCAAATAAAGCCTTTTTGGTAGACACAGGCGCCGATGTATCCGTACTGCCACTCACAGCGAAAACATATGATGTCCGACCAACAGCAACGAAGCTGTACGCTGCAAATGGCTCAGCCATCAAAGTCATAGGGGAGAAGAGAGTACACCTCGATTTAAGTCTACGGCGAGATTTTCAGTGGTCGTTCATAATTGCCGACGTAACAGCGCCTATCATTGGTGCGGATTTCATACGCTACTACGACCTGTTAATAGACCTGCGCCGCAATCGACTAACCGACAACATTACAAAACTACACTCTCCAGTGACGACAACAACGGCTCTGAAAACTGCTGAAATCAAAACGTACGATTCAACAGGCCCGTTTGCTGCATTGCTAGCCGAATTTCCCGATACAACAAAATTAGCCCCTCATGGCGCTAGGACAAAGTCTACGATCTCTCACCGGATAATAACGACAGGCAAGCCCGTCTTCGCCCGGCCACGACGACTTCCCCCTGAGAAACTGGATGCAGCACGTAAAGAGTTCGAGTTTCTGATGAAAGTAGGTGTTTGCCGCCCATCTAGCAGTAACTGGGCGAGTCCACTGCACATGGTTAAGAAAAGCGACGGTACGTGGAGACCATGTGGCGATTATAGGGCACAGACAGTGCCAGACCGTTACCCATTACCATACCTTACCGATTTTACGAGCAAATTACGAGGTAAGTCAATATTTTCAAAAATTGACCTCCAGCGCGCTTTTCACCAGGTACCCATACACGAAGATGACATCGCTAAGACTGCCATTAAAACGCCCTTCGGATTATTGGAGTTTAAATTTATGACATTTGGGCTCTTCAATGCCGCCCAGACCTTTCAACGCCTTATCAACGAGGTCCTACGTGGTGTCGATTGCGCTTTCCCATACATCGACGATATATGCACGCCTCATCATCCATCGAACAACATCGCCACGACATACGCACGGTTCTTCAACGTATTCGAGATAATAATCTCGCGATCAACACAGCCAAATGTGAATTCGGCAAAACGGAACTAAAATTCTTGGGACATTTAGTCAACGCGCAAGGAATTCATCCGTTGCCTGAACGGGTCGTTGCTATTCGTGAGTTCCCGAAACCGTCCGTCGCTAAGCAATTGAAGAGTTTCCTCGCCATGCTGAACTTCTACAGAAAATTTCTTCCGAACGCCGTCGCCTATCAGCACCACCTACAGGGTCTTATCACCGCAAACACGAAAAACGATCGCACTCCGTTAATTTGGACTAAAGACGCCGAAGACGCATTCATCGGATGCAAGACAGAACTAGCAAATGCAACTCTGATTGCACATCCAGTACCAGACGCCGAACTAGCTCTTTATGTTGACGCATCAGACACCTCAGTTGGCGCTGCATTACATCAAAACGTAAATGGCGAACTTCAACCACTCGGATTCTATTCCAAGAAGCTCACCAACGCACAGCAAAAGTATAGCACATACGATCGTGAATTGGCTGCAGTGTACCAGGGCGTGTGCCACTTTCGGTATATGATTGAAGGTCGCAAGTGCTACGTGGTTACCGATCACCGTCCCTTGGTATTTGCCTTTCGACAAAACTCAGAAAAAGCATCACCTCGACGAGTACGCCAACTTGATTTTGTAGGACAATTTACCACTGACATACGCCACACACCAGGAAAGCATAACGCCACAGCCGACTTACTATCTCGAATAGAAGCAATCGATGGAGTTATCGACTACACCAAGGTTGCTGAAGCACAGAAAGCCGATAAACAACTTCAAGAATTTATCAAGAAGCCAGGTACGCATACAAATTCGCTTATTCTAAAGTTTTTTTCGATACCCAACAGCGACAGCCAGCTCGTATGTTACACATCAACCACCACAGTGCGACCCTATATACCAAAGGAGTTTCGAAATTCAATTCTTACAAAGGTCCATGGCTTATCGCACCCAGGAGTGCGTGCAACAACGAAACTGTGCACATCGAAATTCGTGTGGCCAGGCATACGCAAAGATGTCACAACCTTTGTGCGCTGCTGCCAAGCGTGTCAACGGTCCAAAATACATCGTCACACCAGGACAGCACCAGCAAAGTATGAGCCACCACACGAACGATTTTCCCACATCAACATCGATATCGTTGGCCCTTTCCCACTTTGTGAGGGACAACGTTATTGCCTTACCATCATCGACCGATACACTCGATGACCAGAAGCAATACCCATGACAGATATTTGTGCAGAATCAGTCGCCAAGGCTCGGCTTTCACAATGGATTTCACGCTTTGGCGTTCCAGCACGCATAACATCCGACCGCGGTAGACAGTTCGAGTCAGCTGTATTCGCCGAATTAATCACTGCTATTGGCGCAAGTCACTTGAGAACAACGCCGTATCATCCTCAGTCAAACGGCATCATCGAGCGATGGCACAGATGTTTCAAAGCAGCTATCTTGTGCCACGAGCCAGTCAACTGGGTTCATCATTTACCTGCTATTTTACTAGGACTACGAGTCGCGTTCAAACCAGACATAAATGCTTCCCCTGCAATGCTTGTATATGGTTCAACACTACGCATTCCAGGTGAATTTTTTCAAGAGGCCGATCGAAAGAAGTAACCAGCGAAGCCATTGCACAATTTCGATCTTCAATGGAAAAGCTACGCTCAACACAAACTGCCCACCATTCGCAGCCACAACCATTTTTAACTCCAGCTTTGCAGACGGCAACGCACGTATTCGTGCGAAACGATTCAGTACGCCCCTCCCTAACACATCCGTATGACGGTCCATACCTTGTCGTAAAACGAAGACCAAAATTTTTCAAGCTTGTTATACGCGGACGAACCACCAACATAAGCGTCGATAGGTTGAAGCCAGCGTTTATTGCCAACGTCGAGTATGATCGTCAGGCACCGAGGCACCTCAACCACCATCAACGAGCACCACCCGCACTGGTAGGCACATTAGTATCCCGCTCCGGTACCGATGATACATCTAGAGGGGGAGTACTGTGGTACCCTGTACCATACCTGAAATTTCATTTTTATCATCAACTTCATTGTCATACGATCTTACAACTTTTGTAATCTTTCCTTTTCTTCTAACATCTCATCGCAACCGGTTGATCTTTCCTTAAATTACATTTAATACAAAATAATTAAAGTTTCATTGTGTTTAATGTTGAAATTGGTTGTTCGCTATTTAATTATTTTGGAACATCTCGCGTAAGGTAAGATAGCCAACCAAACCACTAAATTTATTTATTTATTTCGGTCTAAAAAGTATAGACTAAATAGTTAAAAATAGAGAAAAGTTCAAGCTTAAATTTATATATGCTATTATTAAAGTTCAGAAGACCAATATATCGATTTGCTAGTTGTATAGCCTTGGATATGGGTTCATTCAACACATAATTCGTTCTATGAGTTTCTTCAACAAATAGTCTGGTATGCCTTAGATCACGTGGTGAAATGTATGGAACGAATAAATTAGATAAATCAGAGCATTTTATATTACCGTTGATAATGTTATAGGCAAGCATGAGTGAGATAAAAGTTCTTCGGACATACAAAGCCTGGAAACCGAGCAATTTTCGCCTGCTGATATACGATGGGAGGCCATCGGGCCAGCGAAGCATACGCAAATCAATTTTGGTGAAAATTCTTTGAACTCTCTCAATTTTATGTGAGTTCCCTTCATAGAATGGACTCCACATAATCGAGCAATATTCCAGACAATGACGTAAAAAGTGCCTTCAGAGTCATGGGATCCTTGAAGTCACTGGAATTACGTCTAATAAACCCAACCATTGCAAAAGATTTGGAAACAACAAAGTCCATGTGACCAGAAAAAGAGAGTTGGTCTCAAAAATTACACCCAGATCTTTTATCTAACGACAACGGTTTAAAGATCCAGCATTTAATTTCTAGTTAAAAGAGGTGGTAGTTACCCTTTTTAAATAGGAAACACCCCAGCATTTATTGGCATTTAAAAGTAGGTTATGACTTGTACACCATTCATTAAAAGAATCGAGATCTTATTGCAAGTTAACGCAGTCGGGAGTATCACGTACGGCTAAAAAAAGTTTGACGTCGTCCGCGACCATTAAACATTTAGCAAATTTGAATTTTTGAGGCAAATCATTAATAAAAATTAGGAACAGTGGGTTCCCTGTGGGATTCCCGACCAAGCGTTATTGAGCGCACTCCGATTGACACAAAAAGCTTTCCATTCGATAAGAAACTTGAAAATAATTTCCGCTCACTCCGTACATCCCCAGTTTGTGCAATAATAGAGAGTGGTCGACCTTATCAAATGCTTTCGAGAAGTCAGTACAGATGACGTCTAGCTGCACATGGGTTTCAAAGGCATCTACAATTTGGCTAGTGACTAAAGCCAAATTGGTAGAAGTAGACCTGCCTGGAAAAATCCCATGCTGACACTCAACAATAGCCTTGTCTATGTAATCAAATAATTTGCTTTGAAGGATATGATCGAATTGGATCAAGCATCCATGGAAAAGAATTTCCAGGGGTTCAGAAATTGTATTTTAACATAGTTTGAAGAATAACGGAGAAAATCCCTCGCTATCCGATTTCGGATTATTATTCAATTTTCAAATTGACAGAAATACAAAATTTGACGCAGAGAGCCAGAGTAGAATGTCGGACTGGGCGAAGAGGTAGGATTTGAGTATACCTTCTGAAATAATTTGGCAAATAAGTTGCAAATATCAACCGCATTACTGGACGATACACCGTCATAGTCCATCCACGTCGGAAATCCATTAGTCTGCCTCTTGGAATTAATAACTAGATGGATTCGTCTTTAGTTTTGATACCAGATTATTCATATATTGTCTAAACAATAACTCATCGAGACAGTTAAAAGTCGATTTAAGTCTGACAAAGATAAGACGATCGGGTTCACTCCGGCTCTTTTTATTTTTCTTAAAGGCCTTACCTTTTTTATTTTTAATATTATTAAGTTAAGTAGAACCAGGGTGGTCTATTGCTAATGAAAGCCTTTGCTTTAATATTTCATAAAAAGCCTCAGGCCCATTAGCGGAGTCCAAGAAGAACCAGTCAGTGTCGAGGAAAAATTCGTTTATCGCTGTAGCTTCAGCCTTGAAATATTTACATTCTGAAATAGTTGCAGCTCGGTTTTTATCAAAGTCATAAAACTCAAAGTCATAAACGTAACGAGTGCGGTTGAGTGAAGTTGCTGTTTCACTGTCGATAGTTAAAAAATAAATATTAAAAGATATCGTACGTTAATAGGACGAAGATAGTGAGTTTTGTGTACTGTTTTTGCGTCCACACCAAGATAAATTGAAGTTCGCAGTGCAAGCTTCGTATTTGGCACAAATTCCAATAAATAAAAATTATAATATAACTTTTGTTTCCAACGAGTACCAAAAATGTCGCCAAATACAAGAAAAAGCAAGAGGCAACAACACAAAGAAAAAGTAACAATTTCTAGTGAAACGAGCGACGAAGATATCAGCAGTGACAAACTAACAACAATTATTGAAAATTTGCAAAAACAATTTAAACTGCAAGACAGAGCTATGAGCAAAATAAAAAACTCTCAACAGCATATGAGTGATAGTTTTGATTCAGTCAAAGCAGAGATATCTAGGCTTGCTGAGGAGAATAAACAAATAAAGAAAGAACTAAGTGAAATGAGGGCAAAAAACACAAGTATGAAAGCGAGTGTGAAAAAGATGGAAAAAGACTTATTAACGAAAAAACAAAACCAAAACAAGAACAACTTCATTATAACGAATTTACCGAAAATTGAAAGACAAAAGCTAAGAGATGTTGTTGTTAATATTGGCGAGCAAATAAATGTTAATATAAATAAAGAACAAATAGTTGACATATATCAGAGTGAAAATAAAAAATTCAAGACTTTTCCTGTTATCGTTAAGCTTAGCAATAGCGAGCTTAAGAGGAAATGTATGGAGTTCAGAAAGACTGGAAATAGCATAGATGTCAACAAGATAATACCCAACAGCAACATGAATGGCAAAAATGTTAATTTTTACCACCTTCTGGAAAAAGAAATCAGCGAAATAATGAAAAAAACAAAACAAGAAGCAAAAAACAAGAGGTACAAATATGTATGGATGAGAAAGGCAAAAATACTTGTAAGAAAGGATGAAAATGCAGTAATAATAGAGATAGAATCTGTTGAAGATTTAAAAAAAACTGAAGTACTCGTAGATAGGTGGACGTTTTTAAATACAATTATCATATTTAGCTAACAATAATTGTTATTAATGGACTGTCTTAATAATGAATTGTTAAAAGAATGTAATGTTGATGTAAAAAGTTTGATTGAGGAAAACAAGAAAAAGAAGAGAAATATTCATATGATAGCTATGACGGAAATATGGATTCATGAGAATGAAAATAAATATTATAATATTCCAAACTATAATGCATATTTTGCAAACCGCGAATCTAACAGAACCGGCGGTTGTGTCATTTATGTACACGAATCTATAAGCTCAAATCTTTTATCTTGCGCAGAATTCGATAAAAGTAGTTTTCTAATAATTAAACTAATTAAACTTAACATTCACCTGGCCTGTATATATATAAATTGTTCCTCGGATATCCCTGCGTTTGAAAAAAAAGTCTTGCATCTAAAAAATTGTTTTATTGTTGGTAATTTCAACCTAAACTTGCTCAATGTTAGTAATGACGCGATCAACTATCTAAACACTATATATAGCAATGGGGTTTTCTGTCTAAATAAGATCAGTCAGGACATGTGTACAAGAATGGGAAGTAGTTTTGGTACAATAATAGATCACGTTCTAACTGATAAAGTAGAATACAGGTATATATTTGCATTAGAAGATCACCCAATATCCGACCACAGACTCATACATCTGTCTGTGAACTTGAATAAAGAAATAACTTTGTCTAATAGAACAAATACCACACAAGTTGTAGACTATACTTTGTTTGAAAGAAACGGGAACTTAAATGAAATTTTACGAAAAGAGTATTTCTCAAGTTTTCACTCCTCGTTGAGCTCTAGCATAGTTAATGCGACAAAAATTACTAAAAGCTCTTGTGATAAGTTTAGGAGTCCCTGGATGAATAACGAACTCGGAAAGCTAATTGAAAATCGAAACAAGTTTTATAAATTAAAGATGAAATATAAAAATAATACTTACTTTGAAAGTGAATTTAAATCTCTAAAAATAAGGGTAAGAAATATGATAAACTTTCTAAAAAAAATTGCTATGGGGAGAAAATCCAGCAAAATATTTCCTCCTCCAACAGAACGTGGTCAGTACTAAAGGAACTAATATATGGTAAAAGTAGTGCTAACTTCACTGAGGTGAGTCAAATAGTACACAAGGGAAATATCATAACAGACCCGACAGAGATTGCAAATTGTTTTAACGAGTACTATACAACTGTTATTGAAACTCCCACAAATGTAAAATACACTGATGAGCCAGCCTTAAATATTCGTAAGCCATTGACACTAATGAATGTGACATAGTCGAAGCTAAATTAGCCATTAAAAACTTAAACTTAAAATCTGCAAACGAGCCAGATGGTATCTCAGTGCGTTTTTTAAATAAATACAATGATTTTTTAAGTGAACCTTTGTGTCGCTTCATAAATAAATGTTTCCGAAATGGTGAATACCCTAATGAGTTGAAGTTAGGTGCAGTTGTACCAATACACAAAACCGAAAGCAAGGAACTGTGCTCAAACTACAGACCGATTACAAAGCTAAGTTCAATCGACAAAATTTTTGAGAGCATAATGTTAAATAGACTGAAATCCTTTTAAAATGAAAATCAAATTATTGATAAAAACCAATTCGGTTTGTGAAAAACTCGAATACGTTATCAGCCTGCATATCGTGTACAGAATTCATTTATGAAAATTTAGATAAGAAAAAATATGTAGCACTCTTGGCGATAGACCTGTCTAAAGCATTCGACTCACTAAACCTGTTTATAATGATCCGAAAACTTTGGGAACTAGGAATAGGTGGAAAGGAATTGAAACTCTTTGAAAGTTTCCTAACTAATAGGGAACAATACGTTGAGGTAAATGAAAAGAAAAGTGCAAATATGAAAGTTAAAACAGGAGTTCCACAAGGGTCCAAGTTAGCAGCTACTTTATTTATAATATACATAAATAATGCACTCAAACTCAACCTAAAGGGAACGTCACAATTTTACGCTGATGATGGAAGCTTTTTATATGCAGAAGACTCCTTCGAAACGTTAATTATGAGCATAACACACGCTCTGGAAAAAATGAAGCAATGGTTCGACAAAAATATGCTAAAAATTAATCTATCAAAGACCAGTTTCATGATTTTTAAAAATTATAAACAGCTTCCTGATATCAATGAGTTCTCCGGGATCATGTATAATAATATTAAGATTTGTAGGGTAGAGAAGCTTAAGTATTTAGGGATCTGGTTTGATTCCAGCTTAAACTGGAGCGAGCACATAAATAGTTTAAAATTGAAACTAGTCCCCTTTAACTTCGCGCTATATAGGAATAGAAATATTATTCCTAGGAAACAATTGTGGCTTTTATATAATGCTCACTTCATGTCGCACATCAACTATCTTAGCCCAATTAGGAGTCGTTGTGCAGATTATAAAATAAACCAACTGCAGAGGCTGCAAAATAAAGTAATAAAAAACATACTATCACTGCCCTTGAGAACGCCTACTGCAAGTCTATACGAAAATAGATTAGACATTAAAAAAATGTGTATCTTGCAGACACTTTTAGTAGTTTTTAAAATTAAAAACAACGTAATAAAACATAATTTGGAACTCAATATTATAGAAAATCCAACCTATAATCTTCTTAAGAACTACACAATTTAGAACAGGCAAAAGTGCAAACTCTATACGCAATTATGGTGTAAGATTGTTTAATAAATTGCCAGAAAATGTCAAATCATGTAACAACGTAGACACTTTTAAGAAGTATGCCATTATGTTGCTAATTCAAAACTATGATTTTAACATCGAGTAACATATATGTAAAAGAGATTTCTCTGTCACATCACAAGTTTTTCCCCTCTTCTTCTTTTTTTCCTTATAATTTTTCTTTATAATTTTTCTTAATAATTTCAAATTCTTGATCTCTCCGTTTTATAAACATTTAGATTTTATTTTATCAACATTATTTTTGATGTAAATAAATACTATAATATTATAAAAACTAATTACTATTGTTATAATTATAATAATACTATTGTTATGTAATTATTATTAACTTATTCCTTTTACATTTTCTCAGCACTATCACTCAATTGTATACGTAAAATTGCAAATCTGATGAGCTAAATTCTCCCACAAAAATGTAATTTTTTTTGAGAATGTATATGTAAAATTTTATGCGTATACGCAAACAATAAAGAAAAAAAAAAAAAATTCCAAGCAAAGCATTGTGATGTAAACTGTTTTCCAAGATTGGAGATAGACACTCCAGGCAAGATATTCTTAAATCATCAGATCCAAAAACGAGATCAAGAAACCTACTTTACTGTTTGGTTGAGTATTGTATTGTTTTCAGCCATACGAGAACAAAGTGCTAACAACAGCACATCGATATCGGATCTGATATTTGTCGGTAAAGTATTACAGGAACTTGACCAGGAGATATTCATTCCCACAACAGCCGGTTCTATCGCACCGGAATGACCCGGGTTTTTTCGCCCGGCCAGGGGCTGTTATTTCGGTGTAACCCTGTCCGGTCTGGGCCGGGACGAAGCACTGTTAACAACAACAACAACAACAACCAGGAGATATTACTTAAATTGAAGTCGCCTAAATAAATAAGTATAATCTCTGCTTACTCCAAATTAGAAAAAGAAGCGGAGAAAATGGGATTGGTGGTGAACGAGGGCAAAACGAAGTACCTTCTGTCATCATGCAAAGAGTCAGCGCATTCGCGCCTTGGCAACCAAGCCACTGTTGGCAGCAATAATTTCGAAATAGTAAAGGACTTCGTTTACCTGGGAACCAGCATTAATACCAACAATAATGTTAGCCTAGAAATCCGACGAAGAATCACTCTTGCAAACAAATGCTACTTCGGACTGAGTAGGCAATTGAAAAGTAAAGTCCTCTCTCGACGAACGAAAATAACACTCTACAAGTCACTCATCGCACCCGTCCGGCTATATGGTGCAGAAGCGTGGACACTAACAACATCTGATGAGGCGGCTCTGGGAGTATTCGAGAGAAAGGTTCTTCGAAAGATTTGTGGACCTCTACACGTTGGCGACGGCGAGTACCGAAGAAGATTTAATGATGAGCTGTATGAACTTTATGCAGACGCCGACATAGTTCAGCGAATTAAAACACAGCGGCTTCGCTGGCTAGGCCACGTAGTGCGAATGAGCGAAGATGCTCCAGCCCAGAAGGTATTCTTATCGGCACCCGCCGGTGGAAGCAGAGGAAGAGGGAGACCACTACTCCGATGGAAGGGCCAAGTGGAGACCGATTTGCGATCCCGCGGTGTTTCCAATTGGCGCCAGTTGGCGCAACGAAGAAACGACTGGCGAGCTATGTTGGACGGTCAAAATCGCCCAGGCGGTTAGATGACCATTTAAAGAAGAAGAATCTCGATCTTATTGCGAGTTAACGCAGTCGGGAGTATCACGTACGGCTAAAAAAAGTTTGACGTCGTCCGCGACCATTAAACATTTAGCAAATTTGAATTTTTGAGGCAAATCATTAATAAAAATTAGGAACAGTGGGTTCCCTGTGGGATTCCCGACCAAGCGTTATTGAGCGCACTCCGATTGACACAAAAAGCTTTCCATTCGATAAGAAACTTGAAAATAATTTCCGCTCACTCCGTACATCCCCAGTTTGTGCAATAATAGAGAGTGGTCGACCTTATCAAATGCTTTCGAGAAGTCAGTACAGATGACGTCTAGCTGCACATGGGTTTCAAAGGCATCTACAATTTGGCTAGTGACTAAAGCCAAATTGGTAGAAGTAGACCTGCCTGGAAAAATCCCATGCTGACACTCAACAATAGCCTTGTCTATGTAATCAAATAATTTGCTTTGAAGGATATGATCGAATTGGATCAAGCATCCATGGAAAAGAATTTCCAGGGGTTCAGAAATTGTATTTTAACATAGTTTGAAGAATAACGGAGAAAATCCCGCGCTATCCGATTTCGGATTATTATTCAATTTTGAAATTGACAGAAATACAAAATTTGACGCAGAGAGCCAGAGTAGAATGTCGGACTGGGCGAAGAGGTAGGATTTGAGTATACCTTCTGAAATAATTTGGCAAATAAGTTGCAAATATCAACCGCATTACTGGACGATACACCGTCATAGTCCATCCACGTCGGAAATCCATTAGTCTGCCTCTTGGAATTAATAACTAGATGGATTCGTCTTTAGTTTTGATACCAGATTATTCATATATTGTCTAAACAATAACTCATCGAGACAGTTAAAAGTCGATTTAAGTCTGACAAAGATAAGACGATCGGGTTCACTCCGGCTCCTTTTATTTTTCTTAAAGGCCTTACCTTTTTTATTTTTAATATTATTAAGTTAAGTAGAACCAGGGTGGTCTATTGCTAATGAAAGCCTTTGCTTTAATATTTCATAAAAAGCCTCAGGCCCATTAGCGGAGTCCAAGAAGAACCAGTCAGTGTCGAGGAAAAATTCGTTTATCGCTGTAGCTTCAGCCTTGAAATATTTACATTCTGAAATAGTTGCAGCTCGGTTTTTATCAAAGTCATAAAACTCAAAGTCATAAACGTAACGAGTGCGGTTGAGTGAAGTTGCTGTTTCACTGTCGATAGTTAAAAAATAAATATTAAAAGATATCGTACGTTAATAGGACGAAGATAGTGAGTTTTGTGTACTGTTTTTGCGTCCACACCAAGATAAATTGAAGTTCGCAGTGCAAGCTTCGTATTTGGCACAAATTCCAATAAATAAAAATTATAATATAACTTTTGTTTCCAACGAGTACCAAAAATGTCGCCAAATACAAGAAAAAGCAAGAGGCAACAACACAAAGAAAAAGTAACAATTTCTAGTGAAACGAGCGACGAAGATATCAGCAGTGACAAACTAACAACAATTATTGAAAATTTGCAAAAACAATTTAAACTGCAAGACAGAGCTATGAGCAAAATAAAAAACTCTCAACAGCATATGAGTGATAGTTTTGATTCACTCAAAGCAGAGATATCTAGGCTTGCTGAGGAGAATAAACAAATAAAGAAAGAACTAAGTGGAATGAGGGCAAAAAACACAAGTATGAAAGCGAGTGTGAAAAAGATGGAAAAAGACTTATTAACGAAAAAACAAAACCAAAACAAGAACAACTTCATTATAACGAATTTACCGAAAATTGAAAGACAAAAGCTAAGAGATGTTGTTGTTAATATTGGCGAGCAAATAAATGTTAATATAAATAAAGAACAAATAGTTGACATATATCAGAGTGAAAATAAAAAATTCAAGACTTTTCCTGTTATCGTTAAGCTTAGCAATAGCGAGCTTAAGAGGAAATGTATGGAGTTCAGAAAGACTGGAAATAGCATAGATGTCAACAAGATAATACCCAACAGCAACATGAATGGCAAAAATGTTAATTTTTACCACCTTCTGGAAAAAGAAATCAGCGAAATAATGAAAAAAACAAAACAAGAAGCAAAAAACAAGAGGTACAAATATGTATGGATGAGAAAGGCAAAAATACTTGTAAGAAAGGATGAAAATGCAGTAATAATAGAGATAGAATCTGTTGAAGATTTAAAAAAAACTGAAGTACTCGTAGATAGGTGGACGTTTTTAAATACAATTATCATATTTAGCTAACAATAATTGTTATTAATGGACTGTCTTAATAATGAATTGTTAAAAGAAAATGTTAAGTACAAATGCAACGACTTAAGTTTTGAAAATAATGAAACTAGTCTAAATATATTATATTTAAATATTCAAAGTATGCGCAATAAACTTCTTGATGTAAAAAGTTTGATTGAGGAAAACAAGAAAAAGAAGAGAAATATTCATATGATAGCTATGACGGAAATATGGATTCATGAGAATGAAAATAAATATTATAATATTCCAAACTATAATGCATATTTTGCAAACCGCGAATCTAACAGAACCGGCGGTTGTGTCATTTATGTACACGAATCTATAAGCTCAAATCTTTTATCTTGCGCAGAATTCGATAAAAGTAGTTTTCTAATAATTAAACTAATTAAACTTAACATTCACCTGGCCTGTATATATATAAATTGTTCCTCGGATATCCCTGCGTTTGAAAAAAAAGTCTTGCATCTAAAAAATTGTTTTATTGTTGGTAATTTCAACCTAAACTTGCTCAATGTTAGTAATGACGCGATCAACTATCTAAACACTATATATAGCAATGGGTTTTTCTGTCTAAATAAGATCAGTCAGGACATGTGTACAAGAATGGGAAGTAGTTCTGGTACAATAATAGATCACGTTCTAACTGATAAAGTAGAATACAGGTATATATTTGCATTAGAAGATCACCCAATATCCGACCACAGACTCATACATCTGTCTGTGAACTTGAATAAAGAAATAACTTTGTCTAATAGAACAAATACCACACAAGTTGTAGACTATACTTTGTTTGAAAGAAACGGGAACTTAAATGAAATTTTACGAAAAGAGTCTTTCTCAAGTTTTCACTCCTCGTTGAGCTCTAGCATAGTTAATGCGACAAAAATTACTAAAAGCTCTTGTGATAAGTTTAGGAGTCCCTGGATGAATAACGAACTCGGAAAGCTAATTGAAAATCGAAACAAGTTTTATAAATTAAAGATGAAATATAAAAATAATACTTACTTTGAAAGTGAATTTAAATCTCTAAAAATAAGGGTAAGAAATATGATAAACTTTCTAAAAAAAATTGCTATGGGGAGAAAATCCAGCAAAATATTTCCTCCTCCAACAGAACGTGGTCAGTACTAAAGGAACTAATATATGGTAAAAGTAGTGCTAACTTCACTGAGGTGAGTCAAATAGTACACAAGGGAAATATCATAACAGACCCGACAGAGATTGCAAATTGTTTTAACGAGTACTATACAACTGTTATTGAAACTCCCACAAATGTAAAATACACTGATGAGCCAGCCTTAAATATTCGTAAGCCATTGACACTAGATGAATGTGACATAGTCGAAGCTAAATTAGCCATTAAAAACTTAAACTTAAAATCTGCAAACGAGCCAGATGGTATCTCAGTGCGTTTTTTAAATAAATACAATGATTTTTTAAGTGAACCTTTGTGTCGCTTCATAAATAAATGTTTCCGAAATGGTGAATACCCTAATGAGTTGAAGTTAGGTGCAGTTGTACCAATACACAAAACCGAAAGCAAGGAACTGTGCTCAAACTACAGACCGATTACAAAGCTAAGTTCAATCGACAAAATTTTTGAGAGCATAATGTTAAATAGACTGAAATCCTTTTAAAATGAAAATCAAATTATTGATAAAAACCAATTCGGGTTTGTGAAAAACTCGAATACGTTATCAGCCTGCATATCGTGTACAGAATTCATTTATGAAAATTTAGATAAGAAAAAATATGTAGCACCTTGGCGATAGACCTGTCTAAAGCATTCGACTCACCAAACCTGTTTATAATGATCCGAAAATTTTGGGAACTAGGAATAGGTGGAAAGGAATTGAAACTCTTTGAAAGTTTCCTAACTAATAGGGAACAATACGTTGAGGTAAATGAAAAGAAAAGTGCAAATATGAAAGTTAAAACAGGAGTTCCACAAGGGTCCAAGTTAGCAGCTACTTTATTTATAATATACATAAATAATGCACTCAAACTCAACCTAAAGGGAACGTCACAATTTTACGCTGATGATGGAAGCTTTTTATATGCAGAAGACTCCTTCGAAACGTTAATTATGAGCATAACACACGCTCTGGAAAAAATGAAGCAATGGTTCGACAAACATATGCTAAAAATTAATCTATCAAAGACCAGTTTCATGATTTTTAAAAATTATAAACAGCTTCCTGATATCAATGAGTTCTCCGGGATCATGTATAATAATATTAAGATTTGTAGGGTAGAGAAGCTTAAGTATTTAGGGATCTGGTTTGATTCCAGCTTAAACTGGAGCGAGCACATAAATAGTTTAAAATTGAAACTAGTCCCCTTTAACTTCGCGCTATATAGGAATAGAAATATTATTCCTAGGAAACAATTGTGGCTTTTATATAATGCTCACTTCATGTCGCACATCAACTATCTTAGCCCAATTAGGAGTCGTTGTGCAGATTATAAAATAAACCAACTGCAGAGGCTGCAAAATAAAGTAATAAAAAACATACTATCACTGCCCTTGAGAACGCCTACTGCAAGTCTATACGAAAATAGATTAGACATTAAAAAAATGTGTATCTTGCAGACACTTTTAGTAGTTTTTAAAATTAAAAACAACGTAATAAAACATAATTTGGAACTCAATATTATAGAAAATCCAACCTATAATCTTCTTAAGAACTACACAATTTAGAACAGGCAAAAGTGCAAACTCTATACGCAATTATGGTGTAAGATTGTTTAATAAATTGCCAGAAAATGTCAAATCATGTAACAACGTAGACACTTTTAAGAAGTATGCCATTATGTTGCTAATTCAAAACTATGATTTTAACATCGAGTAACATATATGTAAAAGAGATTTCTCTGTCACATCACAAGTTTTTCCCCTCTTCTTCTTTTTTTCCTTATAATTTTTCTTTATAATTTTTCTTAATAATTTCAAATTCTTGATCTCTCCGTTTTATAAACATTTAGATTTTATTTTATCAACATTATTTTTGATGTAAATAAATACTATACAATTATAAAAACTAATTACTATTGTTATAATTATAATAATACTATTGTTATGTAATTATTATTAACTTATTCCTTTTACATTTTCTCAGCACTATCACTCAATTGTATACGTAAAATTGCAAATCTGATGAGCTAAATTCTCCCACAAAAATGTAATTTTTTTTGAGAATGTATATGTAAAATTTTATGCGTATACGCAAACAATAAAGAAAAAAAAAAAAAAATTCCAAGCAAAGCATTGTGATGTAAACTGTTTTCCAAGATTGGAGATAGACACTCCAGGCAAGATATTCTTAAATCATCAGATCCAAAAACGAGATCAAGAAACCTACTTTACTGTTTGGTTGAGTATTGTATTGTTTTCAGCCATACGAGAACAAAGTGCTAACAACAGCACATCGATATCGGATCTGATATTTGTGGGTAAAGTATTACAGGAACTTGACCAGGAGATATTCATTCCCACAACAGCCGGTTCTATCGCACCGGAATGACCCGGGTTTTTTCGCCCGGCCAGGGGCTGTTATTTCGGTGTAACCCTGTCCGGTCTGGGGCGGGACGAAGCACTGTTAACAACAACAACAACAACAACCAGGAGATATTACTTAAATTGAAGTCGCCTAAATAAATAAGTATAATCTCTGCTTACTCCAAATTAGAAAAAGAAGCGGAGAAAATGGGATTGGTGGTGAACGAGGGCAAAACGAAGTACCTTCTGTCATCATGCAAAGAGTCAGCGCATTCGCGCCTTGGCAACCAAGCCACTGTTGGCAGCAATAATTTCGAAATAGTAAAGGACTTCGTTTACCTGGGAACCAGCATTAATACCAACAATAATGTTAGCCTAGAAATCCGACGAAGAATCACTCTTGCAAACAAATGCTACTTCGGACTGAGTAGGCAATTGAAAAGTAAAGTCCTCTCTCGACGAACGAAAATAACACTCTACAAGTCACTCATCGCACCCGTCCGGCTATATGGTGCAGAAGCGTGGACACTAACAACATCTGATGACGCGGCTCTGGGAGTATTCGAGAGAAAGGTTCTTCGAAAGATTTGTGGACCTCTACACGTTGGCGACGGCGAGTACCGAAGAAGATTTAATGATGAGCTGTATGAACTTTATGCAGACGCCGACATAGTTCAGCGAATTAAAACACAGCGGCTTCGCTGGCTAGGCCACGTAGTGCGAATGAGCGAAGATGCTCCAGCCCAGAAGGTATTCTTATCGGCACCCGCCGGTGGAAGCAGAGGAAGAGGGAGACCACCACTCCGATGGAAGGACCAAGTGGAGACCGATTTGCGATCCCGCGGTGTTTCCAATTGGCGCCAGTTGGCGCAACGAAGAAATGACTGGCGAGCTATGTTGAACGGTCAAAATCGCCCAGGCGGTTAGATGACCATTTAAAGAAGAAGAATCTCATCAGGCAGATTAGTAGCACTTATGGCACTATTTACATTATCTAAATGTTTCCTATATACAGCAATTTCACTACTTGGCGGAATATAAGACAAAACGATTATTATTGTCATTAACCTTAACTCTTACACATATTTGGTCAACGCCACCATCTTTCAAATCATTAGTAATTTGTTTACTACGTAGATCCGCTCTGATAGCAATTAAAACACCACCAGCCCTCTCAAGACCGGTAGCGCTTGGGCACCGATCAATACGAAATAGCTGTCAAAAAATTCCTAAGATGAAAAATTTTCTTTCAACCAGGTCTCTGATAGAGCTAATATATCATACTCGTGTGAACTAAAATTGTGACGATTTAGTACGCATACCACTAACATTTTTATAATAAAGCGCATAACTCGCTCTCGATTTATTAATAGGTCTACTAATATCTAAGTAAGATCTAGCGACTATGTCTTCGGTTCGAACCTTTTTAGGCCTAAACGAAAAGGGCAAACAGTCACACCGACTGGCCAAAGCTCAGGGTTGAAGATCTTATCAAACCCAGATTCGAGAACACCAAGTTTGAATGTAATTCGCTTTAATGATTCAACGCCAGTGCCTTTCCTAATAAGCGCGTGACAAGAATATCCCAGAATCCCAGAATATTTAGAGACGCATTCAACAATATTGTCGTTTGTAACGGATGGCAAAAACGACGCAATATGAAGCCACTTAGTCTTAGCAACACTAAGCCCAGTGCTTACATTCGAACCAATAATGCGCATTTGTTTACCATCATTATTCTTCATTGCAGCATCTACCTTTTGAAGAACATGTTGATAATTGTGGTTGACATTCGCAATGGTAACTACAGCATTAGCGCCAATAACAGCTGACGCAAAAGAACACGGAGATGCGGCGGTATTGGTGTCGGGTATATCTTTATCAGTAATTCGATTTTCACCCGCATTCTTCTTCTTCATAACTTCCACCCATTCTGCATCAGTAGGCTTATCACTTTGCATGTCAATTGTATCAATAATATCAATAGTAGCTGGTTCAACAGATAATAGGCGTATTTTCTTCTAAGCGAGTGTGAAGAAAACGCCCAACTCGGCAAAAATTGCCCTGTGTGTATTTAACAACACTGGACACATTTCAACTGTCAAAATCATCTGTTGCTTGTTATTGACATTTTGTTAGTTTATCATCGCGCAAAAATTAAAACATTTTCTCAATTTTGCAACATCTTTTTGTTTGACCTTATCTGGTTTTTTCCGCAACAAAATCTGCGGAAAAGATAAAGAAATACTGATGGCATCGTAGAAGGCAATCGGTAAACAGGCTTTGAGCTACGCCTAGACAATATGGCCGCCGGGAGCTGACAAAGGAGTTTACCTACTCTGTGTGGATGTTGTTGAGGGTCTGCGATGCATCTTTACATCAAATGGCCAAAATTTACGATGCCGGATTTCATCATATTCTAGGAGGCGGATTTTCTTCGAGCAAGTGCCTGTTTGATTCTGCGGTTAGCATTTCATTTTGCTCTTTAACACCAACTATTTTTGCTCATAACCGGCTGGCCAGTTGCCTTGTACGTTGCCAACAACGTTTCTTAACCTTTTCCCAAACTGCTTCCAACCAGTGGCATCAGAATGTTGTCAAAAAAGCCACCCATAGATTTTGGGGTGTGAGACAGTCGGAAGGTTGATGCCGCCGACGTAGACGATCACTTACGCCGTCCCAGTGGTAAATAAGGTGACCGAGGACTTAGTCTGTGACAGTGCCAGATTGGCCCAGCGAAGAAACCGAGCAAGGAGAAATAATTCTTGAACATGGAAGAGCCAGTTGCAGAAATCGTGTAGCCTTCAGCTTAATACACAATAGAGACACCCTCGGTAGAAAGGGGAGCCTATATATGTAATAATTGAACAGTAGCAGGAATAGCACACCCCTGTTCAATTATACGTGGTTATAATCGTTCGTCCCTGAATTCCACCGATGCTTGCCAACAACTCAGGTAATTGGCGATCCAACGATTTAGACAGGGGCGAACCCCTACGGGTTAGGAGTTAAGAATATGCCCGTGGTAGGCACACTTGTCGTAAGAGTCGACTAAAATGCACAAAGCTAATGACGTGCAACTTGATATTTGATCTACTGACATGATGACTTTCACCTCTCATTACCATTCCTATTCTTCCTTAGGGAAAGATTGGTTAAGACGATCTAGAAGGTTTTACTGGTCACACCAAATCCTTCCCACTAGAGTCGGGCAGGGTTGCAAACAACAACAACAAACAAGCCAGAGTCGTGGTAACGCATGAATGTCGGGGCGATAATGTCTCGCACAACAGGTGGCAGGAGATGTGAAAATATTAATGATCCTAAAATCGACATCGGCTGATCGGACAACCATACCCTGACGTTCTAAGGTGTTGTCCCTCGGGTCGACGTCAGGCTCAAAAAGACGATACTGCACAAAATAATGGGTAATGAACGCTAGTCCACTTTTTGGACCATCCTATATCTTTTCAACTTTAATTGCTTTCGGATTATTGATATCGAATCTTTTCAACTGCTTAATTGAACAGACTCATTTAACAGCAAATTGTTTATGGATAACGAGTCTGGGCCAGGCGTTATGATCAGGGTGTTGCACCAACAGCACATTGAATGCGAACGGCCCACAGGTAGAATTTATATTTCATCGCCGATTGATGAGACCACACGACGTGTGTAACGCGGGATGAAAATAAAGATTCGCTAATTACCATGACCACCACAGTGGCAAAAATGTCTATTAAAAATATGGGAAATCCATCTGCCCATCGGGGTGGGCGGGTTTTGGTCTAGCTTTGTGAAATACAGTTTTCCTGCTGTATTCATACCACGGTAATTGTTTCCTTTCCTTTCATCTGTTAAAACACGTCCAAAAATTTCGGGAGCGGTATCAAAAGACGTCTTTTGGCCTCGGTAACAATAACCCGAAAACGGAAATTCGACATTATCTTTCTGTCGAGAGACATTGGCAATTAAAGTTGAAAATTTTCTGTCATTTTCATGTGGTTGTTGTATGCACAGATATAGGGTGTTTCCGTAAAAGTGTGTTCTGCGCAGAAACACTGGGGGCCGCTTAGCCGGTGTTGGACCAGCTGAGGGTTTTTTTTTTTGAAACGCGGCGGAAGGCCGCCTACGCAGGAAGACGTTCTTGGATCACGCCCTCTATTTAGAATTGGACGTGGGTGATTTTTTGGTTTTTTTTTTTTCAAAGTTTACAAAAAATCGAAAATCCGCTTTCAGATTGTTCATACCGGGATCAAAACGCGTCGTTTGATACCTCTCCCGACATTTTGGGACGTGATTTAGCAGTTGTCTCCTAAAGAAAGCAATTACCGCTTAAAAGACTACTTATTCACTAGAGTACTCAGCTTTGTGAGCTTATAAATGCTTGCACCGGCATATTTTCAAGTGATTTTCGCCATTTTCTGCACAATCATAAAAATGGTTGGGAAGTCCAAAGACACAGGGTTGGACCAAACGAAAAGGTTTTTTGTTTGCTTTTTCTGTTTATTTATTTTCTTAGCGCAGTTTGAGTGAAGTTGGCTGCGATAAATTAATCTGTCAAAATATTTCCCTGGTATATTTCAAGAGCTCATTCAGAATGGAGCGGTTTTATCACCGCCCAACACTACGTTTCAAGTCGCGTATTGAATAGCCGACTTTATTAGCGAGTGCTTAAAATAGTCGAGTTTTGTTGTTGCTTTGAAGGTAATTCGATAAATAAGCGTATATTCTTTTCACACTCGCTTCGATTAGAATCCGCCTAATGTAACGTTGTTGTTGTCAATGAGGACAGGTTTCTCCTTAGCAGCGACATCATTGATAATATTGTCATTGTTAGGAGTAAGAAATTCAGCTTCGATCAGAGGTTTTGATCGCTTTGTTTCTGCATCCGATTCAAGCTTTTCATTACTCGTGATTTGTTTTGCTTTTGCAGCAGAGTGGTTGCTGTCGTTTTTTGTTTTGAAGCCAAGCCACACTTATTGTTTTTCTGTTTAGAAGTTGACTGTTTAACTTTTGGTTTTTCTTTGCGAGTTGATTCGTTCACTAGCATAGGAAGCAACAACAGTATGCATGTCTTTTATTTCGGTAGTTAACCAGGAGATCATGTTATTTTTAACGTCAATTAATGAGCCCAGAGAGCAAACTTCGTCTGATAGAGAATTCACTGTAGTAAGTATAGTGGTATTTTCTGAACGTAAAGCAGCAATGTCTTTAGCAATATCGCGCAGAGATAGTTGTTAGATATTTTCACACAGCTCGCCAATGCTCTCAGCATTATTAGAGACAATGGGGGGAGCACTTGTTGGAGGAGTACGTGTCGAGCGCGCGACCCGCAACCGAACAAATTTTACAAAAGAATGGTTTCTTCGAAGAGATGAGAAAATCAAGATCATCAGATGACATGTTGGCACATGCAAATGAAAATGGTCATTGCACTTCGCACACAACACGATTCGGTTTATTAAGATCAACCCTTTGTCCACACCCGCGGACCATTATGAATAATTTATTTTATTAATAATATTATTGTATATTCATTTGAATAAAATGTTAATAGTAATTAAATTCAAACAAGAGTCACTATCACAGGTCAAAAACAGTGCACTAATTATAATTATCTATATAAGTTAAGCAGGTCCTTTTGGTCCTTACTTATTTTAAAATTAAACACGACACTTTTACTTTTAAGCACTTTATTTAAAACGCTTACCTCCGTATTCGAATTGAAACTAAAACTAACTGGCTTAATGCTACTGCCTTAAATACTATTCCTAACTCTGCATATTATTCTTACCGCTAGCCTATGCCTTTGCCATATTGCTCAAAAACATAAACATATTTCATATTATGTCCCTGCTACGCTTTGTTCTAATGCTTTGGTGATGGTTGTGGGCTTAACTCCTGTGACATTCCATCACCAAGCATCATCGGTTGTTGGTGTTACTATGCTGCTATTGCGACACATGCAAGTGGTTGCTAAGTGGTGATCAACCCACGCTTAAACTAGTTTTGCAGCGACGCTGTTGCTAGGTCATAAGCAACACGCAAGTTGGTGTTGCTTGGTCAAACATGTGCAAGCAAACAGATTATGCGCTGTCGAGGTTGCTATGTGGGTACTGATAACAAAAGCGTGTGATATGCTATCAAGCCATATTCAGCGCCTGTTACATTCCACGCGTGATAAGCGCAAACAGGTTTTTAGTCGGTGATAAGATGTAGTTATGATCACTAAGCGAGGCAAGGCAAATCATAATGAAGATTGGTTGTGACCAGGAGCTAAGTTTACTTCTGTTAGATTTAAATATATCCACATTCAAATTGGTGGTAAATGGTGGCGAGATTATGGCAAAGGTTTCTTGTGGCTATATTAAGCCACAGTGGGCCTAATGTGATAACTCCTCCCCCTCTTAAGTTCGGAACGTCCCTGATCCGACAGGCTTCTTTTAATTATACTAGTCGAATTTTAATTATATTAGTCTATTTTTCTTAGCCTATTAATTTAAGATATAAATTTAGTTTTTAAATTTTAATGTAGGTTTTTCACAAAATCTACAAATTCGTAAAATGATATATTTTTTTAACAACCATTTTTTTCTTTCAAAATTATTTTTTTACTTATAAATATGTACGTTTATTATGAGGATTATATCTTCTTTAAAAATAAGTAGTTTAAACAAAATTTAAATTCATTAATTTTCTTAAAATAATATGATTTTTCAAAGAAGTTAAATAATTTTTATCTTTCAAAATTTGATTTTAAATTTATGAAAACATAGGGCATTTCGTTTCAGATCTATTATATTTGCATAGTTTTTATACTGGTTTGAGTTCATCAAAAATAGTGGATCGTATTTAAAAAAAATTTTAATATACATTTTTTAGTAAAATATTATTTATTTTTTGGGATTACAAACATTTATGTTTTTGTACTGAATAGTTAGGATATAACATTATTTCTTACAAAAAATTTAATTCTTCTGAAAAAAAAATTGTTTAGTACATTAAGCATTACATTTGAATTAATTAATTTAATAATAATTTTCTTCTTCTGTGTAATTTTGTGTTTTGTGTTTTAAATGGCATTGTATTTGTCATTTCGTTTAGTATTTATATTTATTTAAAAAAAAAGGTTAAAGTCGTTGTAGGAGTAGTTCTAATGCTTTTAGAGAGAAAAATAAAGGAATAGATTTTCCTTGAAGAAAGTTTTTATTCATTTATTACTAACGTTAAATTAACCAAGTCAACTCTTAGCGTATATTGTCTTTATGGACTTTTTTGCCATTTATTAGCACGGTTGTCCCTAAGTTTTTTCTACTATGTTTTCAACGTATACTTTATTTAACTTATTTCCTAAGCGTTTATTTCGTCGAACATATACCTTTTCTCCGTTCTGAAATGTTCTTTGCTTGGTTTTAGATTTTTTTAGAATATTTTCTTGTGCAGAAATCAGTGTTTCCTTAATTGCCTTTAGATGATCTTTTGGAAAATTATTCATTATAGCTATTGGTTTTGCATTCACCGTCGAATGTATTGAGTTATTATATTTATGTGTCGCGATTAAGATTAATTCTTTAATATCAGTTAAGTTTTGTTCTGCTTTTAAGCATCGTGCGATTTCAGTCAACGTTGAATGCACTCTCTCTATTTGGCCATTACTGTTACTATGTAACGCTGGTATGAAAAATTGGTCTATTTGGAAATAATTTTTTAGTAAACTAGATATCGTATTCGATTGGAAAGACTTTTCATTATCAGAAATAATTGTCTTAGTTTTTCTGAATTTATTAAGTACTATTAGTAAGGCACTTTTGAGGTCAATTGTTGATCTTGATTCGATCGGGATTGTCATTGTGAACTTAGAAAACTTATCTATGCAAGTGAAGAAATGAAATTTATCTACAGAAAATATATCTATGTGAAGGATTTGCCCTGGATATTCTGGTATTGGTGTTTTGCCTATTTCTGTTTTTAAAGGGTGCCTGTTGTATTTATTTTCTAAGCATGTTTTACAACTTTGGGCTATTGTTGTTAAAGCCTGCTTTATTTGTGGGAAAAAATATTCTGAAATCAGTTGTTTGTAATTTTCCCGAACTGATCGGTGTGCCCTATTATGTTCCATAGTAGCAACCTCGATTTGGTCCTCTTTTCTGATCAAATCTATTACTAGTTTTTCGGTGTGTACAAATTTCACACCCGGAAAGTTTGACAAAAGTAAACATTGTACCATGGCTAAAGTTTGAAGACCGCAACAGATTCCGTTAACCACATTTGGATTTATCTTCTCGGACGGTTTGCAAGAGATATTCAGCACTTTTAAAATTAATAGTATGCCTTATCAGTTTCTGAAATAAAATTTTGGTTGATTTGCTATTTACCTCGGATGGTAAAAGGACTAGTTGCGCCTTAAATTGATTGACAGGATTCTTTATTGTTTTTATTACGCCTGAAAGAGAAATCTCGCTGTGAGCAGTCGACAATGAGTCGTGGAGGTTGTGGGTGTATTGGCGCGAAAGTGCGTCTGCCACCTTATTTTCTTTTCCAGGTTTGTAAAAATATTTTGGTGCGAATGAGTTTATAAATGTTGTCCACCTTTTAATTTTCGAATTCGGATTTCTATCGGATACGGCAAAAGTCAATGGCTGATGGTCGGTGAAAATGTGGATATTTTTGATACCGTACAAATAATGTCTTAATTTTGGGAATGCCCAAACTATTGCCAAAAGTTCTCGTTCGTTTGTGGCATAGTTTTCTTCTGTTTTTGATAATCTACGTGATATCACTGTAATGGGTTTTCCGTTTTGTGAAAGAACAGCACCTAAGGCGACGGACGAAGCATTCGTGGTTATCTCAAATGGCTTTGAGGAGAACATCTTCCGATGCTAAAATACTTTTAAGCTTATTAAAGGCTCTGATTGCTTCGTCGTCAAGTGATATATTTGTTTTTTTAGAATTCCTGTTATTGGCATGTTTATTTTCTCCTCTCAAATATTTTGTAAGGGGCCTAGATATATGGGCATAGTCCTTTATGAATCTACGGTAGTAACCGGAAAGCCCTAAAAATGAACGCAGGGACCTTAGTGATTTCGCTTCTTGATAATTAAGGATTGCTTCAACTTTGTTGGGGCATGTTCTTATTCCCTTATACGAAACGGTGAAGCCTAAAAATTCGACTTCTTCTTTGAAAAATTTAGACTTTTCCGGGGATATTCGCAATCCTGCATGCTCAATTTTTTTTAATATGGAATCTACGTGTTTGTAGTGGGAGTTTTCATCCAGTGACAAAATTATGATATCGTGAACATATACATGACATATTTTTCCAATATCCTCTCTTAGGATGTGGTCAATGGCTCCCTGGAATATGCTTGGTGCATTTTTCAGGCCAAATGGCAGACGGCAAAACTCATACTTGCCGTTATTCACACTAAATGCATTCTTACATCTATCTTTTTCTAGGAGGCGGATTTGATGAAAACCCGACTTTAGATCTAGAGTTGTAAATAATTTAGATTTTCCTAGGTTCGAAAGAATTACCGTAGTGTCCGGAATCGGGTATTTATCGGACGTGGTTTGCTCATTGAGCTTTCGAAAATCGATAACCATTCTCATTTTCTGTTTACCTTCATCGTCAAAACCTTTTTTTGATACAACGTGTACCGGTGAATTATAAGGGGAATACGATTTTCTTATAATCCCATCTTTTAGTAAAGCTTCTATTTCTTTGTTTATAAACTTTGCTGCAGAAATTGGATACGGGTAGCTTTTTGAGTAAATGGGCTTTTCAGTTTTTATATCTATTATGGCAACTACATTTGTATTGTATGGAAGCGCTCTATTCGGGTTGGAAAATGCATTCTTGTTTCTTTCTAACAGCGAATCAATGCTATTAGGTAACTCTAGTTTATTTGTCGTAAACATATTGTAAATTCGAGTGTGGTGCTAACTGGGAGCGGCGGTGGCTCAAAAGCACGGCGGTCGAATTTGTGCTCGAAATGAAAATAAACAAGAAACAACGAGAATTCTCGTTATAAAAAGTTGGCCGTGTATTTATATAAAATATAATTTATAAACAATTAGTTTACCTTGGTGCGGGCTAAAAATCCTGGGCTGGCCGTGATGTGGTCGTGTCGACTGTCTCTGGAAAAGTAGACGGTTTTTCAATCGAGGACAACCGTTGAACCTGAAAATCATCCTCCGGTTTTAAGGGGAGGTGAACCCACACATGCACACCCCCATGCATGTATATGTGTGCTGACAAAACACGAATATGCATGCATGCCCACACAGGTGGGTGGGTTGGTGTGAGTGACTGGAAGGGCGCTAAAGTTACATTAGGGTGGCCCATTTTTTAAGAGTTTAGGCATCTCGCCTAAACATGCCGGCCCCCTTGCGATACGCAACATCTTACCCCGCCCCAGGATTTCCCACCGCGCCTCCTCTTAAGCTAAGGACTTAAACTATCCTAGTGAGTGCCGGCTGGCGCTGTCCCAGTCGTATGCCTCCGAAATGCCGTTTGAAGTTTGGCGGCTTCATCGTATCGCACCTAGAGCTAAGAGATAGGAGGAAGAAACTTTAGAATATAAGAACGCGGTATATTTCTTGCCAGGAAATAATTGGTAGTATTTATTTTAAATAAAAAACAAGAAAAAAAATAAAAATTTAAAAAAAATGTTATTTTAGCTTACATCTAACCTTACATGCTAACGGCTCCCGATAGCACAAATCCAAAAATTGTGCTTTGGGCAAGCAGTGGCCCAAACGACGGTGGAAGCGTGCCCGAGGCTACGACGTCGGCATAGACGTCGCCCCCGAGCACGATTTGTATCGGCGCCGCCTTGTAGAAATTTGGATCTGCCAACCGGATGTGCTGGTACGGAACAGCAACCTGGGCGTCCGCGTTGTGCACCGGACTTATTCGGTGCATATGGTTCACGCACAATGCATGGGCGGTGACCGTTTTATTGTTCCCGTGGTTGCCGCGGATTCGGAGGAAACAACCGCGCTCTCCGCCCGAGTAGGTGGTGGGCAGCGCTAGCTCTTCCGCCAGCCCGCGGTCGATGACTGTGCGAGGGGAGCATGCATCGAGAAGCGCACGGATGCGCCGTAGTCCCCCCCCGGCTTCCAGTTTCACGATCGCGGTTGGCGCAAGAGCAATCATGGGGCGTAGCGGTGGACCCACCCGGGCGAGAGCGCGGCTGAGACCGTCCCGGAAACCAGTAGTTTGGGGTAGCTGGCGCGGCTGTAGGGCCAGTCTACCGTCGATGGGATCGTTGGTGCGGAGCTGGCGCGGCTGGGAGGCCAGTCTACGCTCGTCTGTAGGTGTGCGTCGATTATTGGTGCGAAGTCGCTGGCGCGGCTGAGTGGCCAGTCGACGTTTGCCGCTATTCGGTGGGCGCGTCGTGCAGTACGGTTGCCCGTGTTATTATGATGGCTGGCGTTGTGGGTGTTGCGTTGCGGTGACCGCGGGGTGCGCCGTTGGAAGGCGCGCCGCTCGTGAGCTAGAAGGGGCCGGAACGGCAGTGAGTCCGATACCCCTTCGGGCGGTCGGAACGGCCGTGGTTCCGGTACCGGCTCGGTGATCTCGCCTTCTTCTGGCGACCAGGCTGTCTCTGATGCGTGGAGTGACAGCATCTCCTCTTCCATCGCGTCCACTGTAGCTGCTTCCAGTTCGGCCTCTTCTACTTGTTGGGCCCAGCTCTTGTAGGGCGTAGGCGCGCGTGGTGGATCGTCCATGGGCAGATGGAGGGTGGTGTGGTGTTTTCCACCACATCGTCGGCATCTGACGTCGCTTGTGCAGTCCCTGGCAATGTGGACCATCGACAAACAATTGTCACAGTAGCCCGCCCGGATAACCTCCTTAAGGCGCTGCAGAGGCTCCATCCCCTGGTATCGGGTGCACGCACGCAGTGGGTGGCTATCGCCACACAGCGGGCATGGCTTTGGGTACCGGGCGGCTAGTGTAGTGTGACGAACAGGCTGTTGACTTCAGAATATTTCGTCACAATAAACAAACACTACTGACCTAGATAAATCATGAACTCAGCGGGAGTTCAACTTCACTAGCACATGCCGCATATTTGGTTACATATGACAGCACTTGATCGCAAAATGCTGACGCTAGACATTTCCACATATTATACATATTTACACATTAGGAAAGTAGTTTGTAAGTATTAGTGTTTAAGCTTATACGTGTAAGTCAATAATTTGTATAAAAAGAGAAAGAATTTTTAATAAACATGCACTTCTTGATCACACGCTAAACTTGATTCATTTCTTGATCACACGCTAAACTTGCTTCACTTACATGGCGATCCTGCCAGGCTTTATATCAGCCAGTCATAATCCCGCCAGGACAGTAGGCGAGAAGCAAATTTTATTGGCGTTGACAAGTGTTGCGGCCATATTTGGACTTCTTTTCGGCAAATGTTTTTGGATGAAACCTACAACAGCAAACAGAAGGCATCCGGAAGACTGGCAGCATAAGTATTTTTCGGCAAATATTTTTGAATGAACCCTCCAACACCAAACAGAAGACATCCAGAAGAAGCATAAAAAGGGTGGAATAACCATGGACAAACCATACATCCTGAAAAAAGAGACTGGCAGCTGGACATTGGCAGACATTATTTGTATAAACATACATTAGAAATTTGGTAGGCACGCCTCTACGGCCGCTAAGCTAAGAGCAATTTAATTTGCTTAGGAATTTTTTTATAAGCACATGTTGCTTAAAGTTTAACATTACAAACAAAAAATTAAAAATCAAGTTAGTATGCAAGAAATAAAAACCAAAGAAGAATTTGATAGAATTTTTAACAAGTGTCGCGATACTATCAAAGAGCTAATTGCCATTTCTGAAAAAATTTTAAAAGATCGTGACACCGAAAAGCAAGGGCCTACACCGATCACTATAGAGGAGTATCGGCGCAGGAATAAGCTTGTCAAAAAGGAGGAAACTCCCAAAATACCTACACCCGTAATAATCCATAAAAGGAAACGAGGTGGTAGACAGGTTAGGGAGCGAAAAGAAATCGCTGAAGCTTTTAGGCTACTTAATTTAACCGTAGACATTAACCATAGGCAGAAACTAAAAGATAAAATTAAAATGTTAAGAAATAACTTGTAAATAAAAACAAACAAACTGAGTAAATTGGAGTGGTAAATATTATTAAATTTTAAATTTTTATTAAATACACGTTAAAAAGAAAAATTTTAAAATGGCATGGTGGAAAGTTGCACTTAACGGTATACTGATAGGAATAGCAGGGTACGAGGTAGGTAAAGAAAGTTCAGCAGATCAAAAATCTGAAAATCGATTAGCCCAATACGAGCCACATCCTATTAGTGAACAGAAAGAAGAGATCACCGACAATTTTTGCTTGTTTGGCTACATGTTTAATTGTCGCAATTGCAATTTTATTCAAAAATTATATAAAAAATAAGTTAAGACGATTGAACAATGTACAACAACGCATTTAAACGAAAAAAAAAAAATTGTAAACTAAAATATGAATAAATGGCAGGAAATATATGATACCCTATATGAAGAAAAACTAAAAGCTGATAAATCTTACAAATGCATAAATAAAAATATTAATATAAAAACAGAAACTATCGTAAAGCATTTTAAGATAATTTTAGAAGCTCTAAATAGCATAGGACAGGTGATCAAAGCGGTAAATAACATACTTACCAAGGAACACCAAGTAGAGTCTTACCAATTTTTCTCTGCCGTAAGGGACAAACTAGTATCTTCTTTAGCAAGATACAATATAGAAGTCAATGTACCAACCACAGTAGAGGAAGACCTACAAATAGATTTCAATGCGCTTTTGGCAGAACGTGCTCAGAGCCCATTGATAGAAGAAAATATACCAAACCTTCAACCAATAGATATACCAGGTATAAGCGTCACAATGGTGCAAACGGTAGTTGAGTTCATTAAAACTGCTTCGTCAGTATTACCAGAGTTTGATGGTAAACCAGAAAACCTAAACAGTTTCCTAGATGCACTCGATATACTTGAACAAATCAAGGATACACACGAGGCATTGGCCATTACCATGATTAAGACCAAGCTAAAAGGCACAGCAAGAAACTTCATAAGCAACGAAAGCACAATAGAACACATCAAAACAAAACTCAAAACCGCGATTAAGGGTGAATCAGTAGAAGTTTTAACAGCTAAGCTCCTGAACATCCAGCAGCGTAGCAAAACTGCTAACCAGTACACTGCGGAAGTAGAAAAAATAACAAGGTCACTGGAAGGAGCGTATATCTCAGATGGATTAAAACGAGTACATAGCTGGTAAAGAAAACCATATAGCGGACGCATTATCCCGCATAACTATAACAAATCTGAAAGACTTGTCAGTGGAAGCAAGCAGAATATTAAAAACAACCACCACATCAGCAGCTAAAAATATCAGTAATAAAACTGAAATTAAAGAAAGTCACAAAGAGAACCCCAAAATATATGAAGCGCTAAATAAATTTGAAGTAAAAAGACTAGTCGAGCTCGTTTTCTCTCCTCCGAAATTATATTTCAAAAAAGGAAAGAAAATTTGTAGCAATATTGATACAAGCAACCTAATTGTTGAGGATAAGATTGACTTAGGACAACTCTTTACCAGTCTCGAAAACGAAGCCGGCAATTTAGGACTTGTACAAATACAGTTGACCTTAGGGGACAAATTGTTCAAAAATAATTATACTGCAGTAGGCAAATTTATAGAAATGGGTAATAAGATTCTCAAAAAGTTAACAATAGCACTAACCCCAGAGGTTATAGATGTGACAGATCCCGGGAAAATAGAAGAAATCCTGCAAAAATATCATGACGATCCTATTAGTGGTGGCCACCCAGGAATAAATCGCATGACAGACAAGATCAAGCAGAGATATAGCTGGCTGAATATGAAAAATGACATAAGAAAATATATAAAGAGCTGCATCCACTGCAAGAAAAATAAAACAAATAAACACATAAAAGAGCCAATGACAATAACGGAGACACCTCCGAAGGCATTTGACATTGTACAAATCGATACAGTCGGACCATTACCGAAATCGATAAATGGAAACGAATATGCAGTTACCATTATATGCGATCTAACAAAATACTTGGTAGCGATTCCAGTCCCAAGCAAACACGCAACAACAGTTGCTAAGGCCGTGTTTGAAAATTTCATTTTGATTTATGGACGCATGAAATCAATTATGACAGACATGGGCACCGAATACAAAAACAGCTTATTCAAAGAACTTTGTAAACTACTAAAAATTGAGCATAAAACCTCAACACCCTACCACCATCAAACCCTGGGTACAGTAGAACGCAGTCACCGAACATTCAATGAATATGTACGCTCGTACATATCCAGTGACAAAGACGATTGGGATGAATACCTTAAGTACTTCGCGTATTGTTACAATACGACGCCATCTACCATACATAAATATTGCCCGTTTGAGCTCATATTTGGGAAAACTCCACCAAATTACGAATTTTTAGAAGAAAATAAAACCAGCCCACTGTACAATCACGAGGCTTATGACAAAGAAATAAAATATAGACTCCAGATAGCACAGCAGAGAGCTAGAAAATTAGTCCAAGAGGCTAAAGTAAAACAAAAGTTTAATTATGATAAAAGTGGTTATAGTAAGGAGATAAATATAGGAGATTTAGTATTAGTTAGAGAAGAGGCCTCCCATAAGTTAGATAGTAGATATAAAGGAAAATATAAAGTTAAAAGTATAGATATAAATAATAATTTTACATTAGTACCACATAACATAGGCGATAGTAAAAAACAAATAATAATTCATAAAAATAGACTTAAACCAGTATAACACCGTAGTAATAAAAAAAAAAAAAAACAAAAAAAAAAAAAAAAAATTCTAAAATAAAGCACTCCAGATTACTCAAAGTAATATATGTAAATATGCACACGAACACACATAAACAAAGTCAGTATGTTGAAAAAAAAAAACAAAACACAAAAGGTTTGTAAACACTCCACTCATAATGATACAAATATACACATAGAAAAAAAAAATATTCAAAAAAAAAATATATATGTACGCGCAAAGCGAATGTAACCAAATAAACAAACAACGCGAGCAATATCAAAAAATTATGTACAACAAGAAATTACAATAAAACACAAAAAGCACTTATTAATAGTCATATCCAATTTCAACCAATTATATATGACTATTCTTAAGGTGGATGGTGTAGTGTGACGAACAGGCTGTTGACTTCAGAATATTTCGTCACAATAAACAAACACTACTGACCTAGATAAATCATGAACTCAGCGGGAGTTCAACTTCACTAGCACATGCCGCATATTTGGTTACATATGACAGCACTTGATCGCAAAATGCTGACGCTAGACCTTTCCACATATTATACATATTTACACATTAGGAAAGTAGTTTGTAAGTATTAGTGTTTAAGCTTATACGTGTAAGTCAATAATTTGTATAAAAAGAGAAAGAATTTTTAATAAACATGCACTTCTTGATCACACGCTAAACTTGATTCATTTCTTGATCACACGCTAAACTTGCTTCACTTACACTAGGCGTTCGGCCCTCTTGCGCAAGGATGCGTAGCGAGTCATACTGCATATGACCGAAAAAGAAAGAAAAAAAAAACAGAAAAATCCCCTTGAATATTGGTATATTGGTATGGACGCCCATATACGTGGGTGGCGAGCGACCTCGTTCGGGATTTATCAATGCCATGATTCTGATCTATGATGAAATTTTAGAATTACAATGCATATTACCCGTACATGGGAACTGGTTATTTTTTTCCCACACGGCACGGTAGCGACAAGTTGATTACGTTGATCGCCTTGTATTTCGATTCGCCACTGGCCCTCATGCAGAGATTTATTTCTTATTCTTACTTGCATGGTCGCCGTCATAAGTGGCGTTAGTGCCGTGCACACAGCGACATTTTCGCTTTTTTCGGTACTTGGTTTCGGTACCGAACTGGGTAGAGAGTGAGAATGTGGTGACTGTTAGGGTTTATTTTTTGTTGTTTTGTGGGCAAAACAGTCCTGCCCCCTCCGAAAACAACAAAACAAACAAAACCCCGAGAAAAAATGGATAACAAAAACAACCAAAAAAAAAAAATTTTCCGTAGTTCGAAAAAACCAATTTTCCAAATTTTTGTGTGAAAATTCATTATTTATAAGTTATTTCCTATTTTACTAGAAGATTTTCAAAGTCGTGAAAAAGAAACAAAGAAATTCATTGTTCCAATTTTCTCTGCCCTAGCGTAGCAGAAAGAATTGGAACAATTCATTATTTTCTTGTTTCCGGCACGCGTGGGTCAGCAGCAGAGGTAAGTAAAAATTGTAAATTTAATTTAAAAAATGTATTTAACCTCATTTTAACCTTCTTTTCTTTTTCAGGTGGCGATGGACATATGAGTGTGCAGACAGGAGGATCGCCTGGACGGCGTTTGGACAGTGGACGTGATTGGTAAGTATTTAATAGCGCTGCCCGAAATTCTGTGTCGATTCGGTAGCAGCGCAAATTAATTAGGAACCAAAAAAATGTGTCTCCCAAGCTGTGGCGGCCGGCGCATGCTTTGAGACACATTTTGTATGTATAAGCACAAATGTACATATATTTCTATGCAAATACTAATAGTTTTTCTTTCTTTTCAGGTGTTCGATTTCTTTTCCAGTTGCTTACCCAAGTATTCAAAATTGTGCACCATTAGTTTTCGCACAGCCAAGAGGGCTTCATAACGAACATTTGGATCTCCATGGGACAACCGTTGCATTACTATTTGTTTACCACCCAATTGTTCCAAAACGTGTTTTCCTCTTGGATAGTGACGAACATATTCACCGATATCAACGCAAGTCACTGATAATATTATGTGATCCTTGGATGTCTCCAATAATCGTACGAGAATACACAATTACTCGTTATTTTTTTCATTTGAGCAATGAGCAATTTTCACGCCAGAATTTAGCCGACTTTGTGTACCGGCGACAATTCAAGACGTGCACTGCGCAACTCCGCAGCATATTTATCAAATGAACTCAAATCCTGCACAGAGTTTTGCAATTTTTCGGTGAAAAATTCTACATCAGCTGAAATATCTTCATCATCGAAACGTCGTCGTTCTAAAAGGGACAACTGTTTTAGAACTGAACTATAGTGCTACAATGCTCCTTGGCTACTTGCGGATCAGTTGGTTTCTCGAAAAACGGCCAAAATTATACGGTAACCTTTTCTTTGGCACAGTCCTTTAGGATGTCAGCCCATATATGAATAATGCTGAACTTGTTCATTTTAGTAGCCAAAAGTGGATTAAAGTAAGCACCCCTCAACATTACACCAATTGGTATTGCACCTGGCGCTTAACACGCGATGAAGGTATACCAATCAACGTACTCAAATCCATCAACCGATCCGCAAGCGAAACGATATTCATCCAACTAAGCATCTTTGAAGACAGCGTGTCACTGACTTGATATATGCATTGGCATTCACCGGGAACTGATCCCTCAAAAAGGTAAATGAAAGTTCAACTCAGATCTAGGCATAAGTCCGTGGCCCCAACAAGCTAATTTGGTTGAGATCCGTGATGACGTATGTACAAACGAGTTAACAAAATTTAAGAATGGTCCCCACACATACTCCTTATGTTGTTGGGCATATTCATGGAAATAGTCGACACGTGATCGTTCCTCTTGCAGTAAGTCATCGATCTTTAGAAGTATGTCCTGTATTGTCTGATCTTTGGAGACATGAGCAAGTAGATTTAATAAAGTTTTCCCTGCCTGCGCCGCGTTCTTTTGAAAATCTGCTGCTTTAGAAGTATCTAGGGCGCTGATAGCGTTGCAGTCTTCTTGCGATATCATCTGCGACTGCATATAGGCAGCCCAATTAATGGTATTTGACCGTATATCAGTAGCTTACTGTTGCAGCACCGAAGTGGTAGCAATCATATCAATATGGTCACCTGGCAAATTCATTAATTCTTTTGCGTCTGCCATTTTGCTGATGGAAGTTACAGTTTTACACCTTTTGCGATGGACTTTAAATACTTTCAAAGTTCAAATACTCTGGTATGAGCTCTTCGCAATTATCCATAATGAATACATAATTTTATGTTATTGCGTTTCTTTTGGTTCTCGAACAATTCGAGGGGGTACGGCGTGGAATGAAAAGCAAAGCACGGAACTCCAATTGACATTCCACAGAGAAATGCCGATCTTCCCAATCATTTGGGAGTGATCTGTAGAATTCACCATATTCTTCCTGTGAGATATCATCTAGATTACGTGTCCCAATGGGTTTTGTTTTGTCAAGCTCCCATGTATGACCTATAAAGAAGCAATGGGACTTGGTTTGAATGGAGGGAAACTGTTTCGGCCATGCATAGCGCAACAACTCTGCAACTAATGGCATAATATCTTCTCGAGGCTGGTGGCCGCCGTGGTGTGGCGGTAGTGTCGCTGGTCCACTACACCGAAGGTCCAAGGCTCGAGCCCTGGGACAGGTAACATCAAAAGAGGTTTGAGTCGCGCTTCAAAGAAATAACCCTTAGTCGGTCCAACACCGGCTCCGCGGTTCCCAGTATTCCTGCGTAGAACATACCTTTTGCACCTTTCGGAACACCCTAATCTGTGATTACAACAACCACATGAAATGACAGAAGTTTTCCAACTTTGATTTCGAAGGACCATCTCTTCACTGAGACAAAAACTCGAAAGTCCGCTTCCGGATTATTGTTACCGAGGTCAAAACGCGTCTTTTGATACCTTTCCCGAGAATTTCGGATGTGTTTTAGTAGTTGTCTCCTAAAGGTAACAATTACCGACTTTCAAACTCACTGATTGCGTTACGTCCCAACAATCGGTAAATGGTTTTCAAAATACTTTAAAGTAAACTTGCTACAATAAGCGATATGGAGGCCTTTTATAAACTTCAAGAGAAAAGTGTTACCAATAATTCCAATTGAAAAGTGTCATGTAAGTTTTTATAAAACTTCTGAAAAAACTATTTGTCAGTTTTTTTTCTCTTTTCAACTTAAAATGTTTCCAATTCTTTTCAAACAAGATTTTTATATGAGAATGACTGCGAAAAAACCTTGGTCGTTGCTGCATCTTAACCACTTCCGAAACTGGTAACAGTGGGTTTAAGTTGCAGCATTCAATGTATGACTAGAACTTAGTTATTTATTTTATTGCAATAGATAAATAATATACAAAATCTGGTTTGAATAAAGTTGAAAAAAAACTTTTAGAAAGCTGTCTTTAAAGTCTTTCTTGTAAGTTTAAATTAATAAGCCTTCTGATAACGTGTCGTTTTCATTAAACAACGTTTATTTTCAAACTACAATTGAAGCTCTTTAAAGATTTATTTCTCAGTTTACTTTGCTTGTTGGGTGTTAACAAAAATATATATTTTCTCATATGTACATTTGAAAAAATGAACATATATGTATATGTATACGAGGGTGGGACCATCTGCTACCAACTTGTCGTGGCAGATGGATAGATTTTCAGTGGCAGATTGGTCCGCCTTTCGGCGTTAGGTTTTCTTTGGCCTCGATATCGAGTGCAATCGCGTTTTCGGTGGCAGAATGGATCGCCCTTCTGCGGTAGGCTTTCTGGTGTCCTCGTTAAGGGTAGCGAGTGAAGGGTGGAAAATTTTGGGATAGGGGCGGTTAAAACGGCAGGGAGGTGATGGAAGGGGATGGTTAAGATGAGGCCCCGGGCCTCTCGCCAGCCATTCCCTCCATAGGGAGCAGAATCAGCTTAACCAACGGTCTTCTGATCTGCCCCTTCTCGGTCATGAGGTCCACTACACGCACTCGGTTATCTTCGCCGGGGTGTACGTGGGTAACGCGGCCGAGCCTCCATTCATTGGGAGACAAGTTGTCTTTTTTGATGACAACGAGATCCCCCACCTTAATATTTTGTTTCGGATGCTTCCACTTCACTCGTTTTTGAAGTTCGGATAAGTATTCCACTTTCCATCGCCTGCAGAAGGTTTGATGAAGAGCCTTGAGCTTCTGCCACCTATTGATAATGGAGGCAGGGCTCTCATTCACCTCGGGTTCTGGCGGAGCCAGGAGATGACTTCTAGTCAGGAAGTGCCCAGGGGTCAAGGGTTCCAGGTCCGCGGGCTCATTTGAGGCTGGACTAAGTGGCCGCGAGTTGAGGCATGCCTCAATCCGGCACAATAGCGTATGGAATTTCTCATGCGTGAATTTATGAGGCGAGGCTAACTTCTTGAAGTGGCTTTTGAAGCTCTTCACTCCCGCCTCCCAGAGTCCCCCCATATGTGGAGCCCCGGCCGGAATGAAATGCCATGTCATGGCTTGATGGCTATATTTGGAAATAGTCGTGTCTCGGGCTTCCGAGATAAATGCTTTAAATTCAGATCTCAAAGATCGTGAAGCGCCGACAAAGTTGGTACCATTGTCGGAGTAAATGTTTCTCGGACATCCTCGTCTAGCGATAAAACGTGAAAAGGCTGCTAGAAAGGATGGGGTGCTAAGATCACTGGTCGCTTCCAGATGGATCGCTTTAGTCGTGAAACAAACAAAGAGGCAAACGTAGCCCTTTGATAATCGACATCCTCTACCGCGGTAACTTTTAATGTCGAAAGGCCCGGCAAAGTCCACCCCGGTATTGGTAAACGCGCGGGTGAACGTAGTGCGTTCGCAAGGAAGGGTACCCATAAGTTGGGTTTGCGCTCTTTTTTTATAAATGGTGCAGACCTTACAGTTATCGATGGTGGCCCTAATCATGTTCTTAACATTCGGAATCCAATATTGGGTGCGGATGAGACGGAGCATCAGTTGGTTTTCCCCATGGAGAGAGATTTGATGTATCATTTGTACAGTCAGACGCGTCAACCTACAATTGTATGGCAGTATGATTGGGTGGCGCTCGTTATGAGCGAGGTCTTGAGACGCTCCAAGACGACCACCCGCCCTAATAATATCATCTTTGTCGATGAATGGGTTGAGTGGCAATATCTCGCTTTTCCTATCGATTACCTGTCCCTTCTTCAAGTTTACATATTCCTCATTATAATGTTGCTTCTGATAGAGTTTAATCAAGAGTTGCGTCGTGATCTTGATCTCATCGGATGAGATTAGGCACGATTTTTCTTGAAAGGAAGCTTTTGTCTTGGGATGAGTTCTTCGAAAGAATCTCATAATATATGATAGTACCCTCAAAGCCCTCGGTAAATTCGAAAACCGGTCAAGAATCTCGATCTCTTTTTGCGTTGATATTGCGTAGGCCTGCGCTCCCTTTTCCTCCACGGATGTATTATACTCCTTTTCTTGTACTGGCCATTGGGAATTGTCTTCTTGTAGCCAAGAAGGTCCCTGCCACCACAAAGAATTGTTGACCAAATCCGATGCCGGTAGTCCTCTGCTTCCTAAGTCTGCTGGATTCGTTTCCGAGTTGACATGAAGCCAGTCCTTGCTGCCGACTAGGTCGATGATTTTGGTAATCCTGTGTGCGACGAATGTTGACCAGGAACAGGGTGGTTTCCTTATCCATGCCAAAACGATGGTGGAATCCGTCCATAGGTACTGTTTCACTGGTCCAAGTTTGATGTTTCGGAATATTGATTCCATCATCTCCGCTAACAGTACTGCTCCGCAAAGTTCCAAACGCGGAAGTGAGATGGTCTTCACTGGTGCTACTCTGGTTTTGGCCAGGAGTAGATTCACGAAGATATCATCATTGCTTTTGACTCGCATGTAGACAGCTGCAGCGTATGCCTTTTCCATGTATTTCGACATCATCTTCTGGTGAAAAGTTTACCCATCGTGGTATCTTTATGTTGTCGATTTCGTGGTATTGATGTCTGAAGTTTTGCCATCGTTACAATGTATTGGACGAAACTGGTTCATCCCAATCGGTGCCCTCTAACCAGATGTTCTGCATCAAAATTTTTGCCACAATGACCATTGGTGCAAGCCATCCTAAAGGGTCGAAGAGTCTGGCGATGGCGGATAGAATCGCTCGCTTTGTTAACTTTTCACTTTCTTCTAGTGACCCTGCTTTAAAGTAAAACAGGTCTGAATGGGCATTCCATCTTATGCCCAATGCCTTAACGGTGCTGGTATCTTCGAATGCCAGAAAGTCCTCGGTCAGCCGATCCGATATTGGGATGTCGTTGAGAATTTCCTCAGCATTCGAAGTCCCGCTAGTACGTCATCTACGTACATGCCTTCCCTTAATATGCTAGATGCTGTAGGGTGAGAACTCTCTACTTCATCTGCTAGTTGTAAAAGGGTTCTAATTGCCAGATAAGGCGCACAATTAACCCCGAAAGTGACCGTTTTCAGCTCGTAAAGGCTTATTGGTTCCTGAGGCGATGTTCGATAAATAATCCGTTGGAATTTGACGTGATCATCGCTCATCCAAATTTGCCTATACATCTTTTCGATGTCACTATTGAAAACGTACCGATACAGTCTCCATCGCAGTATAAGTACTGGAAGATCTAATTGTAGTACTGGGCCTGGCAGGAGAATGTCGTTCAAACTTGTGCCATTTGCCGTTGGGCTCGACGCATTGAATACGACGCGTACCTTAGTGGTGGTACTCTCCGCCTTTACTACGGCGTGATGGGGCAAAAAGTAATTGTCCGCCGAATCGGCTGGTACAATGGCAGTAACTTTTCGCATATGCCCTAATGTCTCGTATTCAGACAGGACCCTTATATATTCGATGCCTAATTATGGGTTCTTTGCTAAACGCGTTTCGTTTCTAAAAAATTGTGAACACGCCCGCCTAAGAGACCCTCCTATGTTTATCTGATCGACATATCTCCCATCCTCTCTACGACTTGTAGTTTCCCTATATAAATCTTCGCAGTACTTGTCATCTGCGTTTGGGCTTTTGTTTCTGGGCAGATTTTCCAACTCCCAGAATGCTGTAAGCTGTTTGTCCAAAGCAACTTCGCTGTAGAAGGACACTATATTTCTGGTTGGATTCGGTGCTTCTATGCGCCCGGTTAATATCCAACCGAACACCGTTTCTTGGGCGAGAAGTGTCCTAAGTACATTCTTTTTCAGCCCACTCAATATAATTTGCGGATATACGTCTCCGCCAAGTATAATATCAACTTCCTCGTTGATGTAGAATCGCTTATCTGCCAAGACTAAGTCTGGGAAAGCCTGCATAGTCGTAGCATCGATATGGCAGGATGGCAGATTCCCAGTTAGTTTGGCTAGAATTAGAACTGATGTTGTTAAGCTGAAGCAAGGGTCCACTGGTGAACGGAGTTCAATATTGGAGGCCTCCTTGACTTGAGCGGACACGGCATTAGTGATGCCCGTAACTTGAGCATGCATCCTTTTTGCCGGTAAATTGATTCTGCGTTTGAGTCGTTCTGTCATAAACGAGCACTCTGAACCAGAATCAATCAGTGCTCTTGCTGGGAAGTCTGTACCATTATGATGAATGGTTACTCGAGCTGTCCCTAGCAGCACACCTGCACTTGAATGAACATGGCAGGATTTAACATTTCGGTTTATGGCCGAAACAGATTTTTCCGCTTCCCGTCTCTCTTGTGCCTGTTTTGAAGTTGAGGCAGCATTATCAGCATGATACTGATTAGGGCTGGTGGTTGCCTGCGTCTGGAGAGACTCCGCATGCAGGAGCGTATTATGTCGAGAGTGGCACTTGTTGCAGTCATAAGAACTGGTGCACTTCGACACAGTATGTCCTGGGGATAGGCAATTCAAACAGCCCTTGGTGGATTTGACAAAGTTAATTCTCCCGGAGTTAATTTGAGAAAACGGGGACAGTTTCGTAATCTGTGGGCATTCGATTTGCACTTTGTGCACAGTAGTTTAGTCACGTTTGCTTGGTATGTACCAAGTCTTTTTGCAGGGGTTTCGTTGGCAATCCGCGTACTTTGCGGCTTTTGCACCTTAGAAGAACTCCCTATGAACCCAGACACTGTTTCGAGTGTCTGGAAGCGGTTGGACAAAAATTTTTCCATATCCTCCCACTTGGATATTTCCACTTTGTGGTCTATGCTTTGCTTCCATAGACCAAGCGTACTTTCCGGCAATTTCGTCGAACACAAATACGTTATAATTGCGTCCCAGTTCGACGTGTCAATTTTATGACTTCGCAGGGACGAAAGGCAATTATTTATTTCGCGCTGAAGGGTTTTAATCGCGCTACCACATTCACTCTCTACCTTTTTCAAGTTGAATAAAATTTGGAGTTGCGAGTTTACTAAGATACGTTTGTTTTCGTATCGCTCGCATAAATTTCTCCAGGCCGTATCAAATCCCTCATTCGTGAGCGGACATTTTTTCACGATATCTTTTGCCTCACCTTGTGTCTTATTGTTCAGATGGAACAATTTCTCCACTGGTGTTAGGCGTTTATTTAAGATATATATGGCAGTGAACATGTCACGAAATGTTGGCCATGACAGATAATCGCCCTTGAAAACTTTAGTATCACATGGAGGCAGGCGGATACTGTGTTCAAATTCGGGCTTTTCTTCAGATTTGTTTTCTGGTTTGTTGTATGTCGCTTGGCGTGTAGCCATGTCTGACATGCAGCGTAAATATACTGCATATGATCTCTTATATTTCTGTTTGACAGAAACTATACCAGTGGCCTCTAACTTATCTGAATTAAGTAAGTCGTCATAAGCCGTTCTGGTTTTCCTCCACATCGCTTTCAAGTCCTCTTGTTGAAGCCCAAGAGTGTACTTGCTGTGGACTGAATCCTCTAATTCATTGTAGTCTGATTCGAATTCAAAAATCGAATCAGCCAGCCTAATGAAACTTTCCATATTTTGGACTTAGAGGATCTGTAGAATCAAAACAAAACCGAAAAAATAAAGCTGAAGGTACGATGAAATGCTCAACCGTACAAGAAAGATACTGAATAGAAAAGGTAAAGGCAGTATTTTACCCAGGAAAATCAAAACAACCTCAATAGAATTGTAATAAACTCAATTAATGTATAATTTAATTCAATTATTTTTATTTATTGTTAATTTTTGAATTATATTGCAGACTTGGCCGATTTCTCTGACGAATATTTGTTTGCTACAAACGCAAAAAATGTAAACAAAATCTTTGTGACTTACTCGCCACCCACACGTATAAGGGGAATATGTATATATAAATGTGTGTATGTGTTGCCGCAATAAAGAAATACACAACAAACACAGATAAAGTGCGCGGTGTATCAAACGAGCGAAAGTGAATATTAAATGAAGAAATGTGAAAACCAAAGAAAAGTGCTATAAAAATAGTGAATTTTATAAGAAAATAATAAAACTAGCCTTCGATTAAAATTCTGTTCTCTTTATTACCGAAAAAAAACAAGTGGAAAAACCAAAAACCAAACTGAAGATCGAAAGGCTAAGTGAACTTATTGTGAAAATGAGGTTATGTTACCTCTTGCCTTGCGCTGTGTCCAAAAAACCTTACCACTGGTGGGGGGATAATCCGGATAGTCACAAGGATTTTTAAGCGTTTAATTTAATTTAAAATTTAAGGAAAACTAAAGCACTTAACTGAACCAAAAAAAATCACTATTGTTAAATATTCACTAATCGCACTTACGTTTGATTACACTCGCGGGCGGCACTTTTATACAATTTTATGCAACACAAAAAAAACTAAGTGGCAAGAAATATACAACTTACGTGCTTTGATGTGGTGATTGGCCGAATTTGTTGTATAAAGTTGGTGTTGTTGGTTGTGGTATGTGGCAGAGTGTATGGCAGAGTTGTTTGCTATTTGTAATTGCGCAGAGTGTATGGCAGAGTTGTGTGTAATTGCGGCAGAGTGTATGGCAGAGTTGTTTGTTGATATTGCGGCGATATTGCGGCAGTGCGTGAAATATTGAGGTTTTTTCTCCTTTTATTGTGTGGCAGCTTCTGGTATTGACCCAATTATAGGTGTTTAATATAATTTCACCAATTTTTGTTGTTGTGGACTGTATGCTGGTTTCTCTAGACGGGGAGATGGACCATGTAAATTCGAGCGTGGTGCTAACTGGGAGCGGCGGTGGCTCAAAAGCACGGCGGTCGAATTTGTGCTCGAAATGAAAATAAACAAGAAACAACGAGAATTCTCGTTATAAAAAGTTGGCCGTGTATTTATATAAAATATAATTTATAAACAATTAGTTTACCTTGGTGCGGGCGAAAAATCCTGGGCTGGCCGTGATGTGGTCGTGTCGACTGTCTCTGGAAAAGTAGACGGTTTTTCAATCGAGGACAACCGTTGAACCTGAAAATCATCCTCCGGTTTTAAGGGGAGGTGAACCCACACATGCACACCCCCATGCATGTATATGCTGACAAAACACGAATATGCATGCATGCCCACACAGGTGGGTGGGTTGGTGTGAGTGACTGGAAGGGCGCTAAAGTTACATTAGGGTGGCCCATTTTTTAAGAGTTTAGGCATCTCGCCTAAACACATATTTACCTGTTGGCAATGGAAAAAGTTGAGTTTCTCTTTTCCTCTTTTATGGAAAATGAGACCAATTTTTGTATCAATATTTGCTTCGATACCTTTCAATAAATCATATCCTATGATTCCATCAAAGGTATCTAGTCTTGGTAAAATGTAAAATGTAGCAATTTCCCCTAATATATTTATTCTGCATTTTTCCGAAATTTTGTTTACTCCATTTATGGATCTTAATTGGAAGGGGCTATCTATAGGGGTAATTCCCTTTAAAAATGAATGGCTTTTTCTATAATTTTTGGCTTTACCTGTATCCATAAGTAAGTTCAGCACTTGCCCACTCGGAAGAGTTCGCGTAATAAAGGGCAACTGGGACCTTAGCCTAAAAAATTTATTTCCTCAAGTGAATTATCCTCGCACTCATATTCCTCCAGCTCGGAGTAATAAGGGTCGTCATTCATAGCGTTGACCCATTGTACTTTATGCATTGGTGCTTGCGTGCACGTATTGGTACCTTGTCGTTTAGGGGCTCTGTATTGTCGCTGCTGCTGAGCAGGACTATATTCTTGCTGCTGTACTTGGCGGAATTTGAAGGTTTGAAACTATTTGTCTGTTGAAGTATTTGCTGTTGAGGGCCACGACTTGATTGACTAGAGGTATTCTTTTGGAAAGCAGGGGTTCGTCTGAAGCAAGAGCTTCCAGGATCCACATCCATTGGAGTGGGACTACGGTTCCGGAAACTGTTCGGCCTGGAACTCGCATTTTTAAACTGTGAAAGGGGCTCCGATTGGTGTTTTTGTGGCAATCTAACCGTGGCATAAGTCTGCGCAAACTCATACCTTTGTCGGTTATGTTGCAGCTCTTGTGCCACTGCGAGTGCGCTGGGCAAGTCTGGTGGACTAGCTGCAAAAAGTGTGTCACATAATGGGCGTCTTAAGCCAGAAATAAGTACCCTCAGTGCATTTTCCCTGGCCTTTTCTGTAAACGCACTAGTGAGTTCCTCATTGTTACTGTGGGTCAGTATAATTTTGTTTACTATTAGGGTAAGCTGCTTATCAACCGCATCATAATACTCGTTAATAGACATTTGACCCTGTCTCAAAGTACAGGGTGGCTGTTGAATTTTGCTACATTAAGAAACTTAAATAATTTTTTTTTTCAGTGTATGGAATTCATTTTTCTTTTATTCATGTTAAAGCTCATTAAATTTTATTAAATATAGCTTAATTAGTTTTAAAAATAATGGAATTTAAATGCCCCCCCTGCTCGTCGATGCATGTGCGGCATCTTACCAAAAAGTTGTTCATTACTGCTTGGAGAGTTGAGACAGGAATAGCCGCAATTGTTTCTCGAATGGATTGCCTTAGTTCATTCAAATTTGTTGGTTTTGCTTTGAAGACTTCCTGTTTGCAATAACCCCACAAGAAAAAGTCAGGTGCAGTAAGGTTAGGCGACCTGGGTGGCCAACGGAATGTGGAGTTTCTGGATATCAGCTTATTGGGAAATTTTCGTCGCAATTCTGTCATAACAGGTTGGGCTATATGAGGAGCTGCACCATCTTGCTGAAACCACACAGAGTTGAAAGAAATTCTCATTCGGCGTAATTCTGGATAGAAAAACTCTCTCAACATGCTCAAGTAACGGTCTCCAGTAACCGTAACGGTGTGACCGTTTTCTTCGAAGAAGTAGGGCCCGACAATGCAGCGTGATGAAACTGCACACCACACTGTGACACGAAGTGGATGCAATTCCGTCTCATGGAGTATCTGTGGGTTGGAAGCACTCCATATTCGACAATTTTGTTTGTTTATGTTGCCGTTTAAATCGAAATGGGCCTCGTCAGACATGAAAAGACAGTTGAACATGTTTCCATCCTCTTCCACCATTTGAAGCATCTTCTGGCAAAATTCCAAGCGAATCGGCAAGTCTGCAGCGTTCAGTTTGTTGGCCATTTGAATTTTATATGGGAATAAGTCCAAATCTTTGTGCATAATTGACTGTAATGACTGTCTGCTTACACCCATTTGAGCAGATAAGCTTCTTTTCGAAACACGTGGATTGTTTTGTATGGCAGCAGCTACAGCAGCGATTGTTTCCTCCGTTCGAACTGAAGGGTTTCGATGGTAAGGTCTTCTGTTGACTGTCCCATGCTCGGCAAAATTGTTTACAAGTCTTATTATGGTCCATCTGCACGGAGGATTGCCGCCAAACGTGCGCCTATACTCTCTTTGAACCGAAACTACGGACTCCAGTGCGTGATAGCGGCGCACAATCCAAATTCTTGTTTCAGTGTCCCAGTTATCCATTTTTGTTAAATGTAAAAGTCAATCTGCAAAATAAAAAAAAAAATTAACCAGATTCATTAAATAGAAAAAAAATTTTTTCATTTTTTTTTGGTAGCGGCTTTCATTAGCCACCCTGTATTGAGCTGGCTTTCTAAAATATGTAGAGGCTTTTTATCCGCGTATAGCTGATCTAGTCTAGCAATTATAGCTTTGAAATTCAAAGGGGTATTAAAAGCGCTCAGATTTTCATTTGCTGAAGACGTTATTTTATTTCTTAAAATCCCCATCGCGATATAATATGGCTCTAAGCCTTCAGTATAATAGTTCAATGCAAATTTAGCTGCCTCCCTCCAAGCCGGATATTCCGACATTTTTCCTTTAAATTCTTGAAGTGACTTGATTAAGTTGAGATCAGTATGAGTACTTTGTACTCCTTCGACAATTGTTACGGGCCTATGGATTTCTATTTTTTGCGGAAGAACGCTTTGAATTCCCTGGGTTAACCCAGCAATTTGTCTCTCAAAAGCTTCTTTAACTACTCCTACCGCGGAGTCTACTATATGCTTTACAGTTACCTCATCCATTTTTAATAAATTTATTTTAAGTTAATACGATTTTTTAAATTTAAATTAAAGGTGGAAGAAGGGAAAAAAAAGATTTCATATCATAAACTATGGATACGTAAGCCCAGATTCTAATAAATTTCGATAACTTACTCTAACTTGTCTTGTTTGTCCTTCTCCTGGATGGCTGGATGTCAAAGCTGCTGTGCAAGGTTCCACCTATGAATGATCTCTAACTTGTCTTGTTTGTCCTTCTCCTGGATGACTGGGTGTCAAAGCTGCTGTGCAAGGTTCCACCTATGAATGATCCTTGGCGAGTGATGATTTTAGAATTTTCTTAATTCTTATTTTTTTAATACGCAATTTAGTATTATTTTTATTGCTAACATAATCATTTTTTGTTTGAAAAGCTACTTAGTTTTCATTGCTTTGAAAAGTTTATAAATTTCAGTTACTTTAAGCCGGATGATTTTTTGTTCTTGAGTAATATTTTTAAATTTTCTGCACTTGTCACAAAAGTTTTTTCTTTAATGCATCGAAAATGTTTAACTTTATTTTCACAAATTTATGAGGATTTTTTTTTTTAAACGGTTCTTTTTTTTCAGTGTCACTTGATTTTTATCCTATTTACAAGGATCTATTTAAAAAAATTTTAGTATCACAATAATCCATTGATAAGGATAAATATGCACTTAGCACTGTTCTATTCATATCCTTATTACAAGGATATGTTAAAGCACTGTACGATCCTTTTTACATGGATGTATCAAAAGTCGTTTATTATCATTATAATTTTTTTGAACTGTCATGTCATTTTAATCCTTTCCATAAGGATTTTTCTTCACTTCACTATCCTTTTACAAGGATTTTTTTATTTTTATCCTTTTACAAGGATTCACTAGTCCGTGACCACTAGTTGGGCGCCAGTTAAGCAGGTCCTTTTGGTCCTTACTAATTTTAAAATTAAACACGACACTTTTACTTTTAAGCACTTTATTTAAAACGCTTACCTCCATATTCGAATTGAAACTAAAACTAACCGGATTAATGCTACTGCCTTAAATACTATTCCTAACTCTATGAAGCCTATAAGAAAGGGGTTGCGGTTGCCGGTGCATATTATTCTTACCGCTAGCCTATGCCTTTTCCATATTGCTTAACAACATAAACATATTTCATATTATGTCCCTGCTACGCTTTGTTCTAATGCTTTGGTGATGGCTGTGGGCTTAACTCCTGTGACATTCCATCACCAAGCATCATGGGTTGTTGGTGTTACTATGCTGCTATTGCGACACATTCAAGTGGTTGCTAAGTGGTGATCAACCCACGCTTAAACTAGTTTTGCAGCGACGCTGTTGCTAGGTCATAAGCAACACGCAAGTTGGTGTTGCTTGGTCAAACATGTGCAGCCAAACAGATTATGCGCTGTCGAGGTTGCTATGTGGGTAGTGATAACAAAAGCGTGTGATATGCTATCAAGCCATATTCAGCGCCTGTTACATTCCACGCGTGATAAGCGCAAACAGGTTTTTAGTTGGCGATAAGATGTAGTTATGATAACTAAGCGAGGCAAGGCAAATCATAATGAAGATTGGTTGTGACCAGGAGATAAGTTTACTCCTGTTAGATTTTATTATATCCACATTCAAATTGTTGGTAAATGGTGGCGAGATTATGGCAAAGGTTTCGTGTGGCTATATTAAAGCACAGTGGGCCTAATGTGATAACTTATATTAGTAGGCTAACATGCTTTCATACAATCAATTTCCAGAGTATATCTATATCTAAACATGTATAATTTCAATAAAAATGTATGTTTATATCGTGCGGTGCATAGGTGTATTATGTTTAACAAATAATGCTTCATTTATTTGTAACGATTCATTGAAGTTTTCTGCATTAAGCCAAAGCTATCAACTAGAGTATCTGACTGCGTTATAGTACATAGAGTAGAAGCACAGGTGATAAGCGTTTCGGCTACAACGCCTACATTCCAAGGTTCGAGTCCAGGGCCCTACTCTATAGTTCTATTCGAAAGGGTGTTCTACTCGAAAGCAAAAGTCGATTCTAAAACACATCGGCACTCTGTTGTTCGTTAGAATTTACTTTAGAAAATATTCGACAAGGGTGAGCAACACTGTTGGGATAATTCTAATGTACTCAACATCAATGGTAAATCGTAAATATATTGATTACTTTGTAAATAGACTGATTATGTGTAATTTATTTCGAATTATTCCCTTACAGGTTTGCACAAAACTTTAGTTTGAACAAGCAAGCATTTCAGTATGTTCTAAATGCAATTATCCCCGAGTTAAGTATTCCTCAAAAGTCAACAGCGATTCCTCCAATTATTAAGCTCGCCGCTGCACTAAAACTATTGGGCCAAGAAGGATACCAGCATCAAATCGGCCAAGACCAACATGTAGATCTTTCGCAGCAGTCAATGTCACGTTGTCTTATTGAAGTGTGCAAAGCCATTAAAAAAACGCTTTGCCCACATCACATTACTTTTTCAAGTTCGGAGGCAGAAGAAACAGAGGCGAAACTATATTTTTACGAAAAATGTGGTATTCCGGGCATTCTATTTGCAATAGATGACACACACATACAAATGATTAGACCCGCAAGGTATGAACATTTGTACTATAATCGAAACCTGAAGCACAGTATGAATGCAATGGTTGTAAGTATCACATTATTCCTAATTTGGTTTCAAGAGGTAATTTTAAATTGATATTTTTAGATGTATGTTCACAAGATGCGCATAAGAGCAGTTGATGCGCGATACGGCGGTGCATGCCATGATTTCCATGTATGGAATCTTTCCAATGAAAGAAGGGCATTGCGTACCCGTTTTGACAATGGCGAGAGGGGAATACGGATTCTTGGTTAGCAGCAATAGTTGTCGATATTACATGTTACTAATGAAAAAAAAATTATTTAAGGTGACTCAGGATATCCGTTAGAACCGTGGATGTTAACACCATATCGCAACGCCGGCGAAAATTCTGCGGAATGCCGCTTCAACGATTGCCATGCCAAAGGACGATCGATTATCGAAAGGCTTTTTGGAACACTTAAAGGAAGGTTTCGGTGTCTGTTTGCAATTTATAGCGGAACTACAATCTTTAGAAATCTTTTTCACAGAAGATGTGCATATATTGGATACTGCCACCATTGAAGAAGTAGACAATAATATGGCAAATATTTCTAGAAATCTAAGAGACGAAATAAGAAATAGTTTAGTAGTATTGTTGAGAAAAAAAATTATTTTCAGTGTAAAAAAATTAAGTTGAGATGAAAATAGTTAACTCACAGCCTTTTCGTAGCTTATATTATCACATGTCCTTATATTATAATATATAAATGACTTAAAATAAATTCATCAGTCTTTTCATTTGCATTATAAACAACTTAAAAAATCGTTGTCTTCAGAAAATTTAAACCTATGTATACTTAAAACTAATATTAACATTGACATTCAAAGGAACATAAAGAAATTCAGTGCTTTTAGAAAACTTAAATTCAAAACTAATATTTACATTTCCATGTAAAGTAACATAAAAAAATCACACCTATCTTAACAAAAGGAACAAAAAATATTTCAAAAAACTTAAACTAAAATTATATTTACAGTTAATTTTTTTAATTAAAATTTTTTTTCTGGTTTTTTTTTCATAAATTCAAATTTTTTCTGCTCCAGTTTAAATTTAGCCTCGTCTAATTCAATATTTCTTTTAAAATAATTAACTAAACTACTTATGCTATTGCCAATTTGTTTTAACTTTTCAATGGAGTTTTCATGATAAGCACACTGAGTCTCCACTTGAAGTTTTAGCAAATTTTCCTTACCTGGCGGTACTGAACGTGCACGAGCGGGAGGTGAAATGCTTGACGTACTCTTCAGATTATTTATCACCATATTAGGGAAGAGGGAAACCGGTGACTGATCTACGTTGCTATCGCTAAGCATGCTACCCGAAGGTATGTCCGCACCGAAACGCACTGTTTGTGCCTCACCATTAATAGCCTCATTAATGCTTAATAGAAAACTTAAACCTATACTTAAAACTAATATTAACATTGACATTCAAAGGAACATAAAGAAATTCAGTGCTTTTAGAAAACTTAAATTCAAAACTAATATTTACATTTCCATATAAAGTAACATAAAAAAATCACACCTATCTTAACAAAAGGAACAAAAAATATTTCAAAAAACTTAAACTAAAATTATATTTACAGTTACAAGGAATTATTACGCAGTGATTTGAGCCTTAATTTTTTTAATTAAAATTTTTTTTCTGGTTTTTTTTTATAAATTCAAATTTTTTCTGCTCCAGTTTAAATTTAGCCTCTTCTAATTCAATATTTCTTTTAAAATAATTAACTAAACTACTTATGCTATTGCCAATTTGGTTTAACTTTTCAATGGAGTTTTCATGATAAGCACACTGACTCTCCACTTGGTGTTTTAGCAAATTTTCCTTACCTGGCGGTACTGAACGTGCACGACCGGGATGTGAAATGCTTGACGTACTCTTCAGATTATTTATCACCATATTAGGGAAGAGGGAAACCGGTGACTGATCTACGTTGCTATCGCTATGCATGCTACCCGAAGGTATGTCTGCACCGAAACGCACTGTTTGTGCCTCACCATTAATAGCCTCATTAATGCTTAATAGGGCAACCACTTCTTCCTCTAATGGAGTAAGCATTAATAATCTAGAGGTTCCCCCTCCTGTACCAGACATATTCTCTTTATTTTTGCGCAGCTTAGCTTTTGCGTTGCTTTTATAATCTGCCCACATCTATAAAATCAAACGTGACTTACACAAATTTGGTGCGAAAAAAATAAATTTTACCTTTTTCCACTCAACAAAGTTGTGAGATGGAGGTCCACATGCATTAAGCTCAGCTTCCAATCTTCTCCAAAGATTATTGCTCGTTTGCTTTGCAGCTAAGCCCTTTATTTGGACTTTAGCTAAATCACTGTGCTACTTCATGAAATGCACCATAATTTCAAATTGCCGAGGTTTTGTATTTGGTTGCTTAACTCTTTCTGCCCTAAAAACGATTTATTGATGAGAAAAAACAATAACATTTCATTCTTTTCATACATTTTTGTGGATCTTCGTTTGCTAAATTGTTGTCGAATAGTATTTTCTAACATTCGACTATTTTGACATTTGTTTTAGAGACAGGGAGTGCCAAATTTTCTACATTCGAAAGGGGATAAATCAAATCCGAAGGGACCAGAATGCAACTCGAACAACGAATGTATTCTAATCGAAAATTTCTTACAGAGTACGAATCGCTCGAAAGAGAACAAAATTTCTTCTTCTGGACAACTTTTTTCTTTGTTAAATTTAATTGGTTTTTAAATATGTATATGAAAACTTCATATCATAATTTTTTTGGAATTTATTATATTTTTAACTCAATATTTTTCTGTGTGTGACCTCTACCTTGGAGTGAAAAAATCAAATTTTTGCAAAACAAAACGCCAGAAAGTATTTCCAGTCTATAAAAACAAACTACTGAAAAAAAATCATAGCTTCATGAATTTTTTGAGAAATAAAACGTTTTCTCTATAATATTTGACTTAAGGGAATCATATATGTAGCCCATATGTAATAATATTATAATAATTGTATATATCACAACCCGTTCCAATTCCGTCGGAACGAGAAACCCAATAAAGAATTTTGATCATTTTCATTATTTCTATCAGGGTTTTCCGATGATACAGAACGGCTGATAGACCCTATATTTAAATACAAAAAGGCGAAAACACAGTTTGTAGCTTCTTCAATTTTCTATTTATGAAGTGGTTAGAAATCGTGTTAATTTTCCTGAAGACATCAACTATTTTCTTCTTCAAATATCTTTACTTGCCAAAGGGCAGACATATAACCCGAACCCTTACATATGTAGACTAAATTTGACCAGTTAAGATAATAACCTTCCTTAAAACTCAACATGAAATGTGTTTTAAATATTTCTAAGGTGTGGTTAATGAAAAAAGCCAGACAACCATCATTTCATTGTAATTTTCTCCCCCTAAATTGACATAAAAAAAGCCTGATGTAAAGGAAAAATTGAGAAAACTGCCTGTATATAAAAAAGAAAAACCAATATGGAAACCAGCGTCACGCTAATATTGAGAAATTTGTGGAACTTCCAAATGAACGTTTCATTCATTTTCAAAAGCCATATGGATATGTATGTATACTCCTAATGGTGGAAATATTTTCTGAAGCAGGAATAAGCGTCTCGGGTGAGACCGTGCGTTCCATGATTCGAGCCCAGGTTCCGGACAACAATTTTTTTTTTTTTTTTATAAAATTGAATTTCTTACCTTGACTTGAATTTGTTAAGTTTTAAAGCAATATTTTCTTAAAACCAGGTTTTTGCAAAAAAAAAACGCAAGAACATTACTAAAAATTTACCGTAACAAAATATATAAGATAAATATTGACATAGTTAAGTAGTTTTATAAATTTTTTTTTAAAGAATTTTCTTTTTTCTGATTGATACATGACTTAAGGTAAACTTACACGCACAGCCATAAGAAATAATAAGTTCGGGTCATATACATTCTCTCACTCATTGTGCAGTAGTTAAAGTAGTGGCGTCGGTGCGTCCAACTCATATTTCATTTGCTCTCCAAAAGGTAGACATATTTTCATTCTCTTACTCATTAAGCAAATTGAGTTAAAGTAAACACCGGCGTCGGCGCGTCTGTCCAATTTAATTTTGATTGAGAGTTGCCTTCCCCTATACTGAACTGTACCAAAATCCTAAAAAAATACCAATTTGTTTTCAACATATCTCGCGGGTTTTATTGCAAGCAATAGTTCAAAATTAAAATTTTTAGGGAAAACACAATAAAAGCTTAATTTTTTAATAGAACTCTATTATAAAAATTAGATTCAAAAGCATCCAAAGTCGCTGCTGTTCACATAATTCAAAATTTAAGTTTTTTTTGAAACCGCAATCTTTCATTAATTAGATGCATCGTAAAATATTTGTTTTCAACACGTCTCGCACGTTTTATTGCAAACAATATTTCAAAATTAAAATTTTTACTCTATTATAAAAATGAGGTTCAAAAACACCCATAGTGGCCCCTGTTCATATAATTGAAAAAAAAATTTGTTTAAGCGCAATCAAACTTCAATATTTTTTTTTTTAATTCCATAAATAAAATGAGATTAAAAGGTATTCGTGGCCTCTATTTTCGGTCGGGTATTTAGATGCATTCTAAAATCCTGAAACCCCTAAGTGTTTATGATAAAATGTAAATTTTTTCTGTTCATAAAAGTCAAATATTAAAACAGGATTCCAAACCGCCACCTTATAATTCAAAATTTCAGATCAAAAAGAGAGCAGAGTCAAAATAGGAAGGTGCGTCGTTGAGTCGGAATTTCTAAATTGAATTTGTAATTTTCTCCCGGTAAATGGATTACAAAAAGCACTGCCTGTATACTAATAACCAAAAAATTACAATATGGAAACTATGTCTAAACGGTGGACATGTTTTCACTCACTAAGCACATTGAGTTAAAGTAACCATCTATATACAAGGTGGCGCAAAAGTAAGCTTCCGATGTTCAGCATATCGGTTGTGGCACGTGCAGTGTGTGCTGTTGCACCGTCTTGTTGGAACCACATGTTTTCCAATCCCAATTCATCAAGTTGCGGCAAAAAGAACTCGTTGATCATTGCTCTGTAGCGCTCACCATTCACAGTAACCGTTTGGCCCCGACCGATTATTGGTCAAATAAATAGTCAGCAATATTCCGCGTTCTGGAGCAGTGTAGCGTAACATTGTTTATTAACGTGTACTTCGCATGTGTTTACCACACAAATGTCAAAACAGAACTGACTTTAGGGGCCAATCGCAAAATTTATAGCATTTTCTGATAGCGCCACCCTGTATTAATAGGCCAAAATTTTTTCCATACAATCAATTGCCCGAGTGTATCTCATTTAAACATGCATATTTCCAATTAACATGTATTTTGATGTCTTCGTATGGCTCAGAAGCGGTACATAGGCATATTATATTTAATAAATAATGCATCATTTATTTCTAATAATTCATTAAAGTTTTCTGCAAAAAGCCATAGCTGTAACTACAGTATCTGACTGCGTTATTTTTCTGTTCATGACCTCTATCTTAGAGTGAAAAAACCTAATTTGTCAAAGAACTCCAGAAAATGATTATATGCAGCTCATATGCACTTTATACATCAAAGCAAAAAAGCAAATTCTGTCGGCCCGAGAAACTTTATATTAACCTCTAAATTTATCGGAGCTCTTAATTTCTGTCGGGGTTTTCCGATGAGATAGACCCTATATATAAAATGCAAAAAAGAGAAAACACAGTTTGTAGCTACTTCAAATTTATATTTAAAAAGGGTTAGAAATCGTGTTCATTTTTCTAAATATATCAATTGTTTTCTTCTTCAAATATTTTAAATTGAGCCCTTGCATATACATATGTAGACTAAATTTGACCCGTTATGTTGGGTACAAGTTGTGGTTGGGGAAAAGGGCCAGAAAACTATCATATGTTGAAGTTGTAATAAAATAGTGACTTGAAGGAAAAATGGCGAAAACTGCCTGTATATAAAAAAAAAACGATATCAAAATTGGCGTCAGGCTAATGTTGCGAAATTTGCGGAACTTCAAAATAAACGCTTCATTTATTTCAAAAGCCATATGGATATGTATGCATGTAGGTATACTACCAACGGTGGCCATTTTTCTGTGGCTATAGCGCTTAGGTAAGGTTTGACAGCAGTTATTTATGTATCGGAACAGCGCGGGTCTACGCGTCATTTTTTTAAATAGATTTTCTTCTTATCTTGACTTCAGAATTTATTAATATTTTAAAGCAATATTTTCCTAAAACAAATTTTATGCAAAAAAACGCAAGAAAATTACTAAAATTTACCATAACAAAATATGTAAAGTAAATACTTACAAAGTTTAATGGTTTTTTATACCTAGTAGTGCTACGCGCACAAGGTATATTAACTTTAGTCGCCTAACGGCAGTACGTAACGGCATATATATAGAATATTTTTATATAGAATATTTTCGAAAACACAAAAAAAGTGATTACTCACTACATAATACACCTATAAGAATACAATTTGGTGAATACATTGAGATTGAGGCATAAAGTAAAATTTTCCAGAAATTTTTAAAAATGGGGGTGGCACCGCCCGCTTTTGATTAAGTCAAATTTATAAATAATATTAATCATAAATCAAAAACCGTTCAAGATATCGAAACGAAATTCAGCACGCAGGTTTCCAGGTATGCAAGGAATGTTCGAGGAAAAAATGGGCGAAATCGTTTAAGGTCTAGATATATTAAATAGGCAATAACTTTCACATTTATATTTCTCTTTTAAAGTTTCCGTAAACAAAGAAATCCAAAAAATTTGAATTTTGGAGAATGGGCGTGACCCCACCCCTTTTATAGTGGACTATTCCACAAAAATTTTTATGCCATAGCTCCGTTAAAAATGGATTTGTCCGAACGGAATTTGGTGATAATGTTCTATATATAAAGGTAACTGTTTGCTGTAAAAATGGGCGAAATCGGTTAAAGTCCACGCCCAGTTTTTGAACATAGTTCTGAAAATTTTTTTTGTAAAATTTAAATTTCCTGTAACCAAGCAAGTTATATCAATCAGATTTTGTACACATAATAAGCTTTTTAAGAAAAACTCGGCCGCAAACAAATTTTGTCAATTTTGAAGAAGTAGGAGTGGCGCCGCCCAGTTTTCAGCATAAAATTTCTGTTATTTTCAAAGGCAATCGCATATAATTCAATCTTGATATTTCAATTAACATTGTGCAGCTGTTTCTCAGTAATATGTATTATACTCCTGTCAAAAATTTGCCAAATCGGGAAACACACAAGCAAAATATTCGGGCACGTAGTTTATAGCCCACTGCAATAGCGAAGTTATATATCTTTTTTGATTTTCATACCTTTCATAAACATTAAATGTATGTATGTAAGTATGAGAACAAGAAAAGAAGAGTTCACTAAAATGATCAGCACGATGAGCGGAGTCGATTTAGCCATGCCCGTCTCTCCGTCCGTCTGTCTGTCTGTCCGCCTGTTTATTTGAACGCAAACTAGTATTTCAGTTTTACAAAAGAATGCTGAAATTCGTTGTTTGCTTTCGCCATTTTATAATATACTAGCAAACCCGGTAGATGTTGTTTTGACATTTTGATACATAGAACACATCTATATATAAAATGTCATTAACTTGAACCAAATAAACTCCTAACTATACCTAACTGCAGCTTTATATAACCTGGGGGCTTTTCCAAAAGCTATATACAGACTGTGTCGTGCCCAGCGAACTCCTGAACCTATCGTGCAAGTTCAAGAGCAAAACAAAACACAAAATATGTGGGCGTAGCACCGCCCACGTTTGAAAAATTATGTAGATATTGACTAAGTGACATATATATCCAAATTTCATTAATTTATACCAAAAAAGTTCGGAGTTATAACGAATTGAAACTTTATATAGCCAAACTATATATTGTCTATGCTGTACCCAGTGAACCCAAGTATATATTGTGAAAATTTCATAACTATCGGTTGAGTTCTTTGGCGCCAATAAAAGACACACATTTTTTATATCTATTTTTGTTATGCACACAAGGTATACGTATTACTCATTCGGCATAAACGAATCGAGATATATATTTATTAATGTTTATCAAAACGTTTGAGATGAAAAGTAAAACATCCGGGCAGGTAGTCAATACCCCACCGCAAAAGCGAAGTTGTGCGTCTTTTTTCATGAACATGAAATGTTTATACGTATGAGAAGAAAAAAATAGTCCCATCAAAAAGTATACTGAAATGATCAGGAGGATGAGCTGAGTCGATGTAGCCATGTTCGTCTGTCCGTCTGTCTATTTGAGCGGAAATTCCAACTGAAAGTATTAAAATAGACCTGCGTAAATTGGGATGCCATAATAGATCACTACTAGGTATATAATGTTCGGTTCCACCCGAACTTAGACTTCCTTACTTGTTTAAGGAGTTTGCTTCTTTCCTGCTTTTATATTTGCATGTATGTATACATAATTTTTATTTTTTTTTTTCAATAGAATTTCTTCTCGTCTTGACTTTTGAATTTATTAAGATTTTAAAGCAACATTTTCCTAAAACAAAGTTATGCAAAAAAACGCAAGAAAATTACTAAAATTTACCATAACAAAATATGTAAGGTAAATACAAAGTTACAAAGTTTGATGGTTTTTTTAAGGAGTTTGCTTTTTTACTGCCTTTATATTTGGATGGATATAGGACTTAGGGTATACTTATATGAAAAATAATAAGTTGAGGTCATATATATATCACAAAATATTATTGAAACTCTATAAAAGTCAATACGAAATGGCTAAATATGTCTTAATTAGGGTTTAGGAAAAAAACAGAAAACCATCATATTCTGAAGCTGCAATTTTCCCCCGCCAAAAAAACCAGATCTAAAGGGACAGCACTGTTTGCATGTAAAAAAAACGATAAGGAAACCGGCATCATGCACACAGTGAGAAATTGGGGAACTTCAAAATAAACGCTAAATTCATTTTCAAAAAAAATATGTGTATGTGAACACATTCCTAGCGGTAAAATATTTGTACTCTCTCATTGAGCATATTGAGTGGCGTCGGTTCGGTCAACTTATATTTCATTTGCTCTATATTTTCATTCTCTTACTCCTTGAGCAAATTGAGTTGAAGTATACTGCAGCTTCGGCGCGTCTGTCTAATTAGATTTAGAGTTTCCCCCCTTTGTGCTGATCTGTGCCAAAATCTTAAAATAAAAATGCCAATTTGTTTCTACATATCTCGCGCGTTGTATTGCAAGCAAGCAATGCTTCAAAATTAAAGTTTTTACGGAAAACAGAATACATGTTTTATATTTTTATAGAACTCTATTATAAAAATAAGGTTCAAAAGCATCCCTAGGCTCCTCTGTTAATAAAATTCAAAATTTTTATTTTTATTTCAAAAACGAAATCAAACTGTACTTTTTTGTTAAATTCCACTATTACTTATTTGGCCATAAAACTATAACATAAAAATGGGATTCAAAAGCAATTTGTTAGATATGGCATCATTCTATTTGACCATTATCTATATATTAATAGGCTAACATTTTTTCCATACAATCAATTGCCAGAGTATACGAGTATCTTACCTAAACATGCATAATTCCTATTTAAATGTATTTTGATATCTTCTTATAGATCAAAAGCTTTTCATAGGCATATTTTCTTTAACAAATAGTGCTCCGTTTATTTGTAATTTTGTAATAATTTGTAATTCACTAAAGTTTTCTGCATAAAGCCATGGCGCTTAACTACAGTATCTGACTGCGTTGTTCCACACACTGAAGTAGCGCAGGTGGTGAGCGTCCGAGGAAGAACGCGCGTGTTCCAAGGTTCCAGTACAGGTTATCTGAACAACTTTGTTTTTTTTTTTTATTAAATTGAATTTGTTTTTAAATATATGAAAATTTCTGATCTTGATTTTTTTTTTTTGTAATTTATTAGATTTTTAACCTAAAATTTTTCGGTTTAAGACCTCTATTTTGAAGTGAGAAAACGAATTTTTTTTTCAAAAACCCGTCAGAAGACATTTACTTTTTTCCCAATAACTTTCGGCTTAAGGTAAACTTATATGAGCCCACATGTCATTATATTAGAATATTCATATATATCACACAACCCAATTGACAAGAAATAATAAGTTCAGGTCATACACATATATATCACAAAATATTATTGAAATGCTATAAAAGTCAATATGAAATGTCTTTATACATTTTTTAATTGTGGTTAAGGAAAAAAAAACCAGAAAACCACATACTGAAATTGTAATTTTCGCCCAATATATGGGTTGCAAAAAAGCCAGATCTAGAAGAAAATTGACAGCATATATCCAAAACAAAAAAACCAAAATTGAAACCGGCTTCATGCTCATATTGAGAAATTTAAAGAACTCCAAAATAAACGCTAAATTTATTTTCAATCAAAATATCTATATGTGGACACACTCCTAACGGTGAAATAGTTTTATTCTCTCACTCATTGTGCATATTGAGTTAAAGTAATAGCGTCGGTGCTTCCAACTCATATTTCATTTGCTCTCCAAAAGGAAGAAATATTTTCATTATCTTACTCATTAAGCAAATTGAGTTTAAGTATACACCGGCGTCGGCGCGTCTGTCCAATTTAATTTTGAGCGACAGTTGCCCTCCCCTATACTGAACTGTACCAAAATCTTAAAAAAAAAATTGTTTTCAACATATCTCGCGCGTTTTATTACAAGCAATAGTTCAAAATTAAAATTTTTAGGGAAAACACAACAAAAACTTTATTTTTTTAATAGAAATTTATTATAAAAATGAGATTCAAAAGCATTCAAAGTCGCTGCTTTCCACATAATAAAAATTTTACATTTTTTTTTAAAAACGCATCAAACTTCCATTTTTTGTAAAATTCTATAATGAAAATGAGATTCAAAGGTATTCGTGGCCTCTATTTTCGATCGGGTATTTAGATGTACCTAAGTGTTTATAATAAAATGTAAATTTTTACTGTTCATAAAACTCAAATATTAAAATTGGATTCCAAACCAACCTTATAATTCAAAATTTCAGATCAAAAAGAAAGCAGAGTCAAAATAGGAACGTGCGTCGTTGAGTCGGAATTTCTAAATTGAATTTGTAATTTTCTCCCGGTAAATGGATTACAAAAAGCACTGGATGTATACTAATAACCAAAAAATTACAATATCGCATGTCCAAACGGTGGACATATTTTCACGCACTGAGCACATTGAGTTAAAGTAACCATTATCGTATATATTATTTCTGTGAGGTCTTTTTGTGTTAGTTCCTAATTTTCTGATCTCATTTGGAACCAATATTAATAAATAATTATCGTTTTAAAGGTGGGGGTTAGCTCTACATGCAAAACCATGTTTTAATTAGTGTGCTTTTGTTTAAGCGTATTTTATAAAAATGAATTCTTTAAAATAAACGATTGTAAGTGCACAAAAAAATCAATTTGTACTGCAACGCTATTGTGACTGTGACATTCACATGCCACGCGACATCTATATTTGAATACTAAGACTGAACAGTGATGGAATAATTAAAGGCATTGCGAATATCACAGCGCTCAACCCTCTACGAGCGCGCCATCTACACTTGAACATTGCTAAAATAAGTGAATAAGACCGCGTTCACATTGGGTCATAAACTCGAGTTAAAGGGACATTTTTTAAGTTAATTCATATTGATGTCAATCAACTCATGTTTATAGCTCAATGTGAATGTAATATAAGTGCTGGAATTTCAAATAGCTGTTTGCGCATATTTGTATAATTTTTTGTGGTCTCACAAGTGTAGCTGAAAATCTTTTTTTATAATTTGAGAAAAAGGTTTGAAAATCCTGGTCCTTGACTAATAAAAGGTTTCAAACCATTTTTGTCTTTTTTTTGTGCGCAAGGCGCGCAAGTGTCCAGCTAGTATATATTATAAGTCTAACAATGTTGTTGGTATATGTCCATCAAATCCAAATTTTTTTATTGAAATATTGACCGAATCTGAAAAGAGTTGTGGCTCTGATGGTGGACTTTCAAACATTCCCAAGTTATGTTTTTGCCATCTCCTATTAATGATTACCGGTTTTAATGGACTGATTTTTTTCGGTTAGTTGTCAAATAACCCGCCGTTTAGTGTGAACCGACTTTTATGAAAGCGGCCTTAATTACTCAAATATATATAATAAATTTCAGTAACAAAAATTTCTCAAATATTTTGGCCTTTAGGCAGTGCTGGAAAAAGTATGAACAGAGGGTTTAATAACTTAAACTAATTTTAGGTGGTCGAATTTCGACCACGGGATATACTAGTTATTATTAAAATGCAAAAAGCTATGCTCAACACCCTCTTTGTATCAAGACCAGATAAACTTAGAAAGTTCTTTATTTAACTTTTTGAAGTTTAATTTCGAAAAAATACATTTTTTATTAGAGTCATATGGTTTCTAAATACACACCCGCTCACTGTTTATGATTTCGTAAACTATGTCAAGAGTGGGGTGGTAAACATCTTCAGGCAAAACTAGAGGATCACGCAGATTTATAAAGAATTTAGATAAGTCATCAACGAAGGCCAAATCTAAAACTTTACCAAACTTATTCGGAATAACATTTATCTGGCTACGACAAAGGTTGGTCATTTAATCCAATAACTCATTGTACCTCAACTTGGACAATACTATTATTAAATATGCTCCACGAAATGTATGGCAAGTTAAAGTCACAAAAACCAATCATTATATAATATAAGGGCTTTATCATAGAATAAACAGCATTTAACAGTGAAATGTGGTGCATATACACATGATAGATCAGATAAAGGTAGAATGTAGCAAACAGCTATATAAATGTGGCCCCTGCCTAACAGGGTTCAGATGCACTTAAACTCAATGTTACCAATATAAGGCATTTCCACATCTTCACATGGTATTGAAGAATTTACAGCCAACAGGACGCCGCCCTCAGTTCTGTTTGAGCGATCGTTTCGATCCGTTTGATATCCGTCGCAAAAAATTTCGGAATCAAAGGTGTGCGGTTTTAACCAAGTTTCGGTGATAACAACAACATTTTAGTTGCAATGGATCGGTTTTAGATAGAAATTCGCTAACTTAGTATTCAAACCTCTTACATTCTGATAATAAATGTTAAAGGCAGAATTCATAATACGTTTTTGGGGTCTGTATATCGACTAGGGATATTCGATTTAAACAAAAATTCGCGAACCAACCAAGCCCCAGGCGGCCAGAACGAGCTATCCAAAATTGTACCTAAATCATTTTGAAAAACATCAATCCTAAATAATGATATATTTCCATACTGATTAAATTTAATTTTTGATTCAATGTATGACTTAAGGTCGTCAACAGAAGAGTCTCTCTCAAATCTTGACACAAAAATAGATTTTTTCAGGGGGACCACAACCAGCTTCTTAACTGTTGGCTGAGGCGAAATTGAACGAGCGGAGCTGTAAGGTTTCTTTTTTGAGCCTTAGAAATGAACGGAACCACTGCTTCCGGATTCGGTGAAGCCAAGTTTATCAACTCCAACGCTTGAGGTGCAGTACTGTTCTGAGTGGGGTTTGGAGTTAAACCACTAGGCGAACCACTACAACGATTGCTTTTGTTGGAATCGTTAGCAACAGATAAATCGTCGAAACACCTAAATGACTTGAACAAGTCTTCATACTGTTTGAACTTCTCTGTTTTTTATCCAAATGTCTTTGCCTATTATAGAAAACGCGTTTCAAGTTTCCTTGAAAAGCCTAAAAAAGTCAAGTTCAGTAGATCTGCATTTTAAGCAGGGCCAACGTACATCCTTGCCATCATTTAAAAAGTCTACAACTCTATATAGGTCGAATATGCGAACAGGAATTAAATAGCATGTTATGTTATCTTAAAAATTAAAATTCATGTGGGTCCTTTATAGGTGTCCAAAGTACTCAACCGATTTTTATGAAATTTTCAAAGTACATATATTTTTTGGATCAGTGGTTCCAGCATGGGCTATACATAGTTTTACAAAAGTGGGCGGTACCACGCTTAAAAGCTATATAAAATTACAATTCGTCATAACTCTGAACTTATTTGGCCTAAATAAATAATATTTGGATATATATATGTGTCCTATAGTCCACATTTTTTGCATTTGTTTGTGCTTCATTAATGCCCAACGTTTCACAAGGCGTTTAGGAGTACGACACAGGCTACAGCCTGTATATAGTTTTCGAAAAATCCCCTAGGTTATATAAAGCTTCGATTCTGTATAGCTAGGAATTTATTTGGTTCAAGTTAATGATATTTTATATATATGTGTTCTATATATCAAAAAAACTTTGGAAAAAGTAAGTGGTACCAAGACCAAAAAAAGTTAAGACTCTACCTATATCTTTAAAACTATGTACATATCAGTACCCGCAGAGAAAATAGGAGAAGAAGGGGAGAAGGAATAGAAATTTGAGGAAAATAAAAAGGGTAAAAAAGAGTAGCGGTATACTCGTATATGGCTGGGGGAAAAGCAAAAGTAGAAAGAAAAAGGATGATATAAGGATAAATGTAGAAGAAGCGCCAAGTAGGGAGGGAAAAGAGTACAATTAGTTAAATGTATATAAGCCAAATTTTAGACAAGACCACGTCTGCCGGGTCTGTTAGTTATATATATTTATATAATACAGTAATTAACTAGGTAAAGTAGTTCTTCTTAAGCTTGCTCTAAATGCTTTTTGCTAATAAATAAGTATTTTTATCGTTAGTTTTCATTATTTCCCATAAAAGTGAGTCGAAGATTTCAGAAACTTCTCAGTACAAAATCATCTGCTTTAGTACTTGCCGGTCGGTAGCAGCGTAGTTAACAAATTGGGAAAAAAGGTTGGCATAAGAAGGTAAGCATTTGATGTGCCTCGATTTTTATTTGTTAAAATGGGCCTTTTTTGTTTGTAATAACTCAACTTTTACTTAAAAAATTTATTTGAGTGATCTCCTTCGATCCGAAAACACTCGAGTAATAAACACGGAAGCATGACTTATAACTTTTTACAGAGGGATTTTCTAACTTCTATAAATTAATATACCAGTAAGCTTCATTTGATGCCCACATTGGCATATCTAATTTTTTAGTTCTAAAAAGCTGGCAACCTTATATCCTGAGTGGCATCACTTGGCAAGAATGTCTTAGAATGAAGCATACTATCTGTATAACGAGATTTATCCAATTCAATTCAGCCGTTACTAACATATTTTTGGGTACAGGCATATGTACAAGGTGGCGCAAAAGTAAGCTTCCGATGTTCAGCATATCGGTTGTGGCACGTGCAGTGTGTGCTGTTGCACCGTCTTGTTGGAACCACATGTTTTCCAATCCCAATTCATCAAGTTGCGGCAAAAAGAACTCGTTGATCATTGCTCTGTAGCGCTCACCATTCACAGTAACCGTTTGGCCCCGACCGATTATTGGTCAAATAAATAGTCAGCAATATTCCGCGTTCTGGAGCAGTGTAGCGTAACATTGTTTATTAACGTGTATTTCGCATGTGTTTACTACACAAATGTCAAAACAGAACTGACTTTAGGGGCCAATCGCAAAATTTATAGCATTTTCTGATAGAAGGATTACTTTTGCGCCACCTTGTATATAAATGAGCTATGATATACAAATGCACGTACACGAAAAGCTCGTTTAAAGTGATAAGAAAATGCATATACATATACTTTTGTAGCGATGGATAAGTTCACAATCACCTTCACATTCTACTTTAAACTACCTATTTACTTTCAAATATTCTTATATGGGAGATACGATAAAACCGCGGTCAAGAAAAAAGTTGATTGTCCCTTACGATGAAAAAGAAAACTTAATTTTTGGCACAATCATAAGGATTTCAGATATAATATTTTACCAGGTGATGCACTGAGGAACGTAGAAAAAACTTGCATCAAAAAGTAAATGTCCGTTAGATAATTTCGCGCAAAGGGTTTGATATGTAAACGATAAAAAAGGAAATAAAACTTAAAATGAAACAACATAAACGTTAGTTAATTTATATAAATAAAAATGAATTTGTGTGCTTGAATACGTTCCAAACTCAAAATCGGCTTCACCGATTTTAATAATTTTTTCTTTAATATATTCGATCTGATTCAGGGCTCATTTATGAAAAAAAAAAATTTGTTTAAAAGAAGCTCATTCGAATAATATTTTAACTAATACTCAATAACCGCTTAACCGATTTCAGTAATTGTTTTCTTTGTTCGTTCGGAATTAATGTTTATACATAACTAAAAAAAAATTTTTAAAACCTCAATTGATCAATATTTTAGCTAATACTCAATAACCGCTTGACCGATTTCAATATTTTTTTATTTTCTTTGTTCGTTCGGACTTAATAATCATGTATAACTAAAAAAAATTTAAAACCCTCAATTTAATAATAGTTTAGGTAATACAACTTTACCTGGGATACAAACTGACAACCAAAGTGGAGTTGAGTGCTAACTGAAGTTAGTTTAACAATCAAAGTTGAGTTCAATGTTTAGCCTATTTTTAAAAAACCTCAATTTAATAATATTTTAGGTAATACAAGTTTACCTGGCATACAAACTGAAGTTAGCTAAACAACCAAAGTTGAGTTACGTGTTTAACTGAAGTTAGTTTAACAATGAAAGTTGAGTTCAATGTTTAGCATGTTTTTAAAAAACCTCAATTGAATAATATTTTAGCTAGTACTCACTAACCGCTTGACCGACTTCATTAGTTTTTTTTTTTGTTCGATCGTACATTAATTTTGTTGGGCCAACACGCCCAGATATCCTGACATGGTTAGGCCTTTAAACACTATTACTTTGGTGTTTCACAATTAAGTTTTATTACACTGAACTTAGTCTAAACTTAAATCTGCTGAACCGCGTCCCGAACTCGACTGACTGCTCCGTGGTAGCTGCTTCCCTTTATAGCCGATGCCCAGCAGCGGCGTATCTGTTGCATAATTGTTGACAGCCCGTTGTCTGTGAATAAGTTCGCCCGTTGAGTTATGTGTAGGTGTAGAATTATGCTGGCGATGAGTCTGGAGAAATGCAGTAGCATACGTATTAACCGCTGGTACTAACCATGGCCTTGAATTTAGGTGTTAGGTTGCCGTGCGCCGTGAGAATGTAATTGTGCTGACTTAGCGGCACGTGTATTGGTCAGCCGTGGGAGCGTCGCAGCGAGCGTGTCAACTCTTCTCCCTCTAAAGACCTGCGTCCCGCAGATGCGACTGTGGACAGGTATTTTCCGTTCTTCGTCCCTGCATATCCGTCTGTAGTATGGACAATCTTAATTTAGGAAGTGCTGTCCCTTTTGTTTAGCTTCATCCAAACTATCCAAATGAGAATTAATAGCAAAAACAAGCCTAGAGTTTCCGAAGCTGTAAACCAATTCGCCTTGTCCTTTAGGTATCTCAGGAGTTTAACATTGCCAATAGTCATCTAGTGGACAAGATTAAGGTTGAGGGCGAGGCTTTTATTGGTTATAGTGGATAGCACCGGTGGGAGTATTTTAACGCCTGAGCTGCTAATGCTCCAGTAGGTTTTATCATCAATTCGTATAGTTTCGTTGTCCAATTGAAGAATATAAGAGCCGTTCAAATAGCTGCGGGTATAACCTGACCATACTGTGTCATTGAAGTTGTCCAATAGAATGATGTCCTTTTTGATGACTTCGATCGTTGAGTCGTTGCAGCTTACGTAGCGGCAACTGGTCTCACCACCTTTGAGCAGTCGCGGCAGACAATCCTCTTCGCGTAGTAGGTCCAATGCATCCTTCTTGCATACCATTGCATTTGTTAGGTGAATGCACTTATCCTTGATGCCATATGTTTTTCTCTTGTTAATTAGAGCTTGGCTGTACCTTAAATCTAGCCGAAGACCATTTTCGGTAATTGCTCGAGTGATAAGATTGTTGAATCTCGTTTGATCCACCTTTATCATGGAAAAAACATAAAGTAGCAAGGTACAATTCGTGTAGATTAATGGGTCACCGTATTCGATGGATTCGATGACATTAGCATATGGAAGGACTTCGATTTCGCTGATCAATTCGTTGATTTCCGTTTTGTTTAGCAGGTTGCTGTTAACCACTCCGGCCTTGGCCATTTGACAGCCTTGAACAAACTCATTGACATTTTCTTTCAAGATCAATACCTTGTGCAGGATTTCCTCTGATAGTTTCATAACGTGGGCATGTCCCAGGATGCCGTTTGTGACGGTTACAATGCCGTTGACCACCTGCAATAACTCATGAGTTTTCTTAAATATTGTATTATTTACCTTGTACTGTTGGCGAATCCTGGGATCGAAGTACCTCATCCCAATCGGACGCGTCGGGAGAACCGGCAATCCATTTCCAGGCCGATCCTATCCAATTAATTGCACGCTTATTTCTTTTGTGTTTTGGACCTTTTAGCTCATTAAGTTGAATTTGAACCTTCTCTAAGTGATAGGCAAGGACATCCGTGATATCATTGGTTTCATTCAGCCGAGTGACTTCGGCTTCCAGGCGACTTGCGATTTCTTCATAGCGGTCTAGGTTGATCACATGAATTATCTTGAACTATCCGTTGATTATCCAGGCATACCCATCTCGTACGGTTACCACAGGCGAGTGCAGATCGAATACGATGTATGCTTGTGCGGACGCACAGAGGCAGATTCTAGGAGTCACGGTACAAATATCCTTATAACTAATATACATAGTTAGTGAAAAATTTACATTTCAAAATTAATATTCCATAAACTTAATGCTATTTATCGAATTTTATATAAAGAAAAATGTTTAATCAGAAAATTTACATCTCGTCTAACTGCTATCTTACGATTTTTCGGATCTTATCTTGAAGCTGAAGATTTAATTATGTAAAATGTATGTAACATTTCAAGTATTATGACTTGTATCTAATTTAATTGTCATCTCTTTCCTAAATGCTAGTGCTATAACTAGTGAGTGGAGTTCGGGTCGTCCGGGTTCGACGGGAATGTAGGAGGACCCGGAGTGATGTTAAGTGGAATTTACTGACAGTTAGCTTTTCAGTTATTATTAGTTTATTAGAAAGCATTAGTAAGTTAGATTAAGTATAGTTTAACTTGTTAGTATTCGGTTTTTGATTAACCGTTTTTTGTTGCGGATTAGTGAGCTAGTTTTTTAGTTCAGTTTGTTAGTATTAGTATTTTCTTCTTTTTTCGAGGAATGTTTCCCCGTTTTTTACTTTTTTATTTATTTTTTATTTTTTAATTTTTGTGAACGCCTTTATGCGTCTTATATATTGCCGCTTTATGCGGGTTTATTTACCAGCCCAATGGCTGTAAGATTGTTCTTATATTCTAAGCAGTGCATACACTGTATTTTAAATAAAATGTTTAGTTTTGCATTGGAATATAGGCGATTTCTCAGCTGACGGAAGGGTCGTGGTGATTCCTTTTAGCCAAGCGTTGATGATTGCAAATGGCCTACTCATGGTACGAGCGCTTCACGTCAATTAAAGCAAAGAGGAGTTGAACCACACCGATCGCCGTCATTCCAACCAACGAGCTATTTGGAATTGAACCAACATCTGACTGGATAGGCTACAAAATGATTTGCACCCAAAGCCCTGGGACCAAAGGATCTAAGTGTAAGATTTGCCTTATGACCAATGTTATCTTAGACGTTTTTTACGTCAGTCTTGTGGAATTTTTTTCAACTTTCAGTAACAATAATTACGTTTCTGTTTTCAGCAACAGTTTCTTCTTTGAATAGTGGCTTTTGTTTAGCCTTTATCTGTTTATTTGCAATAAATAATTTGTTTTCCGCACTGAAGGTGCATGACGTAGAACGTTTATTGTTCAACCTTGCGTTCCTGAACTCCTGCTCCCCTTCCAATAAGGCTTTAACGTCATCATACGTTTTCTCTCTGAAGTCCACCAAACCTTGGTAGTTGATCCTATAAGTCCTGTTAAGGAATACGTCTGCTGGCTTTCCCTTAGTAACAAAGTGAACGGTATTGTTGTACCGGTCTACTGCTACCGAGACGCGTTCCTTCGGAGTTAATCCACCAAATTCTACAGAAATGCAGCTGTATATTTCAATCAAGGTTGAGTGCAAGCGCTCAACCTGACCATTGCTTTCACTTCGTTGTGTGGGGGTTTGGTAGACCTCAATATCTAGTGAACGGACATAGTTCAAGACAAGAGGGGTTAGATATCCTCTTTCGTTGTCCATGACGAATATTTTTGGTACTGAAAAGTAGTGCAGAGATCAGTAAGCTTTCTTCGAATGTGTATTGAAGACTTGTTCTTTATTGCAAACAGCTTAGCGAATTTTGAAAACTTATTTTTTGCGCTAAGGTATTTTTGTCCTTCAATTTCAAATATGTCTATATGAAGGATCTCGCAGGGATAGCTCGGAATCGGTGTGGGCTGAAAGAAGGGTTTCGATGGATGCCTATCGTATTTATTAAGTTTGCAGATGTCGCATTGTTTGGAATATTCCCGTATTTGCCTGGCCATTGCCGGGAAGTAGTATTGCTTGAGAATCTGCACCCTATTCTTACGCGGGTTCCTATGGGCTCGCTTGTGTTCCCCCTCGATTATCTCGTAAATCCTATCAGGTACCGTGACATCTTCTACAACTCTTTGTGTTATCCTGATCCGATACCTTTGAAAGTGATTAACATAAACGTCCTGTAAAGAGGCAAGGAATTTTTCGGGAATTTTTACTCCGTTTATCACATTAAGATTGAGACATTCCCTCAAAGTAGAAACCAATGAAGCATTGTCGGATTCGGGAAATGAGACGTAATGTCTATTATAACCTAGATGGGGATGTTCGAGGCATTGAGGGCGATTCCCATCCCTGAAAATTATTTGGTTTCTGAACACGATAAGTGGGGCCTCTACATGTGGAATTAGATCCGAACTATCCTGATCAGCAGAATGCATTATTGCAGAGTCAACTTCGGCTCCTGTCCTGAGACAGAAGGAGGCTGAGCGATAACAGACTCAGTCAATATGTTACACTAAGTTTTGAGTCTAGAAAGGACGTCAGCAACTAAATTTGATTTACCTGGTTTGTAGACAATTTCCCAATTATATTCCGCAATGCGAGCTTTCCAGTGCTTCAACTTGGCGTTGTAGTTGCGACAACTCAGGGAAAAGGTTAATGGCTGGTGGTCAGTGTATATTTTGATTTTCTTCGCCCCATACAAATGGGTCAATTTAAAAAAAAAAACGCAATTTTTGTGTCATGCAACATTTAATAACAGTTTTCGAATTATTGGGTTTCTTTCTTTTGTTTGGATTCGTTATAGTTGTCAAAAATTAATTAGTGCGAATTTGGCATTGCAAAGAAAGGTTGTCCCCACAATTTGCATTGAGCGTCACTTTTTTATAAATCAAGTAATATTACCAGTTTTCAATTTGCATTTAAATAAAGTAAATAACGTAAGGAAAGTACAAACTTTAGTTATTACAAAAGTGAAAAAGCAAAAAAAAATCTAATAAAAAAAGTGTGCATTTGTGTAGTTTTTGTGAACACCATGGTAAGGGCGCGATAAAATTTCATGAGCGTCACGCTAATTTTTTTAAAAGTGAATATATTAAATGTAAAAAATTGAAGTTGGCAATCATTGTTTACATGTTTCAACTCATTTTTTTATAATTTGTGAATTTGGGAAATAAATTGCCTACGGAAAAAAACTAAAATAGGAAAACATTTCATGAGCATCACTTTTGATACTATTGCTTCATAGCTAAAAATGCTTAATTTTGATTTTATATTTTAATTTTCAAGAGTAAAACAACAAAATTAACGGCGGCTGAAAGAGCACGGAAATATCGAGAGAAAATAAAGCTCGATAAAGCGCGTAATGACGAATATACTCGTAAAAGAAAGGTATAATCGTGGTATATTTGAGTTTAATTTTTATTGTTACTAACTGATTCTGTTTTTGAATAGCAACGAGAAACGGATGAAAAGAGGTGACATGCCGAAAAAAATGCTTCATCGTCAGCGAGCTAAAAATAAAGAATATGTACGTGGGAGGAAGTTAAAAAAAGCTGCCGAATGTCAAATGACCGATACTTTAAGTAGTACAATTACTCAAGCCCATGGATTACCGGAATTTATAAGCAATGAAAAGGAAGAATTGGCAGCAATACCTGCTAAATTTAATGAGAATACTTCTAAAAACAAAAGATTAAAAAGGAATAGTAAGCAGCTAAAAAACAAAAATCGCGAATTACACTAGTTGACCGTTTAAAGGGTAAACTTAAAGATGCTGAAACAAAGAAACAAAATTACAAAAAAAAAATTACAAAGATCTAAAAAACATATTAAAGATACCAAAAGCTTAAGTTCGACTGTTCGAGATTCAAAGGAAACTTTGAGTCTTTTAAAACAGAAGTATACTCAGAAAAAGAACATTTTCTCAGTAATGGCTTCTAAAATTTTAAAACGTTACAGACTAAAAAAAATATTGGAAAAAGGAAAAAAAAAATTGCCCGAACCACTGCCCAGAAAAAACACAACAGTAAATGATTTTTTTATGAGGGACGAAGTTAGTAGAGCTTGCGCTGGAAAGAAAGAAACTGTTACACGCGGTAAAAAAAGCAAAAACGATATCTTTCTGATACGATGAAAAATCTGTACAAAATGTTTAAATCCGAGAACAGTAATATTAATATGTCCTAAATAAAAACTCCTTCTGTTTCTGACAGAAATACCTGTGCTCGTATGGATCACGCTAAACAAATTATGTGCGATAGCGAGTCGGCTTTATGCGCTTGGGGTCTTTGTAAAACTTGCAAGTCGAAAAAAAATTGTATAGGCTCAACTAATAGTTCAGATGAATGCAAATGGTTTCAGTGGGAGTCTGTTACGGAAAAAAGATGAAATAAGAAGAGTATTTCCCAAGATAAATATGATGTTAAGGTCATGAAAAAGGTTGAAAAAGTTTCAACAGTAGCTAACTTGGTGAGTGAGTTTCAGAAAGACATGCTGAAGTTTAAAAAACATTACTTTAATGATCGAAATCAGTACAGTGCATTTCGTTTTTTTAAGGATAATTTGAGCGAAACAGAAGTTTTGATTCACATAGATTTCTCCGAAAACTACATGTGCAAACTTTCAGAAGAAGTGCAATCGTTGCACTTTGGTGCTTCGCGAAACCAAGCATCCCTCCATACCGGCTTAATCTATTTTAAAAAAATTCAAAAGCCCGTGAGCTTCTGCACGATTTCTTCGGATTTAAATCATGGACCCGGTGCTATTTGGGCCCATTTAGATCCAATAATTGATTATTTGAAAGATTGTGCTCCAGAAATATCGACCATACACTTTTTTTCGGATGGGCCATCTTCTCAGTATAAGCAGAAAAACAATTTTTTCTTTTTCTGCAATCGAATATTTGACAAAAACTTTACATCCGCAACATGATCATTTTTTGAGAAATCTCATGGAAAAGGTGCAGCAGATGGAGTGGATGCTGTCGTGAAGAGAACAGCAGATTCGCTTGTTGCTCACGGAGCAGACATAGTAGGTGCAGAAGAATTGTACCACTCGCTTTTAGGCAAAATTGATGAAAATTGTTTTACGTAAGTCCCAATCGAATTTTCAACATCAACAAAACATTGCCCACTAATTTAAAGACAGTTCATGGCACGAGAGATATTCACCAAATAATTACAAAATCCAGAGGTGAATTGATTTACAGATCTCTATCGTGCTTTTGCAACTTAAACTTATGGGGGACCGGAAATTTATGCAACTGCCACAAACTTAATTCGAAAGTGGTAAAAATGAATGAGAATGAAAAAAAACAAAGCCGCTTGTCATTTCATGAAGTTTATACAGATTCAGAATGAGAATTCGAATGAAGATTTATAAATTAAATTAAGTTAAGTTATTGTTTTGCGTCAAATATTTTACATATGTGTATAAGTTTCTTCAAGAATTACTTCCTTTTTTCCATTTTTGTTAAAGACATCAAAGAATATGTACATGTTTAGTTTTGTATGAAAATTTTTGTTTTTTGAAGAATTTTTTTTTTTTTTTTTTTATATACTTTTTGTAAAAAATTAAACTTTTTTCGTTAAACTTTAAATTTGGCATTATTTCTTGTTTACGTGCAACAAAATCTCTTGATCGTCACAAAATATCTTGAGCGTCACACTTAGTTTTTTTTTCCTTAAAACGCTTATAATTGCAGTTTTTTTTTAAATACATTGTTACAAGCCTATTGCTTTGCAAGTATCTTCTTAGTTCAAGTCTTTTTTTAACAAAAATTTACATATTTTCATCTTAACATTTTTAACTAACTATCTCTCTATCTCTATGGCGATATACAACAGGTATATCATCATAAACCTCCTAAGAGATTTTTGCGCCAAGCTTCTCTTCCAATTTGTGGTGTGCGGATTTGAATTTTCCCTACAAATTGGTGGGACCTACAGTTTTTGCCGACTCCGAACGGCATCTACAAAGGAGACGAATTTTTGCTGAGAAGCCTGTCATGGCAGAAATACACTCGGAGAGTTTGCCAAACCACTGCCGAGGGGCGACCCCGTTTTGAAAAACTTTTTTTTTTTTTTTCAAATCACTTTTGATGTTACCTGTACCAGGGCTCGAACCATGGACCTTCGCTGTGGTAGGCCGGCAACACTACCTTCACACCACGGCGGCCGCCTTTAAAAAAAAAAAAATCAAGGTTAATCGTGATTTTGTGTTTAGAATCGAAAAGGTGATTTTTGCAAAACTCAATCTTGAAAAACAAAAGAACATCGTAATAAGCTTGAATTTCAAAAGTTTTTGCATTTTTAGCGATTTTTTATACATATTTGGTGTGTGACGCTCAAGATAGAAATCATAGAAAACCTAAAAAAAAATCCAAAAATATTGATTTTTTTGAGAGCCTAAAGGTACCACCTTTCATAAATTTCTACATAAATTGGCCACTCTTACAGGCGAATTGAAAAAACTTTAAAAATAAGCAAAAAAAACTCGTTGTGTACGTTTTATTTTAAATTGACCCTAATTGATATTAAAGGAAAAATTACAACGATATGCACAGCGATGGTATGGGATGGCATGTTTCGAAGTGCCCAACTTCTCATCAGACCCCTTCTCGGACACAGGGATAAGAACCCAAGTGTCTGCACCAAAGCCGCTGTTAGAGTACTCTAACAACTAATCTATGATGCCCTGTAGCGCCACGATGCATTTTCCTCTAATGTGCCATTTGCTTTATTCCTTTTATACATTCTTTGCTACATATATTTTATATGTCAACTCAAGGAAAGTGGAATATTTTTAGGCGTGTTCATAGAACAGTTTTAGATACAGAAGTGCGTTTATTGCATATCAACACTTCCGTGTTATTTGTAATGCACCCGTACTGTCCCTGTATCAATTATAGTTATGGTAATTGTTGTTGGAGCAGTGCTCGAATTTGTATGTTTGTTTGTTAATTGATATTAGAGGAAAAACTACAACGATATGCAAAGCGATGGTATGGGATGACATGTTTCGAAGTGCCCAACTTCTCATCAGACCCCTGCTCGGAGATTGGGATAAGAACCCAGGTGTCTGCACCAAATCCGCTGTTAGAGTACTCTAGCAACTAAGCTATGATGCCCTGTAGCGCTACGATGCATTTTCCTCTAATGTGCCATTTGCTTTATTCCTTTTATACATTCTTTGGTACATATATTTTATATGTCAACTCAAGGAAAGTGGAATATTTTTAGGCGTGTTCATAGAACTGTTTTAGACACTGAAGGCCTTTTTTTGCATATCAACACTTCCGTGTTATTTATTATGCACCCGTACTGTACCTGTATCAATTATAGTTATGGTAATTGTTGTTGGAGCAGTGCTTGAATTTTTATGTTTGTTTGTTAATGGGTCAATTTCAAAAAAAACCCAATTTTTGTGTCCCTGCACTTTACACTACTATTTTAGGTAAAAAAAAAAAAAAAAAAAAAAATGTGAGAGTGATCATCGAGGAATATGTAACAAAAAAACATAATTCTCAAATTTGTATGTTTCTTTTTTTGTTTATTCAGAATGGTGTTTTGTTTCTCCCTCTGACTCCTTTCATACAAAAGCATGTGTCACCCGTTAGAATTTTTAGTAAACAAAATAAAATAAAATCAAGAAAAAAGTAAATAAGCAACATTTAATAACAGTTTTCGAATTATTGGATTTCTTTCTTAAATTAATTAGTGCGAATTTGGCTTTGCAAAGAAAGGTTGTCCCCACAATTTGCATTGAGCGTCACTTTTTTATAAATCAAGTAATATTACCAGTTTTCAATTTGCATTTAAATAAAGTAAATAACGTAAGGAAAGTACAAACTTTAGTTATAACAAAAGTGAAAAAGCAAAAAAAATCTATTAAAAAAAGTGTGCATTTGTGTAGTTTTTGTGAACACCATGGTAAGGGCGCGATAAAATTTCATGAGCGTCACGCTAATTTTTTTAAAAGTGAATATATTAAATGTAAAAAATTTAAGTTGGCAATCATTGTTTACATGTTTCAACTCATTTTTTTATAATTTGTGAATTTGGGAAATAAATTGCCTACGGAAAAAAACTAAAATAGGCAAACATTTCATGAGCATCACTTTTGATACTATTGCTTCATAGCTAAAAATGCTTAATTTTGATTTTATATTTTAATTTTCAAGAGTAAAACAACAAAATTAACGGCGGCTGAAAGAGCACGGAAATATCGAGAGAAAATAAAGCTCGATAAAGCGCGTAATGACGAATATAAAAGAAAGAAGAAAGAAAGGTATAATCGTGGTATATTTGAGTTAAATTTTTATTGTTACTGACTGATTCTGTTTTTGAATAGCAACGAGAAACGGATGAAAAGAGGTGACATGCCGAAAAAAATGCTTCATCGTCAGCGAGCTAAAAATAAAGAATATGTACGTGCGAGGAAGTTAAAAAAAGCTGCCGAACGTCAAATGACCGATACTTTAAGTAGTACAATTACTCAAGCCCATGGATTACCGGAATTTATAAGCAATGAAAAGGAAGAATTGGCAACAATACCTGCTAAATTTAATGAGAATACTTCTAAAAACAAAAGATTAAAAAGAAATAGTAAGCAGCTAAAAAACAAAAATCGCGAATTACACTAGTTGACCGTTTAAAGGGTAAACTTAAAGATGTTGAAACAAAGAAACAAAAGTACAAAAAAAAAATTACAAAGATCTAAAAAACATATTAAAGATACCAAAAGCTTAAGTTCGACTGTTCGAGATTCAAAGGAAACTTTGAGTCTTTTAAAACAGAAGTATACTCAGAAAAAAAACATTTGCTCAGTAATGGCTTCTAAAATTTTAAAACGTTACAGACTAAAAAAATATTGGAAAAAGGAAAAAAAAAATTGCCGGAACCACTGCCCAGAAAAAACACAACAGTAAATGATTTTTTTATGAGGGACGACGTTAGTAGAGCTTGCGCTGGAAAGAAAGAAACTGTTACACGCGGTAAAAAAAAGCAAAAACGATATCTGTCTGATACGATGAAAAATCTGTACAAAATGTTTAAATCCGAGAACAGTAATATTAGTATGTCCTACATAAAAAGTCCTTCTGTTTCTGACAGAAATACCTGTGCTTGTATGGGTCACGATAATTGATTGATAAATTGATTTAAAGGCCTCGAAACTATTTCTACAAAAAGCTCTTGTTGAAAGAAATCCTGCTCAGTAAGTTAAACAAATTATGCGTGATAGCGAGTCGGCTTTATGCGCTTGGGGTCTTTGCAAAACTTGCAAGTCGAAAAAAAATTGTATAGGCTCAACTAACAGTTCAGATGAATGCAAATGGTTTCAATGGGAGTCTGTTACGGAAAAAAGATTAAATAAGAAGAGTATTTCTCAAGATAAATATGATGTTAAGGTCATGAAAAAGGTTGAAAAAGTTTCAACAGTAGCTAACTTGGTGAGTGAGTTTCAGAAAGACATGCTGAAGTTTAAAAAACATTACTTTAATGTTCGAAATCAGTACAGTGCATTACGTTTTTGTAAGGATAATTTGAGCGAAACAGAAGTTTTGATTCACATAGATTTCTCCGAAAACTACATGTGCAAACTTTCAGAAGAAGTGCAATCGTTTCACTTTGGTGCTTCGCGAGACCAAGCATCCCTCCATACCGGCTTAATTTATTTAAAAAAAAATTAAAAGCCCGTGAGCTTCTGCACGATTTCTTCGGATTTAAATCATGGGCACGGTGCTATTTGGGCCCATTTAGATCCAATAATTGATTATTTGAAAGATTGTGCTCCAGAAATATCGACCATACACTTCTTTTCAGATGGGCCATCTTCTCAGTATAAGCAGAAAAACAATTTTTTCTTTTTCTGCCATCGAATATTTGACAAAAACTTTACATCCGCACCATGGTAATTTTTTGAGAAATCTCATGGAAAAGGTGCAGCAGATGGAGTGGGTGCTGTCGTGAAGAGAACAGCAGATTCGCTTGTTGCTCACGGAGCAGACATAGTAGGTGCAGAAGAATTGTACCACTCGCTTTTAGGCAAAATTGATGAAAAATGTTTTACGTAAGTCCAAATCAAATTTTCAACATCAACAAAACATTGCCCACAAATTTAAAGACAGTTCAAGGCACGAGAGATATTCACCAAATAATTACAAAATCCAGAGGTGAATTGATTTACAGATCTCTATCGTGCTTTTGCAACTTAAACCTCTGGCGGACCGGAAATTTATGCAACTGCCACAAACTTAATTCGAAAGTGGTAAAAATGAACGAGAATGAAAAAAAACAAAGCCGCTTGTCATTTCATGAAGTTTATACAGATTCAGAATAAGAATTCGAATGAAAATTTATAAATTAAATTAAGTTAAGTTATTGTTTTGCGTCAAATATTTACATATGTGTATAAGTTTCTTCAAGAATTACTCCCTTTTTTCCATTTTTGTTAAAGACATCAAAGAATATGTACATGTTTAGTTTTGTATGAAAATTTTTGTTTTTTGAAGAATTTTTGTTTTTTTTTTATATACTTTTTGTAAAAAAATAAACTTTTTTTCGTTAAACTTTAAATTTGGCATTATTTCTTGTTTACGTGCAACAAAATCTCTTGATCGTCACAAAATATCTTGAGCGTCACACTTAGCTTATTTTTCCTTACAACGCTTATAATTGCAGTTTTTTTTTAAATACATTGTAACAAGCCTATTACTTTGCAAGTAACCTCTTAGTTCAAGTCTTTTTTTAACAAAAATTTACATATTTTCACCTTAAAATTTTTAAATAACTAGTCACTTTAAAAAAAAAAAAATCAAAGTGAATTGTGATTTTGTGTTTGGAATCGAAAAGGTGATTTTCGCAAAAGTCAATCTTGAAAAACAAAAGAACATCGTAGTAAGCCTGAATTTCAAAAGTTTTTGCATTTTTAGCGATTTTTTATACATATTTAGTGTGTGACGCTCAAGATAGAAATCATAGAAAACCTAAAAAAAAAATCCAAAAATATTGATTTTTTTGAGAGCCTAAAGGCAGAGAACGTATACATAATGAGAAGGCGTAATTTTTGTGTTCCATGGATGGCTTCCATTCTCGTGCAACCGTCTCAGTTGATTCACCACTGTGTCAGTTGATTCACCAAATAATTGAGAATTTCTGTATCTTTTAAATAACATTTTCTGTTAGCAAAGAAACAAGAGAATTTCCATTTGCAGAATTTAACAATTATTTACTTTGATGCATGGATAAGTACAATTATCGTATATTTTTCAAATGATTTTATATTATTATTTTATATAAAAAATATATTAATAAATGTGATTTAAAAATTCAAAAACTAATAATAAACATGTTTTCATTAGTAGATAATGCATAAGTTCATGGACTTGAACTGTAGTATTAGAGGACGATTAACAATCAAATTTTTGGCGTTTTGGTTAAGACCTCGGATTTTATTTTTTCTAAGTTTGCGAGCTCGAAGGCACCTGTCAGCTTATATTTCTTTTATTTTTGTTTGATAAATCAATCAATATAATTGCGCCAAAATAGCCAATTTTATTTTGACATTCTTCATTTTTCCTTTTGTTCGAGATGATTCGGCAAAAATCGCTAAAAAATAGCTAAAACAGCCGTATTCACTAGGCGCTCATAAAAATATGTCATGCCCTTATGCTGCAAGCATAATTTAATTTGTCTTCTTCGCGCTGCAAATATTCCTAGCACACACATTGTCATATAAATGCCAGCATATTATGCGCGTCATAATGTGCAAAGAACATATGCGTTTCATACTCCCCTCTTCCCCGTCACGATCTAAGTACGATCAAACACACATCGATTCACATACAGAAAAAATTGCCGGCATATAAATGTGTGTCATAATGTACACTTGTCGCTATTGAAATTTGTCTTCTACTTCGTGCATAAAAATATACAACAACAAATGCGTGGATATTTATGTGCGTAATGATGTACACTTGTACTTCATATATATGTGCGTAGTGTTTCAAAATATACAACAACAAATGCGTGGATATTTATGTGCGTAATGATGTACACTTCTACTTCATATATATGTGCGTAGAGTTGTACTTTTGCAAAAACTCCTTTTGCGACATTGAATATATTGACTTGAAAAAATTCCATGCCCGCATTCGTCTCATCAAGAGATCAAAGTGAAGAAGAACAAGAAGACAAATTTCAATGTCCATAATTGGCAAAATCTTACAAAACTTGGTAATTTAAAATATTTTATCAAGAAAGTTGAAATTGAAGAAGCACACTGAACATAAATTTGCTCTCAACACTTCCATGCTACCAGGCAATCATAAAAATATGCACTTGCCTGTTCAGAAATATTCAAATTATTCTTCTCGTTTCCACCCGTCTTCGTCTGAGCAAATCTTCCTATCTATATGCAACAACAAAATCTATTCTTACGCACAAAATCCAACAACAAAAATCCATTTCTACGCGCAAACCTTAAAATGTAAGAACAAGAATTCATTCAAGCCTCCATTCATAAAAGAAATAAAATATTTTGTCGAGGAAGTTAGAACGAAATGTTGCAACAAAGCATTTGAACAAATATCATAAAATTCAATGTTTGTCGATTTTATAGAATCCAGAAAGTTCTAATGAAATGTTGCAACAAGGATTTGAACAAATATCATAAAATTCAATTTTTGTCGATTTTATAAATCCATAGTTGAACATGAAGAAGCATAGTTTGTCTCCACACTTCCATGCTACCAAGCAATCATAAAAATATGCACATGCCCGTTTAAAAATATTCAAATAAATTAATGATCCTAATAGACACACTTATGTAAATATTTCCTTTGTACCACGCATGGTGCATAAACACATGCACATATATTGTTGCAGAAATATGCTTCTTGTTTCCACCCGTCTTCGTCTTAGCGACAAATATAACAAGAAGAAGAAGACACAAAAAATCAAACCTGCAAAAAATCTAGACAGCCGACAGCGGTATTCGAACTCGCAACACCACAAAAGTAAACTATGACCATGGCTCTACACTCTACACCAAAGATAGTATAAATGAACAAAGTCTAATTGGGTACTTAACAATAAACCAGCAGTAGAACCAAAAACTCAGATCTTTGTCCCTCAATTTCATGACGAAATTGACAGAATGTTTACTTTTTATACTTTATTTCATTATTTATAATAACTAAATATTTATAAATTACCCTATTAATACTAATAATAAATAAAACAAAGAAATTAAATTGTATAATACAATTCTTTATTTTGCCAACAATTGTTCAAGTACGCTAACATAAGTGATAACAGCAGAGAATTTATTTGCAAACTTACATATAGCAGAAAACATACATTTAACAGCGCTGAGAATGGTGGTGAGTCAATTAAGTTGGAAAAATCTGAAATTAGTTGAAACATATGGACGGGTGGTGAATCAACTGAGACGGTTGCGTGGGAAAAAGTTGGAACATATCAATTCCGCCTTCTCAATATGTATACGTTCTCTGCTAAAGGTACCACCGGATTCTTCATCAATTTCTACATAAATTGGCCACTCTTACAGGCGAATTGAAAAAACTTTAAAAATAAGCAAAAAAAACTCGTTGTGTACGTTTTATTTGAAATTGACCCTAATTGATATTAGAGGAAAAATTACAACGATATGCACAGCGATGGTATGGGATGGCATGTTTCGAAGTGACCAACTTCTCATCAGACCCCTTCTCGGACACAGGTATAAGAACCCAAGTGTCTGCACCAAAGCCGCTGTTAGAGTACTCTAACAACGCAGCTATCATGCCCTGTAGCGTCACGATGCATTTTTCCTCTAATGTGTCATTTGCTTTATTCCTTTTATACATTCTTTGGGACATATATTTTATATGTGAACTCAGTTTTAGATACAAAAGGGTTTTTTTTGCATATCAACACTTCCGTGTTATTTGTTATGCACCTGTACTGTACCTGTTTAATTATAGTTATGGTAATTATTGTTGGCGCAATGCTCGAATTTTTATGTTTGTTTGTTGATGGATATTAGAGGAAAAATTACAACGATATGCACAGCGATGGTATGGGATGACATGTTTCGGAGTGCTCAACTTCTCATCAGACCCCTTCTCGGACACTGGGATAAGAACCCAGGTGTCTGCACCAAAGCCGCTGTTAGAGTACTCTAGCAACTAAGCTATGATGCCCTGTAGCGCCACGATGCATTTTTCGTCTAATGTGCCATTTGCTTTATTCCTTTTATACATTCTTTGGTACACATACAAGGTGGCGCAAAAGTAAGCTTCCGATGTTCAGCATATCGGTTGTGGCACGTGCAGTGTGTGCTGTTGCACCGTCTTGTTGGAACCACATGTTTTCCAATCCCAATTCATCAAGTTGCGGCAAAAAGAACTCGTTGATCATTGCTCTGTAGCGCTCACCATTGACAGTAACCGTTTGGCCCCGACCGATTATTGGTCAAATAAATAGTCAGCAATATTCCGCGTTCTGGAGCAATGTAGCGTAACATTGTTTATTAACGTGTATTTCGCATGTGTTTACTACACAAATGTCAAAACAGAACTGACTTTTGGGGCCAATCGCAAAATTTATAGCATTTTCTGATAGGAGGATTACTTTTTCGCAGTAACCGTTTTTCACCGACCGATTATTGGTCAAATAAATAGTCAGCAATATTCCGCGTTCTGGAGCAGTGTAGCGTAACATTGTTTATTAACGTGTATTTCGCATGTGTTTACTACACAAATGTGAAAACAGAACTGACTTTAGGTGCCAATCGCAAAATTTATAGCATTTTCTGATAGGAGGATTACTTTTGCGCCACCTTGTATTTTATATGTCAACTCAAGGAAAGTGGAATATTTTTAGGCGTGTTCATAGAACAGTTTTAGATACAGAAGGAATTTTTTTGCATATCAACACTTCCGTGTTATTTGTTATGCACCCGTACTGTACCTATATCAATTATAGTTATGGTAATTGTTGTTGGAGCAGTGCTCGAATTTTTATGTTTGTTTGTTAATTGATATTAGAGGAAAAACTGCACAGCGATGGTATGGGATTACGGGATTACATGTTTCGAAGTGCCCAACTTCTCATCAGACCCCTGCTCGGACACTGGGATAAGAACCAAAGTCTCTGCACCAAAGCCGCTGTTAGAGTACTCTAACAACTAATCTATGATGCCCTGTAGCGTCACGATGCATTTTCCTCTAATGTGCCATTTGCTTTATTCCTTTTATACATTCTTTGGTACATATATTTTATATTTCAACTCAAGGAAAGTGGAATATTTTTAGGCGTGTTCATAGAACAGTTTTAGATACAGAAGGGCTTTTTTTGCATATCAACTCTTCCGTGTTATTTGTTATGCACCCGTACTGTACCTATATCAATTATAGTTATGGTAATTGTTGTTGGAGCAGTGCTCGAATTTTTATGTTTGTTTGTTAATTGATATTAGAGGAAAAACTGGAACGATATGCACAGCGATGGTATGGGATGACATGTTTCGAAGTGCCCAACTTCTCATCAGACCCCTTCTTGGACACTGGGATAAGAACCCAAGTGTCTGCACCAAAGCCGGTGTTAGAATTCTCTAACAACTAAGCTATGATGCCTTGTAGCGCTACGATGCATTTTCCTCTAATGTGCCATTTGCTTTATTCCTTTTATACATTCTTTGGTACATATATTTTATATGTCAACTCAAGGAAAGTGGAATATTTTTAGGCGTGTTCATAGAACAGTTTTATATACAAAGCGGTTTTTTTTGCATATCAACACTTCCGTGTTATTTGTTATACACCTGTACTGTACCTGTTTAATTATAGTTATGGTAATTGTTGTTGGCGCAATGCTCGAATTTTTATGTTTGTTTGTTGATGGATATTAGAGGAAAAATTACAACGATATGCACAGCGATCGTATGGGATGACATGTTTCGGAGTGCTCAACTTCTCATCAGACCCCTTCGCGGACACTGTTATAAGAACCCAAGTGTCTGCACCAAAGCCGCTGTTAGAATTCTCTAACAACTAAGCTATGATGCCCTGTAGGGCCACGATGCATTTTCCTCTAATGTGCCATTTGCTTTATTCCTTTTATACATTCTTTGGTACATATATTTTATATGTCAACTCAAGGAAAGTGGAATATTTTTAGGCGTGTTCATAGAACAGTTTTAGATACAGAAGGGATTTTTTTGTATATCAACACTTCCGTGTTATTTGTTATTCACCCGTACTGTACCTATATCAATTATAGTTATGGTAATTGTTGTTGGAACAGTGCTCGAATTTTTATGTTTGTTTGTTAATTGATATTAGAGGAAAAACTGGAACGATATGCACAGCGATGGTATGGGATTACGGGATTACATGTTTCGAAGTGCCCAACTTCTCATCAGACCCCTTCTTGGACACTGGGATAAGAACCCAAGTGTCTGCACCAAAGCCGGTGTTAGAGTACTCTAACAACTAAGCTATGATGCCCTGTAGCGCCACGATGCATTTTACTCTAATGTGCCATTTGCTTTATTCCTTTTATACATACATTCTTTGGTACATATATTTTATATTTCAACTCAAGGAAAGTGGAATATTTTGGCCCGTACTGTACCTGTATCAATTATTGTTATGGTAATTTTGGTTGGAGCAGTGCTCTAATTTTTATGTTTGTTTGTTAATTGATATTAGAGGAAAAACTACAATGATATGCACAGCGATGGTATGGGATGACATGTTTCGAAGTGCCCAACTTCTCATCAGACCCCTTCTCGGACACTGGGATAAGAACCAAAGTGTCTGCACCAAAGCCGCTGTTAGAATTCTCTAACAACTAAGCTATGATGCCCTGTAGCGCTACGATGCATTTTCCTCTAATGTGCCATTTGCTTTATTCCTTTTATACATTCTTTGGTACATATATTTTATATGTCAACTCAAGGAAAGTGGAATATTTTTAGGCGTGTTCATAGAACAGTTTTAGATACAGAAGGGATTTTTTTGTATATCAACACTTCCGTGTTATTTGTTATTCACCCGTACTGTACCTATATCAATTATAGTTATGGTAATAGTTGTTGGAACAGTGCTCGAATTTTTATGTTTGTTTGTTGATGGATATTAGAGGAAAAATTACAACGATATGCACAGCGATCGTATGGGATGACATGTTTCGGAGTGCTCAACTTCTCATCAGACCCCTTCGCGGACACTGTTATAAGAACCCAAGTGTCTGCACCAAAGCCGCTGTTAGAATTCTCTAACAACTAAGCTATGATGCCCTGTAGCGCTACGATGCATTTTCCTCTAATGTGCCATTTGCTTTATTCCTTTTATACATTCTTTGGTACATATATTTCATGTGTCAATTCAAGGAAAGTGGAATATTTTTAGGCGTGTTCATAGAACAGTTTTAGATACAGAAGGGATTTTTTTGTATATCAACACTTCCGTGTTATTTGTTATTCACCCGTACTGTACCTATATCAATTATAGTTATGGTAATTGTTGTTGGAGCAGTGCTCGAATTTTTATGTTTGTTTGTTAATTGATATTAGAGGAAAAACTGCACAGCGATGGTATGGGATTACGGGATTACATGTTTCGAAGTGCCCAACTTCTCATCAGACCCCTTCTTGGACACTGGGATAAGAACCCAAGTGTCTGCACCAAAGCCGGTGTTAGAGTACTCTAACAACTAAGCTATGATGCCCTGTAGCGCCACGATGCATTTTCCTCTAATGTGCCATTTGCTTTATTCCTTTTATACATACATTCTTTGGTACATATATTTTATATGTCAACTCAAGGAAAGTGGAATATTTTTAGGCGTGTTCATAGAACAGTTTTAGATACAAAAGCGGTTTTTTTTGCATATCAACACTTCCGTGTTATTTGTTATGTACCTGTACTGTACCTGTTTAATTATAGTTATGGTAATTGTTGTTGGCGCAATGCTCGAATTTTTATGTTTGTTTGTTGATGGATATTAGAGGAAAAATTACAACGATATGCACAGCGCTCGTATGGGATGACATGTTTCGGAGTGCTCAACTTCTCATCAGACCCCTTCGCGGACACTGTTATAAGAACCCAAGTGTCTGCACCAAAGCCGGTGTTAGAGTACTCTAACAACTAAGCTATGATGCCCTGTAGCGCCACGATGCATTTTCCTCTAATGTGCCATTTGCTTTATTCCTTTTATACATACATTCTTTGGTACATATATTTTATATGTCAACTCAAGGAAAGTGGAATATTTTTAGGCGTGTTCATAGAACAGTTTTAGATACAGAAGGGATTTTTTTGTATATCAACACTTCCGTGTTATTTGTTATTCACCCGTACTGTACCTATATCATTATATATCATTATACATTCTTTGGTACATATATTTTATATTTCAACTCAAGGAAAGTGGAATATTTTGACCCGTACTGTACCTGTATCAATTATAGTTATGATAATTTTGGTTGGAGCCGTGCTCTAATTTTTATGTTTGTTTGTTAATTGATATTAAAGGAAAAACTACAATGATATGCACAGCGATGGTATGGGATGACATGTTTCGAAGTGCCCAACTTCTCATCAGACCCCTTTTCGGACACTGTTATAAGAACCCAAGTGTCTGCACCAAAGCCGCTGTTAGAATTCTCTAACAACTAAGCTATGATGCCCTGTAGGGCCACGATGCATTTTCCTCTAATGTGCCATTTGCTTTATTCCTTTTGTACATTCTTTGGTACATATATTTTATATGTCAACTCAAGGAAAGTGGAATATTTTTAGGTGTGTGCATAGAACAGTTTTAGATACAGAAGGGATTTTTTTGCATATCAACACTTCCGTGTTATTTGTTATGCACCCGTACTGTACCTATATCAATTATAGTTATGGTAATTGTTGTTGGAGCAGTGCTCGAATTTTTATGTTTGTTTGTTAATTGATATTAGAGGAAAAACTGCACAGCGATGGTATGGGATTACGGGATTACATGTTTCGAAGTGCCCAACTTCTCATCAGACCCCTGCTCGGACACTGGGATAAGAACCAAAGTCTCTGCACTAAAGCCGCTGTTAGAATTCTCTAACAACTAAGCTATGATGCCCTGTAGGGCCACGATGCATTTTCCTCTAATGTGCCATTTGCTTTATTCCTTTTATACATTCTTTGGTACATATATTTTATATGTCAACTCAAGGAAAGTGGAATATTTTTAGGTGTGTTCATAGAACAGTTTTAGATACAGAAGGGATTTTTTTGCATATCAACTCTTCCGTGTTATTTGTTATGCACCCGTACTGTACCTATATCAATTATAGTTATGGTAATTGTTGTTGGAGCAGTGCTCGAATTTTTATGTTTGTTTGTTAAGTGATATTAGAGGAAAAACTACAACGATATGCACAGCGATGGTATGGGAGGACATGTTTCGAAGTGCCCAATTTCTCATCAGACCCCTTCGCGGACACTGTTATAAGAACCCAAGTGTCTGCACCAAAGCCGCTGTTAGAATTCTCTAACAACTAAGCTATGATGCCTTGTAGCGCTACGATGCATTTTCCTCTAATGTGCCATTTGCTTTATTCCTTTTATACATTCTTTGGTACATATATTTTATATGTCAACTCAAGGAAAGTGGAATATTTTTAGGCGTGTTCATAGAACAGTTTTATATACAAAGCGGTTTTTTTTTGCATATCAACACTTCCGTGTTATTTGTTATACACCTGTACTGTACCTGTTTAATTATAGTTATGGTAATTGTTGTTGGCGCAATGCTCGAATTTTTATGTTTGTTTGTTGATGGATATTAGAGGAAAAATTACAACGATATGCACAGCGATGGTATGGGATGACATGTTTCGGAGTGCTCAACTTCTCATCAGACCCCTTCGCGGACACTGTTATAAGAACCCAAGTGTCTGCACCAAAGCCGCTGTTAGAATTCTCTAACAACTAAGCTATGATGCCCTGTAGGGCCACGATGCATTTTCCTCTAATGTGCCATTTGCTTTATTCCTTTTATACATTCTTTGGTACATATATTTTATATGTCAACTCAAGGAAAGTGGAATATTTTTAGGCGTGTTCATAGAACAGTTTTAGATACAGAAGGGATTTTTTTGTATATCAACACTTCCGTGTTATTTGTTATTCACCCGTACTGTACCTATATCAATTATAGTTATGGTAATTGTTGTTGGAACAGTGCTCGAATTTTTATGTTTGTTTGTTAATTGATATTAGAGGAAAAACTGGAACGATATGCACAGCGATGGTATGGGATTACGGGATTACATGTTTCGAAGTGCCCAACTTCTCATCAGACCCCTTCTTGGACACTGGGATAAGAACCCAAGTGTCTGCACCAAAGCCGGTGTTAGAGTACTCTAACAACTAAGCTATGATGCCCTGTAGCGCCACGATGCATTTTACTCTAATGTGCCATTTGCTTTATTCCTTTTATACATACATTCTTTGGTACATATATTTTATATTTCAACTCAAGGAAAGTGGAATATTTTGGCCCGTACTGTACCTGTATCAATTATTGTTATGGTAATTTTGGTTGGAGCAGTGCTCTAATTTTTATGTTTGTTTGTTAATTGATATTAGAGGAAAAACTACAATGATATGCACAGCGATGGTATGGGATGACATGTTTCGAAGTGCCCAACTTCTCATCAGACCCCTTCTCGCACACTGGGATAAGAACCAAAGTGTCTGCACCAAAGCCGGTGTTAGAGTACTCTAACAACTAAGCTATGATGCCCTGTAGGGCCACGATGCATTTTCCTCTAATGTGCCATTTGCTTTATTCCTTTTATACATTCTTTGGTACATATATTTTATATGTCAACTCAAGGAAAGTGGAATATTTTTAGGCGTGTTCATAGAACAGTTTTAGATACAGAAGGGATTTTTTTGTATATCAACACTTCCGTGTTATTTGTTATTCACCCGTACTGTACCTATATCAATTATAGTTATGGTAATAGTTGTTGGAACAGTGCTCGAATTTTTATGTTTGTTTGTTGATGGATATTAGAGGAAAAATTACAACGATATGCACAGCGATCGTATGGGATGACATGTTTCGGAGTGCTCAACTTCTCATCAGACCCCTTCGCGGACACTGTTATAAGAACCCAAGTGTCTGCACCAAAGCCGCTGTTAGAATTCTCTAACAACTAAGCTATGATGCCCTGTAGCGCTACGATCATTTTCCTCTAATGTGCCATTTGCTTTATTCCTTTTATACATTCTTTGGTACATATATTTCATATGTCAATTCAAGGAAAGTGGAATATTTTTAGGCGTGTTCATAGAACAGTTTTAGATACAGAAGGGATTTTTTTGTATATCAACACTTGCGTGTTATTTGTTATTCACCCGTACTGTACCTATATCAATTATAGTTATGGTAATTGTTGTTGGAGCAGTGCTCGAATTTTTATGTTTGTTTGTTAATTGATATTAGAGGAAAAACTGGAACGATATGCACAGCGATGGTATGGGATGACATGTTTCGAAGTGCCCAACTTCTCATCAGACCCCTTCTTGGACACTGGGATAAGAACCCAAGTGTCTGCACCAAAGCCGGTGTTAGAGTACTCTAACAACTAAGCTATGATGCCTTGTAGCGCCACGATGCATTTTCCTCTAATGTGCCATTTGCTTTATTCCTTTTATACATACATTCTTTGGTACATATATTTTATATGTCAACTCAAGGAAAGTGGAATATTTTTAGGCGTGTTCATAGAACAGTTTTAGATACAAAAGCGGTTTTTTTGCATATCAACACTTCCGTGTTATTTGTTATGCACCTGTACTGTACCTGTTTAATTATAGTTATGGTAATTGTTGTTGGCGCAATGCTCGAATTTTTATGTTTGTTTGTTGATGGATATTAGAGGAAAAATTACAACGATATGCACAGCGATCGTATGGGATGACATGTTTCGGAGTGCTCAACTTCTCATCAGACCCCTTCGCGGACACTGTTATAAGAACCCAAGTATCTGCACCAAAGCCGCTGTTAGAATTCTCTAACAACTAAGCTATGATGCCCTGTAGGGCCACGATGCATTTTCCTCTAATGTGCCATTTGCTTTATTCCTTTTATACATTCTTTGGTACATATATTTTATATGTCAACTCAAGGAAAGTGGAATATTTTTAGGCGTGTTCATAGAACAGTTTTAGATACAGAAGGGATTTTTTTGTATATCAACACTTCCGTGTTATTTGTTATTCACCCGTACTGTACCTATATCAATTATAGTTATGGTAATTGTTGTTGGAACAGTGCTCGAATTTTTATGTTTGTTTGTTAATTGATATTAGAGGAAAAACTGGAACGATATGCACAGCGATGGTATGGGATTACGGGATTACATGTTTCGAAGTGCCCAACTTCTCATCAGACCCCTTCTTGGACACTGGGATAAGAACCCAAGTGTCTGCACCAAAGCCGGTGTTAGAGTACTCTAACAACTAAGCTATGATGCCCTGTAGCGCCACGATGCATTTTACTCTAATGTGTCATTTGCTTTATTCCTTTTATACATACATTCTTTGGTACATATATTTTATATTTCAACTCAAGGAAAGTGGAATATTTTGGCCCGTACTGTACCTGTATCAATTATTGTTATGGTAATTTTGGTTGGAGCAGTGCTCTAATTTTTATGTTTGTTTGTTAATTGATATTAGAGGAAAAACTACAATGATATGCACAGCGATGGTATGGGATGACATGTTTCGAAGTGCCCAACTTCTCATCAGACCCCTTCTCGGACACTGGGATAAGAACCAAAGTGTGTGCACCAAAGCCGGTGTTAGAATTCTCTAACAACTAAGCTATGATGCCCTGTAGCGCTACGATGCATTTTCCTCTAATGTGCCATTTGCTTTATTCCTTTTATACATTCTTTGGTACATATATTTTATATGTCAACTCAAGGAAAGTGGAATATTTTTAGGCGTGTTCATAGAACAGTTTTAGATACAGAAGGGATTTTTTTGTATATCAACACTTCCGTGTTATTTGTTATTCACCCGTACTGTACCTATATCAATTATAGTTATGGTAATAGTTGTTGGAACAGTGCTCGAATTTTTATGTTTGTTTGTTGATGGATATTAGAGGAAAAATTACAACGATATGCACAGCGATCGTATGCGATGACATGTTTCGGAGTGCTCAACTTCTCATCAGACCCCTTCGCGGACACTGTTATAAGAACCCAAGTGTCTGCACCAAAGCCGCTGTTAGAATTCTCTAACAACTAAGCTATGATGCCCTGTAGCGCTACGATGCATTTTCCTCTAATGTGCCATTTGCTTTATTCCTTTTATACATTCTTTGGTACATATATTTCATATGTCAACTCAAGGAAAGTGGAATATTTTTAGGCGTGTTCATAGAACAGTTTTAGATACAGAAGGGATTTTTTTGTATATCAACACTTCCGTGTTATTTGTTATTCACCCGTACTGTACCTATATCAATTATAGTTATGGTAATTGTTGTTGGAGCAGTGCTCGAATTTTTATGTTTGTTTGTTAATTGATATTAGAGGAAAAACTGCACAGGGATGGTATGGGATTACGGGATTACATGTTTCGAAGTGCCCAACTTGTCATCAGACCCCTTCTTGGACACTGGGATAAGAACCCAAGTGTCTGCACCAAAGCCGGTGTTAGAGTACTCTAACAACTAAGCTATGATGCCCTGTAGCGCCACGATGCATTTTCCTCTAATGTGCCATTTGCTTTATTCCTTTTATACATACATTCTTTGGTACATATATTTTATATGTCAACTCAAGGAAAGTGGAATATTTTTAGGCGTGTTCATAGAACAGTTTTAGATACAAAAGCGGTTTTTTTTGCATATCAACACTTCCGTGTTATTTGTTATGCACCTGTACTGTACCTGTTTAATTATAGTTATGGTAATTGTTGTTGGCGCAATGCTCGAATTTTTATGTTTGTTTGTTGATGGATATTAGAGGAAAAATTACAACGATATGCACAGCGATCGTATGGGATGACATGTTTCGGAGTGCTCAACTTCTCATCAGACCCCTTCGCGGACACTGTTATAAGAACCCAAGTGTCTGCACCAAAGCCGCTGTTAGAATTCTCTAACAACTAAGCTATGATGCCCTGTAGGGCCACGATGCATTTTCCTCTAATGTGCCATTTGCTTTATTCCTTTTATACATTCTTTGGTACATATATTTTATTTGTCAACTCAAGGAAAGTGGAATATTTTTAGGCGTGTTCATAGAACAGTTTTTAGATACAGAAGGGATTTTTTTGTATATCAACACTTCCGTGTTATTTGTTATTCACCCGTACTGTACCTATATCAATTATAGTTATGGTAATTGTTGTTGGAACAGTGCTCGAATTTTTATGTTTGTTTGTTAATTGATATTAGAGGAAAAACTGGAACGATATGCACAGCGATGGTATGGGATTACGGGATTACATGTTTCGAAGTGCCCAACTTCTCATCAGACCCCTTCTTGGACACTGGGATAAGAACCCAAGTGTCTGCACCAAAGCCGGTGTTAGAGTACTCTAACAACTAAGCTATGACGCCCTGTAGCGCCACGATGCATTTTCCTCTAATGTGCCATTTGCTTTATTCCTTTTATACATACATTCTATGGTACATATATTTTATATTTCAACTCAAGGAAAGTGGAATATTTTGGCCCGTACTGTACCTGTATCAATTATAGTTATGATAATTTTGGTTGGAGCAGTGCTCTAATTTTTATGTTTGTTTGTTAATTGATATTAGAGGAAAAACTACAATGATATGCACAGCGATGGTATGGGATGGCATGTTTCGAAGTGCCCAACTTCTCATCAGACCCCTTTTCGGACACTGGGATAAGAACCAAAGTGTCTGCACCAAAGCCGCTGTTAGAGTACTCTAACAACTAAGCTATGATGCCCTGTGGCGCCACGATGCATTTTCCTCTAATGTGCCATTTGCTTTATTCCTTTTATACATTCTTTGGTACATATATTTTATATTTCAACTCAAGGAAAGTGGAATATTTTGACCCGTACTGTACCTGTATCAATTATAGTTATGATAATTTTGGTTGGAGCCGTGCTCGAATTTTTATGTTTGTTTGTTAATTGATATTAGAGGAAAAACTGGAACGATATGCACAGCGATGGTATGGGATTACGGGATTACATGTTTCGAAGTGCCCAACTTCTCATCAGACCCCTTCTTGGACACTGGGATAAGAACCCAAGTGTCTGCACCAAAGCCGGTGTTAGAGTACTCTAACAACTAAGCTATGATGCCCTGTAGCGCCACGATGCATTTTACTCTAATGTGTCATTTGCTTTATTCCTTTTATACATACATTCTTTGGTACATATATTTTATATTTCAACTCAAGGAAAGTGGAATATTTTGGCCCGTACTGTACCTGTATCAATTATTGTTATGGTAATTTTGGTTGGAGCAGTGCTCTAATTTTTATGTTTGTTTGTTAATTGATATTAGAGGAAAAACTACAATGATATGCACAGCGATGGTATGGGATGACATGTTTCGAAGTGCCCAACTTCTCATCAGACCCCTTCTCGGACACTGGGATAAGAACCAAAGTGTCTGCACCAAAGCCGCTGTTAGAATTCTCTAACAACTAAGCTATGATGCCCTGTAGCGCTACGATGCATTTTCCTCTAATGTGCCATTTGCTTTATTCCTTTTATACATTCTTTGGTACATATATTTTATATGTCAACTCAAGGAAAGTGGAATATTTTTAGGCGTGTTCATAGAACAGTTTTAGATACAGAAGGGCTTTTTTTGTATATCAACACTTCCGTGTTATTTGTTATTCACCCGTACTGTACCTATATCAATTATAGTTATGGTAATACATAGTTGTTGGAACAGTGCTCGAATTTTTATGTTTGTTTGTTGATGGATATTAGAGGAAAAATTACAACGATATGCACAGCGATCGTATGGGATGACATGTTTCGGAGTGCTCAACTTCTCATCAGACCCCTTCGCGGACACTGTTATAAGAACCCAAGTGTCTGCACCAAAGCCGCTGTTAGAATTCTCTAACAACTAAGCTATGATGCCCTGTAGCGCTACGATGCATTTTCCTCTAATGTGCCATTTGCTTTATTCCTTTTATACATTCTTTGGTACATATATTTCATATGTCAACTCAAGGAAAGTGGAATATTTTTAGGCGTGTTCATAGAACAGTTTTAGATACAGAAGGGATTTTTTTGTATATCAACACTTCCGTGTTATTTGTTATTCACCCGTACTGTACCTATATCAATTATAGTTATGGTAATTGTTGTTGGAGCAGTGCTCGAATTTTTATGTTTGTTTGTTAATTGATATTAGAGGAAAAACTGCACAGCGATGGTATGGGATTACGGGATTACATGTTTCGAAGTGCCCAACTTCTCATCAGACCCCTTCTTGGACACTGGGATAAGAACCCAAGTGTCTGCACCAAAGCCGGTGTTAGAGTACTCTAACAACTAAGCTATAATGCCCTGTAGCGCCACGATGCATTTTCCACTAATGTGCCATTTGCTTTATTTCTTTTATACATACATTCTTTGGTACATATATTTTATATGTCAACTCAAGGAAAGTGGAATATTTTTAGGCGTGTTCATAGAACAGTTTTAGATACAAAAGCGGTTTTTTTTGCATATCAACACTTTCGTGTTATTTGTTATGCACCTGTACTGTACCTGTTTAATTATAGTTATGGTAATTGTTGTTGGCGCAATGCTCGAATTTTTATGTTTGTTTGTTGATGGATATTAGAGGAAAAATTACAACGATATGCACAGCGATCGTATGGGATGACATGTTTCGGAGTGCTCAACTTCTCATCAGACCCCTTCGCGGACACTGTTATAAGAACCCAAGTGTCTGCACCAAAGCCGCTGTTAGAATTCTCTAACAACTAAGCTATGATGCCCTGTAGGGCCACGATGCATTTTCCTCTAATGTGCCATTTGCTTTATTCCTTTTATACATTCTTTGGTACATATATTTTATATGTCAACTCAAGGAAAGTGGAATATTTTTAGGCGTGTTCATAGAACAGTTTTAGATACAGAAGGGATTTTTTTGTATATCAACACTTCCGTGTTATTTGTTATTCACCCGTACTGTACCTATATCAATTATAGTTATGGTAATTGTTGTTGGAACAGTGCTCGAATTTTTATGTTTGTTTGTTAATTGATATTAGAGGAAAAACTGGAACGATATGCACAGCGATGGTATGGGATTACGGGATTACATGTTTCGAAGTGCCCAACTTCTCATCAGACCCCTTCTTGGACACTGGGATAAGAACCCAAGTGTCTGCACCAAAGCCGCTGTTAGAGTACTCTAACAACTAAGCTATGATGCCCTGTGGCGCCACGATGCATTTTCCTCTAATGTGCCATTTGCTTTATTCCTTTTATACATTCTTTGGTACATATATTTTATATTTCAACTCAAGGAAAGTGGAATATTTTGACCCGTACTGTACCTGTATCAATTATAGTTATGGTAATTTTGGTTGGAGCAGTGCTCTAATTTTTCTGTTTGTTTGTTAATTGATATTAGAGGAAAAACTACAATGATATGCACAGCGATGGTATGGGATGACATGTTTCGAAGTGCCCAACTTCTCATCAGACCCCTTTTCGGACACTGGGATAAGAACCAAAGTGTCTGCACCAAAGCCGCTGTTAGAGTACTCTAACAACTAAGCTATGATGCCCTGTGGCGCCACGATGCATTTTCCTCTAATGTGCCATTTGCTTTATTCCTTTTATACATTCTTTGGTACATATATTTTATATTTCAACTCAAGGAAAGTGGAATATTTTGACCCGTACTGTACCTGTATCAATTATAGTTATGGTAATTTTGGTTGGAGCAGTGCTCTAATTTTTCTGTTTGTTTGTTAATTGATATTAGAGGAAAAACTACAATGATATGCACAGCGATGGTATGGGATGACATGTTTCGAAGTGCCCAACTTCTCATCAGACCCCTTCTCGGACACTGGGATAAGAACCAAAGTGTCTGCACCAAAGCCGCTGTTAGAGTACTCTAACAAGTAAGCTATGATGCCCTGTAGCGCCACGATGCATTTTCCTCTAATGTGCCATTTGCTTTATTCCTTTTATACATTCTTTGGTACATATATTTTATATTTCAACTCAAGGAAAGTGGAATATTTTGGCCCGTACTGTACCTGTATCAATTATAGTTATGGTAATTGTTGTTGGCGCAATGCTCGAATTTTTATGTTTGTTTGTTGATGGATATTAGAGGAAAAATTACAACGATATGCACAGCGATCGTATGGGATGACATGTTTCGGAGTGCTCAACTTCTCATCAGACCCCTTCGCGGACACTGTTATAAGAACCCAAGTGTCTGCACCAAAGCCGCTGTTAGAATTCTCTAACAACTAAGCTATGATGCCCTGTAGGGCCACGATGCATTTTCCTCTAATGTGCCATTTGCTTTATTCCTTTTATACATTCTTTGGTACATATATTTTATATGTCAACTCAAGGAAAGTGGAATATTTTTAGGCGTGTTCATAGAACAGTTTTAGATACAGAAGGGATTTTTTTGTATATCAACACTTCCGTGTTATTTGTTATTCACCCGTACTGTACCTATATCAATTATAGTTATGGTAATTGTTGTTGGAACAGTGCTCGAATTTTTATGTTTGTTTGTTAATTGATATTAGAGGAAAAACTGGAACGATATGCACAGCGATGGTATGGGATTACGGGATTACATGTTTCGAAGTGCCCAACTTCTCATCAGACCCCTTCTTGGACACTGGGATAAGAACCCAAGTGTCTGCACCAAAGCCGGTGTTAGAGTACTCTAACAACTAAGCTATGATGCCCTGTAGCGCCACGATGCATTTTACTCTAATGTGTCATTTGCTTTATTCCTTTTATACATACATTCTTTGGTACATATATTTTATATTTCAACTCAAGGAAAGTGGAATATTTTGGGCCGTACTGTACCTGTATCAATTATTGTTATGGTAATTTTGGTTGGAGCAGTGCTCTAATTTTTATGTTTGTTTGTTAATTGATATTAGAGGAAAAACTACAATGATATGCACAGCGATGGTATGGGATGACATGTTTCGAAGTGCCCAACTTCTCATCAGACCCCTTCTCGGACACTGGGATAAGAACCAAAGTGTCTGCACCAAAGCCGCTGTTAGAATTCTCTAACAACTAAGCTATGATGCCCTGTAGCGCTACGATGCATTTTCCTCTAATGTGCCATTTGCTTTATTCCTTTTATACATTCTTTGGTACATATATTTTATATGTCAACTCAAGGAAAGTGGAATATTTTTAGGCGTGTTCATAGAACAGTTTTAGATACCGAAGGGATTTTTTTGTATATCAACACTTCCGTGTTATTTGTTATTCACCCGTACTGTACCTATATCAATTATAGTTATGGTAATAGTTGTTGGAACAGTGCTCGAATTTTTATGTTTGTTTGTTGATGGATATTAGAGGAAAAATTACAACGATATGCACAGCGATCGTATGCGATGACATGTTTCGGAGTGCTCAACTTCTCATCAGACCCCTTCGCGGACACTGTTATAAGAACCCAAGTGTCTGCACCAAAGCCGCTGTTAGAATTCTCTAACAACTAAGCTATGATGCCCTGTAGCGCTACGATGCATTTTCCTCTAATGTGCCATTTGCTTTATTCCTTTTATACATTCTTTGGTACATATATTTCATATGTCAACTCAAGGAAAGTGGAATATTTTTAGGCGTGTTCATAGAACAGTTTTAGATACAGAAGGGATTTTTTGTATATCAACACTTCCGTGTTATTTGTTATTCACCCGTACTGTACCTATATCAATTATAGTTATGGTAATTGTTGTTGGAGCAGTGCTCGAATTTTTATGTTTGTTTGTTAATTGATATTAGAGGAAAAACTGCACAGCGATGGTATGGGATTACGGGATTACATGTTTCGAAGTGCCCAACTTGTCATCAGACCCCTTCTTGGACACTGGGATAAGAACCCAAGTGTCTGCACCAAAGCCGGTGTTAGAGTACTCTAACAACTAAGCTATGATGCCCTGTAGCGCCACGATGCATTTTCCTCTAATGTGCCATTTGCTTTATTCCTTTTATACATACATTCTTTGGTACATATATTTTATATGTCAACTCAAGGAAAGTGGAATATTTTTAGGCGTGTTCATAGAACAGTTTTAGATACAAAAGCGGTTTTTTTTTGCATATCAACACTTCCGTGTTATTTGTTATGCACCTGTACTGTACCTGTTTAATTATAGTTATGGTAATTGTTGTTGGCGCAATGCTCGAATTTTTATGTTTGTTTGTTGATGGATATTAGAGGAAAAATTACAACGATATGCACAGCGATCGTATGGGATGACATGTTTCGGGGTGCTCAACTTCTCATCAGACCCCTTCGCGGACACTGTTATAAGAACCCAAGTGTCTGCACCAAAGCCGCTGTTAGAATTCTCTAACAACTAAGCTATGATGCCCTGTAGGGCCACGATGCATTTTCCTCTAATGTGCCATTTGCTTTATTCCTTTTATACATTCTTTGGTACATATATTTTATATGTCAACTCAAGGAAAGTGGAATATTTTTAGGCGTGTTCATAGAACAGTTTTAGATACAGAAGGGATTTTTTTGTATATCAACACTTCCGTGTTATTTGTTATTCACCCGTACTGTACCTATATCAATTATTATTATGGTAATTGTTGTTGGAACAGTGCTCGAATTTTTATGTTTGTTTGTTAATTGATATTAGAGGAAAAACTGGAACGATATGCACAGCGATGGTATGGGATTACGGGATTACATGTTTCGAAGTGCCCAACTTCTCATCAGACCCCTTCTTGGACACTGGGATAAGAACCCAAGTGTCTGCACCAAAGCCGGTGTTAGAGTACTCTAACAACTAAGCTATGACGCCCTGTAGCGCCACGATGCATTTTCCTCTAATGTGCCATTTGCTTTATTCCTTTTATACATACATTCTATGGTACATATATTTTATATTTCAACTCAAGGAAAGTGGAATATTTTGGCCCGTACTGTACCTGTATCAATTATAGTTATGATAATTTTGGTTGGAGCAGTGCTCTAATTTTTATGTTTGTTTGTTAATTGATATTAGAGGAAAAACTACAATGATATGCACAGCGATGGTATGGGATGACATGTTTCGAAGTGCCCAACTTCTCATCAGACCCCTTTTCGGACACTGGGATAAGAACCAAAGTGTCTGCACCAAAGCCGCTGTTAGAGTACTCTAACAACTAAGCTATGATGCCCTGTGGCGCCACGATGCATTTTCCTCTAATGTGCCATTTGCTTTATTCCTTTTATACATTCTTTGGTACATATATTTTTAATTTCAACTCAAGGAAAGTGGAATATTTTGACCCGTACTGTACCTGTATCAATTATAGTTATGATAATTTTGGTTGGAGCCGTGCTCTAATTTTTATGTTTGTTTGTTAATTGATATTAGAGGAAAAACTACAATGATATGCACAGCGATGGTATGGGATGACATGTTTCGAAGTGCCCAACTTCTCATCAGACCCCTTTTCGGACACTGTTATAAGAACCCAAGTGTCTGCACCAAAGCCGCTGTTAGAATTCTCTAACAACTAAGCTATGATGCCCTGTAGGGCCACGATGCATTTTCCTCTAATGTGCCATTTGCTTTATTCCTTTTATACATTCTTTGGTACATATATTTTATATGTCAACTCAAGGAAAGTGGAATATTTTTAGGCGTGTTCATAGAACAGTTTTAGATACAGAAGGGATTTTTTTGTATATCAACACTTCCGTGTTATTTGTTATTCACCCGTACTGTACCTATATCAAATATAGTTATGGTAATTGGTGTTGGAACAGTGCTCGAATTTTTATGTTTGTTTGTTAATTGATATTAGAGGAAAAACTGGAACGATATGCACAGCGATGGTATGGGATTACGGGATTACATGTTTCGAAGTGCCCAACTTCTCATCAGACCCCTTCTTGGACACTGGGATAAGAACCCAAGTGTCTGCACCAAAGCCGGTGTTAGAGTACTCTAACAACTAAGCTATGATGCCCTGTAGCGCCACGATGCATTTTACTCTAATGTGTCATTTGCTTTATTCCTTTTATACATACATTCTTTGGTACATATATTTTATATTTCAACTCAAGGAAAGTGGAATATTTTGGCCCGTACTGTACCTGTATCAATTATTGTTATGGTAATTTTGGTTGGAGCAGTGCTCAAATTTTTATGTTTGTTTGTTAATTGATATTAGAGGAAAAACTACAATGATATGCACAGCGATGGTATGGGATGACATGTTTCGAAGTGCCCAACTTCTCATCAGACCCCTTCTCGGACACTGGGATAAGAACCAAAGTGTCTGCACCAAAGCCGCTGTTAGAATTCTCTAACAACTAAGCTATGATGCCCTGTAGCGCTACGATGCATTTTCCTCTAATGTGCCATTTGCTTTATTCCTTTTATACATTCTTTGGTACATATATTTCATATGTCAACTCAAGGAAAGTGGAATATTTTTAGGCGTGTTCATAGAACAGTTTTAGATACAGAAGGGATTTTTTTGTATATCAACACTTCCGTGTTATTTGTTATTCACCCGTACTGTACCTATATCAATTATAGTTATGGTAATACATAGTTGTTGGAACAGTGCTCGAATTTTTATGTTTGTTTGTTGATGGATATTAGAGGAAAAATTACAACGATATGCACAGCGATCGTATGGGATGACATGTTTCGGAGTGCTCAACTTCTCATCAGACCCCTTCGCGGACACTGTTATAAGAACCCAAGTGTCTGCACCAAAGCCGCTGTTAGAATTCTCTAACAACTAAGCTATGATGCCCTGTAGCGCTACGATGCATTTTCCTCTAATGTGCCATTTGCTTTATTCCTTTTATACATTCTTTGGTACATATATTTCATATGTCAACTCAAGGAAAGTGGAATATTTTTAGGCGTGTTCATAGAACAGTTTTAGATACAGAAGGGATTTTTTTGTATATCAACACTTCCGTGTTATTTGTTATTCACCCGTACTGTACCTATATCAATTATAGTTATGGTAATTGTTGTTGGAGCAGTGCTCGAATTTTTATGTTTGTTTGTTAATTGATATTAGAGGAAAAACTGCACAGCGATGGTATGGGATTACGGGATTACATGTTTCGAAGTGCCCAACTTCTCATCAGACCCCTTCTTGGACACTGGGATAAGAACCCAAGTGTCTGCACCAAAGCCGGTGTTAGAGTACTCTAACAACTAAGCTATGATGCCCTGTAGCGCCACGATGCATTTTCCTCTAATGTGCCATTTGCTTTATTCCTTTTATACATACATTCTTTGGTACATATATTTTATATGTCAACTCAAGGAAAGTGGAATATTTTTAGGCGTGTTCATAGAACAGTTTTAGATACAGAAGGGTTTTTTTTGCATATCAACACTTCCGTGTTATTTGTTATGCACCTGTACTGTACCTGTTTAATTATAGTTATGGTAATTGTTGTTGGCGCAATGCTCGAATTTTTATGTTTGTTTGTTGATGGATATTAGAGGAAAAATTACAACGATATGCACAGCGATCGTATGGGATGACATGTTTCGGAGTGCTCAACTTCTCATCAGACCCCTTCGCGGACACTGTTATAAGAACCCAAGTGTCTGCACCAAAGCCGCTGTTAGAATTCTCTAACAACTAAGCTATGATGCCCTGTAGGGCCACGATGCATTTTCCTCTAATGTGCCATTTGCTTTATTCCTTTTATACATTCTTTGGTACATATATTTTATATGTCAACTCAAGGAAAGTGGAATATTTTTAGGCGTGTTCATAGAACAGTTTTAGATACATAAGGGATTTTTTTGTATATCAACACTTCCGTGTTATTTGTTATTCACCCGTACTGTACCTATATCAAATATAGTTATGGTAATTGTTGTTGGAACAGTGCTCGAATTTTTATGTTTGTTTGTTAATTGATATTAGAGGAAAAACTGGAACGATATGCACAGCGATGGTATGGGATTACGGGATTACATGTTTCGAAGTGCCCAACTTCTCATCAGACCCCTTCTTGGACACTGGGATAAGAACCCAAGTGTCTGCACCAAAGCCGCTGTTAGAGTACTCTAACAACTAAGCTATGATGCCCTGTGGCGCCACGATGCATTTTCCTCTAATGTGCCATTTGCTTTATTCCTTTTATACATTCTTTGGTACATATATTTTATATTTCAACTCAAGGAAAGTGGAATATTTTGACCCGTACTGTACCTGTATCAATTATAGTTATGGTAATTTTGGTTGGAGCAGTGCTCTAATTTTTCTGTTTGTTTGTTAATTGATATTAGAGGAAAAACTACAATGATATGCACAGCGATGGTATGGGATGACATGTTTCGAAGTGCCCAACTTCTCATCAGACCCCTTCTCGGACACTGGGATAAGAACCAAAGTGTCTGCACCAAAGCCGCTGTTAGAATTCTCTAACAACTAAGCTATGATGCCCTGTAGCGCTACGATGCATTTTCCTCTAATGTGCCATCTGCTTTATTCCTTTTATACATTCTTTGGTACATATATTTTATATGTCAACTCAAGGAAAGTGGAATATTTTTAGGCGTGTTCATAGAACAGTTTTAGATACATAAGGGATTTTTTTGTATATCAACACTTCCGTGTTATTTGTTATTCACCCGTACTGTACCTATATCAAATATAGTTATGGTAATTGTTGTTGGAACAGTGCTCGAATTTTTATGTTTGTTTGTTAATTGATATTAGAGGAAAAACTGGAACGATATGCACAGCGATGGTATGGGATTACGGGATTACATGTTTCGAAGTGCCCAACTTCTCATCAGACCCCTTCTTGGACACTGGGATAAGAACCCAAGTGTCTGCACCAAAGCCGCTGTTAGAGTACTCTAACAACTAAGCTATGATGCCCTGTGGCGCCACGATGCATTTTCCTCTAATGTGCCATTTGCTTTATTCCTTTTATACATTCTTTGGTACATATATTTTATATTTCAACTCAAGGAAAGTGGAATATTTTGACCCGTACTGTACCTGTATCAATTATAGTTATGGTAATTTTGGTTGGAGCAGTGCTCTAATTTTTCTGTTTGTTTGTTAATTGATATTAGAGGAAAAACTACAATGATATGCACAGCGATGGTATGGGATGACATGTTTCGAAGTGCCCAACTTCTCATCAGACCCCTTCTCGGACACTGGGATAAGAACCAAAGTGTCTGCACCAAAGCCGCTGTTAGAATTCTCTAACAACTAAGCTATGATGCCCTGTAGCGCTACGATGCATTTTCCTCTAATGTGCCATCTGCTTTATTCCTTTTATACATTCTTTGGTACATATATTTTATATGTCAACTCAAGGAAAGTGGAATATTTTTAGGCGTGTTCATAGAACAGTTTTAGATACATAAGGGATTTTTTTGTATATCAACACTTCCGTGTTATTTGTTATTCACCCGTACTGTACCTATATCAAATATAGTTATGGTAATTGTTGTTGGAGCAGTGCTCTAATTTTTCTGTTTGTTTGTTAATTGATATTAGAGGAAAAACTACAATGATATGCACAGCGATGGTATGGGATGACATGTTTCGAAGTGCCCAACTTCTCATCAGACCCCTTCTCGGACACTGGGATAAGAACCAAAGTGTCTGCACCAAAGCCGCTGTTAGAATTCTCTAACAACTAAGCTATGATGCCCTGTAGCGCTACGATGCATTTTCCTCTAATGTGCCATTTGCTTTATTCCTTTTATACATTCTTTGGTACATATATTTTATATGTCAACTCAAGGAAAGTGGAATATTTTTAGGCGTGTTCATAGAACAGTTTTAGATACATAAGGGATTTTTTTGTATATCAACACTTCCGTGTTATTTGTTATTCACCCGTACTGTACCTATATCAAATATAGTTATGGTAATTGTTGTTGGAACAGTGCTCGAATTTTTATGTTTGTTTGTTAATTGATATTAGAGGAAAAACTGGAACGATATGCACAGCGATGGTATGGGATTACGGGATTACATGTTTCGAAGTGCCCAACTTCTCATCAGACCCCTTCTTGGACACTGGGATAAGAACCCAAGTGTCTGCACCAAAGCCGGTGTTAGAGTACTCTAACAACTAAGCTATGATGCCCTGTAGCGCCACGATGCATTTTACTCTAATGTGTCATTTGCTTTATTCCTTTTATACATACATTCTTTGGTACATATATTTTATATTTCAACTCAAGGAAAGTGGAATATTTTGGCCCGTACTGTACCTGTATCAATTATTGTTATGGTAATTTTGGTTGGAGCAGTGCTCAAATTTTTATGTTTGTTTGTTAATTGATATTAGAGGAAAAACTACAATGATATGCACAGCGATGGTATGGGATGACATGTTTCGAAGTGCCCAACTTCTCATCAGACCCCTTCTCGGACACTGGGATAAGAACCAAAGTGTCTGCACCAAAGCCGCTGTTAGAATTCTCTAACAACTAAGCTATGATGCCCTGTAGCGCTACGATGCATTTTCCTCTAATGTGCCATCTGCTTTATTCCTTTTATACATTCTTTGGTACATATATTTTATATGTCAACTCAAGGAAAGTGGAATATTTTTAGGCGTGTTCATAGAACAGTTTTAGATACAGAAGGGATTTTTTTGTATATAAACACTTCCGTGTTATTTGTTATTCACCCGTACTGTACCTATATCAATTATAGTTATGGTAATACATAGTTGTTGGAACAGTGCTCGAATTTTTATGTTTGTTTGTTGATGGATATTAGAGGAAAAATTACAACGATATGCACAGCGATCGTATGGGATGACATGTTTCGGAGTGCTCAACTTCTCATCAGACCCCTTCGCGGACACTGTTATAAGAACCCAAGTGTCTGCACCAAAGCCGCTGTTAGAATTCTCTAACAACTAAGCTATGATGCCCTGTAGCGCTACGATGCATTTTCCTCTAATGTGCCATTTGCTTTATTCCTTTTATACATTCTTTGGTACATATATTTCATATGTCAACTCAAGGAAAGTGGAATATTTTTAGGCGTGTTCATAGAACAGTTTTAGATACAGAAGGGATTTTTTTGTATATCAACACTTCCGTGTTATTTGTTATTCACCCGTACTGTACCTATATCAATTATAGTTATGGTAATTGTTGTTGGAGCAGTGCTCGAATTTTTATGTTTGTTTGTTAATTGATATTAGAGGAAAAACTGCACAGCGATGGTATGGGATTACGGGATTACATGTTTCGAAGTGCCCAACTTCTCATCAGACCCCTTCTTGGACACTGGGATAAGAACCCAAGTGTCTGCACCAAAGCCGGTGTTAGAGTACTCTAACAACTAAGCTATGATGCCCTGTAGCGCCACGATGCATTTTCCTCTAATGTGCCATTTGCTTTATTCCTTTTATACATACATTCTTTGGTACATATATTTTATATGTCAACTCAAGGAAAGTGGAATATTTTTAGGCGTGTTCATAGAACAGTTTTAGATACAAAAGCGGTTTTTTTTGCATATCAACACTTCCGTGTTATTTGTTATGCACCTGTACTGTACCTGTTTAATTATAGTTATGGTAATTGTTGTTGGCGCAATGCTCGAATTTTTATGTTTGTTTGTTGATGGATATTAGAGGAAAAATTACAACGATATGCACAGCGATCGTATGGGATGACATGTTTCGGAGTGCTCAACTTCTCATCAGACCCCTTCGCGGACACTGTTATAAGAACCCAAGTGTCTGCACCAAAGCCGCTGTTAGAATTCTCTAATAACTAAGCTATGATGCCCTGTAGGGCCACGATGCATTTTCCTCTAATGTGCCATTTGCTTTATTCCTTTTATACATTCTTTGGTACATATATTTTATATGTCAACTCAAGGAAAGTGGAATATTTTTAGGCGTGTTCATAGAACAGTTTTAGATACAGAAGGGATTTTTTTGTATATCAACACTTCCGTGTTATTTGTTATTCACCCGTACTGTACCTATATCAATTATAGTTATGGTAATTGTTGTTGGAACAGTGCTCGAATTTTTATGTTTGTTTGTTAATTGATATTAGAGGAAAAACTGGAACGATATGCACAGCGATGGTATGGGATTACGGGATTACATGTTTCGAAGTGCCCAACTTCTCATCAGACCCCTTCTTGGACACTGGGATAAGAACCCAAGTGTCTGCACCAAAGCCGCTGTTAGAGTACTCTAACAACTAAGCTATGATGCCCTGTGGCGCCACGATGCATTTTCCTCTAATGTGCCATTTGCTTTATTCCTTTTATACATTCTTTGGTACATATATTTTATATTTCAACTCAAGGAAAGTGGAATATTTTGACCCGTACTGTACCTGTATCAATTATAGTTATGGTAATTTTGGTTGGAGCAGTGCTCTAATTTTTCTGTTTGTTTGTTAATTGATATTAGAGGAAAAACTACAATGATATGCACAGCGATGGTATGGGATGACATGTTTCGAAGTGCCCAACTTCTCATCAGACCCCTTTTCGGACACTGGGATAAGAACCAAAGTGTCTGCACCAAAGCCGCTGTTAGAGTACTCTAACAACTAAGCTATGATGCCCTGTGGCGCCACGATGCATTTTCCTCTAATGTGCCATTTGCTTTATTCCTTTTATACATTCTTTGGTACATATATTTTATATTTCAACTCAAGGAAAGTGGAATATTTTGACCCGTACTGTACCTGTATCAATTATAGTTATGGTAATTTTGGTTGGAGCAGTGCTCTAATTTTTCTGTTTGTTTGTTAATTGATATTAGAGGAAAAACTACAATGATATGCACAGCGATGGTATGGGATGACATGTTTCGAAGTGCCCAACTTCTCATCAGACCCCTTCTCGGACACTGGGATAAGAACCAAAGTGTCTGCACCAAAGCCGCTGTTAGAGTACTCTAACAAGTAAGCTATGATGCCCTGTAGCGCCACGATGCATTTTCTTCTAATGTGCCATTTGCTTTATTCCTTTTATACATACATTCTTTGGTACATATATTTTATATTTCAACTCAAGGAAAGTGGAATATTTTTAGGCGTGTTCATAGAACAGTTTTAGATACAAGAGGCCTTTTTTTTTGCATATCAACACTTCCGTGGTATTTGTTATGCACCCGTACTGTACCTGTATCAATTATAGTTATGGTAATTGTTGTTGGAGCAGTGCTCGAATTTTTATGTTTGTTTGTTAATTGATATTCGAGGAAAAACTGCAACGATATGCACAGCGATCGTATGGGATGACATGTTTCCAAGTGCCCAACTTATCATCAGACCCCTTCTCGGACACTGGGATAACAACCCAAGTGTCTGCACCGAAGCCGCTGTTAGAATTCTCTAACAACTAAGCTATGATGCCCTGTAGCGCTACGATGCATTTTCCTCTAATGTGCCATTTGCTTTATTCCTTTTATACATTCTTTGGTACATATATTTTATATGTCAACTCAAGGAAAGTCGAATATTTTTAGGCGTGTTCATAAAACAGTTTTAGATACAAAAGGGTTTTTTTTGCATATCAACACTTCCGTGTTATTTGTTATGCACTTGTACTGTACCTGTTTAATATAGTTATGGTAATTGTTGTTGGCGCAATGCTCGAATTTTTATGTTTGTTTGTTGATGGATATTAGAGGAAAAATTGCAACGATATGCACAGCGATCGTATGGGATGACATGTTTCGGAGTGCTCAACTTCTCATCAGACCCCTTCGCGGACACTGGGATAAGAACCAAAGTGTCTGCACCAAAGCCGCTGTTAGAGTACTCTAACAACTTAGCTATGATGCCCTGTGGCGCCACGATGCATTTTCCTCTAATGTGCCTTTTGCTTTATTCCTTTTATACATTCTTTGGTACATATATTTTACATGTCAACTCAAGGAAAGTGGAATATTTTGACCCGTACTGCACCTGTATCAATTATAGTTATGGTAATTTTGGTTGGAGCAGTGCTCTAATTTTTATGTTTGTTTGTTAATTGATATTAGAGGAAAAACTACAATGATATGCACAGCGATGGTATGGGATGACATGTTTCGAAGTGCCCAACTTCTCATCAGACCCCTTCTCGGACACTGGGATAAGAACCAAAGTGTCTGCATCAAAGCCGCTGTTAGAATTCTCTAACAACTAAGCTATGATGCCCTGTAGCGCTACGATGCATTTTCCTCTAATGTGCCATTTGCTTTATTCCTTTTATACATTCTTTGCTACATATATTTTATATTTCAACCCAAGGAAAGTGGAATATTTTTAGGCGTGTTCATAGAAAAGTTTTAGATACAGAAGGCCTGTTTTTTTGCATATCAACACTTCCGTGTTATTTGTTATGCACCCGTACTGTACCTATATCAGTTATAGTTATGGTAATTGTTGTTGGAGCAGTGCTCGAATTTTTATGTTTGTTTGTTAATTGATATTAGAGGAAAAACTACAACGATATGCACAGCGATGGTATGGGATGGCATGTTTCGAAGTGCCCAATTTCTCATCAGACCCCTTCGAGGACACTGTTATAAGAAGCCAAGTGTCTGCACCAAAGCCGCTGTTAGAATTCTCTAACAACTAGGCTATGATGCCCTGTAGCGCTAAGATGCATTTTCCTCTAATGTGCCATTTGCTGTATTCCTTTTATACATTCTTTGGTACATATATTTTATATGTCACCTCAAGGAAAGTGGAAAATTTTTAGGCGTGTTCATAGAACAGTTTTAGATACAAAACGGGTTTTTTTGCATATCAACACTTCCGTGTTATTTGTTATGCACCCGTACTGTACTTATATCAATTATAGTTATGGTAATTGTTGTTGGAGCAGTGCCCGAATTTTTATGTTTGTTTGTTAATTGATATTAGAGGAAAAACTGTAACGATATGCACAGCGATGGTATGGGATTACGGGATTACATGTTTCGAAGTGCCCAACTTCTCATCAGACCCCTTCTTGGACACTGGGATAAGAACCCAAGTGTCTGCACCAAAGCCGCTGTTAGAGTACTCTAACAACTAAGCTATGATGCCCTGTAGCGCCACGATGCATTTTCCTCTAATGTGCCATTTTCTTTATTCCTTTTATACATTCTTTGGTACATATATTTTACATGTCAACTCAAGGAAAGTGGAATATTTTGACCCGTACTGTACCTGTATCAATTATAGTTATGGTAATTGTTATTGGAGCAGTGCTCGAATTTTTATGTTTGTTTGTTAATTGATATTAGAAAAAATTACAACGATATGCACAGCGATCGTATGGGACGACATGTTTCGAAGTGCCCAACTTCTCATCAGACCCCTTCTCGGACACTGGGATAAAAATCCAAGTGTCTGCACCACAGTCCCTGTTGGAATTCTCTAACGACTAAGGTATGATGCCCTGTAGCGTCACGATGCATTTTTCCTCTAATGTGCCATTTGCTGTATTCCTTTTATACATTCTTTGGTACATATATTTTATATTTCAACTCAAGGAAAGTGGAATATTTTTAGGCGTGTTCATAGAACAGTTTTAGATACAGAAGGGATTTTTTTTGCATATCAACACTTCCGTGTTATTTGTTATGCACCCGTACTGTACCTGTATCAATTATAGTTATGGTAATTGTTGTTGGAGCAGTGCTCGAATTTTTATGTTTGTTTGTTAATTGATATTAGAGGAAAAACTACAACGATATGCACAGCGGTGACATCTTTCGAATTGCCCAACTTCTCATCAGAACCCTTCTCGGACACTGGGATAAGAACCCAAGTGTCTGCACCAAAGCCGCTGTTAGAATTCTCTAACAAATAAGCTATGATGCCCTGTAGCGTCACGATGCATTTTGCCTGTAATGTGCCATTTGCTTTATTCCTTTTATACATTCTTTGGTACATATATTTTATATGTCAACTCAAGGAAAGTGGAATATTTTTAGGCGTGTTCATAGAACAGTTTTAGATACAGAAGGGCTTTTTTTGTATATCAACACTTCCGTGTTATTTGTTATGCACCCGTACTGTACCTGTATCAATTATAGTTATGGTAATTGTTATTGGAGCAGTGCTCGAATTTTTATGTTTGTTTGTTAATTGATATTCCAGGAAAAACTACAACGATATGCACAGCGATGGTATGGGATGACATGTTTCGAAGTGCCCAAATTCTCATCAGACCCCTTCTCGGACACTGGGATAAGAACCCAAGGGTCTGCCCCAAAGCCGCTGTTAGAGTACTCTAACAACTAAGCTATGATGCCCTGTAGCGCCACGATGCATTTTCCTCTAATGTGCCATTTTCTTTATTCCTTTTATACATTATTTGGTACATATATTTTACATGTCAACTCAAGGAAAGTGGAATATTTTGGCCCGTACTATACCTGTATCAATTATAGTTATGATAATTTTGGTTGGAGCAGTGCTCTAATTTTTATGTTTGTTTGTTAATTGATATTAGAGGAAAAACTACAATGATATGCACAGCGATGGTATGGGATGGCATGTTTCGAAGTGCCCAATTTCTCATCAGACCCCTTCGAGGACACTGTTATAAGAAGCCAAGTGTCTGCACCAAAGCCGCTGTTAGAATTCTCTAACAACTAAGCTATGATGCCCTGTAGCGCCACGATGCATTTTCCTCTAATGTGCCATTTGCTGTATTCCTTTTATACATTCTTTGGTACATATATTTTATATGTCACCTCAAGGAAAGTGGAATATTTTTAGGCGTGTTCATAGAACAGTTTTAGATACAAAAGGGGTTTTTTTGCATATCAACACTTCCGTGTTATTTGTTATTCACCCGTACTGTACCTATATCAATTATAGTTATGGTAATTGTTGTTGGAACAGTGCTCGAATTTTTATGTTTGTTTGTTAATTGATATTAGAGGAAAAACTGGAACGATATGCACAGAGATGGTATGGGATTACGGGATTACATGTTTCGAAGTGTCCAACTTCTCATCAGACCCCTTCTTGGACACTGGGATAAGAACCCAAGTGTCTGCACCAAAGCCGGTGTTAGAGTACTCTAACAACTAAGCTATGACGCCCTGTAGCGCCACGATGCATTTTCCTCTAATGTGCCATTTGCTGTATTCCTTTTATACATTCTATGGTACATATATTTTATATTTCAACTCAAGGAAAGTGGAATATTTTGGCCCGTACTGTACCTGTATCAATTATAGTTATGATAATTTTGGTTGGAGCAGTGCTCTAATTTTTATGTTTGTTTGTTAATTGATATTAGAGGAAAAACTACAATGATATGCACAGCGATGGTATGGGATGACATGTTTCGAAGTGCCCAACTTCTCATCAGACCCCTTTTCGGACACTGGGATAAGAACCAAAGTGTCTGCACCAAAGCCGCTGTTAGAGTACTCTAACAACTAAGCTATGATGCCCTGTGGCGCCACGATGCATTTTCCTCTAATGTGCCATTTGCTTTATTCCTTTTATACATTCTTTGGTACATATATTTTATATTTCAACTCAAGGAAAGTGGAATATTTTGACCCGTACTGTACCTGTATCAATTATAGTTATGGTAATTTTGGTTGGAGCAGTGCTCTAATTTTTCTGTTTGTTTGTTAATTGATATTAGAGGAAAAACTACAATGATATGCACAGCGATGGTATGGGATGACATGTTTCGAAGTGCCCAACTTCTCATCAGACCCCTTCTCGGACACTGGGATAAGAACCAAAGTGTCTGCACCAAAGCCGCTGTTAGAGTACTCTAACAAGTAAGCTATGATGCCCTGTAGCGCCACGATGCATTTTCTTCTAATGTGCCATTTGCTTTATTCCTTTTATACATACATTCTTTGGTACATATATTTTATATTTCAACTCAAGGAAAGTGGAATATTTTTAGGCGTGTTCATAGAACAGTTTTAGATACAAGAGGCCTTTTTTTTTGCATATCAACACTTCCGTGGTATTTGTTATGCACCCGTACTGTACCTGTATCAATTATAGTTATGGTAATTGTTGTTGGAGCAGTGCTCGAATTTTTATGTTTGTTTGTTAATTGATATTCGAGGAAAAACTGCAACGATATGCACAGCGATCGTATGGGATGACATGTTTCCAAGTGCCCAACTTATCATCAGACCCCTTCTCGGACACTGGGATAACAACCCAAGTGTCTGCACCGAAGCCGCTGTTAGAATTCTCTAACAACTAAGCTATGATGCCCTGTAGCGCTACGATGCATTTTCCTCTAATGTGCCATTTGCTTTATTCCTTTTATACATTCTTTGGTACATATATTTTATATGTCAACTCAAGGAAAGTGGAATATTTTTAGGCGTGTTCATAAAACAGTTTTAGATACAAAAGGGTTTTTTTTGCATATCAACACTTCCGTGTTATTTGTTATGCACTTGTACTGTACCTGTTTAATATAGTTATGGTAATTGTTGTTGGCGCAATGCTCGAATTTTTATGTTTGTTTGTTAATGGATATTAGAGGAAAAATTGCAACGATATGCACAGCGATCGTATGGGATGACATGTTTCGGAGTGCTCAACTTCTCATCAGACCCCTTCGCGGACACTGGGATAAGAACCAAAGTGTCTGCACCAAAGCCGCTGTTAGAGTACTCTAACAACTTAGCTATGATGCCCTGTGGCGCCACGATGCATTTTCCTCTAATGTGCCTTTTGCTTTATTCCTTTTATACATTCTTTGGTACATATATTTTACATGTCAACTCAAGGAAAGTGGAATATTTTGACCCGTACTGCACCTGTATCAATTATAGTTATGGTAATTTTGGTTGGAGCAGTGCTCTAATTTTTATGTTTGTTTGTTAATTGATATTAGAGGAAAAACTACAATGATATGCACAGCGATGGTATGGGATGACATGTTTCGAAGTGCCCAACTTCTCATCAGACCCCTTCTCGGACACTGGGATAAGAACCAAAGTGTCTGCACCAAAGCCGCTGTTAGAATTCTCTAACAACTAAGCTATGATGCCCTGTAGCGCTACGATGCATTTTCCTCTAATGTGCCATTTGCTTTATTCCTTTTATACATTCTTTGGTACATATATTTTATATTTCAACCCAAGGAAAGTGGAATATTTTTAGGCGTGTTCATAGAAAAGTTTTAGATACAGAAGGCCTGTTTTTTTGCATATCAACACTTCCGTGTTATTTGTTATGCACCCGTACTGTACCTATATCAGTTATAGTTATGGTAATTGTTGTTGGAGCAGTGCTCGAATTTTTGTTTGTTTGTTAATTGATATTAGAGGAAAAACTACAACGATATGCACAGCGATGGTATGGGATGGCATGTTTCGAAGTGCCCAATTTCTCATCAGACCCCTTCGAGGACACTGTTATAAGAAGCCAAGTGTCTGCACCAAACCCGCTGTTAGAGTACTCTAACAACTAAGCTATGATGCCCTGTAGCGCCACGATGCATTTTCCTCTAATGTGCCATTTTCTTTATTCCTTTTATACATTCTTTGGTACATATATTTTACATGTCAACTCAAGGAAAGTGGAATATTTTGACCCGTACTGTACCTGTATCAATTATATATAGTTATGGTAATTGTTATTGGAGCAGTGCTCGAATTTTTATGTTTGTTTGTTAATTGATATTAGAAAAAATTACAACGATATGCACAGCGATCGTATGGGATGGCATGTTTCGAAGTGCCCAATTTCTCATCAGACCCCTTCGAGGACACTGTTATAAGAAGCCAAGTGTCTGCACCAAAGCCGCTGTTAGAATTCTCTAACAACTAAGCTATGATGCCCTGTAGCGCTACGATGCATTTTCCTCTAATGTGCCATTTGCTGTATTCCTTTTATACATTCTTTGGTACATATATTTTATATGTCACCTCAAGGAAAGTGGAATATTTTTAGGCATGTTCATAGAACAGTTTTAGATACAAAAGGGGTTTTTTTGCATATCAACACTTCCGTGTTATTTGTTATGCACCCGTACTGTACTTATATCAATTATAGTTATGGTAATTGTTGTTGGAGCAGTGCCCGAATTTTTATGTTTGTTTGTTAATTGATATTAGAGGAAAAACTGTAACGATATGCACAGCGATGGTATGGGATTACGGGATTACATGTTTCGAAGTGCCTAACTTCTCATCAGACCCCTTCTTGGACACTGGGATAAGAACCCAAGTGTCTGCACCAAAGCCGCTGTTAGAGTACTCTAACAACTAAGCTATGATGCCCTGTAGCGCCACGATGCATTTTCCTCTAATGTGCCATTTTCTTTATTCCTTTTATACATTCTTTGGTACATATATTTTACATGTCAACTCAAGGAAAGTGGAAAATTTTGACCCGTACTGTACCTGTATCAATTATATATAGTTATGGTAATTGTTATTGGAGCAGTGCTCGAATTTTTATGTTTGTTTGTTAATTGATATTAGAAAAAATTACAACGATATGCACAGCGATCGTATGGGATGACATGTTTCGAAGTGCCCAACTTCTCATCAGACCCCTTCTCGGACACTGGGATAAAAATCCAAGTGTCTGCACCACAGTCCCTGTTGGAATTCTCTAACGACTAAGGTATGATGCCCTGTAGCGTCACGATGCATTTTTCCTCTAATGTGCCATTTGCTGTATTCCTTTTATACATTCTTTGGTACATATATTTTATATTTCAACTCAAGGAAAGTGGAATATTTTTAGGCGTGTTCATAGAACAGTTTTAGATACAGAAGGGCTTTTTTTGCATATCAACACTTCCGTGTTATTTGTTATGCACCCGTACTGTACCTGTATCAATTATAGTTATGGTAATTGTTATTGGAGCAGTGCTCGAATTTTTATGTTTGTTTGTTAATTGATATTCCAGGAAAAACTACAACGATATGCACAGCGATGGTATGGGATGACATGTTTCGAAGTGCCCAAATTCTCATCAGACCCCTTCTCGGACACTGGGATAAGAACCCAAGGGTCTGCCCCAAAGCCGCTGTTAGAGTACTCTAACAACTAAGCTATGATGCCCTGTAGCGCCACGATGCATTTTCCTCTAATGTGCCATTTTCTTTATTCCTTTTATACATTCTTTGGTACATATATTTTACATGTCAACTCAAGGAAAGTGGAATATTTTGACCCGTACTGTACCTGTATCAATTATAGTTATGGTAATTGTTATTGGAGCAGTGCTCGAATTTTTATGTTTGTTTGTTAATTGATATTAGAAAAAATTACAACGTTATGCACAGCGATCGTATGGGATGACATGTTTCGAAGTGCCCAACTTCTCATCAGACCCCTTCTCGGACACTGGGATAAAAATCCAAGTGTCTGCACCACAGTCCGTGTTGGAATTCTCTAACGACTAAGGTATGATGCCCTGTAGCGTCACAATGCATTTTCCTCTAATGTGCCATTTGCTTTATTCCTTTTATACATTCTTTGGTACATATATTTTATATTTCAACTCAAGGAAAGTGGAATATTTTTAGGCGTGTTCATAGAACAGTTTTAGATACAGAAGGGCTTTTTTTGCATATCAACACTTCCGTGTTATTTGTTATGCACCCGTACTGTACCTATATCAGTTATAGTTATGGTAATTGTTATTGGAGCAGTGCTCGAATTTTTATGTTTGTTTGTTAATTGATATTAGAAAAAATTACAACGTTATGCACAGCGATCGTATGGGATGACATGTTTCGAAGTGCCCAACTTCTCATCAGACCCCTTCTCGGACACTGGGATAAAAATCCAAGTGTCTGCACCACAGTCCCTGTTGGAATTCTCTAACGACTAAGGTATGATGCCCTGTAGCGCCACGATGCATTTTCCTCTAATGTGCCATTTGCTTTATTCCTTTTATACATTCTTTGGTACATATATTTTATATTTCAACTCAAGGAAAGTGGAATATTTTTAGGCGTGTTCATAGAACAGTTTTAGATACAGAAGGGCTTTTTTTGCATATCAACACTTCCGTGTTATTTGTTATGCACCCGTACTGTACCTATATCAAATATAGTTATGGTAATTGTTGTTGGAGCAGTGCTCGAATTTGAATGTTTGTTTGTTAATTGATATTAGAGGAAAAACTACAACGATATGCACAGCGGTGACATCTTTCGAATTGCCCAACTTCTCATCAGAACCCTTTTTGGACACTGGGATAAGAACCCAAGTGTCTGCACCAAAGCCGCTGTTAGAATTCTCTAACAAATAAGCTATGATGCCCTGTAGCGTCACGATGCATTTTGCCTGTAATGTGCCATTTGCTTTATTCCTTTTATACATTCTTTGGTACATATATTTTATATGTCAACTCAAGGAAAGTGGAATATTTTTAGGCGTGTTCATAGAACAGTTTTAGATACAGAAGGGCTTTTTTTGCATATCAACACTTCCGTGTTATTTGTTATTCACCCGTACTGTACCTGTATCAATTATAGTTATGGTAATTGTTATTGGAGCAGTGCTCGAATTTTTATGTTTGTTTGTTAATTGATATTCCAGGAAAAACTACAACGATATGCACAGCGATGGTATGGGATGACATGTTTCGAAGTGCCCAAATTCTCATCAGACCCCTTCTCGGACACTGGGATAAGAACCCAAGGGTCTGCCCCAAAGCCGCTGTTAGAGTACTCTAACAACTAAGCTATGATGCCCTGTAGCGCCACGATGCATTTTCCTCTAATGTGCCATTTTCTTTATTCCTTTTATACATTCTTTGGTACATATATTTTACATGTCAACTCAAGGAAAGTGGAATATTTTGACCCGTACTGTACCTGTATCAATTATAGTTATGGTAATTGTTATTGGAGCAGTGCTCGAATTTTTATGTTTGTTTGTTAATTGATATTAGAAAAAATTACAACGTTATGCACAGCGATCGTATGGGATGACATGTTTCGAAGTGCCCAACTTCTCATCAGACCCCTTCTCGGACACTGGGATAAAAATCCAAGTGTCTGCACCACAGTCCGTGTTGGAATTCTCTAACGACTAAGGTATGATGCCCTGTAGCGTCACAATGCATTTTCCTCTAATGTGCCATTTGCTTTATTCCTTTTATACATTCTTTGGTACATATATTTTATATTTCAACTCAAAGAAAGTGGAATATTTTTAGGCGTGTTCATAGAAAAGTTTTAGATACAGAAGGCCTGTTTTTTTGCATATCAACACTTCCGTGTTATTTGTTATGCACCCGTACTGTACCTATATCAGTTATAGTTATGGTAATTGTTATTGGAGCAGTGCTCGAATTTTTATGTTTGTTTGTTAATTGATATTAGAAAAAATTACAACGTTATGCACAGCGATCGTATGGGATGACATGTTTCGAAGTGCCCAACTTCTCATCAGACCCCTTCTCGGACACTGGGATAAAAATCCTAGTGTCTGCACCACAGTCCCTGTTGGAATTCTCTAACGACTAAGGTATGATGCCCTGTAGCGCCACGATGCATTTTCCTCTAATGTGCCATTTGCTTTATTCCTTTTATACATTCTTTGGTACATATATTTTATATTTCAACTCAAGGAAAGTGGAATATTTTTAGGCGTGTTCATAGAACAGTTTTAGATACAGAAGGGCTTTTTTTGCATATCAACACTTCCGTGTTATTTGTTATGCACCCGTACTGTACCTATATCAAATATAGTTATGGTAATTGTTGTTGGAGCAGTGCTCGAATTTGAATGTTTGTTTGTTAATTGATATTAGAGGAAAAACTACAACGATATGCACAGCGGTGACATCTTTCGAATTGCCCAACTTCTCATCAGAACCCTTCTCGGACACTGGGATAAGAACCCAAGTGTCTGCACCAAAGCCGCTGTTAGAATTCTCTAACAAATAAGCTATGATGCCCTGTAGCGCCACGATGCATTTTCCTCTAATGTGCCTTTTGCTTTATTCCTTTAATACATTCTTTGCTACATATATTTTATATGTCAACTCAAGGAAAGTGGAATATTTTTAGGCGTGTTCATAGAACAATTTTAGATACAGAAGGGCTTTTTTTGCATATCAACACTTCCGTGTTATTTGTTATGCACCCGTACTGTACCTGTATCAATTATAGTTATGGTACGGGTGCGATGGTATGGGATGACATGTTTCGAAGTGCCCAAATTCTCGTCAGACCCCTTCTCGGACACTGGGATAAAAACCCAAGTGTCTGCACCAAAGTCCCTGTTGGAATTCTCTAACGACTAAGGTATGATGCCCTGTAGCGCCCCAAAGCATTTTCCTCTAATGTGCCATTTCCTTTATTCCTTTTATACATTCTTTGGTACATATATTTTATATGTCAACTCAAGGAAAGTGGAATATTTTTAGGCGTGTTCATAGAACAGTTTTAGATACAGAAGGGCTTTTTTTGCATATCAACGCTTCCGTGTTATTTGTTATGCACTCGTGTTGTACCTGTATCAATTATAGTTATGGTAATTGTTGTTGGAGCGGTGCTCGAATTTTTATGTTTGTTTGTTAATTGATATTAGAAAAAATTACAACGATATGCCCAGCGATGGTATGGGAGGAGATGTTTCGAAGTGCCCAACTTCTCATCAGACCACTTCTCGGACACTGGGATAAAAACCCAAGTGTCTGCACCAAAGTCCCTGTTGGAATTCTCTAACGACTAAGGTATGATGCCCTGTAGCGCCCCGAAGCATTTTCCTCTAATGTGCCATTTCCTTTATTCCTTTTATACATTCTTTGGTACATATATTTTATATGTCAACTCATATTTTTAGGCGTGTTAATAGAACAGTTTTAGATACAGAAGGGCTTTTTTTTGCATATTAACACTTCCGTGTTATTTGTTATGCACCCGTACTATACCTGTATCAACTATAGTTATGGTAATTGTTGTTGGAGCAGTGCTCGAATTTTTATGTTGGTTTGTTAATTGATATTAGAGGAAAAACTACAACGATATGCACAGCGATTGTATGGGATGACATGTTTCGAAGTGCCCAACTTCTCATCAGACCCCTTCTCGGACACTGGGATAAGAACCAAAGTGTCTGCACCAAAGCCGCTGTTAGAGTACTCTAACAACTAAGCTATGATACCCTGTAGCGCCACGATGCAATTTCCTCTAATATGCCATTTGCTTTATTCCTTTTATACATTCTTTGGTACATATATTTTATATGTCAACTCAAGGAAAGTGGAACATTTTTAGGCGTGTTCATAGAACAGTTTTAGATACAGAAGGGCTTTTTTTTTTGCATATCAACACTTCCGTGTTATTTGTTATGCACCCGTACTGTACCTTTATCAATTATAGTTATGGTAATTTTGGCTGGAGCAGTGCTCTAATTTTTATGTTTGTTTGTTAATTGATATTAGAGGAAAAACTACAATGATATGCACAGCGATGGTATGGGATGACATGTTTCGAAGTGAACAACTTCTCATCAGACCCCTTCTCGGACACTGGGATAAGAACCAAAGTGTCTGCACCAAAGCCGCTGTTAGAGTACTCTAACAACTAAGCTATGATGCCCTGTAGCGCCACGATGCATTTTCCTCTAATGTGCCAATTGCTTTATACCTTTTATACATTCTTTGGTACATATATTTTATATTTCAATTCAAGGAAAGTGGAATATTTTTAGGCGTGTTCATAGAACAGTTTTAGATACAGAAGGGCTTTTTTTTGCATATTAACACTTCCGTGTTATTTGTTATGCACCCGTACTGTACCTGTATCAATTATAGTTATGGTAATTGTTATTGGAGCAGTGCTCGAATTTTTATGTTTGTTTGTTAATTGATATTAGAAAAAATTACAACGATATGCCCAGCGATGGTATGGGAGGACATGTTTCGAAGTGCCCAACTTCTCATCAGACCCCTTCTCGGACACTGGGATAAGAACCAAAGTGTCTGCACCAAAGCCGCTGTTAGAGTACTCTAACAACTAAGCTATGATGCCCTGTAGCGTCACGATGCATTTTTCCGCTAATGTGCCATTTGCTTTATTCCTTTTATACATTCTTTGGTACATATATTTTATATGTCAACTCAAGGAAAGTGGAATATTTTTAGGCGTGTTCATAGAACAGTTTTAGATACAGAAGGGCTTTTTTTTTGCATATCAACACTTCCGTGTTATTTGTTATGCACCCGTACTGTACCTGTATCAATTATAGTCACGGTAATTGTTGTTGGAGCAGTGCTCGAATTTTTATGTTTGTTTGTTAATTGATATTCGAGGAAAAAATACAACGATATGCACAGCGATCGTATGGGATGACATGTTTCGAAGTGCCCAACTTCTCATCAGACCCCTTCTCGGACACTGGGATAAGAACCCAAGTGTCTGCACCAAAGCCGCTGTTAGAGTACTCTAACAACTAAGCTATGATGCCCTGTAGCGTCACGATGCATTTTTCCGCTAATATGCCATTTGCTTTATTCCTTTTATACATTCTTTGGTACATATATTTTATATGTCAACTCAAGGAAAGTGGAATATTTTTAGGCGTGTTCATAGAACAGTTTTAGATACAGAAGGGCTTTTTTTTTGCATATCAACACTTCGGTGTTATTTGTTATGCACCCGTACTGTACCTGTATCAATTATAGTCACGGTAATTGTTGTTGGAGCAGTGCTCGAATTTTTATGTTTGTTTGTTAATTGATATTCGAGGAAAAACTACAACGATATGCACAGCGATCGTATGGGATGACATGTTTCCAAGTGCCCAACTTATCATCAGACCCCTTCTCGGGCACTGGGATAACAACCCAAGTGTCTGCAACAAAGCCGCTGTTAGAGTACTCTAACAACTAAGCTATGATGCCCTGTAGCGCCACGATGCATTTTCCTCTAATGTGCCATTTGCTTTATTCCTTTTATACATTCTTTGGTACATATATTTTATATGTCAACTCAAGGAAAGTGGAATATTTTTAGGCGTGTTCATAGAACAGTTTTAGATACAGAAGGGTTTTTTTTGCATATCAACACTTCCGTGTTATTTGTTATGCACCCGTAATGTACCTGTATCAATTATAGTTATGGTAATTGTTGTTGGAGCAGTGCTCGAATTTTTATGTTTGTTTGTTAATTGATATTCGAGGAAAAACTACAACGATATGCACAGCGATGGTATGGGATGACATGTTTCGAAGTGCCCAACTTCTCATCAGACCCCTTCTCGGACACTGGGATAAGAACCCTAGTGTCTGCCCCAAAGCCGCTGTTAGAGTACTCTAGCAACTAAGCTATGATGCCCTGTAGCGCCACGATGCATTTTCCTCTTATGTGCCTTTTGCTTTATTCCTTTTATACATTCTTTGGTACATATATTTTATATGTCAACTCAAGGAAAGTGGAGTATTTTTAGGCGTGTTCATAGAACAGTTTTAGATACAGAAGGGATTTTTTTGCATATCAACACTTCCGTGTTATTTGTTATGCACCCGTACTGTACCTGTATCAATTATAGTTATGGTAATTGTTGTTGGAGCAGTGCTCGAATTTGAATCTTTGTTTGTTAATTGATATTAGAAAAAATTACAACGATATGCCCAGCGATGGTATGGGAGGACATGTTTCGAAGTGCCCAACTTCTCATCAGAACCCTTCTCGGACACTGGGATAAGAACCCAATGGTCTGCACCAAAGCCGCTGTTAGAATTCTCTAACAAATAAGCTATGATGCCCTGTAGCGTCACGATGCATTTTTCCTCTAATGTGCCATTTGCTTTATTCCTTTTATACATTCTTTGGTACATATATTTTATATGTCAACTCAAGGAAAGTGGAATATTTTTAGGCGTGTTCATAGAACAGTTTTAGATACAGAAGGGCTTTTTTTGCATATCAACGCTTCCGTGTTATTTGTTATGCACCCGTACTGTACCTTTATCAATTATAGTTATGGTAATTTTGGCTGGAGCAGTGCTCTAATTTTTATGTTTGTTTGTTAATTGATATTAGAGGAAAAACTACAATGATATGCACAGCGATGGTATGGGATGACATGTTTCGAAGTGAACAACTTCTCATCAGACCCCTTCTCGGACACTGGGATAAGAACCAAAGTGTCTGCACCAAAGTCCCTGTTGGAATTCTCTAACGACTAAGGTATGATGCCCTGTAGCGTCACGATGCATTTTTCCGCTAATATGCCATTTGCTTTATTCCTTTTATACATTCTTTGGTACATATATTTTATATGTCAACTCAAGGAAAGTGGAATATTTTTAGGCGTGTTCATAGAACAGTTTTAGATACAGAAGGGCTTTTTTTTTGCATATCAACACTTCCGTGTTATTTGTTATGCACCCGTACTGTACCTGTATCAATTATAGTCACGGTAATTGTTGTTGGAGCAGTGCTCGAATTTTTATGTTTGTTTGTTAATTGATATTCGAGGAAAAACTACAACGATATGCACAGCGATCGTATGGGATGACATGTTTCCAAGTGCCCAACTTATCATCAGACCCCTTCTCGGGCACTGGGATAACAACCCAAGTGTCTGCAACAAAGCCGCTGTTAGAGTACTCTAACAACTAAGCTATGATGCCCTGTAGCGCCACGATGCATTTTCCTCTAATGTGCCATTTGCTTTATTCCTTTTATACATTCTTTGGTACATATATTTTATATGTCAACTCAAGGAAAGTGGAATATTTTTAGGCGTGTTCATAGAACAGTTTTAGATACAGAAGGGTTTTTTTTGCATATCAACACTTCCGTGTTATTTGTTATGCACCCGTAATGTACCTGTATCAATTATAGTTATGGTAATTGTTGTTGGAGCAGTGCTCGAATTTTTATGTTTGTTTGTTAATTGATATTCGAGGAAAAACTACAACGATATGCACAGCGATGGTATGGGATGACATGTTTCGAAGTGCCCAACTTCTCATCAGACCCCTTCTCGGACACTGGGATAAGAACCCTAGTGTCTGCCCCAAAGCCGCTGTTAGAGTACTCTAGCAACTAAGCTATGATGCCCTGTAGCGCCACGATGCATTTTCCTCTTATGTGCCTTTTGCTTTATTCCTTTTATACATTCTTTGGTACATATATTTTATATGTCAACTCAAGGAAAGTGGAGTATTTTTAGGCGTGTTCATAGAACAGTTTTAGATACAGAAGGGATTTTTTTGCATATCAACACTTCCGTGTTATTTGTTATGCACCCGTACTGTACCTGTATCAATTATAGTTATGGTAATTGTTGTTGGAGCAGTGCTCGAATTTGAATCTTTGTTTGTTAATTGATATTAGAAAAAATTACAACGATATGCCCAGCGATGGTATGGGAGGACATGTTTCGAAGTGCCCAACTTCTCATCAGAACCCTTCTCGGACACTGGGATAAGAACCCAATGGTCTGCACCAAAGCCGCTGTTAGAATTCTCTAACAAATAAGCTATGATGCCCTGTAGCGTCACGATGCATTTTTCCTCTAATGTGCCATTTGCTTTATTCCTTTTATACATTCTTTGGTACATATATTTTATATGTCAACTCAAGGAAAGTGGAATATTTTTAGGCGTGTTCATAGAACAGTTTTAGATACAGAAGGGCTTTTTTTGCATATCAACGCTTCCGTGTTATTTGTTATGCACCCGTACTGTACCTTTATCAATTATAGTTATGGTAATTTTGGCTGGAGCAGTGCTCTAATTTTTATGTTTGTTTGTTAATTGATATTAGAAAAAATTACAACGATATGCCCAGCGATGGTATGGGAGGACATGTTTCGAAGTGCCCAACTTCTCATCAGACCACTTCTCGGACACTGGGATAAAAACCCAAGTGTCTGCACCAAAGTCCCTGTTGGAATTCTCTAACGACTAAGGTATGATGCCCTGTAGCGCCCCGAAGCATTTTCCTCTAATGTGCCATTTCCTTTATTCCTTTTATACATTCTTTGGTACATATATTTTATATGTCAACTCATATTTTTAGGCGTGTTCATAGAACAGTTTTAGATACAGAAGGGCTTTTTTTTGCATATTAACACTTCCGTGTTATTTGTTATGCACCCGTACTATACCTGTATCAACTATAGTTATGGTAATTGTTGTTGGAGCAGTGCTCGAATTTTTATGTTGGTTTGTTAATTGATATTCGAGGAAAAACTACAACGATATGCACAGCCGCCGTTAGAGTACTCTAACAACTAAGCTATGATGCCCTGTAGCGCCACGATGCATTTTCCTCTAATGTGCCAATTGCTTTATACCCTTTATACATTCTTTGGTACATATATTTTATATTCCAATTCAAGGAAAGTGGAATATTTTTAGGCGTGTTCATAGAACAGTTTTAGATACAGAAGGGCTTTTTTTTGCATATTAACACTTCCGTGTTATTTGTTATGCACCCGTACTGTACCTGTATCAATTATAGTTATGGTAATTGTTGTTGGAGCAGTGCTCGAATTTTTATGTTTGTTTGTTAATTGATATTAGAAAAAATTACAACGATATGCCCAGCGATGGTATGGGAGGACATGTTTCGAAGTGCCCAACTTCTCATCAGACCCCTTCTCGGACACTGGGATAAGAACCAAAGTGTCTGCACCAAAGCCGCTGTTAGAGTACTCTAACAACTAAGCTATGATGCCCTGTAGCGTCACGATGCATTTTTCCGCTAATGTGCCATTTGCTTTATTCCTTTTATACATTCTTTGGTACATATATTTTATATGTCAACTCAAGGAAAGTGGAATATTTTTAGGCGTGTTCATAGAACAGTTTCAGATACAGAAGGGATTTTTTTTTGCATATCAACACTTCCGTGTTATTTGTTATGCACCCGTAATGTACCTGTATCAATTATAGTCACGGTAATTGTTGTTGGAGCAGTGCTCGAATTTTTATGTTTGTTTGTTAATTGATATTCGAGGAAAAAATACAACGATATGCACAGCGATCGTATGGGATGACATGTTTCGAAGTGCCCAACTTCTCATCAGACCCCTTCTCGGACACTGGGATAAGAACCCAAGTGTCTGCACCAAAGCCGCTGTTAGAGTACTCTAACAACTAAGCTATGATGCCCTGTAGCGTCACGATGCATTTTTCCGCTAATGTGCCATTTGCTTTATTCCTTTTATACATTCTTTGGTACATATATTTTATATGGCAACTCAAGGAAAGTGGAATATTTTTAGGCGTGTTCATAGAACAGTTTTAGATACAGAAGGGCTTTTTTTTTGCATATCAACACTTCCGTGTTATTTGCTATGCACCCGTACTGTACCTGTATCAATTATAGTCACGGTAATTGTTGTTGGAGCAGTGCTCGAATTTTTATGTTTGTTTGTTAATTGATATTCGAGGAAAAACTACAACGATATGCACAGCGATCGTATGGGATGACATGTTTCCAAGTGCCCAACTTATCATCAGACCCCTTCTCGGGCACTGGGATAACAACCCAAGTGTCTGCAACAAAGCCGCTGTTAGAGTACTCTAACAACTAAGCTATGATGCCCTGTAGCGCTACGATGCATTTTCCTCTAATGTGCCAATTGCTTTATACCCTTTATACATTCTTTGGTACATATATTTTATATGTCAACTCAAGGAAAGTCGAATATTTTTAGGCGTGTTCATAAAACAGTTTTAGATACAGAAGGGCTTTTTTTGCATATCAACACTTCCGTGTTATTTGTTATGCACCCGTACTGTACCTGTATCAATTATAGTTATGGTAATTGTTGTTGGAGCAGTGCTCGAATTTTTATGTTTGTTTGTTAATTGATATTAGAAAAAATTACAACGATATGCCCAGCGATGGTATGGGAGGACATGTTTCGAAGTGCCCAACTTCTCATCAGACCCCTTCTCGGACACTGGGATAAGAACCCAAGTGTCTGCACCAAAGCCGCTGTTAAAATACTCTAAGAACTAAGCTATGATGCCCTGTAGCGCCACGATGCATTTTCCTTTAATGTGCCATTTGCTTTATTCCTTTTATACATTCTTTGGTACATATATTTTATATGTCAACTCATATTTTTAGGCGTGTTCATAGAATAGTTTTTGATACAGAAGGCCCTTTTTTTGCATATCAACACTTCCGTGTTATTTGTAATGCACCCGTACTGTCCCTGTATCAACTATAGTTATGGTAATTGTTGTTGGAGCAGTGCTCGAATTTTTATGTTGGTTTGTTAATTGATATTCGAGGAAAAACTACAACGATATGCACAGCCGCCGTTAGAGTACTCTAACAACTAAGCTATGATGCCCTGTAGCGCCACGATGCATTTGCCTCTAATGTGCCAATTGCTTTATACCCTTTATACATTCTTTGGTACATATAATTAAATTCCAATTCAAGGAAAGTGGAATATTTTTAGGCGTGTTCATAGAACAGTTTTAGATACAGAAGTGCGTTTATTGCATATCAACACTTCCGTGTTATTTGTAATGCACCCGTACTGTCCCTGTATCAATTATAGTTATGGTAATTGTTGTTGGAGCAGTGCTCTAATTTTTATGTTTGTTTGTTAATTGATATTAGAAAAAATTACAACGATATGCCCAGCGATGGTATGGGAGGACATGTTTCCAAGTGCCCAACTTATCATCAGACCCCTTCTCGGACACTGGGATAACAACCCAAGTGTCTGCACCGAAGCCGCTGTTACAATTCTCTAACAACTAAGCTATGATGCCCTGTAGCGCTACGATGCATTTTCCTCTAATGTGCCATTTGCTTTATTCCTTTTATACATTCTTTGGTACATATATTTTATATGTCAACTCAAGGAAAGTGGAATATTTTTAGGCGTGTTCATAAAACAGTTTTAGATACAAAAGGGTTTTTTTTGCATATCAACACTTCCGTGTTATTTGTTATGCACTTGTACTGTACCTGTTTAATATAGTTATGGTAATTGTTGTTGGCGCAATGCTCGAATTTTTATGTTTGTTTGTTGATGGATATTAGAGGAAAAATTGCAACGATATGCACAGCGATCGTATGGGATGACATGTTTCGGAGTGCTCAACTTCTCATCAGACCCCTTCGCGGACACTGGGATAAGAACCAAAGTGTCTGCACCAAAGCCGCTGTTAGAGTACTCTAACAACTTAGCTATGATGCCCTGTGGCGCCACGATGCATTTTCCTCTAATGTGCCTTTTGCTTTATTCCTTTTATACATTCTTTGGTACATATATTTTACATGTCAACTCAAGGAAAGTGGAATATTTTGACCCGTACTGCACCTGTATCAATTATAGTTATGGTAATTTTGGTTGGAGCAGTGCTCTAATTTTTATGTTTGTTTGTTAATTGATATTAGAGGAAAAACTACAATGATATGCACAGCGATGGTATGGGATGACATGTTTCGAAGTGCCCAACTTCTCATCAGACCCCTTCTCGGACACTGGGATAAGAACCAAAGTGTCTGCACCAAAGCCGCTGTTAGAATTCTCTAACAACTAAGCTATGATGCCCTGTAGCGCTACGATGCATTTTCCTCTAATGTGCCATTTGCTTTATTCCTTTTATACATTCTTTGGTACATATATTTTATATGTCAACTCAAGGAAAGTGGAATATTTTTAGGCGTGTTCATAAAACAGTTTTAGATACAAAAGGGTTTTTTTTGCATATCAACACTTCCGTGTTATTTGTTATGCACTTGTACTGTACCTGTTTAATATAGTTATGGTAATTGTTGTTGGCGCAATGCTCGAATTTTTATGTTTGTTTGTTGATGGATATTAGAGGAAAAATTGCAACGATATGCACAGCGATCGTATGGGATGACATGTTTCGGAGTGCTCAACTTCTCATCAGACCCCTTCGCGGACACTGGGATAAGAACCAAAGTGTCTGCACCAAAGCCGCTGTTAGAGTACTCTAACAACTTAGCTATGATGCCCTGTGGCGCCACGATGCATTTTCCTCTAATGTGCCTTTTGCTTTATTCCTTTTATACATTCTTTGGTACATATATTTTACATGTCAACTCAAGGAAAGTGGAATATTTTGACCCGTACTGCACCTGTATCAATTATAGTTATGGTAATTTTGGTTGGAGCAGTGCTCTAATTTTTATGTTTGTTTGTTAATTGATATTCGAGGAAAAACTACAACGATATGCACAGCGATCGTATGGGATGACATGTTTCCAAGTGCCCAACTTATCATCAGACCCCTTCTCGGGCACTGGGATAACAACCCAAGTGTCTGCAACAAAGCCGCTGTTAGAGTACTCTAACAACTAAGCTATGATGCCCTGTAGCGCCACGATGCATTTTCCTCTAATGTGCCATTTGCTTTATTCCTTTTATACATTCTTTGGTACATATATTTTATATGTCAACTCAAGGAAAGTGGAATATTTTTAGGCGTGTTCATAGAACAGTTTTAGATACAGAAGGGTTTTTTTTGCATATCAACACTTCCGTGTTATTTGTTATGCACCCGTAATGTACCTGTATCAATTATAGTTATGGTAATTGTTGTTGGAGCAGTGCTCGAATTTTTATGTTTGTTTGTTAATTGATATTCGAGGAAAAACTACAACGATATGCACAGCGATGGTATGGGATGACATGTTTCGAAGTGCCCAACTTCTCATCAGACCCCTTCTCGGACACTGGGATAAGAACCCTAGTGTCTGCCCCAAAGCCGCTGTTAGAGTACTCTAGCAACTAAGCTATGATGCCCTGTAGCGCCACGATGCATTTTCCTCTAATGTGCCTTTTGCTTTATTCCTTTTATACATTCTTTGGTACATATATTTTATATGTCAACTCAAGGAAAGTGGAGTATTTTTAGGCGTGTTCATAGAACAGTTTTAGATACAGAAGGGATTTTTTTGCATATCAACACTTCCGTGTTATTTGTTATGCACCCGTACTGTACCTGTATCAATTATAGTTATGGTAATTGTTGTTGGAGCAGTGCTCGAATTTGAATCTTTGTTTGTTAATTGATATTAGAAAAAATTACAACGATATGCCCAGCGATGGTATGGGAGGACATGTTTCGAAGTGCCCAACTTCTCATCAGAACCCTTCTCGGACACTGGGATAAGAACCCAATGGTCTGCACCAAAGCCGCTGTTAGAATTCTCTAACAAATAAGCTATGATGCCCTGTAGCGTCACGATGCATTTTTCCTCTAATGTGCCATTTGCTTTATTCCTTTTATACATTCTTTGGTACATATATTTTATATGTCAACTCAAGGAAAGTGGAATATTTTTAGGCGTGTTCATAGAACAGTTTTAGATACAGAAGGGCTTTTTTTGCATATCAACGCTTCCGTGTTATTTGTTATGCACCCGTACTGTACCTTTATCAATTATAGTTATGGTAATTTTGGCTGGAGCAGTGCTCTAATTTTTATGTTTGTTTGTTAATTGATATTAGAGGAAAAACTACAATGATATGCACAGCGATGGTATGGGATGACATGTTTCGAAGTGAACAACTTCTCATCAGACCCCTTCTCGGACACTGGGATAAGAACCAAAGTGTCTGCACCAAAGTCCCTGTTGGAATTCTCTAACGACTAAGGTATGATGCCCTGTAGCGTCACGATGCATTTTTCCGCTAATATGCCATTTGCTTTATTCCTTTTATACATTCTTTGGTACATATATTTTATATGTCAACTCAAGGAAAGTGGAATATTTTTAGGCGTGTTCATAGAACAGTTTTAGATACAGAAGGGCTTTTTTTTTGCATATCAACACTTCCGTGTTATTTGTTATGCACCCGTACTGTACCTGTATCAATTATAGTCACGGTAATTGTTGTTGGAGCAGTGCTCGAATTTTTATGTTTGTTTGTTAATTGATATTCGAGGAAAAACTACAACGATATGCACAGCGATCGTATGGGATGACATGTTTCCAAGTGCCCAACTTATCATCAGACCCCTTCTCGGGCACTGGGATAACAACCCAAGTGTCTGCAACAAAGCCGCTGTTAGAGTACTCTAACAACTAAGCTATGATGCCCTGTAGCGCCACGATGCATTTTCCTCTAATGTGCCATTTGCTTTATTCCTTTTATACATTCTTTGGTACATATATTTTATATGTCAACTCAAGGAAAGTGGAATATTTTTAGGCGTGTTCATAGAACAGTTTTAGATACAGAAGGGTTTTTTTTGCATATCAACACTTCCGTGTTATTTGTTATGCACCCGTAATGTACCTGTATCAATTATAGTTATGGTAATTGTTGTTGGAGCAGTGCTCGAATTTTTATGTTTGTTTGTTAATTGATATTCGAGGAAAAACTACAACGATATGCACAGCGATGGTATGGGATGACATGTTTCGAAGTGCCCAACTTCTCATCAGACCCCTTCTCGGACACTGGGATAAGAACCCTAGTGTCTGCCCCAAAGCCGCTGTTAGAGTACTCTAGCAACTAAGCTATGATGCCCTGTAGCGCCACGATGCATTTTCCTCTTATGTGCCTTTTGCTTTATTCCTTTTATACATTCTTTGGTACATATATTTTATATGTCAACTCAAGGAAAGTGGAGTATTTTTAGGCGTGTTCATAGAACAGTTTTAGATACAGAAGGGATTTTTTTGCATATCAACACTTCCGTGTTATTTGTTATGCACCCGTACTGTACCTGTATCAATTATAGTTATGGTAATTGTTGTTGGAGCAGTGCTCGAATTTGAATCTTTGTTTGTTAATTGATATTAGAAAAAATTACAACGATATGCCCAGCGATGGTATGGGAGGACATGTTTCGAAGTGCCCAACTTCTCATCAGACCACTTCTCGGACACTGGGATAAAAACCCAAGTGTCTGCACCAAAGTCCCTGTTGGAATTCTCTAACGACTAAGGTATGATGCCCTGTAGCGCCCCGAAGCATTTTCCTCTAATGTGCCATTTCCTTTATTCCTTTTATACATTCTTTGGTACATATATTTTATATGTCAACTCATATTTTTAGGCGTGTTCATAGAACAGTTTTAGATACAGAAGGGCTTTTTTTTGCATATTAACACTTCCGTGTTATTTGTTATGCACCCGTACTATACCTGTATCAACTATAGTTATGGTAATTGTTGTTGGAGCAGTGCTCGAATTTTTATGTTGGTTTGTTAATTGATATTCGAGGAAAAACTACAACGATATGCACAGCCGCCGTTAGAGTACTCTAACAACTAAGCTATGATGCCCTGTAGCGCCACGATGCATTTTCCTCTAATGTGCCAATTGCTTTATACCCTTTATACATTCTTTGGTACATATATTTTATATTCCAATTCAAGGAAAGTGGAATATTTTTAGGCGTGTTCATAGAACAGTTTTAGATACAGAAGGGCTTTTTTTTGCATATTAACACTTCCGTGTTATTTGTTATGCACCCGTACTGTACCTGTATCAATTATAGTTATGGTAATTGTTGTTGGAGCAGTGCTCGAATTTTTATGTTTGTTTGTTAATTGATATTAGAAAAAATTACAACGATATGCCCAGCGATGGTATGGGAGGACATGTTTCGAAGTGCCCAACTTCTCATCAGACCCCTTCTCGGACACTGGGATAAGAACCAAAGTGTCTGCACCAAAGCCGCTGTTAGAGTACTCTAACAACTAAGCTATGATGCCCTGTAGCGTCACGATGCATTTTTCCGCTAATGTGCCATTTGCTTTATTCCTTTTATACATTCTTTGGTACATATATTTTATATGTCAACTCAAGGAAAGTGGAATATTTTTAGGCGTGTTCATAGAACAGTTTCAGATACAGAAGGGATTTTTTTTTGCATATCAACACTTCCGTGTTATTTGTTATGCACCCGTAATGTACCTGTATCAATTATAGTCACGGTAATTGTTGTTGGAGCAGTGCTCGAATTTTTATGTTTGTTTGTTAATTGATATTCGAGGAAAAAATACAACGATATGCACAGCGATCGTATGGGATGACATGTTTCGAAGTGCCCAACTTCTCATCAGACCCCTTCTCGGACACTGGGATAAGAACCCAAGTGTCTGCACCAAAGCCGCTGTTAGAGTACTCTAACAACTAAGCTATGATGCCCTGTAGCGTCACGATGCATTTTTCCGCTAATGTGCCATTTGCTTTATTCCTTTTATACATTCTTTGGTACATATATTTTATATGGCAACTCAAGGAAAGTGGAATATTTTTAGGCGTGTTCATAGAACAGTTTTAGATACAGAAGGGCTTTTTTTTTGCATATCAACACTTCCGTGTTATTTGCTATGCACCCGTACTGTACCTGTATCAATTATAGTCACGGTAATTGTTGTTGGAGCAGTGCTCGAATTTTTATGTTTGTTTGTTAATTGATATTCGAGGAAAAACTACAACGATATGCACAGCGATCGTATGGGATGACATGTTTCCAAGTGCCCAACTTATCATCAGACCCCTTCTCGGGCACTGGGATAACAACCCAAGTGTCTGCAACAAAGCCGCTGTTAGAGTACTCTAACAACTAAGCTATGATGCCCTGTAGCGCTACGATGCATTTTCCTCTAATGTGCCAATTGCTTTATACCCTTTATACATTCTTTGGTACATATATTTTATATGTCAACTCAAGGAAAGTCGAATATTTTTAGGCGTGTTCATAAAACAGTTTTAGATACAGAAGGGCTTTTTTTGCATATCAACACTTCCGTGTTATTTGTTATGCACCCGTACTGTACCTGTATCAATTATAGTTATGGTAATTGTTGTTGGAGCAGTGCTCGAATTTTTATGTTTGTTTGTTAATTGATATTAGAAAAAATTACAACGATATGCCCAGCGATGGTATGGGAGGACATGTTTCGAAGTGCCCAACTTCTCATCAGACCCCTTCTCGGACACTGGGATAAGAACCCAAGTGTCTGCACCAAAGCCGCTGTTAAAATACTCTAAGAACTAAGCTATGATGCCCTGTAGCGCCACGATGCATTTTCCTTTAATGTGCCATTTGCTTTATTCCTTTTATACATTCTTTGGTACATATATTTTATATGTCAACTCATATTTTTAGGCGTGTTCATAGAATAGTTTTTGATACAGAAGGCCCTTTTTTTGCATATCAACACTTCCGTGTTATTTGTAATGCACCCGTACTGTCCCTGTATCAACTATAGTTATGGTAATTGTTGTTGGAGCAGTGCTCGAATTTTTATGTTGGTTTGTTAATTGATATTCGAGGAAAAACTACAACGATATGCACAGCCGCCGTTAGAGTATTCTAACAACTAAGCTATGATGCCCTGTAGCGCCACGATGCATTTGCCTCTAATGTGCCAATTGCTTTATACCCTTTATACATTCTTTGGTACATATAATTAAATTCCAATTCAAGGAAAGTGGAATATTTTTAGGCGTGTTCATAGAACAGTTTTAGATACAGAAGTGCGTTTATTGCATATCAACACTTCCGTGTTATTTGTAATGCACCCGTACTGTCCCTGTATCAATTATAGTAATGGTAATTGTTGTTGGAGCAGTGCTCTAATTTTTATGTTTGTTTGTTAATTGATATTAGAAAAAATTACAACGATATGCCCAGCGATGGTATGGGAGGACATGTTTCCAAGTGCCCAACTTATCATCAGACCCCTTCTCGGACACTGGGATAACAACCCAAGTGTCTGCACCGAAGCCGCTGTTACAATTCTCTAACAACTAAGCTATGATGCCCTGTAGCGCTACGATGCATTTTCCTCTAATGTGCCATTTGCTTTATTCCTTTTATACATTCTTTGGTACATATATTTTATATGTCAACTCAAGGAAAGTGGAATATTTTTAGGCGTGTTCATAAAACAGTTTTAGATACAAAAGGGTTTTTTTTGCATATCAACACTTCCGTGTTATTTGTTATGCACTTGTACTGTACCTGTTTAATATAGTTATGGTAATTGTTGTTGGCGCAATGCTCGAATTTTTATGTTTGTTTGTTGATGGATATTAGAGGAAAAATTGCAACGATATGCACAGCGATCGTATGGGATGACATGTTTCGGAGTGCTCAACTTCTCATCAGACCCCTTCGCGGACACTGGGATAAGAACCAAAGTGTCTGCACCAAAGCCGCTGTTAGAGTACTCTAACAACTTAGCTATGATGCCCTGTGGCGCCACGATGCATTTTCCTCTAATGTGCCTTTTGCTTTATTCCTTTTATACATTCTTTGGTACATATATTTTACATGTCAACTCAAGGAAAGTGGAATATTTTGACCCGTACTGCACCTGTATCAATTATAGTTATGGTAATTTTGGTTGGAGCAGTGCTCTAATTTTTATGTTTGTTTGTTAATTGATATTAGAGGAAAAACTACAATGATATGCACAGCGATGGTATGGGATGACATGTTTCGAAGTGCCCAACTTCTCATCAGACCCCTTCTCGGACACTGGGATAAGAACCAAAGTGTCTGCACCAAAGCCGCTGTTAGAATTCTCTAACAACTAAGCTATGATGCCCTGTAGCGCTACGATGCATTTTCCTCTAATGTGCCATTTGCTTTATTCCTTTTATACATTCTTTGCTACATATATTTTATATTTCAACCCAAGGAAAGTGGAATATTTTTAGGCGTGTTCATAGAAAAGTTTTAGATACAGAAGGCCTGTTTTTTTGCATATCAACACTTCCGTGTTATTTGTTATGCACCCGTACTGTACCTATATCAGTTATAGTTATGGTAATTGTTGTTGGAGCAGTGCTCGAATTTTTATGTTTGTTTGTTAATTGATATTAGAGGAAAAACTACAACGATATGCACAGCGATGGTATGGGATGGCATGTTTCGAAGTGCCCAATTTCTCATCAGACCCCTTCGAGGACACTGTTATAAGAAGCCAAGTGTCTGCACCAAAGCCGCTGTTAGAATTCTCTAACAACTAGGCTATGATGCCCTGTAGCGCTAAGATGCATTTTCCTCTAATGTGCCATTTGCTGTATTCCTTTTATACATTCTTTGGTACATATATTTTATATGTCACCTCAAGGAAAGTGGAATATTTTTAGGCGTGTTCATAGAACAGTTTTAGATACAAAACGGGTTTTTTTGCATATCAACACTTCCGTGTTATTTGTTATGCACCCGTACTGTACTTATATCAATTATAGTTATGGTAATTGTTGTTGGAGCAGTGCCCGAATTTTTATGTTTGTTTGTTAATTGATATTAGAGGAAAAACTGTAACGATATGCACGGCGATGGTATGGGATTACGGGATTACATGTTTCGAAGTGCCCAACTTCTCATCAGACCCCTTCTTGGACACTGGGATAAGAATCCAAGTGTCTGCACCAAAGCCGCTGTTAGAGTACTCTAACAACTAAGCTATGATGCCCTGTAGCGCCACGATGCATTTTCCTCTAATGTGCCATTTTCTTTATTCCTTTTATACATTCTTTGGTACATATATTTTACATGTCAACTCAAGGAAAGTGGAATATTTTTAGGCGTGTTCATAGAACAGTTTTAGATACAGAAGGGATTTTTTTTGCATATCAACACTTCCGTGTTATTTGTTATGCACCCGTACTGTACCTGTATCAATTATAGTTATGGTAATTGTTATTGGAGCAGTGCTCGAATTTTTATGTTTGTTTGTTAATTGATATTAGAAAAAATTACAACGATATGCACAGCGATCGTATGGGATGACATGTTTCGAAGTGCCCAACTTCTCATCAGACCCCTTCTCGGACACTGGGATAAAAATCCAAGTGTCTGCACCACAGTCCCTGTTGGAATTCTCTAACGACTAAGGTATGATGCCCTGTAGCGTCACGATGCATTTTTCCTCTAATGTGCCATTTGCTGTATTCCTTTTATACATTCTTTGGGACATATATTTTATATTTCAACTCAAGGAAAGTGGAATATTTTTAGGCGTGTTCATAGAACAGTTTTAGATACAGAAGGGATTTTTTTTGCATATCAACACTTCCGTGTTATTTGTTATGCACCCGTACTGTACCTGTATCAATTATAGTTATGGTAATTGTTGTTGGAGCAGTGCTCGAATTTTTATGTTTGTTTGTTAATTGATATTAGAGGAAAAACTACAACGATATGCACAGCGGTGACATCTTTCGAATTGCCCAACTTCTCATCAGAACCCTTCTCGGACACTGGGATAAGAACCCAAGTGTCTGCACCAAAGCCGCTGTTAGAATTCTCTAACAAATAAGCTATGATGCCCTGTAGCGTCACGATGCATTTTGCCTGTAATGTGCCATTTGCTTTATTCCTTTTATACATTCTTTGGTACATATATTTTATATGTCAACTCAAGGAAAGTGGAATATTTTTAGGCGTGTTCATAGAACAGTTTTAGATACAGAAGGGCTTTTTTTGCATATCAACACTTCCGTGTTATTTGTTATGCACCCGTACTGTACCTGTATCAATTATAGTTATGGTAATTGTTATTGGAGCAGTGCTCGAATTTTTATGTTTGTTTGTTAATTGATATTCCAGGAAAAACTACAACGATATGCACAGCGATGGTATGGGATGACATGTTTCGAAGTGCCCAAATTCTCATCAGACCCCTTCTCGGACACTGGGATAAGAACCCAAGGGTCTGCCCCAAAGCCGCTGTTAGAGTACTCTAACAACTAAGCTATGATGCCCTGTAGCGCCACGATGCATTTTCCTCTAATGTGCCATTTTCTTTATTCCTTTTATACATTCTTTGGTACATATATTTTACATGTCAACTCAAGGAAAGTGGAATATTTTGGCCCGTACTATACCTGTATCAATTATAGTTATGATAATTTTGGTTGGAGCAGTGCTCTAATTTTTATGTTTGTTTGTTAATTGATATTAGAGGAAAAACTACAATGATATGCACAGCGATGGTATGGGATGGCATGATTCGAAGTGCCCAATTTCTCATCATACCCCTTCGAGGACACTGTTATAAGAAGCCAAGTGTCTGCACCAAAGCCGCTGTTAGAATTCTCTAACAACTAAGCTATGATGCCCTGTAGCGCTACGATGCATTTTCCTCTAATGTGCCATTTGCTTTATTCCTTTTATACATTCTTTGGTACATATATTTTATATGTCAACTCAAGGAAAGTGGAATATTTTTAGGCGTGTTCATAAAACAGTTTTAGATACAAAAGGGTTTTTTTTTGCATATCAACACTTCCGTGTTATTTGTTATGCACTTGTACTGTACCTGTTTAATATAGTTATGGTAATTGTTGTTGGCGCAATGCTCGAATTTTTATGTTTGTTTGTTGATGGATATTAGAGGAAAAATTGCAACGATATGCACAGCGATCGTATGGGATGACATGTTTCGGAGTGCTCAACTTCTCATCAGACCCCTTCGCGGACACTGGGATAAGAACCAAAGTGTCTGCACCAAAGCCGCTGTTAGAATTCTCTAACAAATAAGCTATGATGCCCTGTAGCGCTACGATGCATTTTCCTCTAATGTGCCATTTGCTTTATTCCTTTTATACATTCTTTGGTACATATATTTTATATGTCAACTCAAGGAAAGTGGAATATTTTGGCCCGTACTATACCTGTATCAATTATAGTTATGATAATTTTGGTTGGAGCAGTGCTCTAATTTTTATGTTTGTTTGTTAATTGATATTAGAGGAAAAACTACAATGATATGCACAGCGATGGTATGGGATGGCATGATTCGAAGTGCCCAATTTCTCATCAGACCCCTTCGAGGACACTGTTATAAGAAGCCAAGTGTCTGCACCAAAGCCGCTGTTAGAATTCTCTAACAACTAAGCTATGATGCCCTGTAGCGCTACGATGCATTTTCCTCTAATGTGCCATTTGCTTTATTCCTTTTATACATTCTTTGGTACATATATTTTATATGTCAACTCAAGGAAAGTGGAATATTTTTAGGCGTGTTCATAAAACAGTTTTAGATACAAAAGGGTTTTTTTTGCATATCAACACTTCCGTGTTATTTGTTATGCACTTGTACTGTACCTGTTTAATATAGTTATGGTAATTGTTGTTGGCGCAATGCTCGAATTTTTATGTTTGTTTGTTGATGGATATTAGAGGAAAAATTGCAACGATATGCACAGCGATCGTATGGGATGACATGTTTCGGAGTGCTCAACTTCTCATCAGACCCCTTCGCGGACACTGGGATAAGAACCCAAGTGTCTGCACCAAAGCCGCTGTTAGAATTCTCTAACAAATAAGCTATGATGCCCTGTAGCGTCACGATGCATTTTGCCTGTAATGTGCCATTTGCTTTATTCCTTTTATACATTCTTTGGTACATATATTTTATATGTCAACTCAAGGAAAGTGGAATATTTTTAGGCGTGTTCATAGAACAGTTTTAGATACAGAAGGGCTTTTTTTGCATATCAACACTTCCGTGTTATTTGTTATGCACCCGTACTGTACCTGTATCAATTATAGTTATGGTAATTGTTATTGGAGCAGTGCTCGAATTTTTATGTTTGTTTGTTAATTGATATTCCAGGAAAAACTACAACGATATGCACAGCGATGGTATGGGATGACATGTTTCGAAGTGCCCAAATTCTCATCAGACCCCTTCTCGGACACTGGGATAAGAACCCAAGGGTCTGCCCCAAAGCCGCTGTTAGAGTACTCTAACAACTAAGCTATGATGCCCTGTAGCGCCACGATGCATTTTCCTCTAATGTGCCATTTTCTTTATTCCTTTTATACATTCTTTGGTACATATATTTTACATGTCAACTCAAGGAAAGTGGAATATTTTGGCCCGTACTATACCTGTATCAATTATAGTTATGATAATTTTAGTTGGAGCAGTGCTCTAATTTTTATGTTTGTTTGTTAATTGATATTAGAGGAAAAACTACAATGATATGCACAGCGATGGTATGGGATGGCATGATTCGAAGTGCCCAATTTCTCATCAGACCCCTTCGAGGACACTGTTATAAGAAGCCAAGTGTCTGCACCAAAGCCGCTGTTAGAATTCTCTAACAACTAAGCTATGATGCCCTGTAGCGCTACGATGCATTTTCCTCTAATGTGCCATTTGCTTTATTCCTTTTATACATTCTTTGGTACATATATTTTATATGTCAACTCAAGGAAAGTGGAATATTTTTAGGCGTGTTCATAAAACAGTTTTAGATACAAAAGGGTTTTTTTTGCATATCAACACTTCCGTGTTATTTGTTATGCACTTGTGCTGTACCTGTTTAATATAGTTATGGTAATTGTTGTTGGCGCAATGCTCGAATTTTTATGTTTGTTTGTTGATGGATATTAGAGGAAAAACTGGAACGATATGCACAGAGATGGTATGGGATGACATGTTTCCAAGTGCCCAACTTATCATCAGACCCCTTCTCGGACACTGGGATAACAACCCAAGTGTCTGCACCGAAGCCGCTGTTAGAATTCTCTAACAACTAAGCTATGATGCCCTGTAGCGCTACGATGCATTTTCCTCTAATGTGCCATTTGCTTTATTCCTTTTATACATTCTTTGGTACATATATTTTATATGTCAACTCAAGGAAAGTGGAATATTTTTAGGCGTGTTCATAAAACAGTTTTAGATACAAAAGGGTTTTTTTTGCATATCAACACTTCCGTGTTATTTGTTATGCACTTGTACTGTACCTGTTTAATATAGTTATGGTAATTGTTGTTGGCGCAATGCTCGAATTTTTATGTTTGTTTGTTGATGGATATTAGAGGAAAAATTGCAACGATATGCACAGCGATCGTATGGGATGACATGTTTCGGAGTGCTCAACTTCTCATCAGACCCCTTCGCGGACACTGGGATAAGAACCAAAGTGTCTGCACCAAAGCCGCTGTTAGAGTACTCTAACAACTTAGCTATGATGCCCTGTGGCGCCACGATGCATTTTCCTCTAATGTGCCTTTTGCTTTATTCCTTTTATACATTCTTTGGTACATATATTTTACATGTCAACTCAAGGAAAGTGGAATATTTTGACCCGTACTGCACCTGTATCAATTATAGTTATGGTAATTTTGGTTGGAGCAGTGCTCTAATTTTTATGTTTGTTTGTTAATTGATATTAGAGGAAAAACTACAATGATATGCACAGCGATGGTATGGGATGACATGTTTCGAAGTGCCCAACTTCTCATCAGACCCCTTCTCGGACACTGGGATAAGAACCAAAGTGTCTGCACCAAAGCCGCTGTTAGAATTCTCTAACAACTAAGCTATGATGCCCTGTAGCGCTACGATGCATTTTCCTCTAATGTGCCATTTGCTTTATTCCTTTTATACATTCTTTGCTACATATATTTTATATTTCAACCCAAGGAAAGTGGAATATTTTTAGGCGTGTTCATAAAACAGTTTTAGATACAGAAGGGCTTTTTTTGCATATCAACACTTCCGTGTTATTTGTTATGCACCCGTACTGTACCTGTATCAATTATAGTTATGGTAATTGTTGTTGGAGCAGTGCTCGAATTTTTATGTTTGTTTGTTAATTGATATTAGAAAAAATTACAACGATATGCCCAGCGATGGTATGGGAGGACATGTTTCGAAGTGCCCAACTTCTCATCAGACCCCTTCTCGGACACTGGGATAAGAACCCAAGTGTCTGCACCAAAGCCGCTGTTAAAATACTCTAAGAACTAAGCTATGATGCCCTGTAGCGCCACGATGCATTTTCCTTTAATGTGCCATTTGCTTTATTCCTTTTATACATTCTTTGGCACATATATTTTATATGTCAACTCATATTTTTAGGCGTGTTCATAGAATAGTTTTTGATACAGAAGGCCCTTTTTTTGCATATCAACACTTCCGTGTTATTTGTAATGCACCCGTACTGTCCCTGTATCAACTATAGTTATGGTAATTGTTGTTGGAGCAGTGCTCGAATTTTTATGTTGGTTTGTTAATTGATATTCGAGGAAAAACTACAACGATATGCACAGCCGCCGTTAGAGTACTCTAACAACTAAGCTATGATGCCCTGTAGCGCCACGATGCATTTTCCTCTAATGTGCCAATTGCTTTATACCCTTTATACATTCTTTGGTACATATATTTTATATTCCAATTCAAGGAAAGTGGAATATTTTTAGGCGTGTTCATAGAACAGTTTTAGATACAGAAGTGCGTTTATTGCATATCAACACTTCCGTGTTATTTGTAATGCACCCGTACTGTCCCTGTATCAATTATAGTTATGGTAATTGTTGTTGGAGCAGTGCTCTAATTTTTATGTTTGTTTGTTAATTGATATTAGAAAAAATTACAACGATATGCCCAGCGATGGTATGGGAGGACATGTTTCCAAGTGCCCAACTTATCATCAGACCCCTTCTCGGACACTGGGATAACAACCCAAGTGTCTGCACCGAAGCCGCTGTTAGAATTCTCTAACAACTAAGCTATGATGCCCTGTAGCGCTACGATGCATTTTCCTCTAATGTGCCATTTGCTTTATTCCTTTTATACATTCTTTGGTACATATATTTTATATGTCAACTCAAGGAAAGTCGAATATTTTTAGGCGTGTTCATAAAACAGTTTTAGATACAAAAGGGTTTTTTTTGCATATCAACACTTCCGTGTTATTTGTTATGCACTTGTACTGTACCTGTTTAATATAGTTATGGTAATTGTTGTTGGCGCAATGCTCGAATTTTTATGTTTGTTTGTTGATGGATATTAGAGGAAAAATTGCAACGATATGCACAGCGATCGTATGGGATGACATGTTTCGGAGTGCTCAACTTCTCATCAGACCCCTTCGCGGACACTGGGATAAGAACCAAAGTGTCTGCACCAAAGCCGCTGTTAGAGTACTCTAACAACTTAGCTATGATGCCCTGTGGCGCCACGATGCATTTTCCTCTAATGTGCCTTTTGCTTTATTCCTTTTATACATTCTTTGGTACATATATTTTACATGTCAACTCAAGGAAAGTGGAATATTTTGACCCGTACTGCACCTGTATCAATTATAGTTATGGTAATTTTGGTTGGAGCAGTGCTCTAATTTTTATGTTTGTTTGTTAATTGATATTAGAGGAAAAACTACAATGATATGCACAGCGATGGTATGGGATGACATGTTTCGAAGTGCCCAACTTCTCATCAGACCCCTTCTCGGACACTGGGATAAGAACCAAAGTGTCTGCACCAAAGCCGCTGTTAGAATTCTCTAACAACTAAGCTATGATGCCCTGTAGCGCTACGATGCATTTTCCTCTAATGTGCCATTTGCTTTATTCCTTTTATACATTCTTTGGTACATATATTTTACATGTCAACTCAAGGAAAGTGGAATATTTTGACCCGTACTGTACCTGTATCAATTATAGTTATGGTAATTGTTATTGGAGCAGTGCTCGAATTTTTATGTTTGTTTGTTAATTGATATTAGAAAAAATTACAACGATATGCACAGCGATCGTATGGGATGACATGTTTCGAAGTGCCCAACTTCTCATCAGACCCCTTCTCGGACACTGGGATAAAAATCCAAGTGTCTGCACCACAGTCCCTGTTGGAATTCTCTAACGACTAAGGTATGATGCCCTGTAGCGTCACGATGCATTTTTCCTCTAATGTGCCATTTGCTGTATTCCTTTTATACATTCTTTGGTACATATATTTTATATTTCAACTCAAGGAAAGTGGAATATTTTTAGGCGTGTTCATAGACCAGTTTTAGATACAGAAGGGATTTTTTTTGCATATCAACACTTCCGTGTTATTTGTTATGCACCCGTACTGTACCTGTATCAATTATAGTTATGGTAATTGTTGTTGGAGCAGTGCTCGAATTTTTATGTTTGTTTGTTAATTGATATTAGAGGAAAAACTACAACGATATGCACAGCGGTGACATCTTTCGAATTGCCCAACTTCTCATCAGAACCCTTCTCGGACACTGGGATAAGAACCCAAGTGTCTGCACCAAAGCCGCTGTTAGAATTCTCTAACAAATAAGCTATGATGCCCTGTAGCGTCACGATGCATTTTGCCTGTAATGTGCCATTTGCTTTATTCCTTTTATACATTCTTTGGTACATATATTTTATATGTCAACTCAAGGAAAGTGGAATATTTTTAGGCGTGTTCATAGAACAGTTTTAGATACAGAAGGGCTTTTTTTGCATATCAACACTTCCGTGTTATTTGTTATGCACCCGTACTGTACCTGTATCAATTATAGTTATGGTAATTGTTATTGGAGCAGTGCTCGAATTTTTATGTTTGTTTGATAATTGATATTCCAGGAAAAACTACAACGATATGCACAGCGATGGTATGGGATGACATGTTTCGAAGTGCCCAAATTCTCATCAGACCCCTTCTCGGACACTGGGATAAGAACCTAAGGGTCTGCCCCAAAGCCGCTGTTAGAGTACTCTAACAACTAAGCTATGATGCCCTGTAGCGCCACGATGCATTTTCCTCTAATGTGCCATTTTCTTTATTCCTTTTATACATTCTTTGGTACATATATTTTACATGTCAACTCAAGGAAAGTGGAATATTTTGGCCCGTACTATACCTGTATCAATTATAGTTATGATAATTTTGGTTGGAGCAGTGCTCTAATTTTTATGTTTGTTTGTTAATTGATATTAGAGGAAAAACTACAATGATATGCACAGCGATGGTATGGGATGGCATGTTTCGAAGTGCCCAATTTCTCATCAGACCCCTTCGAGGACACTGTTATAAGAAGCCAAGTGTCTGCACCAAGGCCGCTGTTAGAATTCTCTAACAACTAAGCTATGATGCCCTGTAGCGCTACGATGCATTTTCCTCTAATGTGCCATTTGCTGTATTCCTTTTATACATTCTATGGTACATATATTTTATATTTCAACTCAAGGAAAGTGGAATATTTTGGCCCGTACTGTACCTGTATCAATTATAGTTATGATAATTTTGGTTGGAGCAGTGCTCTAATTTTTATGTTTGTTTGTTAATTGATATTAGAGGAAAAACTACAATGATATGCACAGCGATGGTATGGGATGACATGTTTCGAAGTGCCCAACTTCTCATCAGACCCCTTTTCGGACACTGGGATAAGAACCCAAGTGTCTGCACCAAAGCCGGTGTTAGAGTACTCTAACAACTAAGCTATGACGCCCTGTAGCGCCACGATGCATTTTCCTCTAATGTGCCATTTGCTGTATTCCTTTTATACATTCTATGGTACATATATTTTATATTTCAACTCAAGGAAAGTGGAATATTTTGGCCCGTACTGTACCTGTATCAATTATAGTTATGATAATTTTGGTTGGAGCAGTGCTCTAATTTTTATGTTTGTTTGTTAATTGATATTAGAGGAAAAACTACAATGATATGCACAGCGATGGTATGGGATGACATGTTTCGAAGTGCCCAACTTCTCATCAGACCCCTTTTCGGACACTGGGATAAGAACCCAAGTGTCTGCACCAAAGCCGGTGTTAGAGTACTCTAACAACTAAGCTATGACGCCCTGTAGCGCCACGATGCATTTTCCTCTAATGTGCCATTTGCTGTATTCCTTTTATACATTCTATGGTACATATATTTTATATGTCACCTCAAGGAAAGTGGAATATTTTTAGGCGTGTTCATAGAACAGTTTTAGATACAAAAGGGGTTTTTTTGCATATCAACACTTCCGTGTTATTTGTTATTCACCCGTACTGTACCTATATCAATTATAGTTATGGTAATTGTTGTTGGAACAGTGCTCGAATTTTTATGTTTGTTTGTTAATTGATATTAGAGGAAAAACTGGAACGATATGCACAGAGATGGTATGGGATTACGGGATTACATGTTTCGAAGTGTCCAACTTCTCATCAGACCCCTTCTTGGACACTGGGATAAGAACCCAAGTGTCTGCACCAAAGCCGGTGTTAGAGTACTCTAACAACTAAGCTATGACGCCCTGTAGCGCCACGATGCATTTTCCTCTAATGTGCCATTTGCTGTATTCCTTTTATACATTCTATGGTACATATATTTTATATTTCAACTCAAGGAAAGTGGAATATTTTGGCCCGTACTGTACCTGTATCAATTATAGTTATGATAATTTTGGTTGGAGCAGTGCTCTAATTTTTATGTTTGTTTGTTAATTGATATTAGAGGAAAAACTACAATGATATGCACAGCGATGGTATGGGATGACATGTTTCGAAGTGCCCAACTTCTCATCAGACCCCTTTTCGGACACTGGGATAAGAACCAAAGTGTCTGCACCAAAGCCGCTGTTAGAGTACTCTAACAACTAAGCTATGATGCCCTGTGGCGCCACGATGCATTTTCCTCTAATGTGCCATTTGCTTTATTCCTTTTATACATTCTTTAGTACATATATTTTATATTTCAACTCAAGGAAAGTGGAATATTTTGACCCGTACTGTACCTGTATCAATTATAGTTATGGTAATTTTGGTTGGAGCAGTGCTCTAATTTTTCTGTTTGTTTGTTAATTGATATTAGAGGAAAAACTACAATGATATGCACAGCGATGGTATGGGATGACATGTTTCGAAGTGCCCAACTTCTCATCAGACCCCTTCTCGGACACTGGGATAAGAACCAAAGTGTCTGCACCAAAGCCGCTGTTAGAGTACTCTAACAAGTAAGCTATGATGCCCTGTAGCGCCACGATGCATTTTCTTCTAATGTGCCATTTGCTTTATTCCTTTTATACATACATTCTTTGGTACATATATTTTATATTTCAACTCAAGGAAAGTGGAATATTTTTAGGCGTGTTCATAGAACAGTTTTAGATACAAGAGGCCTTTTTTTTTGCATATCAACACTTCCGTGGTATTTGTTATGCACCCGTACTGTACCTGTATCAATTATAGTTATGGTAATTGTTGTTGGAGCAGTGCTCGAATTTTTATGTTTGTTTGTTAATTGATATTCGAGGAAAAACTGCAACGATATGCACAGCGATCGTATGGGATGACATGTTTCCAAGTGCCCAACTTATCATCAGACCCCTTCTCGGACACTGGGATAACAACCCAAGTGTCTGCACCGAAGCCGCTGTTAGAATTCTCTAACAACTAAGCTATGATGCCCTGTAGCGCTACGATGCATTTTCCTCTAATGTGCCATTTGCTTTATTCCTTTTATACATTCTTTGGTACATATATTTTATATATCAACTCAAGGAAAGTGGAATATTTTTAGGCGTGTTCATAAAACAGTTTTAGATACAAAAGGGTTTTTTTTTGCATATCAACACTTCCGTGTTATTTGTTATGCACTTGTACTGTACCTGTTTAATATAGTTATGGTAATTGTTGTTGGCGCAATGCTCGAATTTTTATGTTTGTTTGTTGATGGATATTAGAGGAAAAATTGCAACGATATGCACAGCGATCGTATGGGATGACATGTTTCGGAGTGCTCAACTTCTCATCAGACCCCTTCGCGGACATTGGGATAAGAACCAAAGTGTCTGCACCAAAGCCGCTGTTAGAGTACTCTAACAACTTAGCTATGATGCCCTGTGGCGCCACGATGCATTTTCCTCTAATGTGCCTTTTGCTTCATTCCTTTTATACATTCTTTGGTACATATATTTTACATGTCAACTCAAGGAAAGTGGAATATTTTGACCCGTACTGCACCTGTATCAATTATAGTTATGGTAATTTTGGTTGGAGCAGTGCTCTAATTTTTATGTTTGTTTGTTAATTGATATTAGAGGAAAAACTACAATGATATGCACAGCGATGGTATGGGATGACATGTTTCGAAGTGCCCAACTTCTCATCAGACCCCTTCTCGGACACTGGGATAAGAACCAAAGTGTCTGCACCAAAGCCGCTGTTAGAATTCTCTAACAACTAAGCTATGATGCCCTGTAGCGCTACGATGCATTTTCCTCTAATGTGCCATTTGCTTTATTCCTTTTATACATTCTTTGCTACATATATTTTATATTTCAACCCAAGGAAAGTGGAATATTTTTAGGCGTGTTCATAGAAAAGTTTTAGATACAGAAGGCCTGTTTTTTTGCATATCAACACTTCCGTGTTATTTGTTATGCACCCGTACTGTACCTATATCAGTTATAGTTATGGTAATTGTTGTTGGAGCAGTGCTCGAATTTTTATGTTTGTTTGTTAATTGATATTCGAGGAAAAACTGCAACGATATGCACAGCGATCGTATGGGATGACATGTTTCCAAGTGCCCAACTTATCATCAGACCCCTTCTCGGACACTGGGATAACAACCCAAGTGTCTGCACCGAAGCCGCTGTTAGAATTCTCTAACAACTAAGCTATGATGCCCTGTAGCGCTACGATGCATTTTCCTCTAATGTGCCATTTGCTTTATTCCTTTTATACATTCTTTGGTACATATATTTTATATGTCAACTCAAGGAAAGTGGAATATTTTTAGGCGTGTTCATAAAACAGTTTTAGATACAAAAGGGTTTTTTTTGCATATCAACACTTCCGTGTTATTTGTTATGCACTTGTACTGTACCTGTTTAATATAGTTATGGTAATTGTTGTTGGCGCAATGCTCGAATTTTTATGTTTGTTTGTTGATGGATATTAGAGGAAAAATTGCAACGATATGCACAGCGATCGTATGGGATGACATGTTTCGGAGTGCTCAACTTCTCATCAGACCCCTTCGCGGACACTGGGATAAGAACCAAAGTGTCTGCACCAAAGCCGCTGTTAGAGTACTCTAACAACTTAGCTATGATGCCCTGTGGCGCCACGATGCATTTTCCTCTAATGTGCCTTTTGCTTCATTCCTTTTATACATTCTTTGGTACATATATTTTACATGTCAACTCAAGGAAAGTGGAATATTTTGACCCGTACTGCACCTGTATCAATTATAGTTATGGTAATTTTGGTTGGAGCAGTGCTCTAATTTTTATGTTTGTTTGTTAATTGATATTAGAGGAAAAACTACAATGATATGCACAGCGATGGTATGGGATGACATGTTTCGAAGTGCCCAACTTCTCATCAGACCCCTTCTCGGACACTGGGATAAGAACCAAAGTGTCTGCACCAAAGCCGCTGTTAGAATTCTCTAACAACTAAGCTATGATGCCCTGTAGCGCTACGATGCATTTTCCTCTAATGTGCCATTTGCTTTATTCCTTTTATACATTCTTTGGTACATATATTTTACATGTCAACTCAAGGAAAGTGGAATATTTTGACCCGTACTGCACCTGTATCAATTATAGTTATGGTAATTTTGGTTGGAGCAGTGCTCTAATTTTTATGTTTGTTTGTTAATTGATATTAGAGGAAAAACTACAACGATATGCACAGCGATGGTATGGGATGGCATGTTTCGAAGTGCCCAATTTCTCATCAGACCCCTTCGAGGACACTGTTATAAGAAGCCAAGTGTCTGCACCAAAGCCGCTGTTAGAGTACTCTAACAACTAAGCTATGATGCCCTGTAGCGCCACGATGCATTTTCCTCTAATGTGCCATTTTCTTTATTCCTTTTATACATTCTTTGGTACATATATTTTACATGTCAACTCAAGGAAAGTGGAATATTTTGACCCGTACTGTACCTGTATCAATTATATATAGTTATGGTAATTGTTATTGGAGCAGTGCTCGAATTTTTATGTTTGTTTGTTAATTGATATTAGAAAAAATTACAACGATATGCACAGCGATCGTATGGGATGGCATGTTTCGAAGTGCCCAATTTCTCATCAGACCCCTTCGAGGACACTGTTATAAGAAGCCAAGTGTCTGCACCAAAGCCGCTGTTAGAATTCTCTAACAACTAAGCTTTGATGCCCTGTAGCGCTACGATGCATTTTCCTCTAATGTGCCATTTGCTGTATTCCTTTTATACATTTTTTGGTACATATATTTTATATGTCACCTCAAGGAAAGTGGAATATTTTTAGGCGTGTTCATAGAACAGTTTTAGATACAAAAGGGGTTTTTTTGCATATCAACACTTCCGTGTTATTTGTTATGCACCCGTACTGTACTTATATCAATTATAGTTATGGTAATTGTTGTTGGAGCAGTGCCCGAATTTTTATGTTTGTTTGTTAATTGATATTAGAGGAAAAACTGTAACGATATGCACAGCGATGGTATGGGATTACGGGATTACATGTTTCGAAGTGCCCAACTTCTCATCAGACCCCTTCTTGGACACTGGGATAAGAACCCAAGTGTCTGCACCAAAGCCGCTGTTAGAGTACTCTAACAACTAAGCTATGATGCCCTGTAGCGCCACGATGCATTTTCCTCTAATGTGCCATTTTCTTTATTCCTTTTATACATTCTTTGGTACATATATTTTACATGTCAACTCAAGGAAAGTGGAATATTTTGACCCGTACTGTACCTGTATCAATTATATATAGTTAAGGTAATTGTTATTGGAGCAGTGCTCGAATTTTTATGTTTGTTTGTTAATTGATATTAGAAAAAATTACAACGATATGCACAGCGATCGTATGGGATGACATGTTTCGAAGTGCCCAACTTCTCATCAGACCCCTTCTCGGACACTGGGATAAAAATCCAAGTGTCTGCACCACAGTCCCTGTTGGAATTCTCTAACGACTAAGGTATGATGCCCTGTAGCGTCACGATGCATTTTTCCTCTAATGTGCCATTTGCTGTATTCCTTTTATACATTCTTTGGTACATATATTTTATATTTCAACTCAAGGAAAGTGGAATGTTTTTAGGCGTGTTCATAGAACAGTTTTAGATACAGAAGGGCTTTTTTTGCATATCAACACTTCCGTGTTATTTGTTATGCACCCGTACTGTACATGTATCAATTATAGTTATGGTAATTGTTATTGGAGCAGTGCTCGAATTTTTATGTTTGTTTGTTAATTGATATTCCAGGAAAAACTACAACGATATGCACAGCGATGGTATGGGATGACATGTTTCGAAGTGCCCAAATTCTCATCAGACCCCTTCTCGGACACTGGGATAAGAACCCAAGGGTCTGCCCCAAAGCCGCTGTTAGAGTACTCTAACAACTAAGCTATGATGCCCTGTAGCGCCACGATGCATTTTCCTCTAATGTGCCATTTTCTTTATTCCTTTTATACATTCTTTGGTACATATATTTTACATGTCAACTCAAGGAAAGTGGAATATTTTGACCCGTACTGTACCTGTATCAATTATAGTTATGGTAATTGTTATTGGAGCAGTGCTCGAATTTTTATGTTTGTTTGTTAATTGATATTAGAAAAAATTACAACGTTATGCACAGCGATCGTATGGGATGACATGTTTCGAAGTGCCCAACTTCTCATCAGACCCCTTCTCGGACACTGGGATAAAAATCCAAGTGTCTGCACCACAGTCCCTGTTGGAATTCTCTAACGACTAAGGTATGATGCCCTGTAGCGCCACGATGCATTTTCCTCTAATGTGCCATTTGCTTTATTCCTTTTATACATTCTTTGGTACATATATTTTATATTTCAACTCAAGGAAAGTGGAATATTTTTAGGCGTGTTCATAGAACAGTTTTAGATACAGAAGGGCTTTTTTTGCATATCAACACTTCCGTGTTATTTGTTATGCACCCGTACTGTACCTATATCAAATATAGTTATGGTAATTGTTGTTGGAGCAGTGCTCGAATTTGAATGTTTGTTTGTTAATTGATATTAGAGGAAAAACTACAACGATATGCACAGCGGTGACATCTTTCGAATTGCCCAACTTCTCATCAGAACCCTTCTCGGACACTGGGATAAGAACCCAAGTGTCTGCACCAAAGCCGCTGTTAGAATTCTCTAACAAATAAGCTATGATGCCCTGTAGCGTCACGATGCATTTTGCCTGTAATGTGCCATTTGCTTTATTCCTTTTATACATTCTTTGGTACATATATTTTATATGTCAACTCAAGGAAAGTGGAATATTTTTAGGCGTGTTCATAGAACAGTTTTAGATACAGAAGGGCTTTTTTTGCATATCAACACTTCCGTGTTATTTGTTATTCACCCGTACTGTACCTGTATCAATTATAGTTATGGTAATTGTTATTGGAGCAGTGCTCGAATTTTTATGTTTGTTTGTTAATTGATATTCCAGGAAAAACTACAACGATATGCACAGCGATGGTATGGGATGACATGTTTCGAAGTGCCCAAATTCTCGTCAGACCCCTTCTCGGACACTGGGATAAGAACCCAAGGGTCTGCCCCAAAGCCGCTGTTAGAGTGCTCTAGCAACTAAGCTATGATGCCCTGTAGCGCCACGATGCATTTTCCTCTAATGTGCCTTTTGCTTTATTCCTTTAATACATTCTTTGCTACATATATTTTATATGTCAACTCAAGGAAAGTGGAATATTTTTAGGCGTGTTCATAGAACAGTTTTAGATACAGAAGGGCTTTTTTTGCATATCAACACTTCCGTGTTATTTGTTATGCACCCGTACTGTACCTGTATCAATTATAGTTATGGTACGGGTGCGATGGTATGGGATGACATGTTTCGAAGTGCCCAAATTCTCGTCAGACCCCTTCTCGGACACTGGGATAAAAACCCAAGTGTCTGCACCAAAGTCCCTGTTGGAATTCTCTAACGACTAAGGTATGATGCCCTGTAGCGCCCCAAAGCATTTTCCTCTAATGTGCCATTTGCTTTATTCCTTTTATACATTCTTTGGTACATATATTTTATATGTCAACTCAAGGAAAGTGGAATATTTTTAGGCGTGTTCATAGAACAGTTTTAGATACAGAAGGGCTTTTTTTGCATATCAACACTTCCGTGTTATTTGTTATGCACCCGTACTGTACCTGTATCAATTATAGTTATGGTAATTGTTATTGGAGCAGTGCTCGAATTTTTATGTTTGTTTGTTAATTGATATTCGAGGAAAAACTACAACGATATGCACAGCGATGATATGGGATGACATGTTTCGAAGTGCCCAACTTCTCATCAGACCCCTTCTCGGACACTGGGATAAGGACCCAAGTGTCTGCCCCAAAGCCGCTGTTAGAGTACTCTAGCAACTAAGCTATGATGCCCTGTAGCGCCACGATGCATTTTCCTCTAATGTGCCTTTTGCTTTATTCCTTTAATACATTCTTTGCTACATATATTTTATATGTCAACTCAAGGAAAGTGGAATATTTTTAGTCGTGTTCATAGAACAGTTTTAGATACAGAAGGGCTTTTTTTGCATATCAACACTTCCGTCTTATTTGTTATGCACCCGTACTGTACCTACATATATAAATTATAGTTATGGCAATTGTTGTTGGAGGGCGGCCGCCGTGGTGTGAAGGTAGTGTTGCCGGCCTACCACACCGAAGGTCCATGGTTCGAGCCCTGGTACAGGTAACATCAAAAGTGATTTGAAAAAAATTTTCAAAACGGGGTCGCCCCTCGGCAGTGGTTTGGCAAACTCTCCGAGTGTATTTCTGCCATGACAGGCTTCTCAGCAAAAATTCGTCTCCTTTGTAGATGCCGTTCGGAGTCGGCAAAAAACTGTAGGTCCCACCAATTTGTAGGGAAAATTCAAATCGGCACACCACAAATTGGAAGAGAAGCTTGGCGCAAAAATCTCTTAGGAGGTTTATGATGATATACCTGTTTAATACCGCGCCATAGAGAGAGAGAATTGTTGTTGGAGCAGTGCTCGAATTTGAATGTTTGTTTGTTAATTAATATTAGAGGAAAAACTACAACGATATGCACAGCGGTGACATCTTTCGAATTGCCCAACTTCTCATCAGAACCCTTCTCGGACACTTGGATAAGAACCCAAGTGTCTGCACCAAAGCCGCTGTTAGAATTCTCTAACAAATAAGCTATGATGCCCTGTAGCGGCACGGTGCATTTTTCCTCTAATGTGCCATTTGCTTTATTCCTTTTATACATTCTTTGGTACATATATTTTATATGTCAACTCAAGGAAAGTGGAGTATTTTTAGGCGTGTTCATAGAACAGTTTTAGATACAGAAGGGATTTTTTTGCATATCAACACTTCCGTGTTATTTGTTATGCACCCGTACTGTACCTGTATCAATTATAGTTATGGTAATTGTTGTTGGAGCAGTGCTCGAATTTGAATGTTTGTTTGTTAATTGATATTAGAGGAAAAACCACAACGATATGCACAGCGGTGACATCTTTCGAATTGCCCAACTTCTCATCAGAACCCTTCTCGGACACTGGGATAAGAACCCAATGGTCTGCACCAAAGCCGCTGTTAGAATTCTCTAACAAATAAGCTATGATGCCCTGTAGCGTCACGATGCATTTTTCCTCTAATGTGCCATTTGCTTTATTCCTTTTATACATTCTTTGGTACATATGTTTTATATGTCAACTCAAGGAAAGTGGAATATTTTTAGGCGTGTTCATAGAACAGTTTTAGATACAGAAGGGCTTTTTTTGCATATCAACGCTTCCGTGTTATTTGTTATGCACTCGTGTTGTACCTGTATCAATTATAGTTATGGTAATTGTTGTTGGAGCGGTGCTCGAATTTTTATGTTTGTTTGTTAATTGATATTAGAAAAAATTACAACGATATGCCCAGCGATGGTATGGGAGGACATGTTTCGAAGTGCCCAACTTCTCATCAGACCACTTCTCGGACACTGGGATAAAAACCCAAGTGTCTGCACCAAAGTCCCTGTTGGAATTCTCTAACGACTAAGGTATGATGCCCTGTAGCGCCCCGAAGCATTTTCCTCTAATGTGCCATTTCCTTTATTCCTTTTATACATTCTTTGGTACATATATTTTATATGTCAACTCATATTTTTAGGCGTGTTAATAGAACAGTTTATATACAGAAGGGCTTTTTTTTGCATATTAACACTTCCGTGTTATTTGTTATGCACCCGTACTATACCTGTATCAACTATAGTTATGGTAATTGTTGTTGGAGCAGTGCTCGAATTTTTATGTTGGTTTGTTAATTGATATTAGAGGAAAAACTACAACGATATGCACAGCGATTGTATGGGATGACATGTTTCGAAGTGCCCAACTTCTCATCAGACCCCTTCTCGGACACTGGGATAAGAACCAAAGTGTCTGCACCAAAGCCGCTGTTAGAGTACTCTAACAACTAAGCTATGATGCCCTGTAGCGCCACGATGCATTTTCCTCTAATGTGCCAATTGCTTTATACCTTTTATACATTCTTTGGTACATATTTTTTATATTTCAATTCAAGGAAAGTGGAATATTTTTAGGCGTGTTCATAGAACAGTTTTAGATACAGAAGGGCTTTTTTTTGCATATTAACACTTCCGTGTTATTTGTTATGCACCCGTACTGTACCTGTATCAATTATAGTTATGGTAATTGTTATTGGAGCAGTGCTCGAATTTTTATGTTTGTTTGTTAATTGATATTAGAAAAAATTACAACGATATGCCCAGCGATGGTATGGGAGGACATGTTTCGAAGTGCCCAACTTCTCATCAGACCCCTTCTCGGACACTGGGATAAGAACCAAAGTGTCTGCACCAAAGCCGCTGTTAGAGTACTCTAACAACTAAGCTATGATGCCCTGTAGCGTCACGATGCATTTTTCCGCTAATGTGCCATTTGCTTTATTCCTTTTATACATTCTTTGGTACATATATTTTATATGTCAACTCAAGGAAAGTGGAATATTTTTAGGCGTGTTCATAGAACAGTTTTAGATACAGAAGGGCTTTTTTTTTGCATATCAACACTTCCGTGTTATTTGTTATGCACCCGTACTGTACCTGTATCAATTATAGTCACGGTAATTGTTGTTGGAGCAGTGCTCGAATTTTTATGTTTGTTTGTTAATTGATATTCGAGGAAAAAATACAACGATATGCACAGCGATCGTATGGGATGACATGTTTCGAAGTGCCCAACTTCTCATCAGGCCCCTTCTCGGACACTGGGATAAGAACCCAAGTGTCTGCACCAAAGCCGCTGTTAGAGTACTCTAACAACAAAGCTATGATGCCCTGTAGCGTCACTATGCATTTTTCCGCTAATATGCCATTTGCTTTATTCCTTTTATACATTCTTTGGTACATATATTTTATATGTCAACTCAAGGAAAGTGGAATATTTTTAGGCGTGTTCATAGAACAGTTTTAGATACAGAAGGGCTTTTTTTTTGCATATCAACACTTCCGTGATATTTGTTATGCACCCGTACTGTACCTGTATCAATTATAGTCACGGTAATTGTTGTTGGAGCAGTGCTCGAATTTTTATGTTTGTTTGTTAATTGATATTCGAGGAAAAACTACAACGATATGCACAGCGATCGTATGGGATGACATGTTTCCAAGTGCCCAACTTATCATCAGACCCCTTCTCGGGCACTGGGATAACAACCCAAGTGTCTGCCCCAAAGCCGCTGTTAGAGTACTCTAGCAACTAAGCTATGATGCCCTGTAGCGCCACGATGCATTTTCCTCTTATGTGCCTTTTGCTTTATTCCTTTTATACATTCTTTGGTACATATATTTTATATGTCAACTCAAGGAAACTGGAGTATTTTTAGGCGTGTTCATAGAACAGTTTTAGATACAGAAGGGATTTTTTTGCATATCAACACTTCCGTGTTATTTGTTATGCACCCGTACTGTACCTGTATCAATTATAGTTATGGTAATTGTTGTTGGAGCAGTGCTCGAATTTGAATCTTTGTTTGTTAATTGATATTAGAAAAAATTACAACGATATGCCCAGCGATGGTATGGGAGGACATGTTTCGAAGTGCCCAACTTCTCATCAGAACCCTTCTCGGACACTGGGATAAGAACCCAATGGTCTGCACCAAAGCCGCTGTTAGAATTCTCTAACAAATAAGCTATGATGCCCTGTAGCGTCACGATGCATTTTTCCTCTAATGTGCCATTTGCTTTATTCCTTTTATACATTCTTTGGTACATATATTTTATATGTCAACTCAAGGAAAGTGGAATATTTTTAGGCGTGTTCATAGAACAGTTTTAGATACAGAAGGGCTTTTTTTGCATATCAACGCTTCCGTGTTATTTGTTATGCACCCGTACTGTACCTTTATCAATTATAGTTATGGTAATTTTGGCTGGAGCAGTGCTCTAATTTTTATGTTTGTTTGTTAATTGATATTAGAGGAAAAACTACAATGATATGCACAGCGATGGTATGGGATGACATGTTTCGAAGTGAACAACTTCTCATCAGACCCCTTCTCGGACACTGGGATAAGAACCAAAGTGTCTGCACCAAAGCCGCTGTTAGAATTCTCTAACAAATAAGCTATGATGCCCTGTAGCGTCACGATGCATTTTTCCTCTAATGTGCCATTTGCTTTATTCCTTTTATACATTCTTTGGTACATATATTTTATATGTCAACTCAAGGAAAGTGGAATATTTTTAGGCGTGTTCATAGAACAGTTTTAGATACAGAAGGGCTTTTTTTGCATATCAACACTTCCGTGTTATTTGTTATGCACCCGTACTGTACCTATATCAAATATAGTTATGGTAATTGTTGTTGGAGCAGTGCTCGAATTTGAATGTTTGTTTGTTAATTGATATTAGAGGAAAAACTACAACGATATGCACAGCGGTGACATCTTTCGAATTGCCCAACTTCTCATCAGAACCCTTCTCGGACACTGGGATAAGAACCCAAGTGTCTGCACCAAAGCCGCTGTTAGAATTCTCTAACAAATAAGCTATGATGCCCTGTAGCGTCACGATGCATTTTGCCTGTAATGTGCCATTTGCTTTATTCCTTTTATACATTCTTTGGTACATATATTTTATATGTCAACTCAAGGAAAGTGGAATATTTTTAGGCGTGTTCATAGAACAGTTTTAGATACAGAAGGGCTTTTTTTGCATATCAACACTTCCGTGTTATTTGTTATTCACCCGTACTGTACCTGTATCAATTATAGTTATGGTAATTGTTATTGGAGCAGTGCTCGAATTTTTATGTTTGTTTGTTAATTGATATTCCAGGAAAAACTACAACGATATGCACAGCGATGGTATGGGATGACATGTTTCGAAGTGCCCAAATTCTCGTCAGACCCCTTCTCGGACACTGGGATAAGAACCCAAGGGTCTGCCCCAAAGCCGCTGTTAGAGTGCTCTAGCAACTAAGCTATGATGCCCTGTAGCGCCACGATGCATTTTCCTCTAATGTGCCTTTTGCTTTATTCCTTTAATACATTCTTTGCTACATATATTTTATATGTCAACTCAAGGAAAGTGGAATATTTTTAGGCGTGTTCATAGAACAGTTTTAGATACAGAAGGGCTTTTTTTGCATATCAACACTTCCGTGTTATTTGTTATGCACCCGTACTGTACCTGTATCAATTATAGTTATGGTACGGGTGCGATGGTATGGGATGACATGTTTCGAAGTGCCCAAATTCTCGTCAGACCCCTTCTCGGACACTGGGATAAAAACCCAAGTGTCTGCACCAAAGTCCCTGTTGGAATTCTCTAACGACTAAGGTATGATGCCCTGTAGCGCCCCAAAGCATTTTCCTCTAATGTGCCATTTCCTTTATTCCTTTTATACATTCTTTGGTACATATATTTTATATGTCAACTCAAGGAAAGTGGAATATTTTTAGGCGTGTTCATAGAACAGTTTTAGATACAGAAGGGCTTTTTTTGCATATCAACACTTCCGTGTTATTTGTTATGCACCCGTACTGTACCTGTATCAATTATAGTTATGGTAATTGTTATTGGAGCAGTGCTCGAATTTTTATGTTTGTTTGTTAATTGATATTCGAGGAAAAACTACAACGATATGCACAGCGATGATATGGGATGACATGTTTCGAAGTGCCCAACTTCTCATCAGACCCCTTCTCGGACACTGGGATAAGGACCCAAGTGTCTGCCCCAAAGCCGCTGTTAGAGTACTCTAGCAACTAAGCTATGATGCCCTGTAGCGCCACGATGCATTTTCCTCTAATGTGCCTTTTGCTTTATTCCTTTAATACATTCTTTGCTACATATATTTTATATGTCAACTCAAGGAAAGTGGAATATTTTTAGTCGTGTTCATAGAACAGTTTTAGATACAGAAGGGCTTTTTTTGCATATCAACACTTCCGTCTTATTTGTTATGCACCCGTACTGTACCTACATATATAAATTATAGTTATGGCAATTGTTGTTGGAGGGCGGCCGCCGTGGTGTGAAGGTAGTGTTGCCGGCCTACCACACCGAAGGTCCATGGTTCGAGCCCTGGTACAGGTAACATCAAAAGTGATTTGAAAAAAATTTTCAAAACGGGGTCGCCCCTCGGCAGTGGTTTGGCAAACTCTCCGAGTGTATTTCTGCCATGACAGGCTTCTCAGCAAAAATTCGTCTCCTTTGTAGATGCCGTTCGGAGTCGGCAAAAAACTGTAGGTCCCACCAATTTGTAGGGAAAATTCAAATCGGCACACCACAAATTGGAAGAGAAGCTTGGCGCAAAAATCTCTTAGGAGGTTTATGATGATATACCTGTTTAATACCGCGCCATAGAGAGAGAGAATTGTTGTTGGAGCAGTGCTCGAATTTGAATGTTTGTTTGTTAATTAATATTAGAGGAAAAACTACAACGATATGCACAGCGGTGACATCTTTCGAATTGCCCAACTTCTCATCAGAACCCTTCTCGGACACTTGGATAAGAACCCAAGTGTCTGCACCAAAGCCGCTGTTAGAATTCTCTAACAAATAAGCTATGATGCCCTGTAGCGGCACGGTGCATTTTTCCTCTAATGTGCCATTTGCTTTATTCCTTTTATACATTCTTTGGTACATATATTTTATATGTCAACTCAAGGAAAGTGGAGTATTTTTAGGCGTGTTCATAGAACAGTTTTAGATACAGAAGGGATTTTTTTGCATATCAACACTTCCGTGTTATTTGTTATGCACCCGTACTGTACCTGTATCAATTATAGTTATGGTAATTGTTGTTGGAGCAGTGCTCGAATTTGAATGTTTGTTTGTTAATTGATATTAGAGGAAAAACCACAACGATATGCACAGCGGTGACATCTTTCGAATTGCCCAACTTCTCATCAGAACCCTTCTCGGACACTGGGATAAGAACCCAATGGTCTGCACCAAAGCCGCTGTTAGAATTCTCTAACAAATAAGCTATGATGCCCTGTAGCGTCACGATGCATTTTTCCTCTAATGTGCCATTTGCTTTATTCCTTTTATACATTCTTTGGTACATATATTTTATATGTCAACTCAAGGAAAGTGGAATATTTTTAGGCGTGTTCATAGAACAGTTTTAGATACAGAAGGGCTTTTTTGCATATCAACGCTTCCGTGTTATTTGTTATGCACTCGTGTTGTACCTGTATCAATTATAGTTATGGTAATTGTTGTTGGAGCGGTGCTCGAATTTTTATGTTTGTTTGTTAATTGATATTAGAAAAAATTACAACGATATGCCCAGCGATGGTATGGGAGGACATGTTTCGAAGTGCCCAACTTCTCATCAGACCACTTCTCGGACACTGGGATAAAAACCCAAGTGTCTGCACCAAAGTCCCTGTTGGAATTCTCTAACGACTAAGGTATGATGCCCTGTAGCGCCCCGAAGCATTTTCCTCTAATGTGCCATTTCCTTTATTCCTTTTATACATTCTTTGGTACATATATTTTATATGTCAACTCATATTTTTAGGCGTGTTAATAGAACAGTTTATATACAGAAGGGCTTTTTTTTGCATATTAACACTTCCGTGTTATTTGTTATGCACCCGTACTATACCTGTATCAACTATAGTTATGGTAATTGTTGTTGGAGCAGTGCTATGTTGGTTTGTTAATTGATATTAGAGGAAAAACTACAACGATATGCACAGCGATTGTATGGGATGACATGTTTCGAAGTGCCCAACTTCTCATCAGACCCCTTCTCGGACACTGGGATAAGAACCAAAGTGTCTGCACCAAAGCCGCTGTTAGAGTACTCTAACAACTAAGCTATGATACCCTGTAGCGCCACGATGCAATTTCCTCTAATATGCCATTTGCTTTATTCCTTTTATACATTCTTTGGTACATATATTTTATATGTCAACTCAAGGAAAGTGGAATATTTTTAGGCGTGTTCATAGAACAGTTTTAGATACAGAAGGGCTTTTTTTTTTGCATATCAACACTTCCGTGTTATTTGTTATGCACCCGTACTGTACCTTTATCAATTATAGTTATGGTAATTTTGCTGGAGCAGTGCTCGAATTTTTATGTTTGTTTGTTAATTGATATTAGAAAAAATTACAACGATATGCCCAGCGATGGTATGGGAGGACATGTTTCGAAGTGCCCAACTTCTCATCAGACCACTTCTCGGACACTGGGATAAAAACCCAAGTGTCTGCACCAAAGTCCCTGTTGGAATTCTCTAACGACTAAGGTATGATGCCCTGTAGCGCCCCGAAGCATTTTCCTCTAATGTGCCATTTCCTTTATTCCTTTTATACATTCTTTGGTACATATATTTTATATGTCAACTCATATTTTTAGGCGTGTTAATAGAACAGTTTATATACAGAAGGGCTTTTTTTTGCATATTAACACTTCCGTGTTATTTGTTATGCACCCGTACTGTACCTGTATCAATTATAGTTATGGTAATTGTTGTTGGAGCAGTGCTCGAATTTGAATGTTTGTTTGTTAATTGATATTAGAGGAAAAACCACAACGATATGCACAGCGGTGACATCTTTCGAATTGCCCAACTTCTCATCAGAACCCTTCTCGGACACTGGGATAAGAACCCAATGGTCTGCACCAAAGCCGCTGTTAGAATTCTCTAACAAATAAGCTATGATGCCCTGTAGCGTCACGATGCATTTTTCCTCTAATGTGCCATTTGCTTTATTCCTTTTATACATTCTTTGGTACATATATTTTATATGTCAACTCAAGGAAAGTGGAATATTTTTAGGCGTGTTCATAGAACAGTTTTAGATACAGAAGGGCTTTTTTTGCATATCAACGCTTCCGTGTTATTTGTTATGCACTCGTGTTGTACCTGTATCAATTATAGTTATGGTAATTGTTGTTGGAGCGGTGCTCGAATTTTTATGTTTGTTTGTTAATTGATATTAGAAAAAATTACAACGATATGCCCAGCGATGGTATGGGAGGACATGTTTCGAAGTGCCCAACTTCTCATCAGACCACTTCTCGGACACTGGGATAAAAACCCAAGTGTCTGCACCAAAGTCCCTGTTGGAATTCTCTAACGACTAAGGTATGATGCCCTGTAGCGCCCCGAAGCATTTTCCTCTAATGTGCCATTTCCTTTATTCCTTTTATACATTCTTTGGTACATATATTTTATATGTCAACTCATATTTTTAGGCGTGTTAATAGAACAGTTTATATACAGAAGGGCTTTTTTTTGCATATTAACACTTCCGTGTTATTTGTTATGCACCCGTACTATACCTGTATCAACTATAGTTATGGTAATTGTTGTTGGAGCAGTGCTCGAATTTTTATGTTGGTTTGTTAATTGATATTAGAGGAAAAACTACAACGATATGCACAGCGATTGTATGGGATGACATGTTTCGAAGTGCCCAACTTCTCATCAGACCCCTTCTCGGACACTGGGATAAGAACCAAAGTGTCTGCACCAAAGCCGCTGTTAGAGTACTCTAACAACTAAGCTATGATGCCCTGTAGCGCCACGATGCATTTTCCTCTAATGTGCCAATTGCTTTATACCTTTTATACATTCTTTGGTACATATTTTTTATATTTCAATTCAAGGAAAGTGGAATATTTTTAGGCGTGTTCATAGAACAGTTTTAGATACAGAAGGGCTTTTTTTTGCATATTAACACTTCCGTGTTATTTGTTATGCACCCGTACTGTACCTGTATCAATTATAGTTATGGTAATTGTTATTGGAGCAGTGCTCGAATTTTTATGTTTGTTTGTTAATTGATATTAGAAAAAATTACAACGATATGCCCAGCGATGGTATGGGAGGACATGTTTCGAAGTGCCCAACTTCTCATCAGACCCCTTCTCGGACACTGGGATAAGAACCAAAGTGTCTGCACCAAAGCCGCTGTTAGAGTACTCTAACAACTAAGCTATGATGCCCTGTAGCGTCACGATGCATTTTTCCGCTAATGTGCCATTTGCTTTATTCCTTTTATACATTCTTTGGTACATATATTTTATATGTCAACTCAAGGAAAGTGGAATATTTTTAGGCGTGTTCATAGAACAGTTTTAGATACAGAAGGGCTTTTTTTTTGCATATCAACACTTCCGTGTTATTTGTTATGCACCCGTACTGTACCTGTATCAATTATAGTCACGGTAATTGTTGTTGGAGCAGTGCTCGAATTTTTATGTTTGTTTGTTAATTGATATTCGAGGAAAAAATACAACGATATGCACAGCGATCGTATGGGATGACATGTTTCGAAGTGCCCAACTTCTCATCAGACCCCTTCTCGGACACTGGGATAAGAACCCAAGTGTCTGCACCAAAGCCGCTGTTAGAGTACTCTAACAACAAAGCTATGATGCCCTGTAGCGTCACTATGCATTTTTCCGCTAATATGCCATTTGCTTTATTCCTTTTATACATTCTTTGGTACATATATTTTATATGTCAACTCAAGGAAAGTGGAATATTTTTAGGCGTGTTCATAGAACAGTTTTAGATACAGAAGGGCTTTTTTTTTGCATATCAACACTTCCGTGTTATTTGTTATGCACCCGTACTGTACCTGTATCAATTATAGTCACGGTAATTGTTGTTGGAGCAGTGCTCGAATTTTTATGTTTGTTTGTTAATTGATATTCGAGGAAAAACTACAACGATATGCACAGCGATCGTATGGGATGACATGTTTCCAAGTGCCCAACTTATCATCAGACCCCTTCTCGGGCACTGGGATAACAACCCAAGTGTCTGCAACAAAGCCGCTGTTAGAGTACTCTAACAACTAAGCTATGATGCCCTGTAGCGCCACGATGCATTTTCCTCTAATGTGCCATTTGCTTTATTCCTTTTATACATTCTTTGGTACATATATTTTATATGTCAACTCAAGGAAAGTGGAATATTTTTAGGCGTGTTCATAGAACAGTTTTAGATACAGAAGGGTTTTTTTTGCATATCAACACTTCCGTGTTATTTGTTATGCACCCGTAATGTACCTGTATCAATTATAGTTATGGTAATTGTTGTTGGAGCAGTGCTCGAATTTTTATGTTTGTTTGTTAATTGATATTCGAGGAAAAACTACAACGATATGCACAGCGATGGTATGGGATGACATGTTTCGAAGTGCCCAACTTCTCATCAGACCCCTTCTCGGACACTGGGATAAGAACCCTAGTGTCTGCCCCAAAGCCGCTGTTAGAGTACTCTAGCAACTAAGCTATGATGCCCTGTAGCGCCACGATGCATTTTCCTCTTATGTGCCTTTTGCTTTATTCCTTTTATACATTCTTTGGTACATACAGGGTGGCTGATGAAAGCCGCTACCAAAAAAAAATTAAATAACTTTTTTTCTATTTAATGAATCTGGTTAATTTTTTTTTTATTTTGCAGACTGACTTTTACGTTAAACAAAAATGGATAACTGGGACACTGAAACAAGAATTTGGATTGTCCGCCGCTATCACGCACTGGAGTCCGTAGTTTCGGTTTAAAGAGAGTATAGGCGCACGTTTGGCGGCAATCCTCCGAGCAGATGGACCATAATAAGACTTGTAAACAATTTTGCCGAGCATGGGACAGTCAACAGAAGACCTTACCATCGAAACCCTTCAGTTCGAATGGAGGAAACAATCGCTGCTGTAGCTGCTGCCATACAAAACAATCCACGTGTTTCGACAAGAAGCTTATCTGCTCAAATGGGTGTAAGCAGACAGTCATTACAGTCAATTATGCACAAAGATTTGGACTTATTCCCATATAAAATTCAAATGGCCAACAAACTGAACGCTGCAGACTTGCCGATTCGCTTGGAATTTTGCCAGAAGATGCTTCAAATGGTGGAAGAGGATGGAAACATGTTGAACTGTCTTTTCATGTCTGACGAGGCCCATTTCGATTTAAACGGCAACATAAACAAACAAAATTGTCGAATATGGAGTGCTTCCAACCCACACATACTCCATGAGACGGAATTGCATCCACTTCGTGTCACAGTGTGGTGTGCAGTTTCATCACGCTGCATTGTCGGGCCCTACTTCTTCGAAGAAAACGGTCACACCGTTACGGTTACTGGAGACCGTTACTTGAGCATGTTTAGAGAGTTTTTCTATCCAGAATTACGCCGAATGAGAATTTCTTTCAACTCTGTGTGGTTTCAGCAAGATGGTGCAGCTCCTCATATAGCCCAACCTGTTATGACAGAATTGCGACGAAAATTTCCCAATAAGCTGATATCCAGAAACTCCACATTCCGTTGGCCACCCAGGTCGCCTGACCTTACTGCACCTGACTTTTTCTTGTGGGGTTATTGCAAACAGGAAGTCTTCAAAGCAAAACCAACAAATTTGAATGAACTAAGGCAATACATTCGAGAAACAATTGCGGCTATTCCTGTCTCAACTCTCCAAGCAGTAACGAACAACTTTTTGGTAAGATGCCGCACATGCATCGACGAGCAGGGGGGGCATTTAAATTCCATTATTTTTAAAACTAATTAAGCTATATTTAATAAAATTTAATGAGCTTTAACATGAATAAAAGAAAAATGAATTCCATACACTGAAAAAAAAATTATTTGAGTTTCTTAATGTAGCAAAATTCATCAGCCACCCTGTATATTTTATATGTCAACTCAAGGAAAGTGGAGTATTTTTAGGCGTGTTCATAGAACAGTTTTAGATACAGAAGGGATTTTTTTGCATATCAACACTTCCGTGTTATTTGTTATGCACCCGTACTGTACCTGTATCAATTATAGTTATGGTAATTGTTGTTGGAGCAGTGCTCGAATTTGAATCTTTGTTTGTTAATTGATATTAGAAAAAATTACAACGATATGCCCAGCGATGGTATGGGAGGACATGTTTCGAAGTGCCCAACTTCTCATCAGAACCCTTCTCGGACACTGGGATAAGAACCCAATGGTCTGCACCAAAGCCGCTGTTAGAATTCTCTAACAAATAAGCTATGATGCCCTGTAGCGTCACGATGCATTTTTCCTCTAATGTGCCATTTGCTTTATTCCTTTTATACATTCTTTGGTACATATATTTTATATGTCAACTCAAGGAAAGTGGAATATTTTTAGGCGTGTTCATAGAACAGTTTTAGATACAGAAGGGCTTTTTTTGCATATCAACGCTTCCGTGTTATTTGTTATGCACCCGTACTGTACCTTTATCAATTATAGTTATGGTAATTTTGGCTGGAGCAGTGCTCTAATTTTTATGTTTGTTTGTTAATTGATATTAGAGGAAAAACTACAATGATATGCACAGCGATGGTATGGGATGACATGTTTCGAAGTGAACAACTTCTCATCAGACCCCTTCTCGGACACTGGGATAAGAACCAAAGTGTCTGCACCAAAGTCCCTGTTGGAATTCTCTAACGACTAAGGTATGATGCCCTGTAGCGTCACGATGCATTTTTCCGCTAATATGCCATTTGCTTTATTCCTTTTATACATTCTTTGGTACATATATTTTATATGTCAACTCAAGGAAAGTGGAATATTTTTAGGCGTGTTCATAGAACAGTTTTAGATACAGAAGGGCTTTTTTTTTGCATATCAACACTTCCGTGTTATTTGTTATGCACCCGTACTGTACCTGTATCAATTATAGTCACGGTATTTGTTGTTGGAGCAGTGCTCGAATTTTTATGTTTGTTTGTTAATTGATATTCGAGGAAAAACTACAACGATATGCACAGCGATCGTATGGGATGACATGTTTCCAAGTGCCCAACTTATCATCAGACCTGGGATAACAACCCAAGTGTCTGCAACAAAGCCGCTGTTAGAGTACTCTAAAAACTAAGCTATGATGCCCTGTAGCGCCACGATGCATTTTCCTCTAATGTGCCATTTGCTTTATTCCTTTTATACATTCTTTGGTACATATATTTTATATGTCAACTCAAGGAAAGTGGAATATTTTTAGGCGTGTTCATAGAACAGTTTTAGATACAGAAGGGTTTTTTTTGCATATCAACACTTCCGTGTTATTTGTTATGCACCCGTAATGTACCTGTATCAATTATAGTTATGGTAATTGTTGTTGGAGCAGTGCTCGAATTTTTATGTTTGTTTGTTAATTGATATTCGAGGAAAAACTACAACGATATGCACAGCGATGGTATGGGATGACATGTTTCGAAGTGCCCAACTTCTCATCAGACCCCTTCTCGGACACTGGGATAAGAACCCTAGTGTCTGCCCCAAAGCCGCTGTTAGAGTACTCTAGCAACTAAGCTATGATGCCCTGTAGCGCCACGATGCATTTTCCTCTTATGTGCCTTTTGCTTTATTCCTTTTATACGTTCTTTGGTACATATATTTTATATGTCAACTCAAGGAAAGTGGAGTATTTTTAGGCGTGTTCATAGAACAGTTTTAGATACAGAAGGGATTTTTTTGCATATCTCTAACAACTAAGCTATGATGCCCTGTAGCGCCACGATGCATTTTCCTCTAATGTGCCAATTGCTTTATACCCTTTATACATTCTTTGGTACATATATTTTATATTCCAATTCAAGGAAAGTGGAATATTTTTAGGCGTGTTCATAGAACAGTTTTAGATACAGAAGGGCTTTTTTTTGCATATTAACACTTCCGTGTTATTTGTTATGCACCCGTACTGTACCTGTATCAATTATAGTTATGGTAATTGTTGTTGGAGCAGTGCTCGAATTTTTATGTTTGTTTGTTAATTGATATTAGAAAAAATTACAACGATATGCCCAGCGATGGTATGGGAGGACATGTTTCGAAGTGCCCAACTTCTCATCAGACCCCTTCTCGGACACTGGGATAAGAACCAAAGTGTCTGCACCAAAGCCGCTGTTAGAGTACTCTAACAACTAAGCTATGATGCCCTGTAGCGTCACGATGCATTTTTCCGCTAATGTGCCATTTGCTTTATTCCTTTTATACATTCTTTGGTACATATATTTTATATGTCAACTCAAGGAAAGTGGAATATTTTTAGGCGTGTTCATAGAACAGTTTCAGATACAGAAGGGCTTTTTTTTTGCATATCAACACTTCCGTGTTATTTGTTATGCACCCGTACTGTACCTGTATCAATTATAGTCACGGTAATTGTTGTTGGAGCAGTGCTCGAATTTTTATGTTTGTTTGTTAATTGATATTCGAGGAAAAAATACAACGATATGCACAGCGATCGTATGGGATGACATGTTTCGAAGTGCCCAACTTCTCATCAGACCCCTTCTCGGACACTGGGATAAGAACCCAAGTGTCTGCACCAAAGCCGCTGTTAGAGTACTCTAACAACTAAGCTATGATGCCCTGTAGCGTCACGATGCATTTTTCCGCTAATGTGCCATTTGCTTTATTCCTTTTATACATTCTTTGGTACATATATTTTATATGGCAACTCAAGGAAAGTGGAATATTTTTAGGCGTGTTCATAGAACAGTTTTAGATACAGAAGGGCTTTTTTTTTGCATATCAACACTTCCGTGTTATTTGCTATGCACCCGTACTGTACCTGTATCAATTATAGTCACGGTAATTGTTGTTGGAGCAGTGCTCGAATTTTTATGTTTGTTTGTTAATTGATATTCGAGGAAAAACTACAACGATATGCACAGCGATCGTATGGGATGACATGTTTCCAAGTGCCCAACTTATCATCAGACCCCTTCTCGGGCACTGGGATAACAACCCAAGTGTCTGCAACAAAGCCGCTGTTAGAGTACTCTAACAACTAAGCTATGATGCCCTGTAGCGCCACGATGCATTTTCCTCTAATGTGCCATTTGCTTTATTCCTTTTATACATTCTTTGGTACATATATTTTATATGTCAACTCAAGGAAAGTGGAATATTTTTAGGCGTGTTCATAGAATAGTTTTTGATACAGAAGGCCTTTTTTTTTGCATATCAACACTTCCGTGTTATTTGTTATGCACCCGTACTGTACCTGTATCAATTATAGTCACGGTAAATGTTTTTGGAGCAGTGCTCGAATTTTTATGTTTGTTTGTTAATTGATATTCGAGGAAAAAATACAACGATATGCACAGCGATCGTATGGGATGACATGTTTCGAAGTGCCCAACTTCTCATCAGACCCCTTCTCGGACACTGGGATAAGAACCCAAGTGTCTGCACCAAAGCCGCTGTTAGAGTACTCTAACAACTAAGCTATGATGCCCTGTAGCGTCACGATGCATTTTTCCTCTAATGTGCCATTTGCTTTATTCCTTTTATACATTCTTTGGTACATATATTTTATATGTCAACTCAAGGAAAGTGGAATATTTTTAGGCGTGTTCATAGAACAGTTTTAGATACAGAAGGCCTTTTTTTTTGCATATCAACACTTCCGTGTTATTTGTTATGCACCCGTACTGTACCTGTATCAATTATAGTTATGGTAATTTTGGTTGGAGCAGTGCTCTAATTTTTATGTTTGTTTGTTAATTGATATTAGAGGAAAAACTACAATGATATGCACAGCGATGGTATGGGATGACATGTTTCGAAGTGCCCAACTTCTCATCAGACCCCTTCTCGGACACTGGGATAAGAACCCTAGTGTCTGCCCCAAAGCCGCTGTTAGAGTACTCTAGCAACTAAGCTATGATGCCCTGTAGCGCCACGATGCATTTTCCTCTTATGTGCCTTTTGCTTTATTCCTTTAATACATTCTTTGCTACATATATTTTATATGTCAACTCAAGGAAAGTGGAATATTTTTAGGCGTGTTCATAGAACAGTTTTAGATACAGAAGGGATTTTTTTGCATATCAACACTTCCTTGTTATTTGTTATGCACCCGTACTGTACCTATATCAATTATAGTTATGGTAATTGTTGTTGGAGCAGTGCTTCAATTTGAATGTTTGTTTGTTAATTGATATTAGAGGAAAAACTACAACGATATGCACAGCGGTGACATCTTTCGAATTGCCCAACTTCTCATCAGAACCCTTCTCGGACACTGGGATAAGAACCCAAGTGTCTGCACCGAAGCCGCTGTTAGAATTCTCTAACAAATAAGCTATGATGCCCTGTAGCGTCACGATGCATTTTTCCTCTAATGTGCCATTTGCTTTATTCCTTTTATACATTCTTTGGTACATATATTTTATATGTCAACTCAAGGAAAGTGGAGTATTTTTAGGCGTGTTCATAGAACAGTTTTAGATACAGAAGGGATTTTTTTGCATATCAACACTTCCGTGTTATTTGTTATGCACCCGTACTGTACCTGTATCAATTATAGTTATGGTAATTGTTGTTGGAGCAGTGCTCGAATGTTTATTTTTGTTTGTTAATTGATATTAGAAAAAATTACAACGATATGCCCAGCGATGGTATGGGAGGACATGTTTCGAAGTGCCCAACTTCTCATCAGACCACTTCTCGGACACTGGGATAAAAACCCAAGTGTCTGCACCAAAGTCCCTGTTGGAATTCTCTAACAACTAAGGTATGATGCCCTGTAGCGCCCCGAAGCATTTTCCTCTAATGTGCCATTTCCTTTATTCCTTTTATACATTCTTTGGTACATATATTTTATATGTCAATTCAAGGAAAGTGGAATATTTTTAGGCGTGTTCATAGAACAGTTTTAGATACAGAAGGCCTTTTTTTTTGCATATTAACACTTCCGTGTTATTTGTAATGCACCCGTACTGTACCTGTATCAATTATAGTTATGGTAATTGTTGTTGGAGCAGTGCTCGAATTTTTATGTTTGTTTGTTAATTGATATTCGAGGAAAAACTACAACGATATGCACAGCGATCGTGTGGGAAGCCGCTGTTGGAGTACTCTAACAACTAAGCTATGATGCCCTGTAGCGCCACGATGCATTTTCCTCTAATGTGCCATTTGCTTTATTCCTTTTATACATTCTTTGGTACATATATTTTATATGTCAACTCAAGGAAAGTGGAATATTTTTAGGCGTGTTCATAGAACAGTTTTAGATACAGAAGGCCTTTTTTTTGCATATTAACACTTCCGTGTTATTTGTTATGCGCCTGTACTGTACCTGTATCAAGTATAGTTATGGTAATTGTTGTTGGAGCAGTGCTCGAATTTTTATGTTTGTTTGTTAATTGATATTAGAAAAAATTACAACGATATGCCCAGCGATGGTATGGGAGGACATGTTTCGAAGTGCCCAACTTCTCATCAGACCCCTTCTCGGACACTGGGATAAGAACCAAAGTGTCTGCACCAAAGCCGCTGTTAGAGTACTCTAACAACTAAGCTTTGATGCCCTGTAGCGCCACGATGCATTTTCCTCTAATATGCCATTTGCTTTATTCCTTTCATACATTCTTTGGTACATATATTTTATATGTCAATTCAAGGAAAGTGGAATATTTTTAGGCGTGTTCATAGAACAGTTTTAGATACAGAAGGCCTTTTTTTTTGCATATTAACACTTCCGTGTTATTTGTTATGCACCCGTACTGTACCTGTATCAATTATAGTTATGGTAATTGTTGTTGGAGCAGTGCTCGAATTTTTATGTTTGTTTGTTAATTGATATTCGAGGAAAAACTACAACGATATGCACAGCGATCGTGTGGGATGACATGTTTCCAAGTGCCCAACTTATCATCAGACCCCTTCTCGGGCACTGGGATGACAACCCAAGTGTCTGCACCAAAGCCGCTGTTGGAGTACTCTAACAACTAAGCTATGATGCCCTGTAGCGCCACGATGCATTTTCCTCTAATGTGCCATTTGCTTTATTCCTTTTATACATTCTTTGGTACATATATTTTATATGTCAACTCCAGGAAAGTGGAATATTTTTAGGCGTGTTCATAGAAAAGTTTTAGATACAGAAGGGCTTTTTTTTGCATATTAACACTTCCGTGTTATTTGTTATGCACCCGTACTATACCTGTATCAACTATAGTTATGGTAATTGTTGTTGGAGCAGTGCTCGAATTTTTATGTTGGTTTGTTAATTGATATTCGAGGAAAAACTACAACGATATGCACAGCCGCCGTTAGAGTACTCTAACAACTAAGCTATGATGCCCTGTAGCGCCACGATGCATTTTCCTCTAATGTGCCAATTGCTTTATACCCTTTATACATTCTTTGGTACATATATTTTATATTACAATTCAAGGAAAGTGGAATATTTTTAGGCGTGTTCATAGAACAGTTTTAGATACAGAAGGGCTTTTTTTTGCATATTAACACTTCCGTGTTATTTGTTATGCACCCGTACTATACCTGTATCAACTATAGTTATGGTAATTGTTGTTGGAGCAGTGCTCGAATTTTTATGTTGGTTTGTTAATTGATATTCGAGGAAAAACTACAACGATATGCACAGCCATCGTATGGGATGACATGTTTCGAAGTGACCAACTTCTCATCAGACCCCTTCTCGGACACTGGGATAAGAACCAAAGTGTCTGCACCAAAGCCGCTGTTAGAGTACTCTAACAACTAAGCTGTGATGCCCTGTAGCGCCACGATGCATTTTCCTCTAATGTGCCATTTGCGTTATTCCTTTTATACATTCTTTGGTACATATATTTTATATGTCAACTCAAGGAAAGTGGAATATTTTTAGGCGTGTTCATAGAACAGTTTTAGATACAGAAGGCCTTTTTTTTGCATATTAACACTTCCGTGTTATTTGTTATGCACCCGTACTGTACCTGTATCAAATATAGTTATGGTAATTTTGGTTGGAGCAGTGCTCTAATTTTTATGTTTGTTTGTTAATAGATATTATAGGAAAAACTACAATGATATGCACAGCGATGGTATGGGATGACATGTTTCGAAGTGCCCAACTTCTCATCAGACCCCTTCTCGGACACTGGGATAAGAACCAAAGTGTCTGCACCAAAGCCGCTGTTAGAGTACTCTAACAACTAAGCTTTGATGCCCTGTAGCGCCACGATGCATTTTCCTCTAATACCCCATTTGCTTTATTCCTTTCATACATTCTTTGGTACATATATTTTATATGTCAATTCAAGGAAAGTGGAATATTTTTAGGCGTGTTCATAGAACAGTTTTAGATACAGAAGGCCTTTTTTTTTGCATATTAACACTTCCGTGTTATTTGTTATGCACCCGTACTGTACCTGTATCAATTATAGTTATGGTAATTGTTGTTGGAGCAGTGCTCGAATTTTTATGTTTGTTTGTTAATTGATATTCGAGGAAAAACTACAACGATATGCACAGCGATCGTGTGGGATGACATGTTTCCAAGTGCCCAACTTATCATCAGACCCCTTCTCGGGCACTGGGATAACAACCCAAGTGTCTGCACCAAAGCCGCTGTTGGAGTACTCTAACAACTAAGCTATGATGCCCTGTAGCGCCACGATGCATTTTCCTCTAATGTGCCACTTGCTTTATTCCTTTTATACATTCTTTGGTACATATATTTTATATGTCAACTCAAGGAAAGTGGAATATTTTTAGGCGTGTTCATAGAACAGTTTTAGATACAGAAGGCCTTTTTTTTGCATATTAACACTTCCGTGTTATTTGTTATGCACCCGTACTGTACCTGTATCAATTATAGTTATGGTAATTGTTGTTGGAGCAGTGCTCGAATTTTTATGTTTGTTTGTTAATTGATATTAGAAAAAATTACAACGATATGCCCAGCGATGGTATGGGAGGACATGTTTCGAAGTGCCCAACTTCTCATCAGACCCCTTCTCGGACACTGGGATAAGAACCAAAGTGTCTGCACCAAAGCCGCTGTTAGAGTACTCTAACAACTAAGCTTTGATGCCCTGTAGCGCCACGATGCATTTTCCTCTAATATGCCATTTGCTTTATTCCTTTCATACATTCTTTGGTACATATATTTTATATGTCAATTCAAGGAAAGTGGAATATTTTTAGGCGTGTTCATAGAACAGTTTTAGATACAGAAGGCCTTTTTTTTTGCATATTAACACTTCCGTGTTATTTGTTATGCACCCGTACTGTACCTGTATCAACTATAGTTATGGTAATTGTTGTTGGAGCAGTGCTCGAATTTTTATGTTGGTTTGTTAATTGATATTCGAGGAAAAACTACAACGATATGCACAGCGATCGTGTGGGATGACATGTTTCCAAGTGCCCAACTTATCATCAGACCCCTTCTCGGGCACTGGGATAACAACCCAAGTGTCTGCACCAAAGCCGCTGTTAGAGTACTCTAACAACTAAGCTATGATGCCCTGTAGCGTCACGATGCATTTTTCCTCTAATGTGCCATTTGCTTTATTCCTTTTATACATTCTTTGGTACATATATTTTATATGTCAACTCAAGGAAAGTGGAATATTTTTAGGCGTGTTCATAGAACAGTTTTAGATACAGAAGGCCTTTTTTTTTGCATATCAACACTTCCGTGTTATTTGTTATGCACCCGTACTGTACCTGTATCAATTATAGTTATGGTAATTTTGGTTGGAGCAGTGCTCTAATTTTTATGTTTGTTTGTTAATTGATATTAGAGGAAAAACTACAATGGTATGCACAGCGATGGTATGGGATGACATGTTTCGAAGTGCCCAACTTCTCATCAGACCCCTTCTCGGACACTGGGATAAGAACCCTAGTGTCTGCCCCAAAGCCGCTGTTAGAGTACTCTAGCAACTAAGCTATGATGCCCTGTAGCGCCACGATGCATTTTCCTCTTATGTGCCTTTTGCTTTATTCCTTTAATACATTCTTTGCTACATATATTTTATATGTCAAATCAAGGAAAGTGGAATATTTTTAGGCGTGTTCATAGAACAGTTTTAGATACAGAAGGGATTTTTTTGCATATCAACACTTCCTTGTTATTTGTTATGCACCCGTACTGTACCTATATCAATTATAGTTATGGTAATTGTTGTTGGAGCAGTGCTCGAATTTGAATGTTTGTTTGTTAATTGATATTAGAGGAAAAACTACAACGATATGCACAGCGGTGACATCTTTCGAATTGCCCAACTTCTCATCAGACCCCTTCTCGGGCACTGGGATAACAACCCAAGTCTCTGCACCAAAGCCGCTGTTGGAGTACTCTAACAACTAAGCTATGATGCCCTGTAGCGCCACGATGCATTTTCCTCTAATGTGCCATTTGCTTTATTCCTTTTATACATTCTTTGGTACATATATTTTATATGTCAACTCAAGGAAAGTGGAATATTTTTAGGCGTGTTCATAGAACAGTTTTAGATACAGAAGGCCTTTTTTTTGCATATTAACACTTCCGTGTTATTTGTTATGCACCTGTACTGTACCTGTATCAACTATAGTTATGGTAATTGTTGTTGGAGCAGTGCTCGAATTTTTATGTTTGTTTGTTAATTGATATTAGAAAAAATTACAACGATATGCCCAGCGATGGTATGGGAGGACATGTTTCGAAGTGCCCAACTTCTCATCAGACCCCTTCTCGGACACTGGGATAAGAACCAAAGTGTCTGCACCAAAGCCGCTGTTAGAGTACTCTAACAACTAAGCTTTGATGCCCTGTAGCGCCACGATGCATTTTCCTCTAATATGCCATTTGCTTTATTCCTTTCATACATTCTTTGGTACATATATTTTATATGTCAATTCAAGGAAAGTGGAATATTTTTAGGCGTGTTCATAGAACAGTTTTAGATACAGAAGGCCTTTTTTTTTGCATATTAACACTTCCGTGTTATTTGTTATGCACCCGTACTGTACCTGTATCAATTATAGTTATGGTAATTGTTGTTGGAGCAGTGCTCGAATTTTTATGTTTGTTTGTTAATTGATATTCGAGGAAAAACTACAACGATATGCACAGCGATCGTGTGGGATGACATGTTTCCAAGTGCCCAACTTATCATCAGACCCCTTCTCGGGCACTGGGATAACAACCCAAGTGTCTGCACCAAAGCCGCTGTTGGAGTACTCTAACAACTAAGCTATGATGCCCTGTAGCGCCACGATGCATTTTCCTCTAATGTGCCATTTGCTTTATTCCTTTTATACATTCTTTGGTACATATATTTTATATGTCAACTCAAGGAAAGTGGAATATTTTTAGGCGTGTTCATAGAACAGTTTTAGATACAGAAGGGCTTTTTTTTGCATATTAACACTTCCGTGTTATTTGTTATGCACGCGTACTATACCTGTATCAACTATAGTTATGGTAATTGTTGTTGGAGCAGTGCTCGAATTTTTATGTTGGTTTGTTAATTGATATTCGAGGAAAAACTACAACGATATGCACAGCCGCCGTTAGAGTACTCTAACAACTAAGCTATGATGCCCTGTAGCGCCACGATGCATTTTCCTCTAATGTGCCAATTGCTTTATACCCTTTATACATTCTTTGGTACATATATTTTATATTTCAATTCAAGGAAAGTGGAATATTTTTAGGCGTGTTCATAGAACAGTTTTAGATACAGAAGGGCTTTTTTTTGCATATTAACACTTCCGTGTTATTTGTTATGCACCCGTACTGTACCTGTATCAATTATAGTTATGGTAATTGTTGTTGGAGCAGTGCTCGAATTTTTATGTTTGTTTGTTAATTGATATTAGAAAAAATTACAACGATATGCCCAGCGATGGTATGGGAGGACATGTTTCGAAGTGCCCAACTTCTCATCAGACCCCTTTTGGGACACTGGGATAAGAACCAAAGTGTCTGCACCAAAGCCGCTGTTAGAGTACTCTAACAACTAAGCTATGATGCCCTGTAGCGTCACGATGCATTTTTCCGCTAATGTGCCATTTGCTTTATTCCTTTTATACATTCTTTGGTACATATATTTTATATGTCAACTCAAGGAAAGTGGAATATTTTTAGGCGTGTTCATAGAACAGTTTTAGATACAGAAGGGCTTTTTTTTTGCATATCAACACTTCCGTGTTATTTGTTATGCACCCGTACTGTACCTGTATCAATTATAGTCACGGTAATTGTTGTTGGAGCAGTGCTCGAATTTTTATGTTTGTTTGTTAATTGATATTCGAGGAAAAAATACAACGATATGCACAGCGATCGTATGGGATGACATGTTTCGAAGTGCCCAACTTCTCATCAGACCCCTTCTCGGACACTGGGATAAGAACCCAAGTGTCTGCACCAAAGCCGCTGTTAGAGTACTCTAACAACTAAGCTATGATGCCCTGTAGCGTCACGATGCATTTTTCCGCTAATGTGCCATTTGCTTTATTCCTTTTATACATTCTTTGGTACATATATTTTATATGTCAACTCAAGGAAAGTGGAATATTTTTAGGCGTGTTCATAGAACAGTTTTAGATATAGAAGGGCTTTTTTTTTGCATATCAACACTTCCGTGTTATTTGCTATGCACCCGTACTGTACCTGTATCAATTATAGTCACGGTAATTGTTGTTGGAGCAGTGCTCGAATTTTTATGTTTGTTTGTTAATTGATATTCGAGGAAAGACTACAACGATATGCACAGCGATCGTATGGGATGACATGTTTCCAAGTGCCCAACTTATCATCAGACCCCTTCTCGGGCACTGGGATAACAACCCAAGTGTCTGCAACAAAGCCGCTGTTAGAGTACTCTAACAACTAAGCTATGATGCCCTGTAGCGTCACGATGCATTTTTCCTCTAATGTGCCATTTGCTTTATTCCTTTTATACATTCTTTGGTACATATATTTTATATGTCAACTCAAGGAAAGTGGAATATTTTTAGGCGTGTTCATAGAATAGTTTTTGATACAGAAGGCCTTTTTTTTGCATATCAACACTTTCGTGTTATTTGTTATGCACCCGTACTGTACCTGTATCAATTATAGTCACGGTCATTGTTTTTGGAGCAGTGCTCGAATTTTTATGTTTGTTTGTTAATTGATATTCGAGGAAAAAATACAACGATATGCACAGCGATCGTATGGGATGACATGTTTCGAAGTGCCCAACTTCTCATCAGACCCCTTCTCGGACACTGGGATAAGAACCCAAGTGTCTGCACCAAAGCCGCTGTTAGAGTACTCTAACAACTAAGCTATGATGCCCTGTAGCGTCACGATGCATTTTTCCGCTAATGTGCCATTTGCTTTATTCCTTTTATACATTCTTTGGTACATATATTTTATATGTCAACTCAAGGAAAGTGGAATATTTTTAGGCGTGTTCATAGAACAGTTTTAGATACAGAAGGGCTTTTTTTTTGCATATCAACACTTCCGTGTTATTTGCTATGCACCCGTACTGTACCTGTATCAATTATAGTCACGGTAATTGTTGTTGGAGCAGTGCTCGAATTTTTATGTTTGTTTGCCCCGAAGCATTTTCCTCTAATGTGCCATTTCCTTTATTCCTTTTATACATTCTTTGGTACATATATTTTATATGTCAACTCATATTTTTAGGCGTGTTCATAGAACAGTTTTAGATACAGAAGGGCTTTTTTTTGCATATTAACACTTCCGTGTTATTTGTTATGCACCCGTACTATACCTGTATCAACTATAGTTATGGTAATTGTTGTTGGAGCAGTGCTCGAATTTTTATGTTGGTTTGTTAATTGATATTCGAGGAAAAACTACAACGATATGCACAGCGATCGTATGGGATGACATGTTTCGAAGTGCCCAACTTCTCATCAGACCCCTTCTCGGACACTGGGATAAGAACCAAAGTGTCTGCACCAAAGCCACTGTTAGAGTACTCTAACAACTAAGCTTTGATGCCCTGTAGCGCCACGATGCATTTTCCTCTAATATGCCATTTGCTTTATTCCTTTCATACATTCTTTGGTACATATATTTTATATGTCAATTCAAGGAAAGTGGAATATTTTTAGGCGTGTTCATAGAACAGTTTTAGATACAGAAGGCCTTTTTTTTTGCATATGAACACTTCCGTGTTATTTGTTATGCACCCGTACTGTACCTGTATCAATTATAGTTATGGTAATTGTTGTTGGAGCAGTGCTCGAATTTTTATGTTTGTTTGTTAATTGATATTCGAGGAAAAACTACAACGCTATGCACAGCGATCGTGTGGGATGACATGTTTCCAAGTGCCCAACTTATCATCAGACCCCTTCTCGGGCACTGGGATAACAACCCAAGTGTCTGCACCAAAGCCGCTGTTGGAGTACTCTAACAACTAAGCCATGATGCCCTGTAGCGCCACGATGCATTTTCCTCTAATGTGCCATTTGCTTTATTCCTTTTATACATTCTTTGGTACATATATTTTATATGTCAACTCAAGGAAAGTGGAATATTTTTAGGCGTGTTCATAGAACAGTTTTAGATACAGAAGGCCTTTTTTTTGCATATTAACACTTTCGTGTTATTTGTTATGCACCCGTACTGTACCTGTATCAATTATAGTTATGGTAATTTTGGTTGGAGCAGTGCTCTAATTTTTATGTTTGTTTGTTAATTGATATTAGAGGAAAAACTACAATGATATGCACAGCGATGGTATGGGATGACATGTTTCGAAGTGCCCAACTTCTCATCAGACCCCTTCTCGGACACTGGGATAAGAACCAAAGTGTCTGCACCAAAGCCGCTGTTAGAGTACTCTAACAACTAAGCTATGATACCCTGTAGCGCCACGATGCAATTTCCTCTAATATGCCATTTGCTTTATTCCTTTTATACATTCTTTTATACATATATTTTATATGTCAACTCAAGGAAAGTGGAATATTTTTAGGCGTGTTCATAGAACAGTTTTAGATACAGAAGGGCTTTTTTTGCATATCAACACTTCCGTGTTATTTGTTATGCACCCGTAGTGTACCTGTATCAATTATAGTTATGGTAATTGTTGTTGGAGCAGTGCTCGAATTTTTATGTTTGTTTGTTAATTGATATTCGAGGAAAAACTACAACGATATGCACAGCGATGGTATGGGATGACATGTTTCGAAGTGCCCAACTTCTCATCAGACCCCTTCTCGGACACTGGGATAAGAACCCTAGTGTCTGCCCCAAAGCCGCTGTTAGAGTACTCTAGCAACTAAGCTATGATGCCCTGTAGCGCCACGATGCATTTTCCTCTTATGTGCCTTTTGCTTTATTCCTTTAATACATTCTTTGCTACATATATTTTATATGTCAACTCAAGGAAAGTGGAATATTTTTAGGCGTGTTCATAGAACAGTTTTAGATACAGAAGGGATTTTTTTGCATATCAACACTTCCTTGTTATTTGTTATGCACCCGTACTGTACCTATATCAATTATAGTTATGGTAATTGTTGTTGGAGCAGTGCCCGAATTTGAATGTTTGTTTGTTAATTGATATTAGAGGAAAAACAACAACGATATGCACAGCGGTGACATCTTTCGAATTGCCCAACTTCTCATCAGAACCCTTCTCGGACACTGGGATAAGAACCCAAGTGTCTGCACCAAAGCCGCTGTTAGAATTCTCTAACAAATAAGCTATGATGCCCTGTAGCGTCACGATGCATTTTTCCTCTAATGTGCCATTTGCTTTATTCCTTTTATACATTCTTTGGTACATATATTTTATATGTCAACTCAAGGAAAGTGGAGTATTTTTAGGCGTGTTCATAGAACAGTTTTAGATACAGAAGGGATTTTTTTGCATATCAACACTTCCGTGTTATTTGTTATGCACCCGTACTGTACCTGTATCAATTATAGTTATGGTAATTGTTGTTGGAGCAGTGCTCGAATGTTTATTTTTGTTTGTTAATTGATATTAGAAAAAATTACAACGATATGCCCAGCGATGGTATGGGAGGACATGTTTCGAAGTGCCCAACTTCTCATCAGACCACTTCTCGGACACTGGGATAAAAACCCAAGTGTCTGAACCAAAGTCCCTGTTGGAATTCTCTAACAACTAAGGTATGATGCCCTGTAGCGCCCCGAAGCATTTTCCTCTAATGTGCCATTTCCTTTATTCCTTTTATACATTCTTTGGTACATATATTTTATATGTCAACTCATATTTTTAGGGGTGTTCATAGAACAGTTTTAGATACAGAAGGGCTTTTTTTTGCATATTAACACTTCCGTGTTATTTGTTATGCACCCGTACTATACCTGTATCAACTATAGTTATGGTAATTGTTGTTGGAGCAGTGCTCGAATTTTTATGTTGGTTTGTTAATTGATATTCGAGGAAAAACTACAACGATATGCACAGCGATCGTATGGGATGACATGTTTCGAAGTGCCCAACTTCTCATCAGACCCCTTCTCGGACACTGGGATAAGAACCAAAGTGTCTGCACCAAAGCCGCTGTTAGAGTACTCTAACAACTAAGCTGTGATGCCCTGTAGCGCCACGATGCATTTTCCTCTAATGTGCCATTTGCGTTATTCCTTTTATACATTCTTTGGTACATATCTGTGTCGTTTTATCATAACAACTTAAGTCGACTTAAGAAATTAGACCAATCAAAACTTTTTCTGGCGATTTTGAATATGAAAATTATGTAAGTATGCAAGACTTTTATCGGTCTTATATTATTTTGTTTATAAACGATTGAATCTAACTGGCTTGGCTAAGTTGTGAAGCAGGTTTGTTATTCAAAATCACCGGAAAAAGTTTTGATTGGTCTAATTTCTTAAGTCGACTTAAGTTGTTATAATAAAACGCCACAGATATATTTTATATGTCAACTCAAGGAAAGTGGAATATTTTTAGGCGTGTTCATAGAACAGTTTTAGATACAGAAACCCTTTTTTTTTGCATATTAACACTTCCGTGTTATTTGTTATGCACCCGTACTGTACCTGTATCAAATATAGTTATGGTAATTTTGGTTGGAGCAGTGCTCTAATTTTTATGTTTGTTTGTTAATAGATATTAGAGGAAAAACTACAATGATATGCACAGCGATGGTATGGGATGACATGTTTCGAAGTGCCCAACTTCTCATCAGACCCCTTCTCGGACACTGGGATAAGAACCAAAGTGTCTGCACCAAAGCCGCTGTTAGAGTACTCTAACAACTAAGCTTTGATGCCCTGTAGCGCCACGATGCATTTTCCTCTAATATGCCATTTGCTTTATTCCTTTCATACATTCTTTGGTACATATATTTTATATGTCAATTCAAGGAAAGTGGAATATTTTTAGGCGTGTTCATAGAACAGTTTTAGATACAGAAGGCCTTTTTTTTTGCATATTAACACTTCCGTGTTATTTGTTATGCACCCGTACTGTACCTGTATCAATTATAGTTATGGTAATTGTTGTTGGAGCAGTGCTCGAATTTTTATGTTTGTTTGTTAATTGATATTCGAGGAAAAACTACAACGATATGCACAGCGATCGTGTGGGATGACATGTTTCCAAGTGCCCAACTTATCATCAGACCCCTTCTCGGGCACTGGGATAACAACCCAAGTGTCTGCACCAAAGCCGCTGTTGGAGTACTCTAACAACTAAGCTATGATGCCCTGTAGCGCCACGATGCATTTTCCTCTAATATGCCATTTGCTTTATTCCTTTTATACATTCTTTGGTACATATATTTTATATGTCAACTCAAGGAAAGTGGAATATTTTTAGGCGTGTTCATAGAACAGTTTTAGATACAGAAGGCCTTTTTTTTGCATATTAACACTTCCGTGTTATTTGTTATGCACCCGTACTGTACCTGTATCAATTATAGTTATGGTAATTTTGGTTGGAGCAGTGCTCTAATTTTTATGTTTGTTTGTTAATTGATATTAGAGGAAAAACTACAATGATATGCACAGCGATGGTATGGGATGACATGTTTCGAAGTGCCCAACTTCTCATCAGACCCCTTCTCGGACACTGGGATAAGAACCAAAGTGTCTGTACCAAAGCCGCTGTTAGAGTACTCTACCAACTAAGCTATGATACCCTGTAGCGCCACGATGCAATTTCCTCTAATATGCCATTTGCTTTATTCCTTTTATACATTCTTTGGTACATATATTTTATATGTCAACTCAAGGAAAGTGGAATATTTTTAGGCGTGTTCATAGAACAGTTTTAGATACAGAAGGGCTTTTTTTTTTGCATATCAACACTTCCGTGTTATTTGTTATGCACCCGTACTGTACCTTTATCAATTATAGTTATGGTAATTTTGGCTGGAGCAGTGCTCTAATTTTTATGTTTGTTTGTTAATTGATATTAGAGGAAAAACTACAATGATATGCACAGCGATGGTATGGGATGACATGTTTCGAAGTGCCCAACTTCTCATCAGACCCCTTCTCGGACACTGGGATAAGAACCAAAGTGTCTGTACCAAAGCCGCTGTTAGAGTACTCTAACAACTAAGCTATGATGCCTTGTAGCGCCACGATGCATTTTCCTCTAATGTGCCAATTGCTTTATACCTTTTATACATTCTTTGGTACATATATTTTATATTTCAATTCAAGGAAAGTGGAATATTTTTAGGCGTGTTCATAGAACAGTTTTAGATACAGAAGGGCTTTTTTTTGCATATTAACACTTCCGTGTTATTTGTTATGCACCCGTACTGTACCTGTATCAATTATAGTTATGATAATTGTTGTTGGAGCAGTGCTCGAATTTTTATGTTTGTTTGTTAATTGATATTAGAAAAAATTACAACGATATGCCCAGCGATGGTATGGGAGGACATGTTTCGAAGTGCCCAACTTCTCATCAGACCCCTTCTCGGACACTGGGATAAGAACCAAAGTGTCTGCACCAAAGCCGCTGTTAGAGTACTCTAACAACCAAGCTATGACGCCCTGTAGCGCCACGATGCAATTTCCTCTAATATGCCATTTGCTTTATTCCTTTTATACATTCTTTGGTACATATATTTTATATGTCAACTCAAGGAAAGTGGAATATTTTTAGGCGTGTTCATAGAACAGTTTTAGATACAGAAGGGCTTTTTTTTTGCATATCAACACTTCCGTGTTATTTGTTATGCACCCGTACTGTACCTGCATCAATTATAGTTATGGTAATTTTGGCTGGAGCAGTGCTCTAATTTTTATGTTTGTTTGTTAATTGATATTAGAGGAAAAACTACAATGCTATGCACAGCGATGGTATGGGATGAATTGTTTCGAAGTGCCCAACTTCTCATCAGACCCCTTCTCGGACACTGGGATAAGAACCAAAGTGTCTGCACCAAAGCCGCTGTTAGAGTACTCTAACAACCAAGCTATGACGCCCTGTAGCGCCACGATGCAATTTCCTCTAATATGCCATTTGCTTTATTCCTTTTATACATTCTTTGGTACATATATTTTATATGTCAACTCAAGGAAAGTGGAATATTTTTAGGCGTGTTCATAGAACAGTTTTAGATACAGAAGGGCTTTTTTGTTTGCATATCAACACTTCCGTGTTATTTGTTATGCACCCGTACTGTACCTGCATCAATTATAGTTATGGTAATTTTGGCTGGAGCAGTGCTCTAATTTTTATGTTTGTTTGTTAATTGATATTAGAGGAAAAACTACAATGCTATGCACAGCGATGGTATGGGATGAATTGTTTCGAAGTGCCCAACTTCTCATCAGACCCCTTCTCGGACACTGGGATAAGAACCCAAGTGTCTGCACCAAAGCCGCTGTTAGAGTACTCTAACAACTAAGCTATGATGCCCTGTAGCATCACGATGCATTTTTCCGCTAATGTGCCATTTGCTTTATTCCTTTTATACATTCTTTGGTACATATATTTTATATGTCCACTCAAGGAAAGTGGAAAATTTTTAGGCGTGTTCATAGAACAGTTTTAGATACAGAAGGGCTTTTTTTTTGCATATCAACATTTCCGTGTTATTTGTTATGCACCCGTACTGTACCTGTATCAATTATAGTCACGGTAATTGTTGTTGGAGCAGTGCTCGAATTTTTATGTTTGTTTGTTAATTGATATTCGAGGAAAAACTACAACGATATGCACAGCGATCGTATGGGATGACATGTTTCCAAGTGCCCAACTTATCATCAGACCCCTTCTCGGGCACGGGGATAACAACCCAAGTGTCTGCAACAAAGCCGCTGTTAGAGTACTCTAACAACTAAGCTATGATGCCCTGTAGCGCCACGATGCATTTTCCTCTAATGTGCCATTTGCTTTATTCCTTTTATACATTCTTTGGTACATATATTTTATTTGTCAACTCAAGGAAAGTGGAATATTTTTAGGCGTGTTCATAGAACAGTTTTAGATACAGAAGGCCTTTTTTTTGCATGTTAAAACTTCCGTGTTATTTGTTATGCACCCGTACTGTACCTGTATCAATTATAGTTATGGTAATTTTGGTTGGAGCAGTGCTCTAATTTTTATGTTTGTTTGTTAATTGATATTAGAGGAAAAACTACAATGATATGCACAGCGATGGTATGGGATGACATGTTTCGAAGTGAACAACTTCTCATCAGACCCCTTCTCGGACACTGGGATAAGAACCAAAGTGTCTGGACCAAAGCCGCTGTTAGAGTACTCTAACAACTAAGCTATGATGCCCTGTAGCGCCACGATGCATTTGCCTCTAATGTGCCATTTGCTTTATTCCTTTTATACATTCTTTGGTACATATATTTTATTTGTCAACTCAAGGAAAGTGGAATATTTTTAGGCGTGTTCATAGAACAGTTTTAGATACAGAAGGCCTTTTTTTTGCATATTAACACTTCCGTGTTATTTGTTATGCACCCGTACTGTACCTTTATCAATTATAGTTATGGTAATTTTGGCTGGAGCAGTGCTCTAATTTTTATGTTTGTTTGTTAATTGATATTAGAGGAAAAACTACAATGATATGCACAGCGATGGTATGGGATGACATGTTTCGAAGTGAACAACTTCTCATCAGACCCCTTCTCGGACACTGGGATAAGAACCAAAGTGTCTGCACCAAAGCCGCTGTTAGAGTACTCTAACAACTAAGCTATGATGCCCTGTAGCGCCACGATGCATTTTCCTCTAATGTGCCAATTGCTTTATACCTTTTATACATTCTTTGGTACATATATTTTATATTTCAATTCAAGGAAAGTGGAATATTTTTAGGCGTGTTCATAGAACAGTTTTAGATACAGAAGGGCTTTTTTTTGGATATTAACACTTCCGTGTTATTTGTTATGCACCCGTACTGTACCTGTATCAATTATAGTTATGGTAATTGTTGTTGGAGCAGTGCTCGAATTTTTATGTTTGTTTGTTAATTGATATTAGAAAAAATTACAACGATATGCCCAGCGATGGTATGGGAGGACATGTTTCGAAGTGCCCAACTTCTCATCAGACCCCTTCTCAGACACTGGGATAAGAACCAAAGTGTCTGCACCAAATCCGCTGTTAGAGTACTCTAACAACTAAGCTATGATGCCCTGTAGCGTCACGATGCATTTTTCCGCTAATTTGCCATTTGCTTTATTCCTTTTATACATTCTTTGGTACATATATTTTATATGTCAACTCAAGGAAAGTGGAATATTTTTAGGCGTGTTCATAGAACAGTTTTAGATACAGAAGGGCTTTTTTTTTGCATATCAACACTTCCGTGTTATTTGTTATGCACCCGTACTGTACCTGCATCAATTATAGTTATGGTAATTTTGGCTGGAGCAGTGCTCTAATTTTTATGTTTGTTTGTTAATTGATATTAGAGGAAAAACTACAATGCTATGCACAGCGATGGTATGGGATGACATGTTTCGAAGTGCCCAACTTCTCATCAGACCCCTTCTCGGACACTGGGATAAGAACCCAAGTGTCTGCACCAAATCCGCTGTTAGAGTACTCTAACAACTAAGCTATGATGCCCTGTAGCGTCACGATGCATTTTTCCGCTAATGTGCCATTTGCTTTATTCCTTTTATACATTCTTTGGTACATATATTTTATATGTCAACTCAAGGAAAGTGGAATATTTTTAGGCGTGTTCATAGAACAGTTTTAGATACAGAAGGGCTTTTTTTTTGCATATTAACACTTCCGTGTTATTTGTTATGCACCCGTACTGTACCTGTATCAATTATAGTTATGGTAATTGTTGTTGGAGCAGTGCTCGAATTTTTATGTTTGTTTGTTAATTGATATTAGAAAAAATTACAACGATATGCCCAGCGATGGTATGGGAGGACATGTTTCGAAGTGCCCAACTTCTCATCAGACCCCTTCTCGGACACTGGGATAAGAACCAAAGTGTCTGCACCAAAGCCGCTGTTAGAGTACTCTAACAACTAAGCTATGATACCCTGTAGCGCCACGATGCAATTTCCTCTAATATGCCATTTGCTTTATTCCTTTTATACATTCTTTGGTACATATATTTTATATGTCAACTCAAGGAAAGTGGAATATTTTTAGGCGTGTTCATAGAACAGTTTTAGATACAGAAGGGCTTTTTTTTTGCATATCAACACTTCCGTGTTATTTGTTATGCACCCGTACTGTACCTGCATCAATTATAGTTATGGTAATTTTGGCTGGAGCAGTGCTCTAATTTTTATGTTTGTTTGTTAATTGATATTAGAGGAAAAACTACAATGCTATGCACAGCGATGGTATGGGATGACATGTTTCGAAGTGCCCAACTTCTCATCAGACCCCTTCTCGGACACTGGGATAAGAACCCAAGTGTCTGCACCAAATCCGCTGTTAGAGTACTCTAACAACTAAGCTATGATGCCCTGTAGCGTCACGATGCATTTTTCCGCTAATGTGCCATTTGCTTTATTCCTTTTATACATTCTTTGGTACATATATTTTATATGTCAACTCAAGGAAAGTGGAATATTTTTAGGCGTGTTCATAGAACAGTTTTAGATACAGAAGGGCTTTTTTTTTGCATATCAACACTTCCGTGTTATTTGTTATGCACCCGTACTGTACCTGTATCAATTATAGTCACGGTAATTGTTGTTGGAGCAGTGCTCGAATTTTTATGTTTGTTTGTTAATTGATATTCGAGGAAAAACTACAACGATATGCACAGCGATCGTATGGGATGACATGTTTCCAAGTGCCCAACTTATCATCAGACCCCTTCTCGGGCACTGGGATAACAACCCAAGTGTCTGCAACAAAGCCGCTGTTAGAGTACTCTACCAACTAAGCTATGATGCCCTGTAGCGCCACGATACAATTTCCTCTAATATGCCATTTGCTTTATTCCTTTTATACATTCTTTGGTACATATATTTTATATGTCAACTCAAGGAAAGTGGAATATTTTTAGGCGTGTTCATAGAACAGTTTTAGATACAGAAGGGCTTTTTTTTTGCATATCAACACTTCCGTGTTATTTGTTATGCACCCGTACTGTACCTGTATCAATTATAGTTATGGTAATTTTGGTTGGAGCAGTGCTCTAATTTTTATGTTTGTTTGTTAATTGATATTAGAGGAAAAACTACAATGATATGCACAGCGATGGTATGGGATGACATGTTTCGAAGTGAACAACTTCTCATCAGACCCCTTCTCGGACACTGGGATAAGAACCCAAGTGTCTGCACCAAAGCCGCTGTTAGAGTACTCTAACAACTAAGCTATGATGCCCTGTAGCGCCACGATGCAATTTCCTCTAATATGCCATTTGCTTTATTCCTTTTATACATTCTTTGGTACATATATTTTATATGTCAACTCAAGGAAAGTGGAATATTTTTAGGCGTGTTCATAGAACAGTTTTAGATACAGAAGGGCTTTTTTTTTGCATATCAACACTTCCGTGTTATTTGTTATGCACCCGTACTGTACCTGCATCAATTATAGTTATGGTAATTTTGGCTGGAGCAGTGCTCTAATTTTTATGTTTGTTTGTTAATTGATATTAGAGGAAAAACTACAATGCTATGCACAGCGATGGTATGGGATGACATGTTTCGAAGTGAACAACTTCTCATCAGACCCCTTCTCGGACACTGGGATAAGAACCAAAGTGTCTGCACCAAAGCCGCTGTTAGAGTACTCTAACAACTAAGCTATGATACCCTGTAGCGCCACGATGCAATTTCCTCTAATATGCCATTTGCTTTATTCCTTTTATACATTCTTTGGTACATATATTTTATATGTCAACTCAAGGAAAGTGGAATATTTTTAGGCGTGTTCATAGAACAGTTTTAGATACAGAAGGGCTTTTTTTTTGCATATCAACACTTCCGTGTTATTTGTTATGCACCCGTACTGTACCTGTATCAATTATAGTCACGGTAATTGTTGTTGGAGCAGTGCTCGAATTTTTATGTTTGTTTGTTAATTGATATTAGAAAAAATTACAACGATATGCCCAGCGATGGTATGGGAGGACATGTTTCGAAGTGCCCAACTTCTCATCAGACCCCTTCTCGGACACTGGGATAAGAACCAAAGTGTCTGCACCAAAGCCGCTGTTAGAGTACTCTAACAACTAAGCTATGATGCCCTGTAGCGCCACGATGCATTTTCCTCTAATGTGCCAATTGCTTTATACCTTTTATACATTCTTTGGTACATATATTTTATATTTCAATTCAAGGAAAGTGGAATATTTTTAGGCGTGTTCATAGAACAGTTTTAGATACAGAAGGCCTTTTTTTTTGCATATTAACACTTCCGTGTTATTTGTTATGCACCCGTACTGTACCTGTATCAATTATAGTTATGGTAATTGTTGTTGGAGCAGTGCTCGAATTTTTATGTTTGTTTGTTAATTGATATTAGAAAAAATGACAACGATATGCCCAGCGATGGTATGGGAGGACATGTTTCGAAGTGCCCAACTTCTCATCAGACCCCTTCTCGGACACTGGGATAAGAACCAAAGTGTCTGCACCAAAGCCGCTGTTAGAGTACTCTAACAACTAAGCTATGATGCCCTGTAGCGCCACGATGCAATTTCCTCTAATATGCCATTTGCTTTATTCCTTTTATACATTCTTTGGTACATATATTTTATATGTCAACTCAAGGAAAGTGGAATATTTTTAGGCGTGTTCATAGAACAGTTTTAGATACAGAAGGGCTTTTTTTTGCATATCAACATTTCCGTGTTATTTGTTATGCACCCGTACTGTACCTGCATCAATTATAGTTATGGTAATTTTGGCTGGAGCAGTGCTCTAATTTTTATGTTTGTTTGTTAATTGATATTAGAGGAAAAACTACAATGCTATGCACAGCGATGGTATGGGATGACATGTTTCGAAGTGCCCAACTTCTCATCAGAACCCTTCTCGGACACTGGGATAAGAACGCAAGTGTCTGCACCAAAGCCGCTGTTAGAGTACTCTAACAACTAAGCTATGATGCCCTGTAGCGTCACGATGCATTTTTCCGCTAATGTGCCATTTGCTTTATTCCTTTTATACATTCTTTGGTACATATATTTTATATGTCAACTCAAGGAAAGTGGAATATTTTTAGGCGTGTTCATAGAACAGTTTTAGATACAGAAGGGCTTTTTTTTTGCATATCAACACTTCCGTGTTATTTGTTATGCACCCGTACTGTACCTGTATCAATTATAGTCACGGTAATCGTTGTTGGAGCAGTGCTCGAATTTTTATGTTTGTTTGTTAATTGATATTCGAGGAAAAACTACAACGATATGCACAGCGATCGTATGGGATGACATGTTTCCAAGTGCCCAACTTATCATCAGACCCCTTCTCGGGCACTGGGATAACAACCCAAGTGTCTGCAACAAAGCCGCTGTTAGAGTACTCTAACAACTAAGCTATGATGCCCTGTAGCGCCACGATGCATTTTCCTCTAATGTGCCATTTGCTTTATTCCTTTTATACATTCTTTGGTACATATATTTTATATGTCAACTCAAGGAAAGTGGAATATTTTTAGGCGTGTTCATAGAACAGTTTTAGATACAGAAGGGCTTTTTTTGCATATCAACACTTCCGTGTTATTTGTTATGCACTCGTACTGTACCTGTATCAATTATAGTCACGGTAATTGTTGTTGGAGCAGTGCTCGAATTTTTATGTTTGTTTGTTAATTGATATTCGAGGAAAAATTACAACGATATGCACAGCGATCGTATGGGATGACATGTTTCGAAGTGCCCAACTTCTCATCAGACCCCTTCTCGGACACTGGGATAAGAACCCAAGCGTCTGCACCAAAGCCGCTGTTAGAGTACTCTAACAACTAAGCTATGATGCCCTGTAGCGTCACGATGCATTTTTCCTCTAATGTGCCATTTGCTTTATTCCTTTTATACATTCTTTGGTACATATATTTTATATGTCAACTCAAGGAAAGTGGAATATTTTTAGGCGTGTTCATAGAACAGTTTTAGATACAGAAGGCCTTTTTTTTGCATATCAACACTTCCGTGTTATTTGTTATGCACCCGTACTGTACCTGTATCAATTATAGTTATGGTAATTTTGGTTGGAGCAGTGCTCTAATTTTTATGTTTGTTTGTTAGTTGATATTAGACGAAAAACTACAATGATATGCACAGCGATGGTATGGGATGACATGTTTCGAAGTGCCCAACTTCTCATCAGACCCCTTCTCGGACACTGGGATAAGAACCAAAGTGTCTGCACCAAAGCCGCTGTTAGAGTACTCTAACAACTAAGCTATGATGCCCTGTAGCGCCACGATGCATTTTCCTCTAATGGGCCAATTGCTTTATTCCTTTTATACATTCTTTGGTACATATATTTTATATGTCAACTCAAGGAAAGTGGAATATTTTTAGGCGTGTTCATTGAACAGTTTTAGATACAGAAGGGCTTTTTTTGCATATCAACACTTCCGTGTTATTTGTTATGCACCCGTAGTGTACCTGTATCAATTATAGTTATGGTAATTGTTGTTGGAGCAGTGCTCGAATTTTTATGTTTGTTTGTTAATTGATATTCGAGGAAAAACTACAACGATATGCACAGCGATGGTATGGGATGACATGTTTCGAAGTGCCCAACTTCTCATCAGACCCCTTCTCGGACACTGGGATAAGAACCCTAGTGTCTGCCCCAAAGCCGCTGTTAGAGTACTCTAGCAACTAAGCTATGATGCCCTGTAGCGCCACGATGCATTTTCCTCTTATATGCCTTTTGCTTTATTCCTTTAATACATTCTTTGCTACATATATTTTATATGTCAACTCAAGGAAAGTGAATTATTTTTAGGCGTGTTCATAGAACAGTTTTAGATACAGAAGGGATTTTTTTGCATATCAACACTTCCTTGTTATTTGTTATGCACCCGTACTGTACCTATATCAATTATAGTTATGGTAATTGTTGTTGGAGCAGTGCTCGAATTTGAATGTTTGTTTGTTAATTGATATTAGAGGAAAAACTACAACGATATGCACAGCGGTGACATCTTTCGAATTGCCCAACTTCTCATCAGAACCCTTCTCGGACATTGGGATAAGAACCCAAGTGTCTGCACCAAAGCCGCTGTTAGAGTACTCTAACAACTAAGCTATGATGCCGTGTAGCGCCACGATGCATTTTCCTCTAATGTGCCATTTGCTTTATTCCTTTTATACATTCTTTGGTACATATATTTTATATGTCAACACAAGGAAAGTGGAATATTTTTAGGCGTGTTCATAGAACAGTTTTAGATACAGAAGGGCTTTTTTTGCATATCAACACTTTCGTGTTATTTGTTATGCACCCGTACTGTACCTGTATCAATTATAGTTATGGTAATTGTTGTTGGAGCAGTGCTCGAATTTTTATGTTTGTTTGTTAATTGATATTAGAAAAAATTACAACGATATGCCCAGCGATGGTATGGGAGGACATGTTTCGAAGTGCCCAACTTCTCATCAGACCTCTTCTCGGACACTGGGATAAGAACCCAAGTGTCTGCACCAAAGCCGCTGTTAGAGTACTCTAACAACTAAGCTATGATGCCCTGTAGCGTCACGATGAATTTTTCCTCTAATGTGCCATTTGCTTTATTCCTTTTATACATTCTTTGGTACATATATTTTATATGTCAACTCAAGGAAAGTGGAATATTTTTAGGCGTGTTCATAGAACAGTTTTAGATACAGAAGGGCTTTTTTTGCATATCAACACTTCCGTGTTATTTGCTATGCACCCGTACTGTACCTGTATCAATTATAGTTATGGTAATTGTTGTTGGAGCAGTGCTCGAATTTTTATGTTTGTTTGTTAATTGATATTAGAAAAAATTACAACGATATGCCCAGCGATGGTATGGGAGGACATGTTTCGAAGTGCCCAACTTCTCATCAGACCCCTTCTCGGACACTGGGATAAAAACCCAAGTTTCTGCACCAAAGTCCCTGTTGGAATTCTCTAACGACTAAGGTATGATGCCCTGTAGCGCCCCGAAGCATTTTCCTCTAATGTGCCATTTCCTTTATTCCTTTTATACATTCTTTGGTACATATATTTTATATGTCAACTCAAGGAAAGTGGAATATTTTTAGGCGTGTTCATAGAACAGTTTTAGATACAGAAGGCCTTTTTTTTTGCATATTAACACTTCCGTGTTATTTGTTATGCACCCGTACTGTACCTGTATCAATTATAGTTATGGTAATTGTTGTTGGAGCAGTGCTCTAATTTTTATGTTTGTTTGTTAATTGATATTAGAGGAAAAACTACAATGATATGCACAGCGATGGTATGGGATGACATGTTTCGAAGTGCCCAACTTCTCATCAGACCCCTTCTCGGACACTGGGATAAGAACCAAAGTGTCTGCACCAAAGCCGCTGTTAGAGTACTCCAACAACTAAGCTATGATACCCTGTAGCGCCACGATGCAATTTCCTCTAATATGGCATTTGCTTTATTCCTTTTATACATTCTTTGGTACATATATTTTATATGTCAACTCAAGGAAAGTGGAATATTTTTAGGCGTGTTCATAGAATAGTTTTTGATACAGAAGGCCTTTTTTTTTGCATATCAACACTTCCGTGTTATTTGTTATGCACCCGTACTGTACCTGTATCAATTATAGTTATGGTAATTTTGGCTGGAGCAGTGCTCTAATTTTTATGTTTGTTTGTTAATTGATATTAGAGGAAAAACTACAATGATATGCACAGCGATGGTATGGGATGACATGTTTCGAAGTGAACAACTTCTCATCAGACCCCTTCTCGGACACTGGGATAAGAACCAAAGTGTCTGCACCAAAGCCGCTGTTAGAGTACTCTAACAACTAAGCTATGATGCCCTGTAGCGCCACGATGCATTTTCCTCTAATGTGCCAATTGCTTTATACCTTTTATACATTCTTTGGTACATATATTTTATATTTCAATTCAAGGAAAGTGGAATATTTTTAGGCGTGTTCATAGAACAGTTTTAGAGACAGAAGGGCTTTTTTTTGCATATTAACACTTCCGTGTTATTTGTTATGCACCCGTACTGTACCTGTATCAATTATAGTTATGGTAATTGTTGTTGGAGCAGTGCTCAAATTTTTATGTTTGTTTGTTAATTGATATTAGAAAAAATTACAACGATATGCCCAGCGATGGTATGGGAGGACATGTTTCCAAGTGCCCAACTTATCATCAGACCCCTTCTCGGGCACTGGGATAACAACCCAAGTGTCTGCAACAAAGCCGCTGTTAGAGTACTCTAACAACTAAGCTATGATGCCCTGTAGCGCCACGATGCATTTTCCTCTAATGTGCCATTTGCTTTATTCCTTTTATACATTCTTTGGTACATATATTTTATATGTCGACTCAAGAAAAGTGGAATATTTTTAGGCGTGTTCATAGAACAGTTTTAGATACAGAAGGGCTTTTTTTGCATATCAACACTTCCGTGTTGTTTGTTATGCACCCGTACTGTACCTTTATCAATTATAGTTATGGTAATTTTGGCTGGAGCAGTGCTCTAATTTTTATGTTTGTTTGTTAATTGATATTAGAGGAAAAACTACAATGATATGCACAGCGATGGTATGGGATGACATGTTTCGAAGTGAACAACTTCTCATCAGACCCCTTCTCGGACACTGGGATAAGAACCAAAGTGTCTGCAACAAAGCCGCTGTTAGAGTACTCTAACAACTAAGCTATGATGCCCTGTAGCGCCACGATGCATTTTCCTCTAATGTGCCATTTGCTTTATTCCTTTTATACATTCTTTGGTACATATATTTTATATGTCAACTCAAGGAAAGTGGAATATTTTTAGGCGTGTTCATAGAATAGTTTTTGATACAGAAGGCCTTTTTTTTTGCATATCAACACTTCCGTGTTATTGTTATGCACCCGTACTGTACCTGTATCAATTATAGTCACGGTAATTGTTGTTGGAGCAGTGCTCGAATTTTTATGTTTGTTTGTTAATTGATATTCGAGGAAAAACTACAAAGATATGCACAGCGATCGTATGGGATGACATGTTTCCAAGTGCCCAACTTATCATCAGACCCCTTCTCGGGCACTGGGATAACAACCCAAGTGTCTGCAACAAAGCCGCTGTTAGAGTACTCTAACAACTAAGCTATGATGCCCTGTAGCGCCACGATGCATTTTCCTCTAATGTGCCATTTGCTTTATTCCTTTTATACATTCTTTGGTACATATATTTTATATGTCGACTCAAGGAAAGTGGAATATTTTTAGGCGTGTTCATAGAATAGTTTTTGATACAGAAGGCCTTTTTTTTTGCATATCAACACTTCCGTGTTATTTGTTATGCACCCGTACTGTACCTGTATCAATTATAGTCACGGTAATTGTTGTTGGAGCAGTGCTCGAATTTTTATGTTTGTTTGTTAATTGATATTCGAGGAAAACATACAACGATATGCACAGCGATCGTATGGGATGACATGTTTCGAAGTGCCCAACTTCTCATCACACCCCTTCTCGGACACTGGGATAAGAACCCAAGTGTCTGCACCAAAGCCGCTGTTAGAGTACTCTAACAACTAAGCTATGATGCCCTGTAGCGTCACGATGCATTTTTCCTCTAATGTGCCATTTGCTTTATTCCTTTTATACATTCTTTGGTACATATATTTTATATGTCATCTCAAGGAAAGTGGAATATTTTTAGGCGTGTTCATAGAACAGTTTTAGATACAGAAGGGCTTTTTTTGCATATTAACACTTCCGTGTTATTTGTTATGCACCCGTACTGTACCTGTATCAATTATAGTTATGGTAATTTTGGTTGGAGCAGTGCTCTAATTTTTATGTTTGTTTGTTAATTGATATTAGAAGAAAAACTACAATGATATGCACAGCGATGGTATGGGATGACATGTTTCGAAGTGCCCAACTTCTCATCACACCCCTTCTCGGACACTGGGATAAGAACCAAAGTGTCTGCACCAAAGCCGCTGTTAGAGTACTCTAACAACTAAGCTATGATGCCGTGTAGCGCCACGATGCATTTTCCTCTAATGTGCCATTTGCTTTATTCCTTTTATACATTCTTTGGTACATATATTTTATATGTCATCTCAAGGAAAGTGGAATATTTTTAGGCGTGTTCATAGAACAGTTTTAGATACAGAAGGGATTTTTTTGCATATCAACACTTCCTTGTTATTTGTTATGCACCCGTACTGTACCTATATCAATTATAGTTATGGTAATTGTTGTTGGAGCAGTGCTCGAATTTGAATGTTTGTTTGTTAATTGATATTAGAGGAAAAACTACAACGATATGCACAGCGATGGTATGGGATGACATGTTTCGAAGTGCCCAACTTCTCATCAGACCCCTTCTCGGACACTGGGATAAGAACCCTAGTGTCTGCCCCAAAGCCGCTGTTAGAGTACTCTAGCAACTAAGCTATGATGCCCTGTAGCGCCACGTTGCATTTTCCTCTTATGTGCCTTTTGCTTTATTCCTTTAATACATTCTTTGCTACATATATTTTATATGTCAACTCAAGGAAAGTGGAATATTTTTAGGCGTGTTCATAGAACAGTTTTAGATATAGAAGGGCTTTTTTTGCATATCAACACTTCCGTGTTATTTGTTATGCACCCGTACTGTACCTGTATCAATTATAGTTATGGTAATTGTTGTTGGAGCAGTGCTCGAATTTTTATGTTTGTTTGTTAATTGATATTAGAAAAAATTACAACGATATGCCCAGCGATGGTATGGGATGACATGTTTCGAAGTGCCCAACTTCTCATCAGACCCCTTCTCGGACACTGGGATAAGAACCCTAGTGTCTGCCCCAAAGCCGCTGTTAGAGTACTCTAGCAACTAAGCTATGATGCCCTGTAGCGCCACGTTGCATTTTCCTCTTATGTGCCTTTTGCTTTATTCCTTTAATACATTCTTTGCTACATATATTTTATATGTCAACTCAAGGAAAGTGGAATATTTTTAGGCGTGTTCATAGAACAGTTTTAGATACAGAAGGGATTTTTTTGCATATCAACACTTCCTTGTTATTTGTTATGCACCCGTACTGTACCTATATCAATTATAGTTATGGTAATTGTTGTTGGAGCAGTGCTCGAATTTGAATGTTTGTTTGTTAATTGATATTAGAGGAAAAACTACAACGATATGCACAGCGATGGTATGGGATGACATGTTTCGAAGTGCCCAACTTCTCATCAGACCCCTTCTCGGACACTGGGATAAGAACCCTAGTGTCTGCCCCAAAGCCGCTGTTAGAGTACTCTAGCAACTAAGCTATGATGCCCTGTAGCGCCACGTTGCATTTTCCTCTTATGTGCCTTTTGCTTTATTCCTTTAATACATTCTTTGCTACATATATTTTATATGTCAACTCAAGGAAAGTGGAATATTTTTAGGCGTGTTCATAGAACAGTTTTAGATACAGAAGGCCTTTTTTTTGCATATCAACACTTCCGTGTTATTTGTTATGCACCCGTACTGTACCTGTATCAATTATAGTTATGGTAATTTTGGTTGGAGCAGTGCTCTAATTTTTATGTTTGTTTGTTAGTTGATATTAGACGAAAAACTACAATGATATGCACAGCGATGGTATGGGATGACATGTTTCGAAGTGCCCAACTTCTCATCAGACCCCTTCTCGGACACTGGGATAAGAACCCTAGTGTCTGCCCCAAAGCCGCTGTTAGAGTACTCTAGCAACTAAGCTATGATGCCCTGTAGCGCCACGATGCATTTTCCTCTTATATGCCTTTTGCTTTATTCCTTTAATACATTCTTTGCTACATATATTTTATATGTCAACTCAAGGAAAGTGAATTATTTTTAGGCGTGTTCATAGAACAGTTTTAGATACAGAAGGGATTTTTTTGCATATCAACACTTCCTTGTTATTTGTTATGCACCCGTACTGTACCTATATCAATTATAGTTATGGTAATTGTTGTTGGAGCAGTGCTCGAATTTGAATGTTTGTTTGTTAATTGATATTAGAGGAAAAACTACAACGATATGCACAGCGGTGACATCTTTCGAATTGCCCAACTTCTCATCAGAACCCTTCTCGGACATTGGGATAAAAATCCAAGTGTCTGCACCAAAGCCGCTGTTAGAGTACTCTAACAACTAAGCTATGATGCCGTGTAGCGCCACGATGCATTTTCCTCTAATGTGCCATTTGCTTTATTCCTTTTATACATTCTTTGGTACATATATTTTATATGTCAACTCAAGGAAAGTGGAATATTTTTAGGCGTGTTCATAGAACAGTTTTAGATACAGAAGGGCTTTTTTTGCATATCAACACTTCCGTGTTATTTGTTATGCACCCGTACTGTACCTGTATCAATTATAGTTATGGTAATTGTTGTTGGAGCAGTGCTCGAATTTTTATGTTGGTTTGTTAATTGATATTCGAGGAAAAACTACAACGATATGCACAGCGATGGTATGGGATGACATGTTTCGAAGTGCCCAACTTCTCATCAGACCCCTTCTCGGACACTGGGATAAGAACCCTAGTGTCTGCCCCAAAGCCGCTGTTAGAGTACTCTAGCAACTAAGCTATGATGCCCTGTAGCGCCACGATGCATTTTCCTCTTATATGCCTTTTGCTTTATTCCTTTAATACATTCTTTGCTACATATATTTTATATGTCAACTCAAGGAAAGTGAATTATTTTTAGGCGTGTTCATAGAACAGTTTTAGATACAGAAGGGATTTTTTTGCATATCAACACTTCCTTGTTATTTGTTATGCACCCGTACTGTACCTATATCAATTATAGTTATGGTAATTGTTGTTGGAGCAGTGCTCGAATTTGAATGTTTGTTTGTTAATTGATATTAGAGGAAAAACTACAACGATATGCACAGCGGTGACATCTTTCGAATTGCCCAACTTCTCATCAGAACCCTTCTCGGACATTGGGATAAGAAGCCAAGTGTCTGCACCAAAGCCGCTGTTAGAGTACTCTAACAACTAAGCTATGATGCCGTGTAGCGCCACGATGCATTTTCCTCTAATGTGCCATTTGCTTTATTCCTTTTATACATTCTTTGGTACATATATTTTATATGTCAACTCAAGGAAAGTGGAATATTTTTAGGCGTGTTCATAGAACAGTTTTAGATACAGAAGGGCTTTTTTTGCATATCAACACTTTCGTGTTATTTGTTATGCACCCGTACTGTACCTGTATCAATTATAGTTATGGTAATTGTTGTTGGAGCAGTGCTCGAATTTTTATGTTTGTTTGTTAATTGATATTAGAAAAAATTACAACGATATGCCCAGCGATGGTATGGGAGGACATGTTTCGAAGTGCCCAACTTCTCATCAGACCCCTTCTCGGACACTGGGATAAGAACCCAAGTGTCTGCACCAAAGCCGCTGTTAGAGTACTCTAACAACTAAGCTTTGATGCCCTGTAGCGTCACGATGAATTTTTCCTCTAATGTGCCATTTGCTTTATTCCTTTTATACATTCTTTGGTACATATATTTTATATGTCAACTCAAGGAAAGTGGAATATTTTTAGGCGTGTTCATAGAACAGTTTTAGATACAGAAGGGCTTTTTTTGCATATCAACACTTCCGTGTTATTTGTTATGCACCCGTACTGTACCTGTATCAATTATAGTTATGGTAATTGTTGTTGGAGCAGTGCTCGAATTTTTATGTTTGTTTGTTAATTGATATTAGAAAAAATTACAACGATATGCCCAGCGATGGTATGGGAGGACATGTTTCGAAGTGCCCAACTTCTCATCAGACCCCTTCTCGGACACTGGGATAAGAACCAAAGTGTCTGCACCAAAGCCGCTGTTAGAGTACTCTAACAACTAAGCTATGATACCCTGTAGCGCCACGATGCAATTTCCTCTAATATGGCATTTGCTTTATTCCTTTTATACATTCTTTGGTACATATATTTTATATGTCAACTCAAGGAAAGTGGAATATTTTTAGGCGTGTTCATAGAACAGTTTTAGATACAGAAGGGCTTTTTTTTTTGCATATCAACACTTCCGTGTTGTTTGTTATGCACCCGTACTGTACCTTTATCAATTATAGTTATGGTAATTTTGGCTGGAGCAGTGCTCTAATTTTTATGTTTGTTTGTTAATTGATATTAGAGGAAAAACTACAATGATATGCACAGCGATGGTATGGGATGACATGTTTCGAAGTGCCCAACTTCTCATCAGACCCCTTCTCGGACACTGGGATAAGAACCAAAGTGTCTGCACCAAAGCCGCTGTTAGAGTACTCTAACAACTAAGCTATGATACCCTGTAGCGCCACGATGCAATTTCCTCTAATATGGCATTTGCTTTATTCCTTTTATACATTCTTTGGTACATATATTTTATATGTCAACTCAAGGAAAGTGGAATATTTTTAGGCGTGTTCATAGAACAGTTTTAGATACAGAAGGGCTTTTTTTTTTGCATATCAACACTTCCGTGTTGTTTGTTATGCACCCGTACTGTACCTTTATCAATTATAGTTATGGTAATTTTGGCTGGAGCAGTGCTCTAATTTTTATGTTTGTTTGTTAATTGATATTAGAGGAAAAACTACAATGATATGCACAGCGATGGTATGGGATGACATGTTTCGAAGTGAACAACTTCTCATCAGACCCCTTCTCGGACACTGGGATAAGAACCAAAGTGTCTGCACCAAAGCCGCTGTTAGAGTACTCTAACAACTAAGCTATGATGCCCTGTAGCGCCACGATGCATTTTCCTCTAATGTGCCAATTGCTTTATACCTTTTATACATTCTTTGGTACATATATTTTATATTTCAATTCAAGAAAAGTGGAATATTTTTAGGCGTGTTCATAGAACAGTTTTAGAGACAGAAGGGCTTTTTTTTGCATATTACCACTTCCCTGTTATTTGTTATGCACCCGTACTGTACCTGTATCAATTATAGTTATGGTAATTGTTGTTGGAGCAGTGCTCAAATTTTTATGTTTGTTTGTTAATTGATATTAGAAAAAATTACAACGATATGCCCAGCGATGGTATGGGAGGACATGTTTCCAAGTGCCCAACTTATCATCAGACCCCTTCTCGGGCACTGGGATAACAACCCAAGTGTCTGCAACAAAGCCGCTGTTAGAGTACTCTAACAACTAAGCTATGATGCCCTGTAGCGCCACGATGCATTTTCCTCTAATGTGCCATTTGATTTATTCCTTTTATACATTCTTTGGTACATATATTTTATATGTCAACTCAAGGAAAGTGGAATATTTTTAGGCGTGTTCATAGAATAGTTTTTGATACAGAAGGCCTTTTTTTTTGCATATCAACACTTCCGTGTTATTTGTTATGCACCCGTACTGTACCTGTATCAATTATAGTTATGGTAATTTTGGCTGGAGCAGTGCTCTAATTTTTATGTTTGTTTGTTAATTGATATTAGAGGAAAAACTACAATGATATGCACAGCGATGGTATGGGATGACATGTTTCGAAGTGAACAACTTCTCATCAGACCCCTTCTCGGACACTGGGATAAGAACCAAAGTGTCTGCACCAAAGCCGCTGTTAGAGTACTCTAACAACTAAGCTATGATGCCCTGTAGCGCCACGATGCATTTTCCTCTAATGTGCCAATTGCTTTATACCTTTTATACATTCTTTGGTACATATATTTTATATTTCAATTCAAGGAAAGTGGAATATTTTTAGGCGTGTTCATAGAACAGTTTTAGAGACAGAAGGGCTTTTTTTTGCATATTAACACTTCCGTGTTATTTGTTATGCACCCGTACTGTACCTGTATCAATTATACAGGGTGTTTTTTTTACGGGTTTGTTTTTCGAATAGAGATAAAACTGGCATTTTGTGGTCAAATCTGGCAACTCTAATGTCATTTATGTTCAGTTTGGTTTGCCATTTCATCATGAACAGGTTGACAAAAGAACAACGCTTGCAAATCGTGCAAATTTATTTCGAAAATAATGGTTCAGTTCGCGAAGTTTACCGTGAGCTCCGTCCATTTTATGGTCGACATAATCGTCCATCAGAGCAATTAATTCGGTTAACCATGGATCGTTTTCGCACTACGTTTACTCTATGTGATAATACGCATCCGCAGAGACGTCGAACAGTGCGCACCGAAGAAACAATTGCCGCTGTAGAGCAAAGTGTTGAAGAGGACCCGAATGAATCGATTCGCCACCGTGCACAGCAATTGGAGCTTTGTCCATCAACTTTATGAAAGATTTTGCGCAAAGATCTTGGCTTGCAACCTTACAAGATCCAGCTTGTGCAAGAATTAAAGCCGCGAGACCATGCAATGCGTCTGGATTTTGGTGTATGGGCCGAAAATGAGATTGATTTCGATGCTGATTTTCATCGCAAAATTTTGTTCAGTGATGAGGCTCATTTTTGGTTGAATGGCTACGTCAACAAGCAAAATTGCCGCATTTGGAGTGAAGAGAATCCACATGAGACCCTTGAAACGCCATTACATCCACAAAAACTGACTGTTTGGTGTGCTCTATGGGCTGGTGGAGTCATTGGGCCATACTTCTTCCGCAATAATGCTGGAGAGGCAGCTACCGTTAATGGAGACCGGTATAGAGCCATGATAACCGACTACTTTGTTCCCGAATTGGATGGCATGAATGTGGATGAGTTGTGGTTCCAACAAGACGGCGCTACATGCCACACAGCGCACGTCACAATCGATTTATTGAAGGAAACATTCGATGAGCGCATAATTTCGCGGAATGGACCTGTCAATTGGCCACCAAGGTCGTGTGATTTGACACCATTGGATTATTTTCTTTGGGGATATGTGAAGTCGCTCGTCTACACCAACAAACCAGAAACGTTAGGGGAATTGGAAGCCAACATTCGTGGCGTTATTGCCGACATACGGCCCCATATGCTCGAAAAAGTGGTTGAAAATTGGACCTGTAGAATTGGCTTTATTCGAGCCAGCCGCGGCGGCCACATACCCGAAATCATATTTAAACATTAATGGCATAAAATTATCCTTTCAATAAAGCCAAATTGATGGACCTTAAAACGATTTTCTTGTGTTTTATTTCAATTCGAAGTTCTATACCCCTCAAAAAAACACCCTTTAGTTATGGTAATTGTTGTTGGAGCAGTGCTCAAATTTTTATGTTTGTTTGTTAATTGATATTAGAAAAAATTACAACGATATGCCCAGCGATGGTATGGGAGGACATGTTTCCAAGTGCCCAACTTATCATCAGACCCCTTCTCGGGCACTGGGATAACAACCCAAGTGTCTGCAACAAAGCCGCTGTTAGAGTACTCTAACAACTAAGCTATGATGCCCTGTAGCGCCACGATGCATTTTCCTCTAATGTGCCATTTGCTTTATTCCTTTTATACATTCTTTGGTACATATATTTTATATGTCAACTCAAGGAAAGTGGAATATTTTTAGGCGTGTTCATAGAACAGTTTTAGATACAGAAGGGCTTTTTTTTTTGCATATCAACACTTCCGTGTTGTTTGTTATGCACCCGTACTGTACCTTTATCAATTATAGTTATGGTAATTTTGGCTGGAGCAGTGCTCTAATTTTTATGTTTGTTTGTTAATTGATATTAGAGGAAAAACTACAATGATATGCACAGCGATGGTATGGGATGACATGTTTCGAAGTGAACAACTTCTCATCAGACCCCTTCTCGGACACTGGGATAAGAACCAAAGTGTCTGCACCAAAGCCGCTGTTAGAGTACTCTAACAACTAAGCTATGATGCCCTGTAGCGTCACGATGCATTTTTCCGCTAATGTGCCATTTGCTTTATTCCTTTTATACATTCTTTGGTACATATATTTTATATGTCAACTCAAGGAAAGTGGAATATTTTTAGGCGTGTTCATAGAATAGTTTTTGATACAGAAGGGCTTTTTTTTGCATATTAACACTTCCGTGTTATTTGTTATGCACCCGTACTGTACCTGTATCAATTATAGTTATGGTAATTGTTGTTGGAGCAGTGCTCAAATTTTTATGTTTGTTTGTTAATTGATATTAGAAAAAATTACAACGATATGCCCAGCGATGGTATGGGAGGACATGTTTCCAAGTGCCCAACTTATCATCAGACCCCTTCTCGGGCACTGGGATAACAACCCAAGTGTCTGCAACAAAGCCGCTGTTAGAGTACTCTAACAACTAAGCTATGATGCCCTGTAGCGCCACGATGCATTTTCCTCTAATGTGCCATTTGCTTTATTCCTTTTATACATTCTTTGGTACATATATTTTATATGTCAACTCAAGGAAAGTGGAATATTTTTAGGCGTGTTCATAGAATAGTTTTAGATACAGAAGGGATTTTTTTTGCATATCAACACTTCCTTGTTATTTGTTATGCACCCGCACTGTACCTATATCAATTATAGTTATGGTAATTGTTGTTGGAGCAGTGCTCGAATTTGAATGTTTGTTTGTTAATTGATATTAGAGGAAAAACTACAACGATATGCACAGCGGTGACATCTTTCGAATTGCCCAACTTCTCATCAGAACCCTTCTCGGACACTGGGATAAGAACCCAAGTGTCTGCAACAAAGCCGCTGTTAGAGTACTCTAACAACTAAGCTATGATGCCCTGTAGCGTCACGATGCATTTTCCTCTAATGTGCCAATTCCTTTATTCCTTTTATACATTCTTTGGTACATATGTATATTTTCAATTCAATTCACTTTATTAAGTCTATGATTGCATAAATCTTACAGACTAGCAGTTACAAATTGAAATCTTAAACTTAAGTTAGTTCAGAATACATAAATATATATAATTAACAATAATACAACGTAAGTTTATTATTAAAACATGATCTCGGGAGTGCGAAATCCAGATCAAGACTACAAAAAATTTTATTAAATTCAACGAGAGCCCTCGTGATAGGGTCATAATTGTAATAATTAGCTCGCATTACTTTGACATGAAACGGATATTGCGCACGGAGTGATCTACACGGAACATTGAAGCTTATTTGTGCTAGAAGTTCCGGGCAGTTTACCAAGCCACAGATTAAATCGTATATAAACATCAAATTTTGAATAGATCGTCTAGATGCCAACGTCTTCATGCTTATAAGGGCACAACATGCACTGTAAGGCGGTATTGGATCAGAGAAGTGAAGGGGTTGCAGAGCAAATCGACTGAAACTCTTCTGTACTCTTTCAATTCTCTGAGAATAAACAGCATATATCGGGTTCCAGATTATAGAGGCATATTCTAATTTTGAACGTACTAAACAGGTACAGGGTGGCTGATGAATTTTGCTACATTAAGAAACTCAAATAATTTTTTTTTCAGTGTATGGAATTCATTTTTCTTTTATTCATGTTAAAGCTCATTAAATTTTATTAAATATAGCTTAATTAGTTTTAAAACTAGTGGAATTTAAATGCCCCCCTGCTCGTCGATGCATGTGCTGCATCTTACCAAAAAGTTGTTCATTACTGCTTGGAGAGTTGAGACAGGAATAGCCGCAATTGTTTCTCGAATGGATTGCCTTAGTTCATTCAAATTTGTTGGTTTTGCTTTGAAGACTTCCTGTTTGCAATAACCCCACAAGAAAAAGTCAGGTGCAGTAAGGTCAGGCGACCTGGGTGGCCAACGGAATGTGGAGTTTCTGGATATCAGCTTATTGGGAAATTTTCGTCGCAATTCTGTCATAACAGGTTGGGCTATATGAGGAGCTGTACCATCTTGCTGAAACCACACAGAGTTGAAGGAAATTCTCATTCGGCGTAATTCTGGATAGAAAAACTCTCTCAACATGCTCAAGTAACGGTCTCCAGTAACCGTAACGGTGTAACCGTTTTCTTCGAAGAAGTAGGGCCCGACAATGCAGCGTGATGAAACTGCCCACGACACTGTGACACGAAGTGGATGCAATTCCGTCTCATGGAGTATCTGTGGGTTGGAAGCACTCCATATTCGACAATTTTGTTTGTTTATGTTGCCGTTTAAATCGAAATGGGCCTTGTCAGACATGAAAAGACAGTTCAACATGTTTCCATCCTCTTCCACCATTTGAAGCATCTTCTGGCAAAATTCCAAGCGAATCGGCAAGTCTGCAGCGTTCAGTTTGTTGGCCATTTGAATTTTATATGGGAATAAGTCCAAATCTTTGTGCATAATTGACTGTAATGACTGTCTGCTTACACCCATTTGAGCAGATAAGCTTCTTGTCGAAACACGTGGATTGTTTTGTATGGCAGCAGCTACAGCAGCGATTGTTCCCTCCGTTCGAACTGGAGGGTTTCGATGGTAAGGTCTTCTGTTGACTGTTCCATGCTCGGCAAAATTGTTTACAAGTCTTATTATGGTCCATCTGCTCGAAGGATTGCCGCCAAACGTGCGCCTATACTCTCTTTGAACCGAAACTACGGACTCCAGTGCGTGATAGCGGCGGACAATCCAAGTTCTTGTTTCAGTGTCCCAGTTATCCATTTTTGTTAAATGTAAAAGTCAATCTGCAAAATAAAAAAAAAAATTTACCAGATTCATTAAATAGAAAAAAAGTTATTTAATTTTTTTTGGTAGCGGCTTTCATTAGCCACCCTGTAAATAAAGTTTTTCTGGTGTACGGATCCTTAAAGTCTTTGGCATAGCGGCGCAAGAAAGCCAGATTGGAATAGGCCTTGGGTAAAATGAAGCTTATGTGATTTGCAAAAGTAAAACCTGAATCAAACATTACTCCAAGATCAACAAATTCACTAATAGTAGAGAGGTTATCATTAAAAAGAATATATGTAGACTTATGCGTATTTAGATTTTTCGATAGTGTCATATGAAAACATTTCTTAATGTTCAGGTGTAAGTTGTTTAAAACGCTCCAGTTAGCTAAACTATTAAGATCATCCTGCAGCAGGCCTGCTTCTGATATGCTTGCAACGGTTCGGAAAACTTTTAGATCATCGGCATAGAGCAGATACTGCGTATTCCTAAAACAGGATCCTATATCGTTGATAAAAAGAAGAAATAGAATTGGTCCAAGGATGGTTCCCTGTGGCATAAGATTTTACGCATTCAACTTCCACAAAGGAGATTCTATTGGAAAGATATGAACCAATCCAACGTAAAAATGTCGAATGGAAACCCATGCTTTCAAGCTTGCGTAGTAATATGCTGTGGGTGACAGTATCAAAAGCCTTTGCGAAGTCTGTATAGACAACGTCTACTTGTTGACCAGTCTTAAAAGTGGAAATGCAAAATTGTGAAAAAGACGCAAGGTTCGTAACTGTGGATCGACCGCTGAGAAAACCATGTTGGCACTCATCGATGGACCCCTTTACTGCAAACAACAACTTCTCTTTAACTACCTTTTCGAAAAGCTTCGAACAAGTAGAAAGCTTAGAGATTGGTCTATAATTAGCTACATTGTTTTTGTTGACTGATTTAAAGACTGGGGTGATGGAAGCTATTTTCCAGCGATCAATAAATTCTCCACACGACAGTGAAAGATTAAAAATGTGACTTATAGGCACGCTAAATGACGAACAGCATTTCTTTAGTATAAATGAGCAGAGGCCATCAAGATCACATTTTAAGGACATTTGAAGAGCACCGATGCCATTTATTACGTCAATTTCCGAAATTGACAGTGAACCTAGATCGACCGTTTGCGCGCTATCGGCATAAAAGTTTATAGCCGAATCATTAGTAACAAAACTAGATTTAAAAAAATCTGCAAAGAGGTTTACGGAGTCTGAAAGACAATCTGAAACTACTCCGCCATACGACATGCATGTTGGGATGTTTGAGCAACCTTTCTTAGAGCGAATATAATTCCAGAAAGCTTTAGGGTTTTCCTTCAGTTCTTCCTCATATCTATTTATATGTCAACTCAAGGAAAGTGGAATATTTTTAGGCGTGTTCATAGAACAGTTTTAGATACAGAAGGCCTTTTTTTTTGCATATTAACACTTCCGTGTTATTTGTTATGCACCCGTACTGTACCTGTATCAATTATAGTTATGGTAATTGTTGTTGGAGCAGTGCTCGAATTTTTATGTTTGTTTGTTAATTGATATTAGAAAAAATTACAACGATATGCCCAGCGATGGTATGGGAGGACATGTTTCGAAGTGCCCAACTTCTCATCAGACCCCTCCTCGGACACTGGGATAAAAACCCAAGTGTCTGCACCAAAGTCCCTGTTGGAATTCTCTAACGACTAAGGTATGATGCCCTGTAGCGCCCCGAAGCATTTTCCTCTAATGTGCCATTTCCTTTATTCCTTGTATACATTCTTTGGTACATATATTTTATATGTCAACTCAAGGAAAGTGGAATATTTTTAGGCGTGTTCATAGAACAGTTTTAGATACAGAAGGGCTTTTTTTTGCATAGTAACACTTCCGTGTTATTTGTTATGCACCCGTACTGTACCTGTATCAATTATAGTTATGGTTATTTTGGTGGGAGCAGTGCTCGAATTTTTATGTTTGTTTGTTAATTGATATTCGAGGAAAAACTACAACGATATGCGCAGCGATCGTATGGGATGACATGTTTCGAAGTGCCCAACTTCTCATCAGACCCCTTCTCGGGCACTGGGATAACAACCCAAGTGTCTGCACCAAAGCCGCTGTTAGAGTACTCTAACAACTAAGCTATGATGCCCTGTAGCGCCACGATGCATTTTCCTCTAATGTGCCATTTGCTTTATTCCTTTTATACATTCTTTGGTACATATATTTTATATGTCAACTCAAGGAAAGTGGAATATTTTTAGGCGTGTTCATAGAACAGTTTTAGATACAGAAGGCCTTTTTTTTTGCATATCAACACTTCCGTGTTATTTGTTATGCACCCGTACAGTACCTGTATCAATTATAGTTATGGTAATTTTGGTTGGAGCAATGCTCTAATTTTTATGTTTGTTTGTTAATTGATATTAGAGGAAAAACTACAACGATATGCACAGCGATCGTATGGGATGACATGTTTCCAAGTGCCCAACTTATCATCAGACCCCTTCTCGGGCACTGGGATAACAACCCAAGTGTCTGCACCAAAGCCGCTGTTAGAGTACTCTAACAACTAAGCTATGATGCCCTGTAGCGCCACGATGCATTTTCCTCTAATGGGCCATTTGCTTTATTCCTTTTATACATTCTTTGGTACATATATTTTATATGTCAACTCAAGGAAAGTGGAATATTTTTCGGCGTGTTCATAGAACAGTTTTAGATACAGAAGGCCTTTTTTTTTGCATATCAACACTTCCGTGTTATTTGTTATGCACCCGTACTGTACCTGTATCAATTATAGTTATGGTAATTGTTGTTGGAGCAGTGCTCGAATTTTTATGTTTGTTTGTTAATTGATATTCGAGGAAAAACTACAACGATATGCACATCGATCGTATGGGATGACATGTTTCCAAGTGCCCAACTTATCATCAGACCGCTTCTCGGACACTGGGATAAGAACCCAAGTGTCTGCACCAAAGCCGCTGTTAGAGTACTCTAACAACTAAGCTATGATGCCCTGTAGCGCCACGATGCATTTTCCTCTAATGTGCCATTTGCTTTATTCCTTTTATACATTCTTTGGTACATATATTTTAATGTCAACTCAAGGAAAGTGGAATATTTTTAGGCGTGTTCATAGAACAGTTTTAGATACAGAAGGGATTTTTTTGTATATCAACACTTCCGTGTTATTTGTTATTCACCCGTACTGTACCTATATCAATTATAGTTATGGTAATTGTTGTTGGAGCAGTGCTCGAATTTTTATGTTTGTTTGTTAATTGATATTAGAGGAAAAACTGCACAGCGATGGTATGGGATTACGGGATTACATGTTTCGAAGTGCCCAACTTCTCATCAGACCCCTTCTCGGACACTGGGATAAGAACCAAAGTGTCTGCAATAAAGCCGCTGTTAGAGTACTCTAACAACTAAGCTATGATGCCCTGTAGCACCAAGATGCATTTTCCTCTAATGTGCCATTTGCTTTATTCCTTTTATACATTCTTTGGTACATATATTTTATATGTCAACTCAAGGAAAGTGGAATATTTTTAGGCGTGTTCATAGAACAGTTTTAGATACAGAAGGTTTTTTTTTTGCATATTAACACTTCCGTGTTATTTGTTATGCACCCGTACTGTACCTGTATCAAATATAGTTATGGTAATTTTGGTTGGAGCAGTGCTCGAATTTTTATGTTTGTTTGTTATTTGATATTAGAGGAAAAACTACAACGATATGCACAGCGATCGTATGGGATGACATGTTTCCAAGTGCCCAACTTATCAGCAGACCCCTTCTCGGACACTGGGATAAGACCCCAAGTGTCTGCACCAAAGCCGCTGTTAGAGTACTCTAACAACGAAGCTATGATGCCCTGTAGCGTCACGATGCATTTTTCCTCTAATGTGCCAATTGCTTTATTCCTTTTATACATTCTTTGGTACATATATTTTATATGTCAGCTCAAGGAAAGTGGAATATTTTTAGGCGTGTTCATAGAACAGTTTTAGATACAGAAGGCCTTTTTTTTTGCATATCAACACTTCCGTGTTATTTGTTATGCACCCACTGTACCTGTATCAAATATAGTTATGGTAATTTTGGTTGGAGCAGTGCTCGAATTTTTATGTTTGTTATTTGATATTAGAGGAAAAACTACAACGATATGCACAGCGATCGTATGGGATGACATGTTTCCAAGTGCCCAACTTATCAGCAGACCCCTTCTCGGACACTGGGATAAGACCCCAAGTGTCTGCACCAAAGCCGCTGTTAGAGTACTCTAACAACGAAGCTATGATGCCCTGTAGCGTCACGATGCATTTTTCCTCTAATGTGCCATTTGCTTTATTCCTTTTATACATTCTTTGGTACATATTTTTTATATGTCAACTCAAGGAAAGTGGAATATTTTTAGGCGTGTTCATAGAACAGTTTTAGATACAGAAGGGCTTTTTTTGCATATCAACACTTCCGTGTTATTTGTTATGCACCCGTAGTGTACCTGTATCAATTATAGTTATGGTAATTGTTGTTGGAGCAGTGCTCGAATTTTTATGTTTGTTTGTTAATTGATATTAGAAAAAATTACAACGATATGCCCAGCGATGGTATGGGAGGACATGTTTCGAAGTGCCCAACTTATCAGCAGACCCCTTCTCGGACACTGGGATAAGAACCCAAGTGTCTGCCCCAAAGCCGCTGTTAGAGTACTCTAGCAACTAAGCTATGATGCCCTGTAGCGCCACGATGGATTTTCCTCTTATGTGCCTTTTGCTTTATTCCTTTTATACATTCTTTGCTACATATATTTTATATGTCAACTCGAGGAAAGTGGAATATTTTTAGGCGTGTTTATAGAACAGTTTTAGATACAGAAGGGATTTTTTTGCATATCAACACTTCCGTGTTATTTGTTATGCACCCGTACTGTACCTGTATCAATTATAGTTATGGTAATTGTTGTTGGAGCAGTGCTCGAATTTGAATGTTTGTTTGTTAATTGATATTAGAGGAAAAACTACAACGATATGCACAGCGGTGACATCTTTCGAATTGCCCAACTTCTCATCAGAACCCTTCTCGGACACTGGGATAAGAACCCAAGTGTCTGCACCAAAGCCGCTGTTAGAGTACTCTAACAACTAAGCTATGACGCCCTGTAGCGCCACGATGCATTTTCCTTTAATGTGCCATTTGCTTTATTCCTTTTATACATTCTTTGGTACATATATTTTATAAGCCAACTCAAGGAAAGTGGAATATTTTTAGGCGTGTTCATAGAACAGTTTTAGATACAGAAGGCCTTTTTTTTTGCATATGAACACTTCCGTGTTATTTGTTATGCACCCGTACTGTACCTGTATCAATTATAGTTATGGTAATTGTTGTTGGAGCAGTGCTCGAATTTTTATGTTTGTTTGTTAATTGATATTAGAAAAAATTACAACGATATGCCCAGCGATGGTATGGGAGGACATGTTTCGAAGTGGCCAACTTCTCATCAGACCCCTTCTCGGACACTGGGATAAGAACCCAAGTGTCTGCACCAAAGCCGCTGTTAGAGTACTCTAACAACTAACCTATGATGCCGTGTAGCGTCACGATGCATTTTTCCTCTAATGTGCCATTTGCTTTATTCCTTTTATACATTCTTTGGTACATATATTTTATATGTCAACTCAAGGAAAGTGGAATATTTTTAGGCGTGTTCATAGAACAGTTTTAGATACAGAAGGGCTTTTTTTGCATATCAACACTTCCGTGTTATTTGTTATGCACCCGTACTGTACCTGTATCAATTATAGTTATGGTAATTGTTGTTGGAGCAGTGCTCGAATTTTTATGTTTGTTTGTTAATTGATATTAGAAAAAATTACAACGATATGCCCAGCGATGTTATGGGAGGACATGTTTCGAAGTGCCCAACTTCTCATCAGACCCCTTCTCGGACACTGGGATAAAAACCCAAGTGTCTGCACCAAAGTCCCTGTTGGAATTCTCTAACGACTAAGGTATGATGCCCTGTAGCGCCCCGAAGCATTTTCCTCTAATGTGCCATTTCCTTTATTCCTTGTATACATTCTTTGGTACATATATTTTATATGTCAACTCAAGGAAAGTGGAATATTTTTAGGCGTGTTCATAGAACAGTTTTAGATACAGAAGGGCTTTTTTTTGCATAGTAACACTTCCGTGTTATTTGTTATGCACACGTACTGTACCTGTATCAATTATAGTTATGGTTATTTTGGTGGGAGCAGTGCTCGAATTTTTATGTTTGTTTGTTAATTGATATTCGAGGAAAAACTACAACGATATGCACAGCGATCGTATGGGATGACATGTTTCGAAGTGCCCAACTTCTCATCAGACCCCTTCTCGGGCACTGGGATAACAACCCAAGTGTCTGCACCAAAGCCGCTGTTAGAGTACTCTAACAACTAAGCTATGATGCCCTGTAGCGCCACGATGCATTTTCCTCTAATGTGCCATTTGCTTTATTCCTTTTATACATTCTTTGGTACATATATTTTATATGTCAACTCAAGGAAAGTGGAATATTTTTAGGCGTGTTCATAGAACAGTTTTAGATACAGAAGGCCTTTTTTTTGCATATCAACACTTCCGTGTTATTTGTTATGCACCCGTACAGTACCTGTATCAATTATAGTTATGGTAATTTTGGTTGGAGCAATGCTCTAATTTTTATGTTTGTTTGTTAATTGATATTAGAGGAAAAACTACAACGATATGCACAGCGATCGTATGGGATGACATGTTTCCAAGTGCCCAACTTATCATCAGACCCCTTCTCGGGCACTGGGATAACAACCCAAGTGTCTGCACCAAAGCCGCTGTTAGAGTACTCTAACAACTAAGCTATGATGCCCTGTAGCGCCACGATGCATTTTCCTCTAATGGGCCATTTGCTTTATTCCTTTTATACATTCTTTGGTACATATATTTTATATGTCAACTCAAGGAAAGTGGAATATTTTTCGGCGTGTTCATAGAACAGTTTTAGATACAGAAGACCTTTTTTTTTGCATATCAACACTTCCGTGTTATTTGTTATGCACCCGTACTGTACCTGTATCAATTATAGTTATGGTAATTGTTGTTGGAGCAGTGCTCGAATTTTTATGTTTGTTTGTTAATTGATATTCGAGGAAAAACTACAACGATATGCACATCGATCGTATGGGATGACATGTTTCCAAGTGCCCAACTTATCATCAGACCGCTTCTCGGACACTGGGATAAGAACCCAAGTGTCTGCACCAAAGCCGCTGTTAGAGTACTCTAACAACTAAGCTATGATGCCCTGTAGCGCCACGATGCATTTTCCTCTAATGTGCCATTTGCTTTATTCCTTTTATACATTCTTTGGTACATATATTTTAATGTCAACTCAAGGAAAGTGGAATATTTTTAGGCGTGTTCATAGAACAGTTTTAGATACAGAAGGGATTTTTTTGTATATCAACACTTCCGTGTTATTTGTTATTCACCCGTACTGTACCTATATCAATTATAGTTATGGTAATTGTTGTTGGAGCAGTGCTCGAATTTTTATGTTTGTTTGTTAATTGATATTAGAGGAAAAACTGCACAGCGATGGTATGGGATTACGGGATTACATGTTTCGAAGTGCCCAACTTCTCATCAGACCCCTTCTCGGACACTGGGATAAGAACCAAAGTGTCTGCAATAAAGCCGCTGTTAGAGTACTCTAACAACTAAGCTATGATGCCCTGTAGCACCACGATGCATTTTCCTCTAATGTGCCATTTGCTTTATTCCTTTTATACATTCTTTGGTACATATATTTTATATGTCAACTCAAGGAAAGTGGAATATTTTTAGGCGTGTTCATAGAACAGTTTTAGATACAGAAGGTTTTTTTTTTGCATATTAACACTTCCGTGTTATTTGTTATGCACCCGTACTGTACCTGTATCAATTATAGTTATGGTAATTTTGGTTGGAGCAGTGCTCTAATTTCTATGTTTGTTTGTTAATTGATATTAGAGGAAAAACTACAATGATATGCACAGCGATGGTATGGGATGACATGTTTCGAAGTGCCCAACTTCTCATCAGACCCCTTCTCGGACACTGCATTAAGAACCAAAGTGTCTGCACCAAAGCCGCTGTTAGAGTACTCTAACAACTAAGCTATAATGCCCTGTAGCGCCACGATGCATTTTCCTCTAATGTGCCAATTGCTTTATTCCTTTTATACATTCTTTGGTACATATATTTTATATGTCAACTCAAGGAAAGTGGAATATTTTTAGGCGTGTTCATAGAACAGTTTTAGATACAGAAGGCCTTTTTTTTTGCATATCAACACTTCCGTGTTATTTGTTATGCACCCACTGTACCTGTATCAAATATAGTTATGGTAATTTTGGTTGGAGCAGTGCTCGAATTTTTATGTTTGTTTGTTATTTGATATTAGAGGAAAAACTACAACGATATGCACAGCGATCGTATGGGATGACATGTTTCCAAGTGCCCAACTTATCAGCAGACCCCTTCTCGGACACTGGGATAAGACCCCAAGTGTCTGCACCAAAGCCGCTGTTAGAGGACTCTAACAACGAAGCTATGATGCCCTGTAGCGTCACGATGCATTTTTCCTCTAATGTGCCATTTGCTTTATTCCTTTTATACATTCTTTGGTACATATTTTTTATATGTCAACTCAAGGAAAGTGGAATATTTTTAGGCGTGTTCATAGAACAGTTTTAGATACAGAAGGGCTTTTTTTGCATATCAACACTTCCGTGTTATTTGTTATGCACCCGTAGTGTACCTGTATCAATTATAGTTATGGTAATTGTTGTTGGAGCAGTGCTCAAATTTTTATGTTTGTTTGTTAATTGATATTCGAGGAAAAACTACAACGATATGCACAGCGATGGTTTGGGATGACATGTTTCGAAGTGCCCAACTTCTCATCAGACCCCTTCTCGGACACTGGGATAAGAACCCAAGTGTCTGCACCAAAGCCGCTGTTAGAATTCTCTAACAAATAAGCTATGATACCGTGTAGCGCCACGATGCATTTTCCTCTTATGTGCCAATTGCTTTATTCCTTTTATACATTCTTTGGAACATATATTTTATATGTCAACTCACGGAAAGTGGAATATTTTTAGGCGTGTTCATAGAAGAGTTTTAGATACAGAAGGCCTTTTTTTTTGCATATTAACACTTCCGTGTTATTTGTTATGCACCCGTACTGTACCTATATCAATTATAGTTATGGTAATTGTTGTTGGAGCAGTGCTCGAATTTGAATGTTTGTTTGTTAATTGATATTAGAGGAAAAACTACAACGATATGCACAGCGGTGACATCTTTCGAATTGCCCAACTTCTCATCAGAACCCTTCTCGGACACTGGGATAAGAACCCAAGTGTCTGCACCAAAGCCGCTGTTAGAATTCTCTAACAAATAAGCTATGATGCCGTGTAGCGCCACGATGCATTTTCCTCTAATGTGCCAATTGCTTTATTCCTTTTATACATTCTTTGATACATATATTTTATATGTCAACTCAAGGAAAGTGGAATATTTTTAGGCGTGTTCATAGAAGAGTTTTAGATACAGAAGGCCTTTTTTTTTGCATATTAACACTTCCGTGTTATTTGTTATGCACCCGTACTGTACCTGTATCAATTACAGTTATGGTAATTGTTGTTGGAGTAGTGCTCGAATTTTTATGTTTGTTTGTTAATTGATATTAGAAAAAATTACAACGATATGCCCAGCGATGGTATGGGAGGACATGTTTCGAAGTGCCCAACTTCTCATCAGACCCCTTCTCGGACACTGGGATAAGAACCCAAGTGTCTGCACCAAAGCCGCTGTTAGAGTACTCTAACAACTAAGCTATGATGCCCTGTAGCGCCACGATGCATTTTCCTCTAATGTGCCATTTGCTTTATTCCTTTTATACATTCTTTGGTACATATATTTTAATGTCAACTCAAGGAAAGTGGAATATTTTTAGGCGTGTTCATAGAACAGTTTTAGATACAGAAGGGATTTTTTTGTATATCAACACTTCCGTGTTATTTGTTATGCACCCGTACTGTACCTGTATCAATTATAGTTATGGTTATTTTGGTGGGGGCAGTGCTCGAATTTTTATGTTTGTTTGTTAATTGATATTCGAGGAAAAACTACAACGATATGCCCAGCGATCGTATGGGATGACATGTTTCGAAGTGCCCAACTTCTCATCAGACCCCTTCTCGGGCACTGGGATAAGAACCCAAGTGTCTGCACCAAAGCCGCTGTTAGAATTCTCTAACAAATAAGCTATGATGCCGTGTAGCGCCACGATGCATTTTCCTCTAATGTGCCAATTGCTTTATTCCTTTTATACATTCTTTGATACATATATTTTATATGTCAACTCAAGGAAAGTGGAATATTTTTAGGCGTGTTCATAGAAGAGTTTTAGATACAGAAGGCCTTTTTTTTTGCATATTAACACTTCCGTGTTATTTGTTATGCACCCGTACTGTACCTGTATCAATTATAGTTATGGTAATTGTTGTTGGAGCAGTGCTCGAATTTTTATGTTTGTTTGTTAATTGATATTCGAGGAAAAACTACAACGATATGCACATCGATCGTATGGGATGACATGTTTCCAAGTGCCCAACTTATCATCAGACCGCTTCTCGGACACTGGGATAAGAACCCAAGTGTCTGCACCAAAGCCGCTGTTAGAGTACTCTAACAACTAAGCTATGATGCCCTGTAGCGCCACGATGCATTTTCCTCTAATGTGCCATTTGCTTTATTCCTTTTATACATTCTTTGGTACATATATTTTAATGTCAACTCAAGGAAAGTGGAATATTTTTAGGCGTGTTCATAGAACAGTTTTAGATACAGAAGGGATTTTTTTGTATATCAACACTTCCGTGTTATTTGTTATTCACCCGTACTGTACCTATATCAATTATAGTTATGGTAATTGTTGTTGGAGCAGTGCTCGAATTTTTATGTTTGTTTGTTAATTGATATTCGAGGAAAAACTACAACGATATGCACATCGATCGTATGGGATGACATGTTTCCAAGTGCCCAACTTATCATCAGACCGCTTCTCGGACACTGGGATAAGAACCCAAGTGTCTGCACCAAAGCCGCTGTTAGAGTACTCTAACAACTAAGCTATGATGCCGTGTAGCGCCACGATGCATTTTCCTCTAATGTGCCAATTGCTTTATTCCTTTTATACATTCTTTGATACATATATTTTATATGTCAACTCAAGGAAAGTGGAATATTTTTAGGCGTGTTCATAGAAGAGTTTTAGATACAGAAGGCCTTTTTGTTTGCATATTAACACTTCCGTGTTATTTGTTATGCACCCGTACTGTACCTGTATCAATTATAGTTATGGTAATTGTTGTTGGAGCAGTGCTCGAATTTTTATGTTTGTTTGTTAATTGATATTCGAGGAAAAACTACAACGATATGCACATCGATCGTATGGGATGACATGTTTCCAAGTGCCCAACTTATCATCAGACCGCTTCTCGGACACTGGGATAAGAACCCAAGTGTCTGCACCAAAGCCGCTGTTAGAGTACTCTAACAACTAAGCTATGATGCCCTGTAGCGCCACGATGCATTTTCCTCTAATGTGCCATTTGCTTTATTCCTTTTATACATTCTTTGGTACATATATTTTAATGTCAACTCAAGGAAAGTGGAATATTTTTAGGCGTGTTCATAGAATAGTTTTAGATACAGAAGGGATTTTTTTGTATATCAACACTTCCGTGTTATTTGTTATTCACCCGTACTGTACCTATATCAATTATAGTTATGGTAATTGTTGTTGGAGCAGTGCTCGAATTTTTATGTTTGTTTGTTAATTGATATTCGAGGAAAAACTACAACGATATGCACAGCGATCGTATGGGATGACATGTTTCCAAGTGCCCAACTTATCATCAGACCGCTTCTCGGACACTGGGATAAGAACCCAAGTGTCTGCACCAAAGCCGCTGTTAGAGTACTCTAACAACTAAGCTATGATGCCGTGTAGCGCCACGATGCATTTTCCTCTAATGTGCCAATTGCTTTATTCCTTTTATACATTCTTTGATACATATATTTTATATGTCAACTCAAGGAAAGTGGAATATTTTTAGGCGTGTTCATAGAAGAGTTTTAGATACAGAAGGCCTTTTTCTTTGCATATTAACACTTCCGTGTTATTTGTTATGCACCCGTACTGTACCTGTATCAATTATAGTTATGGTAATTGTTGTTGGAGCAGTGCTCGAATTTGAATGTTTGTTTGTTAATTGATATTAGAGGAAAAACTACAACGATATGCACAGCGGTGACATCTTTCGAATTGCCCAACTTCTCATCAGAACCCTTCTCGGACACTGGGATAAGAACCCAAGTGTCTGCACCAAAGCCGCTGTTAGAATTCTCTAACAAATAAGCTATGATGCCGTGTAGCGCCACGATGCATTTTCCTCTAATGTGCCAATTGCTTTATTCCTTTTATACATTCTTTGATACATATATTTTATATGTCAACTCAAGGAAAGTGGAATATTTTTAGGCGTGTTCATAGAAGAGTGTTAGATACAGAAGGCCTTTTTTTTTGCATATTAACACTTCCGTGTTATTTGTTATGCACCCGTACTGTACCTGTATCAATTACAGTTATGGTAATTGTTGTTGGAGTAGTGCTCGAATTTTTATGTTTGTTTGTTAATTTATATTAGAAAAAATTACAACGATATGCCCAGCGATGGTATGGGAGGACATGTTTCGAAGTGCCCAACTTATCATCAGACCGCTTCTCGGACACTGGGATAAGAACCCAAGTGTCTGCACCAAAGCCGCTGTTAGAGTACTCTAGCAACTTAGCCACGATGCATTTTCCTCTAATGTGCCATTTGCTTTATTCCTTTTATACATTCTTTGGGACATATATTTTATATGTCAACTCAAGGAAAGTGAGGCGTGTTCATAGAACAGTTTTAGATACAGAAGGCCTTTTTTTTTGCATATCAACACTTCCGTGTTATTTGTTATGCACCCGTACTATACCTGTATCAATTATAGTTATGGTAATTGTTGTTGGAGCAGTGCTCAAATTTTTATGTTTGTTTGTTAACTGATATTCGAGGAAAAACTACAACGATATGCACAGCGATCGTATGGGATGACATGTTTCCAAGTGCCCAACTTATCATCAGACCCCTTCTCGGACACTGGGATAAAAACCCAAGTGTCTGCACCAAAGTCACTGTTGGAATTCTCTAACGACTAAGGTATGATGCCCTGTAGCCCCCGAAGCATTTTCCTCTAATGTGCCATTTCCTTTATTCCTTTTATACATTCTTTGGTACATATATTTTATATGTCAACTCATATTTTTAGGCGTGTTCATAGAACAGTTTTAGATACAGAAGGGCTTTTTTTTGCATATTAACACTTCCGTGTTATTTGTTATGCACCCGTACTATACCTGTATCAATTATAGTTATGGTAATTGTTGTTGGAGCAGTGCTCAAATTTTTATGTTTGTTTGTTAATTGATATTCGAGGAAAAACTACAACGATATGCACAGCGATCGTATGGGAGGACATGTTTCCAAGTGCCCAACTTATCATCAGACCCCTTCTCGGACACTGGGATAAGAACCCAAGTGTCTGCACCAAAGCCGCTGTTAGAGTACTCTAGCAACTTAGCCACGATGCATTTTCCTCTAATGTGCCATTTGCTTTATTCCTTTTATACATTCTTTGGGACATATATTTTATATGTCAACTCAAGGAAAGTGAGGCGTGTTCATAGAACAGTTTTAGATACAGAAGGCCTTTTTTTTTGCATATCAACACTTCCGTGTTATTTGTTATGCACCCGTACTGTACCTGTATCAATTATAGTTATGGTAATTTTGGTTGGAGCAGTGCTCTAATTTTTATGTTTGTTTGTTAATTGATATTAGAGGAAAAACTGCAATGATATACACAGCGATGGTATGGGATGACATGATTCGAAGTGCCCAACTTCTCATCAGACCCCTTCTCGGACACTGGGATAAGAACCAAAGTGTCTGCACCAAAGCCGCTGTTAGAGTACTCTAACAACTAAGCTATGATGCCCTGTAGCGCCACGATGCATTTTCCTCTAATGTGCCAATTGCTTTATTCCTTTTATGCATTCTTTGGTACATATATTTTATATGTCAACTCAAGGAAAGTGGAATATTTTTAGGCGTGTTCATAGACAGTTTTAGATACAGAAGGGCTTTTTTTTGCATATTAACACTTCCGTGTTATTTGTTATGCACCCGTACTGTACCTGTATCAATTATAGTTATGGTAATTGTTGTTGGAGCAGTGCTCGTATTTTTATGTTTGTTTGTTAATTGATATTAGAAAAAATTACAACGATATGCCCAGCGATGGTATGGGAGGACATGTTTCGAAGTGCCCAACTTCTCATCAGCCCCCTTCTCGGACACTGGGATAAGAACCCAAGTGTCTGCACCAAAGCCGCTGTTAGAGTACTCTAACAACTAAGCTATGATGCCCTGTAGCGTCACGATGCATTTTTCCTCTAATGTGCCATTTGCTTTATTCCTTTTATACATTCTTTGGTACATATATTTTATATGTCAACTCAAGGAAAGTGCAATATTTTTAGGCGTGTTCATAGACAGTTTTAGATACAGAAGGGCTTTTTTTTGCATATTAACACTTCCGTGTTATTTGTTATGCACCCGTACTGTACTGTATCAATTATAGTTATGGTAATTGTTGTTGGAGCAGTGCTCGAATTTTTATGTTTGTTTGTTAATTGATATTCGAGGAAAAACTACAACGATATGCACAGCGATCGTATGGGAGGACATGTTTCCAAGTGCCCAACTTATCATCAGACCCCTTCTCGGACACTGGGATAAGAACCCAAGTGTCTGCACCAAAGCCGCTGTTAGAGTACTCTAACAACTAAGCTATGATGCCCTGTAGCGTCACGATGCATTTTTCCGCTAATGTGCCATTTGCTTTATTCCTTTTATACATTCTTTGGTACATATATTTTATATGTCAACTCAAGGAAAGTGCAATATTTTTAGGCGTGTTCATAGAACAGTTTTAGATACAGAAGGGCTTTTTTTGCATATCAACACTTCCGTGTTATTTGTTATGCACCCGTACTGTACCTGTATCAATTATAGTTATGGTAATTTTGGTTGGAGCAGTGCTCTAATTTTTATGTTTGTTTGTTAATTGATATTAGAGGAAAAACTGCAATGATATACACAGCGATGGTATGGGATGACATGATTCGAAGTGCCCAACTTCTCATCAGACCCCTTCTCGGACACTGGGATAAGAACCAAAGTGTCTGCACCAAAGCCGCTGTTAGAGTCCTCTAACAACTAAGCTATGATGCCCTGTAGCGCCACGATGCATTTTCCTCTAATGTGCCAATTGCTTTATTCCTTTTATACATTCTTTGGTACATATATTTTATATGTCAACTCAAGGAAAGTGGAATATTTTTAGGCGTGTTCATAGACAGTTTTAGATACAGAAGGGCTTTTTTTTGCATATTAACACTTCCGTGTTATTTGTTATGCACCCGTACTGTACCTGTATCAATTATAGTTATGGTAATTGTTGTTGGAGGAGTGCTCGAATTTTTATGTTTGTTTGTTAATTGATATTAGAAAAAATTACAACGATATGCCCAGCGATGGTATGGGAGGACATGTTTCGAAGTGCCCAACTTCTCATCAGACCCCTTCTCGGACACTGGGATAAGAACCCAAGTGTCTGCACCAAAGCCGCTGTTAGAGTACTCTAACAACTAAGCTATGATGCCCTGTAGCGTCACGATGCATTTTTCCTCTAATGCGCCATTTGCTTTATTCCTTTTATACATTCTTTGGTACATATATTTTATATGTCAACTCAAGGAAAGTGCAATATTTTTAGGCGTGTTCATAGAACAGTTCTAGATACAGAAGGGCTTTTTTTGCATATCAACACTTCCGTGGTATTTGTTATGCACCCGTACTGTACTGTATCAATTATAGTTATGGTAATTGTTGTTGGAGCAGTGCTCGAATTTTTATGTTTGTTAATTGATATTAGAAAAAATTACAACAATATGCCCAGCGATGGTATGGGAGGACATGTTTCGAAGTGCCCAACTTCTCATCAGACCCCTTCTCGGACACTGGGATAAAAACCCAAGTGTCTGCACCAAAGTCACTGTTGGAATTCTCTAACGACTAAGGTATGATGCCCTGTAGCCCCCGAAGCATTTTCCTCTAATGTGCCATTTCCTTTATTCCTTTTATACATTCTTTGGTACATATATTTTACATGTCAACTCATATTTTTAGGCGTGTTCATAGAACAGTTTTAGATACAGAAGGGCTTTTTTTTGCATATTAACACTTCCGTGTTATTTGTTATGCACCCGTACTATACCTGTATCAATTATAGTTATGGTAATTGTTGTTGGAGCAGTGCTCAAATTTTTATGTTTGTTTGTTAATTGATATTCGAGGAAAAACTACAACGATATGCACAGCGATCGTATGGGATGACATGTTTCCAAGTGCCCAACTTATCATCAGACCCCTTCTCGGACACTGGGATAAGAACCCAAGTGTCTGCACCAAAGCCGCTTTTAGAGTACTCTAACAACTAAGCTATGATGCCCTGTAGCGTCACGATGCATTTTTCCTCTAATGTGCCATTTGCTTTATTCCTTTTATACATTCTTTGGTACATATATTTTATATGTCAACTCAAGGAAAGTGCAATATTTTTAGGCGCGTTCATAGAACAGTTTTAGATACAGAAGGGCTTTTTTTGCATATCAACACTTCCGTGTTATTTGTTATGCACCCGTACTGTACCTGTATCAATTATAGTTATGGTAATTTTGGTTGGAGCAGTGCTCTAATTTTTATGTTTGTTTGTTAATTGATATTAGAGGAAAAACTACAATGATATGCACAGCGATTGTATGGGATGACATGTTTCGAAGTGCCCAACTTCTCATCAGACCCCTTCTCGGACACTGGGATAAGAACCAAAGTGTCTGCACCAAAGCCGCTGTTAGAGTCCTCTAACAACTAAGCTATGATGCCCTGTAGCGCCACGATGCATTTTCCTCTAATGTGCCAATTGCTTTATTCCTTTTATACATTCTTTGGTACATATATTTTATATGTCAACTCAAGGAAAGTGGAATATTTTTAGGCGTGTTCATAGAATTGTTTTGATACAGAAGGCCTTTTTTTTGCATATCAACACTTCCGTGTTATTTGTTATGCACCCGTACTGTACCTGTATCAATTATAGTTATGGTAATTTTGGTTGGAGCAGTGCTCTAATTTTTATGTTTGTTTGTTAATTGATATTAGAGGAAAAACTACAATGATATGCACAGCGATTGTATGGGATGACATGTTTCGAAGTGCCCAACTTCTCATCAGACCCCTTCTCGGACACTGGGATAAGAACCAAAGTGTCTGCACCAAAGCCGCTGTTAGAGTCCTCTAACAACTAAGCTATGATGCCCTGTAGCGCCACGATGCATTTTTCCTCTAATGTGCCATTTGCTTTATTCCTTTTATACATTCTTTGGTACATATATTTTATATGTCAACTCAAGGAAAGTGCAATATTTTTAGGCGTGTTCATAGAACAGTTTTAGATACAGAAGGGCTTTTTTTGCATATCAACACTTCCGTGTTATTTGTTATGCACCCGTACTGTACCTGTATCAATTATAGTTATGGTAATTTTGGTTGGAGCAGTGCTCTAATTTTTATGTTTGTTTGTTAATTGATATTAGAGGAAAAACTACAATGATATGCACAGCGATTGTATGGGATGACATGTTTCGAAGTGCCCAACTTCTCATCAGACCCCTTCTCGGACACTGGGATAAGAACCAAAGTGTCTGCACCAAAGCCGCTGTTAGAGTACTCTAACAACTAAGCTATGATGCCCTGTAGCGCCACGATGCATTTTCCTCTAATGTGCCATTTGCTTTATTCCTTTTATACATTCTTTGGTACATATATTTTATATGTCAACTCAAGGAAAGTGGAATATTTTTAAGCGTGTTCAAAGAATTGTTTTTGATACAGAAGGCCTTTTTTTTGCATATCAACACTTCCGTGTTATTTGTTATGCACCCGTACTGTACCTGTATCAATTATAGTTATGGTTATTGTTGTTGGAGCAGTGCTCGAATTTTTATGTTTGTTTGTTAATTGATATTAGAAAAAATTACAACGATATGCCCAGCGATGGTATGGGAGGACATGTTTCGAAGTGCCCAACTTCTCATCAGACCCCTTCTCGGACACTGGGATAAGAACCCAAGTGTCTGCACCAAAGCCGCTGTTAGAGTACTCTAACAACTAAGCTATGATGCCCTGTAGCGTCACGATGCATTTTTCCTCTAATGTGCCATTTGCTTTATTCCTTTTATACATTCTTTGGTACATATATTTTATATGTCAACTCATATTTGTAGGCGTGTTCATAGAACAGTTTTAGATACAGAAGGGTTTTTTTGCATATTAACACTTCCGTGTTGTTGGAGCAGTGCTCGAATTTTTATGTTTGTTTGTTAATTCATATTAGAAAAAATTACAACGATATGCCCAGCGATGGTATGGGAGGACATGTTTCGAAGTGCCCAACTTCTCATCAGACCCCTTCTCAGACACGGGATAAGAACCCAAGTGTCTGCACCAAAGCCGCTGTTAAAATACTCTAACAACTAAGCTATGATGCCCTGTAGCGCCACGATGCATTTTCCTTTAATGTGCCATTTGCTTTATTCCTTTTATACATTCTTTGGTACATATATTTTATATGTCAACTCATATTTTTAGGCGTGTTCATAGAACAGTTTTAGATACAGAAGGGTTGTTTTTTGCATATTAACACTTCCGTGTTATTTGTTATGCACCCGTACTGTACCTGTATCAATTATAGTTGTGGTAATTGTTGTTGGAGCAGTGCTCTAATTTTTATGTTTGTTTGTTAATTGATATTAGAGGAAAAACTACAATGATATGCACAGCGATTGTATGGGATGACATGTTTCGAAGTGCCCAACTTCTCATCAGACCCCTTCTCGGACACTGGGATAAGAACCCAAGTGTCTGCACCAAAGCCGCTGTTAGAGTACTCTAACAACTAAGCTATGATGCCCTGTAGCGTCACGATGCATTTTTCCTCTAATGTGCCATTTGCTTTATTCCTTTTATACATTCTTTGGTACATATATTTTATATGTCAACTCATATTTGTAGGCGTGTTCATAGAACAGTTTTAGATACAGAAGGGTTTTTTTGCATATTAACACTTCCGTGTTGTTGGAGCAGTGCTCGAATTTTTATGTTTGTTTGTTAATTCATATTAGAAAAAATTACAACGATATGCCCAGCGATGGTATGGGAGGACATGTTTCGAAGTGCCCAACTTCTCATCAGACCCCTTCTCAGACACTGGGATAAGAACCCAAGTGTCTGCACCAAAGCCGTTGTTAAAATACTCTAACAACTAAGCTATGATGCCCTGTAGCGCCACGATGCATTTTCCTTTAATGTGCCATTTGCTTTATTCCTTTTATACATTCTTTGGTACATATATTTTATATGTCAACTCATATTTTTAGGCGTGTTCATAGAACAGTTTTAGATACAGAAGGGTTTTTTTTTGCATATTAACACTTCCGTGTTATTTGTTATGCACCCGTACTGTACCTGTATCAATTATAGTTATGGTAATTGTTGTTGGAGCAGTGCTCAAATTTTTATGTTTGTTTGTTAATTGATATTAGAAAAAATTACAACGATATGCCCAGCGATGGTATGGGAGGACATGTTTCGAAGTGCCCAACTTCTCATCAGACCCCTTCTCGGACACTGGGATAAAAACCCAAGTGTCTGCACCAAAGCCGCTGTTAAAATACTCTAACAACTAAGCTATGATGCCCTGTAGCGCCACGATGCATTTTCCTTTAATGTGCCATTTGCTTTATTCCTTTTATACATTCTTTGGTACATATATTTTATATGTCAACTCATATTTTTAGGCGTGTTCATAGAACAGTTTTAGATACAGAAGGGTTTTTTTGCATATTAACACTTCCGTGTTGTTGGAGCAGTGCTCTAATTTTTATGTTTGTTTGTTAATTGATATTAGAGGAAAAACTACAATGATATGCACAGCGATTGTATGGGATGACATGTTTCGAAGTGCCCAACTTCTCATCAGACCCCTTCTCGGACACTGGGATAAGAACCAAAGTGTCTGCACCAAAGCCGCTGTTAGAGTACTCTAACAACTAAGCTATGATGCCCTGTAGCGCCACGATGCATTTTCCTCTAATGTGCCATTTGCTTTATTCCTTTTATACATTCTTTGGTACATATATTTTATATGTCAACTCATATTTTTAGGCGTGTTCATAGAACAGTTTTAGATACAGAAGGGTTTTTTTGCATATTAACACTTCCGTGTTGTTGGAGCAGTGCTCGAATTTTTATGTTTGTTTGTTAATTGATATTAGAAAAAATTACAACGATATGCCCAGCGATGGTATGGGAGGACATGTTTCGAAGTGCCTAACTTCTCATCAGACCCCTTCTCGGACACTGGGATAAAAACCCAAGTGTCTGCACCAAAGCCGCTGTTAAAATACTCTAACAACTAAGCTATGATGCCCTGTAGCGCCACGATGCATTTTCCTTTAATGTGCCATTTGCTTTATTCCTTTTATACATTCTTTGGTACATATATTTTATGTGTCAACTCATATTTTTAGGCGTGTTCATAGAACAGTTTTAGATACAGAAGGGTTTTTTTTGCATATCAACACTTCCGTGTTATTTGTTATGCACCCGTACTGTACCTGTATCAATTATAGTTATGGTAATTTTGGTTGGAGCAGTGCTCTAATTTTTATGTTTGTTTGTTAATTGATATTAGAGGAAAAACTACAATGATATGCACAGCGATTGTATGGGATGACATGTTTCGAAGTGCCCAACTTCTCATCAGACCCCTTCTCGGACACTGGGATAAGAACCAAAGTGTCTGCACCAAAGCCGCTGTTAGAGTACTCTAACAACTAAGCTATGATGCCCTGTAGCGCCACGATGCATTTTCCTCTAATGTGCCATTTGCTTTATTCCTTTTATACATTCTTTGGTACATATATTTTATATGTCAACTCAAGGAAAGTGGAATATTTTTAAGCGTGTTCAAAGAATTGTTTTTGATACAGAAGGCCTTTTTTTTGCATATCAACACTTCCGTGTTATTTGTTATGCACCCGTACTGTACCTGTATCAATTATAGTTATGGTAATTGTTGTTGGAGCAGTGCTCGAATTTTTATGTTTGTTTGTTAATTGATATTAGAAAAAATTACAACGATATGCCCAGCGATGGTATGGGAGGACATGTTTCGAAGTGCCCAACTTCTCATCAGACCCCTTCTCGGACACTGGGATAAGAACCCAAGTGTCTGCACCAAAGCCGCTGTTAGAGTACTCTAACAACTAAGCTATGATGCCCTGTAGCGTCACGATGCATTTTTCCTCTAATGTGCCATTTGCTTTATTCCTTTTATACATTCTTTGGTACATATATTTTATATGTCAACTCATATTTGTAGGCGTGTTCATAGAACAGTTTTAGATACAGAAGGGTTTTTTTGCATATTAACACTTCCGTGTTGTTGGAGCAGTGCTCGAATTTTTATGTTTGTTTGTTAATTCATATTAGAAAAAATTACAACGATATGCCCAGCGATGGTATGGGAGGACATGTTTCGAAGTGCCCAACTTCTCATCAGACCCCTTCTCAGACACGGGATAAGAACCCAAGTGTCTGCACCAAAGCCGCTGTTAAAATACTCTAACAACTAAGCTATGATGCCCTGTAGCGCCACGATGCATTTTCCTTTAATGTGCCATTTGCTTTATTCCTTTTATACATTCTTTGGTACATATATTTTATATGTCAACTCATATTTTTAGGCGTGTTCATAGAACAGTTTTAGATACAGAAGGGTTGTTTTTTGCATATTAACACTTCCGTGTTATTTGTTATGCACCCGTACTGTACCTGTATCAATTATAGTTGTGGTAATTGTTGTTGGAGCAGTGCTGTAATTTTTATGTTTGTTTGTTAATTGATATTAGAGGAAAAACTACAATGATATGCACAGCGATTGTATGGGATGACATGTTTCGAAGTGCCCAACTTCTCATCAGACCCCTTCTCGGACACTGGGATAAGAACCCAAGTGTCTGCACCAAAGCCGCTGTTAGAGTACTCTAACAACTAAGCTATGATGCCCTGTAGCGTCACGATGCATTTTTCCTCTAATGTGCCATTTGCTTTATTCCTTTTATACATTCTTTGGTACATATATTTTATATGTCAACTCATATTTGTAGGCGTGTTCATAGAACAGTTTTAGATACAGAAGGGTTTTTTTGCATATTAACACTTCCGTGTTGTTGGAGCAGTGCTCGAATTTTTATGTTTGTTTGTTAATTCATATTAGAAAAAATTACAACGATATGCCCAGCGATGGTATGGGAGGACATGTTTCGAAGTGCCCAACTTCTCATCAGACCCCTTCTCAGACACTGGGATAAGAACCCAAGTGTCTGCACCAAAGCCGTTGTTAAAATACTCTAACAACTAAGCTATGATGCCCTGTAGCGCCACGATGCATTTTCCTTTAATGTGCCATTTGCTTTATTCCTTTTATACATTCTTTGGTACATATATTTTATATGTCAACTCATATTTTTAGGCGTGTTCATAGAACAGTTTTAGATACAGAAGGGTTTTTTTTGCATATTAACACTTCCGTGTTATTTGTTATGCACCCGTACTGTACCTGTATCAATTATAGTTATGGTAATTGTTGTTGGAGCAGTGCTCGAATTTTTATGTTTGTTTGTTAATTGATATTAGAAAAAATTACAACGATATGCCCAGCGATGGTATGGGAGGACATGTTTCGAAGTGCCCAACTTCTCATCAGACCCCTTCTCGGACACTGGGATAAAAACCCAAGTGTCTGCACCAAAGCCGCTGTTAAAATACTCTAACAACTAAGCTATGATGCCCTGTAGCGCCACGATGCATTTTCCTTTAATGTGCCATTTGCTTTATTCCTTTTATACATTCTTTGGTACATATATTTTATATGTCAACTCATATTTTTAGGCGTGTTCATAGAACAGTTTTAGATACAGAAGGGTTTTTTTGCATATTAACACTTCCGTGTTGTTGGAGCAGTGCTCTAATTTTTATGTTTGTTTGTTAATTGATATTAGAGGAAAAACTACAATGATATGCACAGCGATTGTATGGGATGACATGTTTCGAAGTGCCCAACTTCTCATCAGACCCCTTCTCGGACACTGGGATAAGAACCAAAGTGTCTGCACCAAAGCCGCTGTTAGAGTACTCTAACAACTAAGCTATGATGCCCTGTAGCGCCACGATGCATTTTCCTCTAATGTGCCATTTGCTTTATTCCTTTTATACATTCTTTGGTACATATATTTTATATGTCAACTCAAGGAAAGTGGAATATTTTTAAGCGTGTTCAAAGAATTGTTTTTGATACAGAAGGCCTTTTTTTTGCATATCAACACTTCCGTGTTATTTGTTATGCACCCGTACTGTACCTGTATCAATTATAGTTATGGTTATTGTTGTTGGAGCAGTGCTCGAATTTTTATGTTTGTTTGTTAATTGATATTAGAAAAAATTACAACGATATGCCCAGCGATGGTATGGGAGGACATGTTTCGAAGTGCCCAACTTCTCATCAGACCCCTTCTCGGACACTGGGATAAGAACCCAAGTGTCTGCACCAAAGCCGCTGTTAGAGTACTCTAACAACTAAGCTATGATGCCCTGTAGCGTCACGATGCATTTTTCCTCTAATGTGCCATTTGCTTTATTCCTTTTATACATTCTTTGGTACATATATTTTATATGTCAACTCATATTTGTAGGCGTGTTCATAGAACAGTTTTAGATACAGAAGGGTTTTTTTGCATATTAACACTTCCGTGTTGTTGGAGCAGTGCTCGAATTTTTATGTTTGTTTGTTAATTCATATTAGAAAAAATTACAACGATATGCCCAGCGATGGTATGGGAGGACATGTTTCGAAGTGCCCAACTTCTCATCAGACCCCTTCTCAGACACGGGATAAGAACCCAAGTGTCTGCACCAAAGCCGCTGTTAAAATACTCTAACAACTAAGCTATGATGCCCTGTAGCGCCACGATGCATTTTCCTTTAATGTGCCATTTGCTTTATTCCTTTTATACATTCTTTGGTACATATATTTTATATGTCAACTCATATTTTTAGGCGTGTTCATAGAACAGTTTTAGATACAGAAGGGTTGTTTTTTGCATATTAACACTTCCGTGTTATTTGTTATGCACCCGTACTGTACCTGTATCAATTATAGTTGTGGTAATTGTTGTTGGAGCAGTGCTCTAATTTTTATGTTTGTTTGTTAATTGATATTAGAGGAAAAACTACAATGATATGCACAGCGATTGTATGGGATGACATGTTTCGAAGTGCCCAACTTCTCATCAGACCCCTTCTCGGACACTGGGATAAGAACCCAAGTGTCTGCACCAAAGCCGCTGTTAGAGTACTCTAACAACTAAGCTATGATGCCCTGTAGCGTCACGATGCATTTTTCCTCTAATGTGCCATTTGCTTTATTCCTTTTATACATTCTTTGGTACATATATTTTATATGTCAACTCATATTTGTAGGCGTGTTCATAGAACAGTTTTAGATACAGAAGGGTTTTTTTGCATATTAACACTTCCGTGTTGTTGGAGCAGTGCTCGAATTTTTATGTTTGTTTGTTAATTCATATTAGAAAAAATTACAACGATATGCCCAGCGATGGTATGGGAGGACATGTTTCGAAGTGCCCAACTTCTCATCAGACCCCTTCTCAGACACTGGGATAAGAACCCAAGTGTCTGCACCAAAGCCGTTGTTAAAATACTCTAACAACTAAGCTATGATGCCCTGTAGCGCCACGATGCATTTTCCTTTAATGTGCCATTTGCTTTATTCCTTTTATACATTCTTTGGTACATATATTTTATATGTCAACTCATATTTTTAGGCGTGTTCATAGAACAGTTTTAGATACAGAAGGGTTTTTTTTTGCATATTAACACTTCCGTGTTATTTGTTATGCACCCGTACTGTACCTGTATCAATTATAGTTATGGTAATTGTTGTTGGAGCAGTGCTCAAATTTTTATGTTTGTTTGTTAATTGATATTAGAAAAAATTACAACGATATGCCCAGCGATGGTATGGGAGGACATGTTTCGAAGTGCCCAACTTCTCATCAGACCCCTTCTCGGACACTGGGATAAAAACCCAAGTGTCTGCACCAAAGCCGCTGTTAAAATACTCTAACAACTAAGCTATGATGCCCTGTAGCGCCACGATGCATTTTCCTTTAATGTGCCATTTGCTTTATTCCTTTTATACATTCTTTGGTACATATATTTTATATGTCAACTCATATTTTTAGGCGTGTTCATAGAACAGTTTTAGATACAGAAGGGTTTTTTTGCATATTAACACTTCCGTGTTGTTGGAGCAGTGCTCTAATTTTTATGTTTGTTTGTTAATTGATATTAGAGGAAAAACTACAATGATATGCACAGCGATTGTATGGGATGACATGTTTCGAAGTGCCCAACTTCTCATCAGACCCCTTCTCGGACACTGGGATAAGAACCAAAGTGTCTGCACCAAAGCCGCTGTTAGAGTACTCTAACAACTAAGCTATGATGCCCTGTAGCGCCACGATGCATTTTCCTCTAATGTGCCATTTGCTTTATTCCTTTTATACATTCTTTGGTACATATATTTTATATGTCAACTCATATTTTTAGGCGTGTTCATAGAACAGTTTTAGATACAGAAGGGTTTTTTTGCATATTAACACTTCCGTGTTGTTGGAGCAGTGCTCGAATTTTTATGTTTGTTTGTTAATTGATATTAGAAAAAATTACAACGATATGCCCAGCGATGGTATGGGAGGACATGTTTCGAAGTGCCTAACTTCTCATCAGACCCCTTCTCGGACACTGGGATAAAAACCCAAGTGTCTGCACCAAAGCCGCTGTTAAAATACTCTAACAACTAAGCTATGATGCCCTGTAGCGCCACGATGCATTTTCCTTTAATGTGCCATTTGCTTTATTCCTTTTATACATTCTTTGGTACATATATTTTATGTGTCAACTCATATTTTTAGGCGTGTTCATAGAACAGTTTTAGATACAGAAGGGTTTTTTTTGCATATCAACACTTCCGTGTTATTTGTTATGCACCCGTACTGTACCTGTATCAATTATAGTTATGGTAATTTTGGTTGGAGCAGTGCTCTAATTTTTATGTTTGTTTGTTAATTGATATTAGAGGAAAAACTACAATGATATGCACAGCGATTGTATGGGATGACATGTTTCGAAGTGCCCAACTTCTCATCAGACCCCTTCTCGGACACTGGGATAAGAACCAAAGTGTCTGCACCAAAGCCGCTGTTAGAGTACTCTAACAACTAAGCTATGATGCCCTGTAGCGCCACGATGCATTTTCCTCTAATGTGCCATTTGCTTTATTCCTTTTATACATTCTTTGGTACATATATTTTATATGTCAACTCAAGGAAAGTGGAATATTTTTAAGCGTGTTCAAAGAATTGTTTTTGATACAGAAGGCCTTTTTTTTGCATATCAACACTTCCGTGTTATTTGTTATGCACCCGTACTGTACCTGTATCAATTATAGTTATGGTAATTGTTGTTGGAGCAGTGCTCGAATTTTTATGTTTGTTTGTTAATTGATATTAGAAAAAATTACAACGATATGCCCAGCGATGGTATGGGAGGACATGTTTCGAAGTGCCCAACTTCTCATCAGACCCCTTCTCGGACACTGGGATAAGAACCCAAGTGTCTGCACCAAAGCCGCTGTTAGAGTACTCTAACAACTAAGCTATGATGCCCTGTAGCGTCACGATGCATTTTTCCTCTAATGTGCCATTTGCTTTATTCCTTTTATACATTCTTTGGTACATATATTTTATATGTCAACTCATATTTGTAGGCGTGTTCATAGAACAGTTTTAGATACAGAAGGGTTTTTTTGCATATTAACACTTCCGTGTTGTTGGAGCAGTGCTCGAATTTTTATGTTTGTTTGTTAATTCATATTAGAAAAAATTACAACGATATGCCCAGCGATGGTATGGGAGGACATGTTTCGAAGTGCCCAACTTCTCATCAGACCCCTTCTCAGACACGGGATAAGAACCCAAGTGTCTGCACCAAAGCCGCTGTTAAAATACTCTAACAACTAAGCTATGATGCCCTGTAGCGCCACGATGCATTTTCCTTTAATGTGCCATTTGCTTTATTCCTTTTATACATTCTTTGGTACATATATTTTATATGTCAACTCATATTTTTAGGCGTGTTCATAGAACAGTTTTAGATACAGAAGGGTTGTTTTTTGCATATTAACACTTCCGTGTTATTTGTTATGCACCCGTACTGTACCTGTATCAATTATAGTTGTGGTAATTGTTGTTGGAGCAGTGCTGTAATTTTTATGTTTGTTTGTTAATTGATATTAGAGGAAAAACTACAATGATATGCACAGCGATTGTATGGGATGACATGTTTCGAAGTGCCCAACTTCTCATCAGACCCCTTCTCGGACACTGGGATAAGAACCCAAGTGTCTGCACCAAAGCCGCTGTTAGAGTACTCTAACAACTAAGCTATGATGCCCTGTAGCGTCACGATGCATTTTTCCTCTAATGTGCCATTTGCTTTATTCCTTTTATACATTCTTTGGTACATATATTTTATATGTCAACTCATATTTGTAGGCGTGTTCATAGAACAGTTTTAGATACAGAAGGGTTTTTTTGCATATTAACACTTCCGTGTTGTTGGAGCAGTGCTCGAATTTTTATGTTTGTTTGTTAATTCATATTAGAAAAAATTACAACGATATGCACAGCGATGGTATGGGAGGACATGTTTCGAAGTGCCCAACTTCTCATCAGACCCCTTCTCAGACACTGGGATAAGAACCCAAGTGTCTGCACCAAAGCCGTTGTTAAAATACTCTAACAACTAAGCTATGATGCCCTGTAGCGCCACGATGCATTTTCCTTTAATGTGCCATTTGCTTTATTCCTTTTATACATTCTTTGGTACATATATTTTATATGTCAACTCATATTTTTAGGCGTGTTCATAGAACAGTTTTAGATACAGAAGGGTTTTTTTTGCATATTAACACTTCCGTGTTATTTGTTATGCACCCGTACTGTACCTGTATCAATTATAGTTATGGTAATTGTTGTTGGAGCAGTGCTCGAATTTTTATGTTTGTTTGTTAATTGATATTAGAAAAAATTACAACGATATGCCCAGCGATGGTATGGGAGGACATGTTTCGAAGTGCCCAACTTCTCATCAGACCCCTTCTCGGACACTGGGATAAAAACCCAAGTGTCTGCACCAAAGCCGCTGTTAAAATACTCTAACAACTAAGCTATGATGCCCTGTAGCGCCACGATGCATTTTCCTTTAATGTGCCATTTGCTTTATTCCTTTTATACATTCTTTGGTACATATATTTTATATGTCAACTCATATTTTTAGGCGTGTTCATAGAACAGTTTTAGATACAGAAGGGTTTTTTTGCATATTAACACTTCCGTGTTGTTGGAGCAGTGCTCTAATTTTTATGTTTGTTTGTTAATTGATATTAGAGGAAAAACTACAATGATATGCACAGCGATTGTATGGGATGACATGTTTCGAAGTGCCCAACTTCTCATCAGACCCCTTCTCGGACACTGGGATAAGAACCAAAGTGTCTGCACCAAAGCCGCTGTTAGAGTACTCTAACAACTAAGCTATGATGCCCTGTAGCGCCACGATTCATTTTCCTCTAATGTGCCATTTGCTTTATTCCTTTTATACATTCTTTGGTACATATATTTTATATGTCAACTCATATTTTTAGGCGTGTTCATAGAACAGTTTCAGATACAGAAGGGTTTTTTTGCATATTAACACTTCCGTGTTGTTGGAGCAGTGCTCGAATTTTTATGTTTGTTTGTTAATTGATATTAGAAAAAATTACAACGATATGCCCAGCGATGGTATGGGAGGACATGTTTCGAAGTGCCTAACTTCTCATCAGACCCCTTCTCGGACACTGGGATAAAAACCCAAGTGTCTGCACCAAAGCCGCTGTTAAAATACTCTAACAACTAAGCTATGATGCCCTGTAGCGCCACGATGCATTTTCCTTTAATGTGCCATTTGCTTTATTCCTTTTATACATTCTTTGGTACATATATTTTATGTGTCAACTCATATTTTTAGGCGTGTTCATAGAACAGTTTTAGATACAGAAGGGTTTTTTTGCATATAAACACTTCCGAGTTGTTGGAGCAGTGCTCTAATTTTTATGTTTGTTTGTTAATTGATATTAGAGGAAAAACTACAATGATATGCACAGCGATTGTATGGGATGACATGTTTCGAAGTGCCCAACTTCTCATCAGACCCCTTCTCGGACACTGGGATAAGAACCAAAGTGTCTGCACCAAAGCCGCTGTTAGAGTACTCTAACAACTAAGCTATGATGCCCTGTAGCGCCACGATGCATTTTCCTCTAATGTGCCATTTGCTTTATTCCTTTTATACATTCTTTGGTACATATATTTTATATGTCAACTCATATTTTTAGGCGTGTTCATAGAACACTTTTAGATACAGAAGGGTTTTTGTGCATATTAACACTTCCGTATTGTTGGAGCAGTGCTCTAATTTTTATGTTTGTTTGTTAATTGATATTAGAGGAAAAACTACAATGATATGCACAGCGATTGTATGGGATGACATGTTTCGAAGTGCCCAACTTCTCATCAGACCCCTTCTCGGACACTGGGATAAGAACCAAAGTGTCTGCACCAAAGCCGCTGTTAGAGTACTCTAACAACTAAGCTATGATGCCCTGTAGCGCCACGATGCATTTTCCTCTAATGTGCCATTTGCTTTATTCCTTTTATACATTCTTTGGTACATATATTTTATATGTCAACTCATATTTTTAGGCGTGTTCATAGAACAGTTTTAGATACAGAAGGGTTTTTTTGCATATTAACACTTCCGTGTTGTTGGAGCAGTGCTCTAATTTTTATGTTTGTTTGTTAATTGATATTAGAGGAAAAACTACAATGATATGCCCAGCGATGGTATGGGAGGACATGTTTCGAAGTGCCCAACTTCTCATCAGACCCCTTCTCAGACACTGGGATAAGAACCCAAGTGTCTGCACCAAAGCCGTTGTTAAAATACTCTAACAACTAAGCTATGATGCCCTGTAGCCATTTGCTTTATTCCTTTTATACATTCTTTGGTACATATATTTTATATGTCAACTCATATTTTTAGGCGTGTTCATAGAACAGTTTTAGATACAGAAGGGTTTTTTTGCATATTAACACTTCCGTGTTGTTGGAGCAGTGCTCTAATTTTTATGTTTGTTTGTTAATTGATATTAGAGGAAAAACTACAATGATATGCCCAGCGATGGTATGGGAGGACATGTTTCGAAGTGCCCAACTTCTCATCAGACCCCTTCTCGGACACTGGGATAAAAACCCAAGTGTCTGCACCAAAGCCGCTGTTAAAATACTCTAACAACTAAGCTATGATGCCCTGTAGCGCCACGATGCATTTTCCTTTAATGTGCCATTTGCTTTATTCCTTTTATACATTCTTTGGTACATATATTTTATATGTCAACTCATATTTTTAGGCGTGTTCATAGAACAGTTTTAGATACAGAAGGGTTTTTGTGCATATTAACACTTCCGTATTGTTGGAGCAGTGCTCTAATTTTTATGTTTGTTTGTTAATTGATATTAGAGGAAAAACTACAATGATATGCACAGCGATTGTATGGGATGACATGTTTCGAAGTGCCCAACTTCTCATCAGACCCCTTCTCGGACACTGGGATAAGAACCAAAGTGTCTGCACCAAAGCCGCTGTTAGAGTACTCTAACAACTAAGCTATGATGCCCTGTAGCGCCACGATGCATTTTCCTCTAATGTGCCATTTGCTTTATTCCTTTTATACATTCTTTGGTACATATATTTTATATGTCAACTCATATTTTTAGGCGTGTTCATAGAACAGTTTTAGATACAGAAGGGTTTTTTTGCATATTAACACTTCCGTGTTGTTGGAGCAGTGCTCGAATTTTTATGTTTGTTTGTTAATTGATATTAGAAAAAATTACAACGATATGCCCAGCGATGGTATGGGAGGACATGTTTCGAAGTGCCTAACTTCTCATCAGACCCCTTCTCGGACACTGGGATAAAAACCCAAGTGTCTGCACCAAAGCCGCTGTTAAAATACTCTAACAACTAAGCTATGATGCCCTGTAGCGCCACGATGCATTTTCCTTTAATGTGCCATTTGCTTTATTCCTTTTATACATTCTTTGGTACATATATTTTATGTGTCAACTCATATTTTTAGGCGTGTTCATAGAACAGTTTTAGATACAGAAGGGTTTTTTTGCATATAAACACTTCCGAGTTGTTGGAGCAGTGCTCTAATTTTTATGTTTGTTTGTTAATTGATATTAGAGGAAAAACTACAATGATATGCACAGCGATTGTATGGGATGACATGTTTCGAAGTGCCCAACTTCTCATCAGACCCCTTCTCGGACACTGGGATAAGAACCAAAGTGTCTGCACCAAAGCCGCTGTTAGAGTACTCTAACAACTAAGCTATGATGCCCTGTAGCGCCACGATGCATTTTCCTCTAATGTGCCATTTGCTTTATTCCTTTTATACATTCTTTGGTACATATATTTTATATGTCAACTCATATTTTTAGGCGTGTTCATAGAACAGTTTTAGATACAGAAGGGTTTTTTTGCATATTAACACTTCCGTGTTGTTGGAGCAGTGCTCGAATTTTTATGTTTGTTTGTTAATTCATATTAGAAAAAATTACAACGATATGCCCAGCGATGGTATGGGAGGACATGTTTCGAAGTGCCCAACTTCTCATCAGACCCCTTCTCAGACACTGGGATAAGAACCCAAGTGTCTGCACCAAAGCCGCTGTTAAAATACTCTAACAACTAAGCTATGATGCCCTGTAGCGCCACGATGCATTTTCCTTTAATGTGCCATTTGCTTTATTCCTTTTATACATTCTTTGGTACATATATTTTATATGTCAACTCATATTTTTAGGCGTGTTCATAGAACAGTTTTAGATACAGAAGGGTTTTTTTTGCATATTAACACTTCCGTGTTATTTGTTATGCAGCCGTACTATACCTGTATCAATTATAGTTGTGGTAATTGTTGTTGGAGCAGTGCTCTAATTTTTATGTTTGTTTGTTAATTGATATTAGAGGAAAAACTACAATGATATGCACAGCGATTGTATGGGATGACATGTTTCGATGTGCCCAACTTCTCATCAGACCCCTTCTCGGACACTGGGATAAGAACCAAAGTGTCTGCACCAAAGCCGCTGTTAGAGTACTCTAACAACTAAGCTATGATGCCCTGTAGCGCCACGATGCATTTTCCTCTAATGTGCCATTTGCTTTATTCCTTTTATACATTCTTTGGTACATATATTTTATATGTCAACTCAAGGAAAGTGGAATATTTTTAGGCGTGTTCATAGAATAGTTTTTGATACAGAAGGCCTTTTTTTGCATATCAACACTTCCGTGTTATTTGTTATGCACCCGTACTGTACCTGTATCAATTATAGTTATGGTAATTGTTGTTGGAGCAGTGCTCAAATTTTTATGTTTGTTTGTTAATTGATATTCGAGGAAAAACTACAACGATATGCACAGCGATCGTATGGGATGACATGTTTCCAAGTGCCCAACTTATCATCAGACCCCTTCTCGGGCACTGGGATAACAACCCAATTGTCTGCACCAAAGCCGCTGTTAGAGTACTCTAACAACTAAGCTATGATGCCCTGTAGCGCCACGATGCATTTTCCTCTAATGTGCCATTTGCTTTATTCCTTTTATACATTCTTTGGTACATATATTTTATATGTCAACTCATATTTTTAGGCGTGTTCATAGAACAGTTTTAGATACAGAAGGGTTTTTTTTGCATATTAACACTTCCGTGTTATTTGTTATGCAGCCGTACTATACCTGTATCAATTATAGTTATGGTAATTTTGGTTGGAGCAGTGCTCTAATTTTTATGTTTGTTTGTTAATTGATATTAGAGGAAAAACTACAATGATATGCACAGCGATTGTATGGGATGACATGTTTCGAAGTGCCCAACTTCTCATCAGACCCCTTCTCGGACACTGGGATAAGAACCAAAGTGTCTGCACCAAAGCCGCTGTTAGAGTACTCTAACAACTAAGCTATGATGCCCTGTAGCGCCACGATGCATTTTCCTCTAATGTGCCATTTGCTTTATTCCTTTTATACATTCTTTGGTACATATATTTTATATGTCAACTCAAGGAAAGTGGAATATTTTTAAGCGTGTTCAAAGAATTGTTTTTGATACAGAAGGCCTTTTTTTTGCATATCAACACTTCCGTGTTATTTGTTATGCACCCGTACTGTACCTGTATCAATTATAGTTATGGTAATTGTTGTTGGAGCAGTGCTCGAATTTTTATGTTTGTTTGTTAATTGATATTAGAAAAAATTACAACGATATGCCCAGCGATGGTATGGGAGGACATGTTTCGAAGTGCCTAACTTCTCATCAGACCCCTTCTCGGACACTGGGATAAAAACCCAAGTGTCTGCACCAAAGCCGCTGTTAAAATACTCTAACAACTAAGCTATGATGCCCTGTAGCGCCACGATGCATTTTCCTTTAATGTGCCATTTGCTTTATTCCTTTTATACATTCTTTGGTACATATATTTTATGTGTCAACTCATATTTTTAGGCGTGTTCATAGAACAGTTTTAGATACAGAAGGGTTTTTTTTTGCATATCAACACTTCCGTGTTATTTGTTATGCACCCGTACTGTACCTGTATCAATTATAGTTATGGTAATTTTGGTTGGAGCAGTGCTCTAATTTTTATGTTTGTTTGTTAATTGATATTAGAGGAAAAACTACAATGATATGCACAGCGATTGTATGGGATGACATGTTTCGAAGTGCCCAACTTCTCATCAGACCCCTTCTCGGACACTGGGATAAGAACCAAAGTGTCTGCACCAAAGCCGCTGTTAGAGTACTCTAACAACTAAGCTATGATGCCCTGTAGCGCCACGATGCATTTTCCTCTAATGTGCCATTTGCTTTATTCCTTTTATACATTCTTTGGTACATATATTTTATATGTCAACTCAAGGAAAGTGGAATATTTTTAAGCGTGTTCAAAGAATTGTTTTTGATACAGAAGGCCTTTTTTTTGCATATCAACACTTCCGTGTTATTTGTTATGCACCCGTACTGTACCTGTATCAATTATAGTTATGGTAATTGTTGTTGGAGCAGTGCTCGAATTTTTATGTTTGTTTGTTAATTGATATTAGAAAAAATTACAACGATATGCCCAGCGATGGTATGGGAGGACATGTTTCGAAGTGCCCAACTTCTCATCAGACCCCTTCTCGGACACTGGGATAAGAACCCAAGTGTCTGCACCAAAGCCGCTGTTAGAGTACTCTAACAACTAAGCTATGATGCCCTGTAGCGTCACGATGCATTTTTCCTCTAATGTGCCATTTGCTTTATTCCTTTTATACATTCTTTGGTACATATATTTTATATGTCAACTCATATTTGTAGGCGTGTTCATAGAACAGTTTTAGATACAGAAGGGTTTTTTTGCATATTAACACTTCCGTGTTGTTGGAGCAGTGCTCGAATTTTTATGTTTGTTTGTTAATTCATATTAGAAAAAATTACAACGATATGCCCAGCGATGGTATGGGAGGACATGTTTCGAAGTGCCCAACTTCTCATCAGACCCCTTCTCAGACACGGGATAAGAACCCAAGTGTCTGCACCAAAGCCGCTGTTAAAATACTCTAACAACTAAGCTATGATGCCCTGTAGCGCCACGATGCATTTTCCTTTAATGTGCCATTTGCTTTATTCCTTTTATACATTCTTTGGTACATATATTTTATATGTCAACTCATATTTTTAGGCGTGTTCATAGAACAGTTTTAGATACAGAAGGGTTGTTTTTTGCATATTAACACTTCCGTGTTATTTGTTATGCACCCGTACTGTACCTGTATCAATTATAGTTGTGGTAATTGTTGTTGGAGCAGTGCTGTAATTTTTATGTTTGTTTGTTAATTGATATTAGAGGAAAAACTACAATGATATGCACAGCGATTGTATGGGATGACATGTTTCGAAGTGCCCAACTTCTCATCAGACCCCTTCTCGGACACTGGGATAAGAACCCAAGTGTCTGCACCAAAGCCGCTGTTAGAGTACTCTAACAACTAAGCTATGATGCCCTGTAGCGTCACGATGCATTTTTCCTCTAATGTGCCATTTGCTTTATTCCTTTTATACATTCTTTGGTACATATATTTTATATGTCAACTCATATTTGTAGGCGTGTTCATAGAACAGTTTTAGATACAGAAGGGTTTTTTTGCATATTAACACTTCCGTGTTGTTGGAGCAGTGCTCGAATTTTTATGTTTGTTTGTTAATTCATATTAGAAAAAATTACAACGATATGCCCAGCGATGGTATGGGAGGACATGTTTCGAAGTGCCCAACTTCTCATCAGACCCCTTCTCAGACACTGGGATAAGAACCCAAGTGTCTGCACCAAAGCCGTTGTTAAAATACTCTAACAACTAAGCTATGATGCCCTGTAGCGCCACGATGCATTTTCCTTTAATGTGCCATTTGCTTTATTCCTTTTATACATTCTTTGGTACATATATTTTATATGTCAACTCATATTTTTAGGCGTGTTCATAGAACAGTTTTAGATACAGAAGGGTTTTTTTTGCATATTAACACTTCCGTGTTATTTGTTATGCACCCGTACTGTACCTGTATCAATTATAGTTATGGTAATTGTTGTTGGAGCAGTGCTCGAATTTTTATGTTTGTTTGTTAATTGATATTAGAAAAAATTACAACGATATGCCCAGCGATGGTATGGGAGGACATGTTTCGAAGTGCCCAACTTCTCATCAGACCCCTTCTCGGACACTGGGATAAAAACCCAAGTGTCTGCACCAAAGCCGCTGTTAAAATACTCTAACAACTAAGCTATGATGCCCTGTAGCGCCACGATGCATTTTCCTTTAATGTGCCATTTGCTTTATTCCTTTTATACATTCTTTGGTACATATATTTTATATGTCAACTCATATTTTTAGGCGTGTTCATAGAACAGTTTTAGATACAGAAGGGTTTTTTTGCATATTAACACTTCCGTGTTGTTGGAGCAGTGCTCTAATTTTTATGTTTGTTTGTTAATTGATATTAGAGGAAAAACTACAATGATATGCACAGCGATTGTATGGGATGACATGTTTCGAAGTGCCCAACTTCTCATCAGACCCCTTCTCGGACACTGGGATAAGAACCAAAGTGTCTGCACCAAAGCCGCTGTTAGAGTACTCTAACAACTAAGCTATGATGCCCTGTAGCGCCACGATTCATTTTCCTCTAATGTGCCATTTGCTTTATTCCTTTTATACATTCTTTGGTACATATATTTTATATGTCAACTCATATTTTTAGGCGTGTTCATAGAACAGTTTCAGATACAGAAGGGTTTTTTTGCATATTAACACTTCCGTGTTGTTGGAGCAGTGCTCGAATTTTTATGTTTGTTTGTTAATTGATATTAGAAAAAATTACAACGATATGCCCAGCGATGGTATGGGAGGACATGTTTCGAAGTGCCTAACTTCTCATCAGACCCCTTCTCGGACACTGGGATAAAAACCCAAGTGTCTGCACCAAAGCCGCTGTTAAAATACTCTAACAACTAAGCTATGATGCCCTGTAGCGCCACGATGCATTTTCCTTTAATGTGCCATTTGCTTTATTCCTTTTATACATTCTTTGGTACATATATTTTATGTGTCAACTCATATTTTTAGGCGTGTTCATAGAACAGTTTTAGATACAGAAGGGTTTTTTTGCATATAAACACTTCCGAGTTGTTGGAGCAGTGCTCTAATTTTTATGTTTGTTTGTTAATTGATATTAGAGGAAAAACTACAATGATATGCACAGCGATTGTATGGGATGACATGTTTCGAAGTGCCCAACTTCTCATCAGACCCCTTCTCGGACACTGGGATAAGAACCAAAGTGTCTGCACCAAAGCCGCTGTTAGAGTACTCTAACAACTAAGCTATGATGCCCTGTAGCGCCACGATGCATTTTCCTCTAATGTGCCATTTGCTTTATTCCTTTTATACATTCTTTGGTACATATATTTTATATGTCAACTCATATTTTTAGGCGTGTTCATAGAACACTTTTAGATACAGAAGGGTTTTTTTTGCATATTAACACTTCCGTGTTGTTGGAGCAGTGCTCGAATTTTTATGTTTGTTTGTTAATTGATATTAGAAAAAATTACAACGATATGCCCAGCGATGGTATGGGAGGACATGTTTCGAAGTGCCTAACTTCTCATCAGACCCCTTCTCGGACACTGGGATAAAAACCCAAGTGTCTGCACCAAAGCCGCTGTTAAAATACTCTAACAACTAAGCTATGATGCCCTGTAGCCATTTGCTTTATTCCTTTTATACATTCTTTGGTACATATATTTTATATGTCAACTCATATTTTTAGGCGTGTTCATAGAACAGTTTTAGATACAGAAGGGTTTTTTTGCATATTAACACTTCCGTGTTGTTGGAGCAGTGCTCTAATTTTTATGTTTGTTTGTTAATTGATATTAGAGGAAAAACTACAATGATATGCCCAGCGATGGTATGGGAGGACATGTTTCGAAGTGCCCAACTTCTCATCAGACCCCTTCTCGGACACTGGGATAAAAACCCAAGTGTCTGCACCAAAGCCGCTGTTAAAATACTCTAACAACTAAGCTATGATGCCCTGTAGCGCCACGATGCATTTTCCTTTAATGTGCCATTTGCTTTATTCCTTTTATACATTCTTTGGTACATATATTTTATATGTCAACTCATATTTTTAGGCGTGTTCATAGAACAGTTTTAGATACAGAAGGGTTTTTGTGCATATTAACACTTCCGTATTGTTGGAGCAGTGCTCTAATTTTTATGTTTGTTTGTTAATTGATATTAGAGGAAAAACTACAATGATATGCACAGCGATTGTATGGGATGACATGTTTCGAAGTGCCCAACTTCTCATCAGACCCCTTCTCGGACACTGGGATAAGAACCAAAGTGTCTGCACCAAAGCCGCTGTTAGAGTACTCTAACAACTAAGCTATGATGCCCTGTAGCGCCACGATGCATTTTCCTCTAATGTGCCATTTGCTTTATTCCTTTTATACATTCTTTGGTACATATATTTTATATGTCAACTCATATTTTTAGGCGTGTTCATAGAACAGTTTTAGATACAGAAGGGTTTTTTTGCATATTAACACTTCCGTGTTGTTGGAGCAGTGCTCGAATTTTTATGTTTGTTTGTTAATTGATATTAGAAAAAATTACAACGATATGCCCAGCGATGGTATGGGAGGACATGTTTCGAAGTGCCTAACTTCTCATCAGACCCCTTCTCGGACACTGGGATAAAAACCCAAGTGTCTGCACCAAAGCCGCTGTTAAAATACTCTAACAACTAAGCTATGATGCCCTGTAGCGCCACGATGCATTTTCCTTTAATGTGCCATTTGCTTTATTCCTTTTATACATTCTTTGGTACATATATTTTATGTGTCAACTCATATTTTTAGGCGTGTTCATAGAACAGTTTTAGATACAGAAGGGTTTTTTTGCATATAAACACTTCCGAGTTGTTGGAGCAGTGCTCTAATTTTTATGTTTGTTTGTTAATTGATATTAGAGGAAAAACTACAATGATATGCACAGCGATTGTATGGGATGACATGTTTCGAAGTGCCCAACTTCTCATCAGACCCCTTCTCGGACACTGGGATAAGAACCAAAGTGTCTGCACCAAAGCCGCTGTTAGAGTACTCTAACAACTAAGCTATGATGCCCTGTAGCGCCACGATGCATTTTCCTCTAATGTGCCATTTGCTTTATTCCTTTTATACATTCTTTGGTACATATATTTTATATGTCAACTCATATTTTTAGGCGTGTTCATAGAACAGTTTTAGATACAGAAGGGTTTTTTTGCATATTAACACTTCCGTGTTGTTGGAGCAGTGCTCGAATTTTTATGTTTGTTTGTTAATTCATATTAGAAAAAATTACAACGATATGCCCAGCGATGGTATGGGAGGACATGTTTCGAAGTGCCCAACTTCTCATCAGACCCCTTCTCAGACACTGGGATAAGAACCCAAGTGTCTGCACCAAATCCGCTGTTAAAATACTCTAACAACTAAGCTATGATGCCCTGTAGCGCCACGATGCATTTTCCTTTAATGTGCCATTTGCTTTATTCCTTTTATACATTCTTTGGTACATATATTTTATATGTCAACTCATATTTTTAGGCGTGTTCATAGAACAGTTTTAGATACAGAAGGGTTTTTTTTGCATATTAACACTTCCGTGTTATTTGTTATGCAGCCGTACTATACCTGTATCAATTATAGTTGTGGTAATTGTTGTTGGAGCAGTGCTCTAATTTTTATGTTTGTTTGTTAATTGATATTAGAGGAAAAACTACAATGATATGCACAGCGATTGTATGGGATGACATGTTTCGATGTGCCCAACTTCTCATCAGACCCCTTCTCGGACACTGGGATAAGAACCAAAGTGTCTGCACCAAAGCCGCTGTTAGAGTACTCTAACAACTAAGCTATGATGCCCTGTAGCGCCACGATGCATTTTCCTCTAATGTGCCATTTGCTTTATTCCTTTTATACATTCTTTGGTACATATATTTTATATGTCAACTCAAGGAAAGTGGAATATTTTTAGGCGTGTTCATAGAATAGTTTTTGATACAGAAGGCCTTTTTTTGCATATCAACACTTCCGTGTTATTTGTTATGCACCCGTACTGTACCTGTATCAATTATAGTTATGGTAATTGTTGTTGGAGCAGTGCTCAAATTTTTATGTTTGTTTGTTAATTGATATTCGAGGAAAAACTACAACGATATGCACAGCGATCGTATGGGATGACATGTTTCCAAGTGCCCAACTTATCATCAGACCCCTTCTCGGGCACTGGGATAACAACCCAATTGTCTGCACCAAAGCCGCTGTTAGAGTACTCTAACAACTAAGCTATGATGCCCTGTAGCGCCACGATGCATTTTCCTCTAATGTGCCATTTGCTTTATTCCTTTTATACATTCTTTGGTACATATATTTTATATGTCAACTCATATTTTTAGGCGTGTTCATAGAACAGTTTTAGATACAGAAGGGTTTTTTTTGCATATTAACACTTCCGTGTTATTTGTTATGCAGCCGTACTATACCTGTATCAATTATAGTTGTGGTAATTGTTGTTGGAGCAGTGCTCTAATTTTTATGTTTGTTTGTTAATTCATATTAGAAAAAATTACAACGATATGCCCAGCGATGGTATGGGAGGACATGTTTCGAAGTGCCCAACTTCTCATCAGACCCCTTCTCAGACACTGGGATAAGAACCCAAGTGTCTGCACCAAAGCCGCTGTTAAAATACTCTAACAACTAAGCTATGATGCCCTGTACCGCCACGATGCATTTTCCTTTAATGTGCCATTTGCTTTATTCCTTTTATACGTTCTTTGGTACATATATTTTATGTGTCAACTCATATTTTTAGGCGTGTTCATAGAACAGTTTTAGATACAGAAGGGTTTTTTTTGCATATTAACACTTCCGTGTTATTTGTTATGCACCCGTACTGTACCTGTATCAATTATAGTTATGGTAATTGTTGTTGGAGCAGTGCTCGCATTTTTATGTTTGTTTGTTAATTGATATTAGAAAAAATTACAACGATATGCCCAGCGATGGTATGGGAGGACATGTTTCGAAGTGCCCAACTTCTCATCAGACCCCTTCTCGGACACTGGGATAAAAACCCAAGTGTCTGCACCAAAGCCGCTGTTAAAATACTCTAACAACTAAGCTATGATGCCCTGTAGCGCCACGATGCATTTTCCTTTAATGTGCCATTTGCTTTATTCCTTTTATACATTCTTTGGTACATATATTTTATATGTCAACTCATATTTTTAGGCGTGTTCATAGAACAGTTTTAGATACAGAAGGGTTTTTTTGCATATTAACACTTCCGTGTTGTTGGAGCAGTGCTCGAATTTTTATGTTTGTTTGTTAATTCATATTAGAAAAAATTACAACGATATGCCCAGCGATGGTATGGGAGGACATGTTTCGATGTGCCCAACTTCTCATCAGACCCCTTCTCAGACACTGGGATAAGAACCCAAGTGTCTGCACCAAAGCCGCTGTTAAAATACTCTAACAACTAAGCTATGATGCCCTGTAGCGCCACGATGCATTTTCCTTTAATGTGCCATTTGCTTTATTCCTTTTATACATTCTTTGGTACATATATTTTATATGTCAACTCATATTTTTAGGCGTGTTCATAGAACAGTTTTAGATACAGAAGGGTTTTTTTTTGCATATTAACACTTCCGTGTTATTTGTTATGCAGCCGTACTATACCTGTATCAATTATAGTTGTGGTAATTGTTGTTGGAGCAGTGCTCTAATTTTTATGTTTGTTTGTTAATTGATATTAGAGGAAAAACTACAATGATATGCACAGCGATTGTATGGGATGACATGTTTCGAAGTGCCCAACTTCTCATCAGACCCCTTCTCGGACACTGGGATAAGAACCAAAGTGTCTGCACCAAAGCCGCTGTTAGAGTACTCTAACAACTAAGCTATGATGCCCTGTAGCGCCACGATGCATTTTCCTCTAATGTGCCATTTGCTTTATTCCTTTTATACATTCTTTGGTACATATATTTTATATGTCAACTCAAGGAAAGTGGAATATTTTTAGGCGTGTTCATAGAATAGTTTTTGATACAGAAGGCCTTTTTTTGCATATCAACACTTCCGTGTTATTTGTTATGCACCCGTACTGTACCTGTATCAATTATAGTTATGGTAATTGTTGTTGGAGCAGTGCTCAAATTTTTATGTTTGTTTGTTAATTGATATTCGAGGAAAAACTACAACGATATGCACAGCGATCGTATGGGATGACATGTTTCCAAGTGCCCAACTTATCATCAGACCCCTTCTCGGGCACTGGGATAACAACCCAATTGTCTGCACCAAAGCCGCTGTTAGAGTACTCTAACAACTAAGCTATGATGCCCTGTAGCGCCACGATGCCTTTTCCTCTAATGTGCCATTTGCTTTATTCCTTTTATACATTCTTTGGTACATATATTTTATATGTCAACTCAAGGAAAGTGGAATATTTTTAGGCGTGTTCATAGAATAGTTTTTGATACAGAAGGCCTTTTTTTGCATATCAACACTTCCGTGTTATTTGTTATGCACCCGTACTGTACCTGTATCAATTATAGTTATGGTAATTGTTGTTGGAGCAGTGCTCAAATTTTTATGTTTGTTTGTTAATTGATATTCGAGGAAAAACTACAACGATATGCACAGCGATCGTATGGGATGACATGTTTCCAAGTGCCCAACTTATCATCAGACCCCTTCTCGGGCACTGGGATAACAACCCAATTGTCTGCACCAAAGCCGCTGTTAGAGTACTCTAACAACTAAGCTATGATGCCCTGTAGCGCCACGATGCCTTTTCCTCTAATGTGCCATTTGCTTTATTCCTTTTATACATTCTTTGGTACATATATTTTATATGTCAACTCGAGGAAAGTGCAATATTTTTAGGCGTGTTCATAGAACAGTTTTAGATACAGAAGGGCTTTTTTTGCATATCAACACTTCCGTGTTATTTGTTATGCACCCGTACTGTACCTGTATCAATTATAGTTATGGTAATTGTCGTTGGAGCAGTGCTCAAATTTTTATGTTTGTTTGTTAATTGATATTCGAGGAAAAACTACAACGATATGCACAGCGATTGTATGGGATGACATGTTTCGAAGTGCCCAACTTCTCATCAGACCCCTTCTCGGACACTGGGATAAGAACCCAATTGTCTTCACCAAAGCCGCTGTTAGAGTACTCTAACAACTAAGCTATGATGCCCTGTAGCGCCACGATGCCTTTTCCTCTAATGTGCCATTTGCTTTATTCCTTTTATACATTCTTTGGTACATATATTTTATATGTCAACTCAAGGAAAGTGCAATATTTTTAGGCGTGTTCATAGAACAGTTTTAGATACAGAAGGGCTTTTTTTGCATATCAACACTTCCGTGTTATTTGTTATGCACCCGTACTGTACCTGTATCAATTATAGTTATGGTAATTGTCGTTGGAGCAGTGCTCAAATTTTTATGTTTGTTTGTTAATTGATATTCGAGGAAAAACTACAACGATATGCACAGCGATCGTATGGGATGACATGTTTCCAAGTGCCCAACTTATCATCAGACCCCTTCTCGGGCACTGGGATAAGAACCAAAGTGTCTGCACCAAAGCCGCTGTTAGAGTCCTCTAACAACTAAGCTATGATGCCCTGTAGCGTCACGATGCATTTTTCCTCTAATGTGCCATTTGCTTTATTCCTTTTATACATTCTTTGGTACATATATTTTATATGTCAACTCAAGGAAAGTGCAATATTTTTAGGCGCGTTCATAGAACAGTTTTAGATACAGAAGGGCTTTTTTTGCATATCAACACTTCCGTGTTATTTGTTATGCACCCGTACTGTACCTGTATCAATTATAGTTATGGTAATTGTCGTTGGAGCAGTGCTCAAATTTTTATGTTTGTTTGTTAATTGATATTCGAGGAAAAACTACAACGATATGCACAGCGATCGTATGGGATGACATGTTTCCAAGTGCCCAACTTATCATCAGACCCCTTCTCGGGCACTGGGATAACAACCCAAGTGTCTGCACCAAAGCCGCTGTTAGAGTACTCTAACAACTAAGCTATGATGCCCTGTAGCGTCACGATGCATTTTTCCTCTAATGTGCCATTTGCTTTATTCCTTTTATACATTCTTTGGTACATATATTTTATATGTCAACTCAAGGAAAGTGCAATATTTTTAGGCGTGTTCATAGAACAGTTTTAGATACAGAAGGGCTTTTTTTGCATATCAACACTTCCGTGTTATTTGTTATGCACCCGTACTGTACCTGTATCAATTATAGTTATGGTAATTTTGGTTGGAGCAGTGCTCTAATTTTTATGTTTGTTTGTTAATTGATATTAGAGGAAAAACTGCAATGATATACACAGCGATGGTATGGGATGGCATGGTTCGAAGTGCCCAACTTCTCATCAGACCCCTTCTCGGACACTGGGATAAGAACCAAAGTGTCTGCACCAAAGCCGCTGTTAGAGTCCTCTAACAACTAAGCTATGATGCCCTGTAGCGCCACGATGCATTTTCCTCTAATGTGCCAATTGCTTTATTCCTTTTATACATTCTTTATTACATATATTTTATATGTCAACTCAAGGAAAGTGGAATATTGTTAGGCGTGTTCATAGACAGTTTTAGATACAGAAGGGCTTTTTTTTGCATATTAACACTTCCGTGTTATTTGTTATGCACCCGTACTGTACCTGTATCAATTATAGTTATGGTAATTGTCGTTGGAGCAGTGCTCAAATTTTTATGTTTGTTTGTTAATTGATATTCGAGGAAAAACTACAACGATATGCACAGCGATCGTATGGGATGACATGTTTCCAAGTGCCCAACTTATCATCAGACCCCTTCTCGGGCACTGGGATAACAACCCAAGTGTCTGCACCAAAGCCGCTGTTAGAGTACTCTAACAACTAAGCTATGATGCCCTGTAGCGTCACGATGCATTTTTCCTCTAATGTGCCATTTGCTTTATTCCTTTTATACATTCTTTGGTACATATATTTTATATGTCAACTCAAGGAAAGTGCAATATTTTTAGGCGCGTTCATAGAACAGTTTTAGATACAGAAGGGCTTTTTTTGCATATCAACACTTCCGTGTTATTTGTTATGCACCCGTACTGTACCTGTATCAATTATAGTTATGGTAATTGTCGTTGGAGCAGTGCTCAAATTTTTATGTTTGTTTGTTAATTGATATTCGAGGAAAAACTACAACGATATGCACAGCGATCGTATGGGATGACATGTTTCCAAGTGCCCAACTTATCATCAGACCCCTTCTCGGGCACTGGGATAACAACCCAAGTGTCTGCACCAAAGCCGCTGTTAGAGTACTCTAACAACTAAGCTATGATGCCCTGTAGCGTCACGATGCATTTTTCCTCTAATGTGCCATTTGCTTTATTCCTTTTATACATTCTTTGGTACATATATTTTATATGTCAACTCAAGGAAAGTGCAATATTTTTAGGCGTGTTCATAGAACAGTTTTAGATACAGAAGGGCTTTTTTTGCATATCAACACTTCCGTGTTATTTGTTATGCACCCGTACTGTACCTGTATCAATTATAGTTATGGTAATTGTCGTTGGAGCAGTGCTCAAATTTTTATGTTTGTTTGTTAATTGATATTCGAGGAAAAACTACAACGATATGCACAGCGATCGTATGGGATGACATGTTTCCAAGTGCCCAACTTATCATCAGACCCCTTCTCGGGCACTGGGATAACAACCCAAGTGTCTGCACCAAAGCCGCTGTTAGAGTACTCTAACAACTAAGCTATGATGCCCTGTAGCGTCACGATGCATTTTTCCTCTAATGTGCCATTTGCTTTATTCCTTTTATACATTCTTTGGTACATATATTTTATATGTCAACTCAAGGAAAGTGCAATATTTTTAGGCGTGTTCATAGAACAGTTTTAGATACAGAAGGGCTTTTTTTGCATATCAACACTTCCGTGTTATTTGTTATGCACCCGTACTGTACCTGTATCAATTATAGTTATGGTAATTGTCGTTGGAGCAGTGCTCAAATTTTTATGTTTGTTTGTTAATTGATATTCGAGGAAAAACTACAACGATATGCACAGCGATTGTATGGGATGACATGTTTCGAAGTGCCCAACTTCTCATCAGACCCCTTCTCGGACACTGGGATAAGAACCAAAGTGTCTGCACCAAAGCCGCTGTTAGAGTCCTCTAACAACTAAGCTATGATGCCCTGTAGCGTCACGATGCATTTTTCCTCTAATGTGCCATTTGCTTTATTCCTTTTATACATTCTTTGGTACATATATTTTATATGTCAACTCAAGGAAAGTGCAATATTTTTAGGCGTGTTCATAGAACAGTTTTAGATACAGAAGGGCTTTTTTTGCATATCAACACTTCCGTGTTATTTGTTATGCACCCGTACTGTACCTGTATCAATTATAGTTATGGTAATTTTGGTTGGAGCAGTGCTCTAATTTTTATGTTTGTTTGTTAATTGATATTAGAGGAAAAACTGCAATGATATACACAGCGATGGTATGGGATGGCATGGTTCGAAGTGCCCAACTTCTCATCAGACCCCTTCTCGGACACTGGGATAAGAACCAAAGTGTCTGCACCAAAGCCGCTGTTAGAGTCCTCTAACAACTAAGCTATGATGCCCTGTAGCGCCACGATGCATTTTCCTCTAATGTGCCAATTGCTTTATTCCTTTTATACATTCTTTATTACATATATTTTATATGTCAACTCAAGGAAAGTGGAATATTGTTAGGCGTGTTCATAGACAGTTTTAGATACAGAAGGGCTTTTTTTTGCATATTAACACTTCCGTGTTATTTGTTATGCACCCGTACTGTACCTGTATCAATTATAGTTATGGTAATTGTTGTTGGAGCAGTGCTCGAATTTTTATGTTTGTTTGTTAATTGATATTAGAAAAAATTACAACGATATGCCCAGCGATGGTATGGGAGGACATGTTTCGAAGTGCCCAACATCTCATCAGACCCCTTCTCGGACACTGGGATAAGAACCCAAGTGTCTGCACCAAAGCCGCTGTTAGAGTACTCTACCAACTAAGCTATGATGCTTTGTAGCGTCACGATGCATTTTTCCTCTAATGTGCCATTTGCTTTATTCCTTTTATACATTCTTTGGTACATATATTTTATATGTCAACTCAAGGAAAGTGGAATATTTTTAGGCGTGTTCATAGAATAGTTTTAGATACAGAAGGGCTTTTTTTGCATATCAACACTTCCGTGTTATTTGTTATGCACCCTGTATCAATTATGGTTATGGTAATTGTTGTTAGAGCAGTGCTCGAATTTTTATGTTTGTTAATTGATATTAGAAAAAATTACAACAATATGCCCAGCGATGGTATGGGAGGACATGTTTCGAAGTGCCCAACTTCTCATCAGACCCCTTCTCGGACACTGGGATAAAAACCCAAGTGTCTGCACCAAAGTCACTGTTGGAATTCTCTAACGACTAAGGTATGATGCCCTGTAGCCCCCGAAGCATTTTCCTCTAATGTGCCATTTCCTTTATTCCTTTTATACATTCTTTGGTACATATATTTTATATGTCAACTCATATTTTTAGGCGTGTTCATAGAACAGTTTTAGATACAGAAGGGCTTTTTTTTGCATATTAACACTTCCGTGTTATTTGTTATGCACCCGTACTATTCCTGTATCAATTATAGTTATGGTAATTGTTGTTGGAGCAGTGCTCGAATTTTTATGTTTGTTTGTTAATTGATATTCGAGGAAAACCTACAACGATATGCACAGCGATTGTATGGGATGACATGTTTCGAAGTGCCCAACTTCTCATCAGACCTATTCTCGGACACTGGGATAAGAACCAAAGTGTCTGCACCAAAGCCGCTGTTAGAGTACCTAACAACTAAGCTATGATGCCTTTTAGCGCCACGATGCATTTTCCTCTAATGTGCCATTTGCTTTATTCCTTTTATACATTCTTTGGTACATATATTTTATATGTCAACTCAAGGAAAGTGGAATATTTTTAGGCGTGTTCATAGAATAGTTTTAGATACAGAAGGCCTTTTTTTTTGCATATCAACACTTCCGTGTTATTTGTTATGCACCCGTACTGTACCTGTATCAATTATAGTTATGGTAATTTTGGTTGGAGCAGTGCTCTAATTTTTATGTTTGTTTGTTAATTGATATTAGAGGAAAAACTGCAATGATATACACAGCGATGGTATGGGATGACATGATTCGAAGTGCCCAACTTCTCATCAGACCCCTTCTCGGACACTGGGATAAGAACCCAAGTGTCTGCACCAAAGCCGCTGTTAGAGTACTCTAACAACTAAGCTATGATGCCCTGTAGCGCCACGATGCATTTTCCTCTAATGTGCCAATTACTTTATTCCTTTTATACATTCTTTGGTATATATATTTTATATGTCTACTCAAGGAAAGTGGAATATTTTTAGGCGTGTTCATAGAATAGTTTTTGATACAGAAGGCCCTTTTTTTGCATATCAACACTTCCGTGTTATTTGTTATGCACCCGTACTGTACCTGTATCAATTATAGTTATGGTAATTTTGGTTGGAGCAGTGCTCTAATTTTTATGTTTGTTTGTTAATTGATATTAGAGGAAAAACTGCAATGATATACACAGCGATGGTATGGGATGACATGATTCGAAGTGCCCAACTTCTCATCAGACCCCTTCTCGGACACTGGGATAAGAACCCAAGTGTCTGCACCAAAGCCGCTGTTAAAATACTCTAAGAACTAAGCTATGATGCCCTGTAGCGCCACGATGCATTTTCCTTTAATGTGCCATTTGCTTTATTCCTTTTATACATTCTTTGGTACATATATTTTATATGTCAACTCATATTTTTAGGCGTGTTCATAGAATAGTTTTTGATACAGAAGGCCCTTTTTTTGCATATCAACACTTCCGTGTTATTTGTTATGCACCCGTACTGTACCTGTATCAATTATAGTTATGGTAATTTTGGTTGGAGCAGTGCTCTAATTTTTATGTTTGTTTGTTAATTGATATTAGAGGAAAAACTGCAATGATATACACAGCGATGGTATGGGATGACATGATTCGAAGTGCCCAACTTCTCATCAGACCCCTTCTCGGACACTGGGATAAGAACCAAAGTGTCTGCACCAAAGCCGCTGTTAGAGTACTCTAACAACTAAGCTATGATGCCCTGTAGCGCCACGATGCATTTTCCTCTAATGTGCCATTTGCTTTATTCCTTTTATACATTCTTTGGTACATATATTTTATTTGTCAACTCAAGGAAAGTGGAATATTTTTAGGCGTGTTCATAGAACAGTTTTAGATACAGAAGGGCTTTTTTTTGCATATTAACACTTCCGTGTTATTTGGTATGCACCCGTAGTGTACCTGTATCAATTATAGTTATGGTAATTGTTGTTGGAGCAGTGCTCGAATTTTTATGTTTGTTTGTTAATTCATATTAGAAAAAATTACAACGATATGCCCAGCGATGGTATGGGAGGACATGTTTCGAAGTGCCCAACTTCTCATCAGACCCCTTCTCAGACACTGGGATAAGAACCCAAGTGTCTGCACCAAAGCCGCTGTTAAAATACTCTAAGAACTAAGCTATGATGCCCTGTAGCGCCACGATGCATTTTCCTTTAATGTGCCATTTGCTTTATTCCTTTTATACATTCTTTGGTACATATATTTTATATGTCAACTCATATTTTTAGGCGTGTTCATAGAACAGTTTTAGATACAGAAGGGTTTTTTTGCATATTAACACTTCCGTGTTGTTGGAGCAGTGCTCGAATTTTTATGTTTGTTTGTTAATTCATATTAGAAAAAATTTCAACGATATGCCCAGCGATGGTATGGGAGGACATGTTTCGAAGTGCCCAACTTCTCATCAGACCCCTTCTCAGACACTGGGATAAGAACCCAAGTGTCTGCACCAAAGCCGCTGTTAAAATACTCTAAGAACTAAGCTATGGTGCCCTGTAGCGCCACGATGCATTTTCCTTTAATGTGCCATTTGCTTTATTCCTTTTATACATTCTTTGGTACATATATTTTATATGTCAACTCATATTTTTAGGCGTGTTCATAGAACAGTTTTAGATACAGAAGGGTTTTTTTTTGCATATTAACACTTTCGTGTTATTTGTTATGCACCCGTGCTATACCTGTATCAATTATAGTTGTGGTAATTGTTGTTGGAGCAGTGCTCGAATTTTTATGTTTGTTTGTTAATTGATATTAGAAAAAATTACAACGATATGCCCAGCGATGGTATGGGAGGACATGTTTCGAAGTGCCCAACTTCTCATCAGACCCCTTCTCAGACACTGGGATAAGAACCCAAGTGTCTGCACCAAAGCCGCTGTTAAAATACTCTAACAACTAAGCTATGATGCCCTGTAGCGCCACGATGCATTTTCCTTTAATGTGCCATTTGCTTTATTCCTTTTATACATTCTTTGGTACATATATTTTATATGTCAACTCATATTTTTAGGCGTGTTCATAGAACAGTTTTAGATACAGAAGGGTTTTTTTTTGCATATTAACACTTCCGTGTTATTTGTTATGCACCCGTACTATACCTGTATCAATTATAGTTGTGGTAATTGTTGTTGGAGCAGTGCTCGAATTTTTATGTTTGTTTGTTAATTGATATTAGAGGAAAAACTACAATGATATGCACAGCGATTGTATGGGATGACATGTTTCGAGGTGCCCAACTTCTCATCAGACCCCTTCTCGGACACTGGGATAAGAACCAAAGTGTCTGCAGCAAAGCCGCTGTTAGAGTACTCTAACAACTAAGCTATGATGCCCTGTAGCGCCACGATGCATTTTCCTTTAATGTGCCATTTGCTTTATTCCTTTTATACATTCTTTGGTACATATATTTTATGCAAATGCTTTATATGTATGCTTTATATGTATCAATTATAGTTGTGGTAATTGTTGTTGGAGCAGTGCTCGAATTTTTATGTTTGTTTGTTAATTGATATTCGAGTAAAAACTACAACGATATGCCCAGCGATGGTATGGGAGGACATGTTTCGAAGTGCCCAACTTCTCATCAGACCCCTTCTCAGACACTGGGATAAGAACCAAAGTGTCTGCACCAAAGCCGCTGTTAAAATACTCTAACAACTAAGCTATGATGCCCTGTAGCGCCACGATGCATTTTCCTCTAATGTGCCATTTGCTTTATTCCTTTTATACATTCTTTGGTACATATATTTTATATGTCAACTCATATTTTTAGGCGTGTTCATAGAACAGTTTTAGATACAGAAGGGCTTTTTTTTGCATATTGTGGCGATTATTCTCAAGCATGTACCATCCCTAACTCAATAGCACTCCCACCACTAGTTAACACAACCGAGATAACGATGGCTACGCTTATGCATGCAAGCGTATAACTAGGAAGAGGAAGAGAGATGGCGCGAGTGTTTGCGAATACGATGCAAAGAGGAGATGCTAATAAATAAGACCGACCCTTCCAGAACACGAAAAGCGAACAACCAAGAAAGTTCTCGGTGCGTAGGCAAGCACCCTGTTGGACTATACAGGGTGGCTAATGAAAGCCGCTACCAAAAAAAAATTAAATAACTTTTTTTCTATTTAATGAATCTGGTTAATTTTTTTTTTATTTTGCAGATTGACTTTTACATTTAACAAAAATGGATAACTGGGACACTGAAACAAGAATTTGGATTGTCCGCCGCTATCACGCACTGGAGTCCGTAGTTTCGTTTCAAAGAGAGTATAGGCGCACGTTTGGCGGCAATCCTCCGAGCAGATGGACCATAATAAGACTTGTAAACAATTTTGCCGAGCATGGGACAGTCAACAGAAAACCTTACCATCGAAACCCTTCAGTTCGAACGGAGGAAACAATCGCTGCTGTAGCTGCTGCCATACAAAACAATCCACGTGTTTCGACAAGAAGCTTATCTGCTCAAATGGGTGTAAGCAGACAGTCATTACAGTCAATTATGCACAAAGATTTGGACTTATTCCCATATAAAATTCAAATGGCCAACAAACTGAACGCTGCAGACTTGCCGATTCGCTTGGAATTTTGCCAGAAGATGCTTCAAATGGTGGAAGAGGATGGAAACATGTTGAACTGTCTTTTCTGTCTGACGAGGCCCATTTCGATTTAAACGGCAACATAAACAAACAAAATTGTCGAATATGGAGTGCTTCCAACCCACAGATACTCCATGAGACGGAATTGCATCCACTTCGTGTCACAGTGTGGTGTGCAGTTTCATCACGCTGCATTGTCGGGCCCTACTTCTTCGAAGAAAACGGCCACACCGTTACGGTTACTGGAGACCGTTACTTGAGCATGTTGAGAGAGTTTTTCTATCCAGAATTACGCCGAATGAGAATTTCTTTCAACTCTGTGTGGTTTCAGCAAGATGGTGCAGCTCCTCATATAGCCCAACCTGTTATGACAGAATTGCGACGAAAATTTCCCAATAAGCTGATATCCAGAAACTCCACATTCCGTTGGCCACCCAGGTCGCCTGACCTTACTGCACCTGACTTTTTCTTGTGGGGTTATTGCAAACAGGAAGTCTTCAAAGCAAAACCAACAAATTTGAATGAACTAAGGTAATCCATTCGAGAAACAATTGCGGCTATTCCTGTCTCAACTCTCCAAGCAGTAATGAACAACTTTTTGGTAAGATGCCGCACATGCATCGACGAGCAGGGGGGCATTTAAATTCCATTATTTTTAAAACTAATTAAGCTATATTTAATAAAATTTAATGAGCTTTAATATGAATAAAAGAAAAATGAATTCCATACACTGAAAAAAAAATTATTTGAGTTTCTTAATGTAGCAAAATTCGTCAGCCACCCTGTATAAGGCGGTGACCAAGCAAGGCAGGGATCAGTTTATTTTCAAGCGTTCAATAGTGAACTACTGTAAAGTTATCAAACTCTTAAAATTGTTTTGCGTTTATTACTAGTAAATAAAACTAGCTATTACTTACATTATCTGTGCGTGTGTTTATTCGACTTTATAGTGATCGAACCCAGGATTGATAATCAAGGAATCGTCGAATTCGTCACAATTGGTGTCAGAAGTGATATTGTTAAATAAATACCGAGAGTTTTCAAGGATAACAAAGACATGGCAAAGCTGAATGAATTAAAGATTCAGCAACTCAAAAATGAGTTGGAACAACGCGGACTAAACACTACAGGCAATAAATCAGAGTTACAGTCACGATTGCGAGAGGCTATGGAAGCGGAAGGAATCAACGTTGATGATCATGTTTTTCATCTTGTGGAGGAGGCACCAACAAAAATGGAAGAAAAAAATAAGTCTCCGAATCCAGGAGCAACTGTGGACACAAACATGATATTGGCTGTATTAACTCAGATGTCCACTAAAATGGAGGAACAAGAGACGCGTATTACATCTCGAATGGCATCTCAGCTCGAAGAACAGAAAACTTGCATGGCATCTCAGCTGGAAGAACAGAAAACACACATTGCATGTCGAATGGAGGCCCAAGAGACTCGTATTATAGAAATGTCGTCTCAAATTTCGGCCAATATTTCATCACAGCTCTCCGCTCAACTGGAAGAACAAAAGGCGTATATGTCATCGCAGTTGGAAGCACAAGATGCAAAAATTGCACAATTTCAAGATAAAATAGAGACCGAGGTAGATGCGTTAAGGGGCCGTATCCAGGAGTTGCAACTGAACCGTCCATCTGCTTCAGCGAATACTCCCAAGGTAAAATCCCCGTCATTTGATGGTTCTGTTCCTTTCCAGGTATTTAAGCTACAGTTTGAGAAGACGGCAGCGGTGAATAATTGGGGCACTGAAGACAAAGTTGCTGCACTGTTCGTGGCATTGAAGGGTCCTGCAGCCGAAATCTTACAGACGATTCCAGACGGTGAACGCAATAATTATGAAGCATTGATGGGTGCAGTTGAGAGACGCTATGGTAGCGAACATCGAAAACAGATATACCAAATAGAGCTACAGAATCGCTGTCAGAAGGCTAATGAGACATTGCAGGAATTTGCATCGGATATCGAGAGGTTGGCCCATCTAGCAAATGCGGACGCACCTGTAGAATATACGGAGAGGGTGAAAATCCAGTGTTTCATAAATGGAATACGCGATGTGGAGACGAAGCGGGCCACATATGCAAACCCCAAAAGGACATTTGCTGAAACGGTATCGCATGCTCTGACGCAGGAAACAGCCTCGCTTTTGAGTAAACCTGCATACAAGGCTCATCGCGTAGAAGTGGACATTCCGGCTTGGGTAGACAAAATTTTGGAAGCGTTGAACGGAGTACAGAAAAAAAGTGATGGTGCCATTAAATGCTTTAGGTGTGGAAAATCTGGTCATATAGCACGTTATTGCGGCACTGGGTCCAGTAATCCTGGCAATTTAAGTGGACGTAAACGCAAAACTGGAGAAGATGAGCAAGATGAATGTCCCATAATCTCTGTGTCACAACTCGAACGGAAAGCGAGTAATGTTACTGTTGAAGGCTACGTGGACGGGAAAGAGCGCTTGCTGACTGTCGATACTGGTGCATCACATTCCATCATTCGGACTGACTTGGTCAGGGGAAAGGTGAGACCATTGCGGAAAGCTAAGTTGTGGACAGTAACTGGTGACAGCAAGCAAGTCCTGGGAGAAGCGAAATGCAAGGTTGTGATTGGGAATGTGGCCACGTATCACAACTTCTTGGTAGCGAATATTGTCGACGAAGTCATCATTGGCGTCGATTTCTTGGCTGAGAGAGACATTCACATCAACGTAAGGAACAGGGTTATGACTTACAACGGCCAAGAAGTTCCTCTGGTTTTTGGACACAATAAAGGCTATACTACCAAGGGAGTGATCTTGAAGATGAAGCAACAGGAGCCTCGTAAAGCAGAGGTAGATCCTCGACCAAAGGCTTTCGCGGACAAGTACCTCCTGAAGAAGATTCGGCAAGACCAGGAGGAAGATCCAGATTTGGCACGTGTGTTGAAAGGAATAAAGAAAAACAAACAGCCAGGAAGAGAAGAGATGGTAGCAGAGAGTCGTATTGCAAAAGCATACTGGGCACAATGGAGTAGTTTGAAGCTAATATCTGGTTGTTTGCATCGGATATGGGAAAGTGAAGATGGCCAGAATCATCGATCACTTATTGTTGTTCCCAAGGCAAGAATTCCAGATGTTATCAAAGCGTCGCATAGGTGCCCAGATGGAAGGCACGTGGGAATAAAGAAAACGCTGCAAGAGGTAAAGCGGCGGTTCTATTGGATCGGTTGCAAGCAAACTGTGAGGAAATGGATTACTAAGTGTGCAGAGTGTGCTGAGAATAAAAGACGATCATCTGGTGGTCATGTTACGAGGAGGCAACGCAACTTAGTGGATAATGTGAAACAGTGCAATGGGCATGAGAGAACGGAACAGAATCCTGAAGAAACGAGTTGCAGGAATGTTTGCCGGGTACCATTGGGAACGAAAGTGAAGGCACAAATCTATTCGAGATTAAGAACGGACAAAGTGGTTGGAATATGTGACACTGCAATGCATTGTGGGAATCTCTGCAGGAGAGGATTGATGTCGGAGTTTCAATCCCTGGAGGAAATGAGGTTTAGTAAAGCAGTGCCAACCATTGAGCGTCTAGCAGCGTTTGGTTTGGGAAATGTGTCTGATCGGGACGATCAGACTTAGGTGGAGGGCAGTGTGGCGATTATTCTCAAGCATGTACCATCCCTAACTCAATAGCACTCCCACCACTAGTTAACACAACCGAGATAACGATGGCTACGCTTATGCATGCAAGCGTATAACTAGATGCTAATAAATAAGACCGACCCTTCCAGAACACGAAAAGCGAACAACCAAGAAAGTTCTCGGTGCGTAGGCAAGCACCCTGTTGGACTATATAAGGCGGTGACCAAGCAAGGCAGGGATCAGTTTATTTTCAAGCGTTCAATAGTGAACTACTGTAAAGTTATCAAACTCTTAAAATTGTTTTGCGTTTATTACTAGTAAATAAAACTAGCTATTACTTACATTATCTGTGCGTGTGTTTATTCGACTTTATAGTGATCGAACCCAGGATTGATAATCAAGGAATCGTCGAATTCGTCACAATATTAACACTTCCGTGTTATTTGTTATGCACCCGTACTGTACCTGTATCAATTATAGTTATGGTAATTCTTGTTGGAGCAGTGCTCGAATTTTTATGTTTGTTTGTTAATTGATATTCGAGTAAAAACTACAACGATATGCACAGCGATGGTATGGGATGACATGTTTCGAAGAGCCCAACTTCTCATCAGACCCCATCTCGGACACTGGGATAAGAACCCAATTGTCTGCCCCAAAGCCGCTGTTAGAGTACTTTAGCAACTAAGCTATGATGCCCTGTAGCGCCACGATGCATTTTCCTCTTATGTGCCTTTTGCGTTATCCCTTTAATACATTCTTTGCTACATATATTTTATATGTCAACTCAAGGAAGGTGGAATATTTTTAGGCGTGTTCATAGAACAATTTTAGATACAGAAGGGATTTTTTTGCATATCAACACTTCCGTGTTATTTGTTATGCACCCGTACTGTACCTATATCAATTATAGTTATGGTAATTGTTGTTGGAGCAGTGCTCGAATTTGAATGTTTGTTTGTTAATTGATATTAGAGGAAAAACTACAACGATATGCACAGCGGTGACATCTTTCGAATTGCCCAACTTCTCATCAGAACCCTTCTCGGACACTGGGATAAGAACCCAAGTGTCTTCACCAAAGCCGCTGTTAGAATTCTCTAACAAATAAGCTATGATGCCGTGTAGCGCCACGATGCATTTTCCTCTAATGTGCCAATTGCTTTATTCCTTTTATACATTCTTTGGTACATATATTTTATATGTCAACTCAAGGAAAGTGGAATATTTTTAGGCGTGTTCATAGAAGAGTTTTAGATACAGAAGGCCTTTTTTTTGCATATTAACACTTCCGTGTTATTTGTTATGCACCCGTACTGTACCTGTATCAATTATAGTTATGGTAATTGTTGTTGGAGCAGTGCTCGAATTTTTATGTTTGTTTGTTAATTGATATTAGAAAAAATTACAACGATATGCCCAGCGGTGGTATGGGAGGACATGTTTCGAAGTGCCCAACTTCTCATCAGACCCCTTCTCGGACACTGGGATAAGAACCCAAGTGTCTGCACCAAAGCCGCTGTTAGAGTACTCTAACAACTAAGCTATGATGCCCTGTAGCGTCACGATGCATTTTTCCTCTAATGTGCCATTTGCTTTATTCCTTTTATACATTCTTTGGTACATATATTTTATTTGTTAACTCAAGGAAAGTGGAATATTTTTAGGCGTGTTCACAGAATAGTTTTTGATACAGAAGGCCTTTTTTTTGCATATCAACACTTCCGTGTTATTTGTTATGCACCCGTACTGTACCTGTATCAATTATAGTTATGGTAATTTTGGTTGGAGCAGTGCTCTAATTTTTATGTTTGTTTGTTAATTGATATTAGAGGAAAAACTACAATGATATGCACAGCGATTGTATGGGATGACATGTTTCGAAGTGCCCAACTTCTCATCAGACCCCTTCTCGGAGACTGGGATAAGAACCCAAATGTCTGCACCAAAGCCGCTGTTAGAGTACTCTAACAACTAAGCTATGATGCCCTGTAGCGTCACGATGCATTTTTCCTCTAATGTGCCATTTGCTTTATTCCTTTTATACATTCTTTGGTACATATATTTTATATGTCAACTCAAGGAAAGTGGAATATTTTTAGGCGTGTTCATAGAACAGTTTTAGATACAGAAGGGCTTTTTTTGCATATCAACACTTCTGTGTTATTTGTTATGCACCCGTCCTGTACCTGTATCAATTATAGTTATGGTAATTGTTGTTGGAGCAGTGCTCGAATTTTTATGCATATCAACACTTCCGTGTTATTTGTTATGCACCCGTACTGTACCTGTATCAATTATAGTATGGTAATTGTTGTTGGAGCAGTGCTCGAATTTTTATGTTTGTTTGTTAATTGATATTAGAAAAAATTACAACGATATGCCCAGCGATGGTATGAGAGGACATGTTTCGAAGTGCCCAACTTCTCATCAGACCCCTTCTCAGACACTGGGATAAGAACCCAAGTGTCTGCACCAAAGCCGCTGTTGGAGTACTCTAACAACTAAGCTATGATGCCCTGTAGCGCCACGATGCATTTTGCTTTAATGTGCCATTTGCTTTATTCCTTTTATACATTCTTTGGTACATATATTTTATATGTCAACTCAAGGAAAGTGGAATATTTTTAGGCGTGTTCATAGAACAGTTTTAGATACAGAAGGGTTTTTTTTTGCATATTAACACTTCCGTGTTATTTGTTATGCACCCGTACTGTACCTGTATCAATTATAGTTATGGTAATTGTAGTTGGAGCAGTGCTCAAATTTTTGTGTTTGTTTGTTAATTGATATTCGAGGAAAAACTACAACGATATGCACAGCGATCGTATGGGATGACATGTTTCCAAGTGCCCAACTTATCATCAGACCCCTTCTCGGGCACTGGGATAACAACCCAATTGTCTGCACCAAAGCCGCTGTTAGAGTACTCTAACAACTAAGCTATGATGCCCTGTAGCGCCACGATGCCTTTTCCTCTAATGTGCCATTTGCTTTATTCCTTTTATACATTCTTTGGTACATATATTTTATATGTCAAATCAAGGAAAGTGGAATACTTTTAGGCGTGTTCTTAGAACAGTTTTAGATACAGAAGGGCTTTTTTTTGCATATTAACACTTCCGTGTTATTTGTTATGCACCCGTACTGTACCTGTATCAAATATAGTTATGGTAATTGTTGTTGGAGCAGTGCTCGAATTTTTATGTTTGTTTGTTAATTCATATTAGAAAAAATTACAACGATATGCCCAGCGATGGTATGGGAGGACATGTTTCGAAGTGCCCAACTTCTATCAGACCCCTTCTCAGACACTGGGATAAGAACCCAAGTGTCTGCACCAAAGTAGCTGTTAGAGTACTCTAACAACTAAGCTATGATGGCCTGTAGCGTCACGATGCATTTTTCCTCTAATGTGCCATTTGCTTTATTCCTTTTATACATTCTTTGGTACATATATTTTATATGTCAACTCAAGGAAAGTGCAATATTTTTAGGCCTGTTAATAGAATAGTTTTTGATACAGAAGGCCTTTTTTTACATATCAACACTTCCGTGTTATTTGTTATGCACCCGTACTGTACCTGTATCAATTATAGTTATGGTAATTGTTGTTGGAGCTGTGCTCGAATTTTTATGTTTGTTTGTTAATTCATATTAGAAAAAATTACAACGATATGCCCAGCGATGGTATGGGAGGACATGTTTCGAAGTGCCCAACTTCTCATCAGACCCCTTCTCAGACACTGGGATAAGAACCCAAGTGTCTGCACCAAAGTAGCTGTTAGAGTACTCTACCAACTAAGCTATGATGGCCTGTAGCGCCACGATGCATTTTCCTCTAATGTGCCATTTGCTTTATTCCTTTTATACATTCTTTGGTACATATATTTTATATGTCAACTCAAGAAAAGTGGAATATTTTTAGGCGTGTTCATAGAATAGTTTTTGATACAGAAGGCCTTTTTTTGCATATCAACACTTCCGTGTTATTTGTTATGCACCCGTACTGTACCTGTATCAATTATAGTTATGGTAATTGTTGTTGGAGCAGTGCTCTAATTTTTATGTTTGTTTGTTAATTGATATTCGAGGAAAAACTACAACGATATGCACAGCGATCGTATGGGATGACATGTTTCCAAGTGCCCAACTTATCATCAGACCCCTTCTCGGGCACTGGGATAACAACCCAGTTGTCTGCACCAAAGCCGCTGTTAGAGTACTCTAACAACTAAGCTATGATGCCCTGTAGCGCCACGATGCCTTTTCCTCTAATGTGCCATTTGCTTTATTCCTTTTATACATTCTTTGGTACATATATTTTATATGTCAAATCAAGGAAAGTGGAATATTTTTAGGCGTGTTCTTAGAACAGTTTTAGATACAGAAGGGCTTTTTTTTGCATATTAACACTTCCGTGTTATTTGTTATGCACCCGTACTGTACCTGTATCAATTATAGTTATGGTAATTGTTGTTGGAGCAGTGCTCGAATTTTTATGTTTGTTTGTTAATTCATATTAGAAAAAATTACAACGATATGCCCAGCGATGGTATGGGAGGACATGTTTCGAAGTGCCCAACTTCTCATCAGACCCCTTCTCAGACACTGGGATAAGAACCCAAGTGTCTGCACCAAAGTAGCTGTTAGAGTACTCTAACAACTAAGCTATGATGCCCTGTAGCGCCACGATGCATTTTTCCTCTAATGTGCCATTTGCTTTATTCCTTTTATACATTCTTTGGTACATATATTTTATATGTCAACTCATATTTTTAGGCGTGTTCATAGAACAGTTTTAGATACAGAAGGGCTTTTTTTTGCATATTAACACTTCCGTGTTATTTGTTATGCACCCGTACTGTACCTGTATCAATTATAGTTATGGTAATTGTTGTTGGAGCAGTGCTCGAATTTTTATGTTTGTTTGTTAATTCATATTAGAAAAAATTACAACGATATGCCCAGCGATGGTATGGGAGGACATGTTTCGAAGTGCCCAACTTCTCATCAGACCCCTTCTCAGACACTGGGATAACAACCCAGTTGTCTGCACCAAAGCCGCTGTTAGAGTACTCTAACAACTAAGCTATGATGCCCTGTAGCGCCACGATGCATTTTCCTTTAATGTGCCATTTGCTTTATTCCTTTTATACATTCTTTGGTACATATATTTTATATGTCAACTCATATTTTTAGGCGTGTTCATAGAACAGTTTTAGATACAGAAGGGTTTTTTTGCATATTAACACTTCCGTGTTGTTGGAGCAGTGCTCGAATTTTTATGTTTGTTTGTTAATTCATATTAGAAAAAATTACAACGATATGCCCAGCGATGGTATGGGAGGACATGTTTCGAAGTGCCCAACTTCTCATCAGACCCCTTCTCAGACACTGGGATAAGAACCAAAGTGTCTGCACCAAAGCCGCTGTTAAAATACTCTAACAACTAAGCTATGATGCCCTGTAGCGCCACGATGCATTTTCCTCTAATGTGCCATTTGCTTTATTCCTTTTATACATTCTTTGGTACATATATTTTATATGTCAACTCATATTTTTAGGCGTGTTCATAGAACAGTTTTAGATACAGAAGGGCTTTTTTTTGCATATTAACACTTCCGTGTTATTTGTTATGCACCCGTACTGTACCTGTATCAATTATAGTTATGGTAATTCTTGTTGGAGCAGTGCTCGAATTTTTATGTTTGTTTGTTAATTGATATTCGAGTAAAAACTACAACGATATGCACAGCGATGGTATGGGATGACATGTTTCGAAGAGCCCAACTTCTCATCAGACCCCATCTCGGACACTGGGATAAGAACCCAATTGTCTGCCCCAAAGCCGCTGTTAGAGTACTTTAGCAACTAAGCTATGATGCCCTGTAGCGCCACGATGCATTTTCCTCTTATGTGCCTTTTGCGTTATCCCTTTAATACATTCTTTGCTACATATATTTTATATGTCAACTCAAGGAAGGTGGAATATTTTTAGGCGTGTTCATAGAACAATTTTAGATACAGAAGGGATTTTTTTGCATATCAACACTTCCGTGTTATTTGTTATGCACCCGTACTGTACCTATATCAATTATAGTTATGGTAATTGTTGTTGGAGCAGTGCTCGAATTTGAATGTTTGTTTGTTAATTGATATTAGAGGAAAAACTACAACGATATGCACAGCGGTGACATCTTTCGAATTGCCCAACTTCTCATCAGAACCCTTCTCGGACACTGGGATAAGAACCCAAGTGTCTTCACCAAAGCCGCTGTTAGAATTCTCTAACAAATAAGCTATGATGCCGTGTAGCGCCACGATGCATTTTCCTCTAATGTGCCAATTGCTTTATTCCTTTTATACATTCTTTGGTACATATATTTTATATGTCAACTCAAGGAAAGTGGAATATTTTTAGGCGTGTTCATAGAAGAGTTTTAGATACAGAAGGCCTTTTTTTTGCATATTAACACTTCCGTGTTATTTGTTATGCACCCGTACTGTACCTGTATCAATTATAGTTATGGTAATTGTTGTTGGAGCAGTGCTCGAATTTTTATGTTTGTTTGTTAATTGATATTAGAAAAAATTACAACGATATGCCCAGCGGTGGTATGGGAGGACATGTTTCGAAGTGCCCAACTTCTCATCAGACCCCTTCTCGGACACTGGGATAAGAACCCAAGTGTCTGCACCAAAGCCGCTGTTAGAGTACTCTAACAACTAAGCTATGATGCCCTGTAGCGTCACGATGCATTTTTCCTCTAATGTGCCATTTGCTTTATTCCTTCTATACATTCTTTGGTACATATATTTTATTTGTTAACTCAAGGAAAGTGGAATATTTTTAGGCGTGTTCACAGAATAGTTTTTGATACAGAAGGCCTTTTTTTTGCATATCAACACTTCCGTGTTATTTGTTATGCACCCGTACTGTACCTGTATCAATTATAGTTATGGTAATTTTGGTTGGAGCAGTGCTCTAATTTTTATGTTTGTTTGTTAATTGATATTAGAGGAAAAACTACAATGATATGCACAGCGATTGTATGGGATGACATGTTTCGAAGTGCCCAACTTCTCATCAGACCCCTTCTCGGAGACTGGGATAAGAACCCAAATGTCTGCACCAAAGCCGCTGTTAGAGTACTCTAACAACTAAGCTATGATGCCCTGTAGCGTCACGATGCATTTTTCCTCTAATGTGCCATTTGCTTTATTCCTTTTATACATTCTTTGGTACATATATTTTATATGTCAACTCAAGGAAAGTGGAATATTTTTAGGCGTGTTCATAGAACAGTTTTAGATACAGAAGGGCTTTTTTTGCATATCAACACTTCTGTGTTATTTGTTATGCACCCGTCCTGTACCTGTATCAATTATAGTTATGGTAATTGTTGTTGGAGCAGTGCTCGAATTTTTATGCATATCAACACTTCCGTGTTATTTGTTATGCACCCGTACTGTACCTGTATCAATTATAGTATGGTAATTGTTGTTGGAGCAGTGCTCGAATTTTTATGTTTGTTTGTTAATTGATATTAGAAAAAATTACAACGATATGCCCAGCGATGGTATGAGAGGACATGTTTCGAAGTGCCCAACTTCTCATCAGACCCCTTCTCAGACACTGGGATAAGAACCCAAGTGTCTGCACCAAAGCCGCTGTTGGAGTACTCTAACAACTAAGCTATGATGCCCTGTAGCGCCACGATGCATTTTGCTTTAATGTGCCATTTGCTTTATTCCTTTTATACATTCTTTGGTACATATATTTTATATGTCAACTCAAGGAAAGTGGAATATTTTTAGGCGTGTTCATAGAACAGTTTTAGATACAGAAGGGTTTTTTTTTTGCATATTAACACTTCCGTGTTATTTGTTATGCACCCGTACTGTACCTGTATCAATTATAGTTATGGTAATTGTAGTTGGAGCAGTGCTCAAATTTTTATGTTTGTTTGTTAATTGATATTCGAGGAAAAACTACAACGATATGCACAGCGATCGTATGGGATGACATGTTTCCAAGTGCCCAACTTATCATCAGACCCCTTCTCGGGCACTGGGATAACAACCCAATTGTCTGCACCAAAGCCGCTGTTAGAGTACTCTAACAACTAAGCTATGATGCCCTGTAGCGCCACGATGCCTTTTCCTCTAATGTGCCATTTGCTTTATTCCTTTTATACATTCTTTGGTACATATATTTTATATGTCAAATCAAGGAAAGTGGAATACTTTTAGGCGTGTTCTTAGAACAGTTTTAGATACAGAAGGGCTTTTTTTTTGCATATTAACACTTCCGTGTTATTTGTTATGCACCCGTACTGTACCTGTATCAAATATAGTTATGGTAATTGTTGTTGGAGCAGTGCTCGAATTTTTATGTTTGTTTGTTAATTCATATTAGAAAAAATTACAACGATATGCCCAGCGATGGTATGGGAGGACATGTTTCGAAGTGCCCAACTTCTATCAGACCGCTTCTCAGACACTGGGATAAGAACCCAAGTGTCTGCACCAAAGTAGCTGTTAGAGTACTCTAACAACTAAGCTATGATGGCCTGTAGCGTCACGATGCATTTTTCCTCTAATGTGCCATTTGCTTTATTCCTTTTATACATTCTTTGGTACATATATTTTATATGTCAACTCAAGGAAAGTGCAATATTTTTAGGCGTGTTAATAGAATAGTTTTTGATACAGAAGGCCTTTTTTTACATATCAACACTTCCGTGTTATTTGTTATGCACCCGTACTGTACCTGTATCAATTATAGTTATGGTAATTGTTGTTGGAGCTGTGCTCGAATTTTTATGTTTGTTTGTTAATTCATATTAGAAAAAATTACAACGATATGCCCAGCGATGGTATGGGAGGACATGTTTCGAAGTGCCCAACTTCTCATCAGACCCCTTCTCAGACACTGGGATAAGAACCCAAGTGTCTGCACCAAAGTAGCTGTTAGAGTACTCTACCAACTAAGCTATGATGGCCTGTAGCGCCACGATGCATTTTCCTCTAATGTGCCATTTGCTTTATTCCTTTTATACATTCTTTGGTACATATATTTTATATGTCAACTCAAGAAAAGTGGAATATTTTTAGGCGTGTTCATAGAATAGTTTTTGATACAGAAGGCCTTTTTTTGCATATCAACACTTCCGTGTTATTTGTTATGCACCCGTACTGTACCTGTATCAATTATAGTTATGGTAATTGTTGTTGGAGCAGTGCTCTAATTTTTATGTTTGTTTGTTAATTGATATTCGAGGAAAAACTACAACGATATGCACAGCGATCGTATGGGATGACATGTTTCCAAGTGCCCAACTTATCATCAGACCCCTTCTCGGGCACTGGGATAACAACCCAGTTGTCTGCACCAAAGCCGCTGTTAGAGTACTCTAACAACTAAGCTATGATGCCCTGTAGCGCCACGATGCCTTTTCCTCTAATGTGCCATTTGCTTTATTCCTTTTATACATTCTTTGGTACATATATTTTATATGTCAAATCAAGGAAAGTGGAATATTTTTAGGCGTGTTCTTAGAACAGTTTTAGATACAGAAGGGCTTTTTTTTGCATATTAACACTTCCGTGTTATTTGTTATGCACCCGTACTGTACCTGTATCAATTATAGTTATGGTAATTGTTGTTGGAGCAGTGCTCGAATTTTTATGTTTGTTTGTTAATTCATATTAGAAAAAATTACAACGATATGCCCAGCGATGGTATGGGAGGACATGTTTCGAAGTGCCCAACTTCTCATCAGACCCCTTCTCAGACACTGGGATAAGAACCCAAGTGTCTGCACCAAAGTAGCTGTTAGAGTACTCTAACAACTAAGCTATGATGCCCTGTAGCGCCACGATGCATTTTTCCTCTAATGTGCCATTTGCTTTATTCCTTTTATACATTCTTTGGTACATATATTTTATATGTCAACTTAAGGAAAGTGCAATATTTTTAGGCGTGTTCATAAAGGGTGTGTTTTTTAGGGGTATAGAACTTCGAATTGAAATAAAACACAAGAAAATCGTTTTAAGGTCCATAAATTTGGCTTTATTGGAAGGATAATTTTATGCCATTAATGTTTAAATATGATTTCGGGCATGTGGCCGCCGCGGCTGGCTCGAATAAAGCCAATTCTACAGGTCCAATTTTCAACCACTTTTTCGAGCATATGGGGCCGTATGTCGGCAATAACGCCACGAATGTTGGCTTCCAATTCCCCTAACGTTTCTGGTTTGTTGGTGTAGACGAGCGACTTCACATATCCCCAAAGAAAATAATCCAATGGTGTCATTTCACACGACCTTGGTGGCCAATTGACAGGTCCATTCCGCGAAATTATGCGCTCATCGAATGTTTCCTTCAATAAATCGATTGTGACGTGCGCTGTGTGGCATGTAGCGCCGTCTTGTTGGAACCACAACTCATCCACATTCATGCCATCCAATTCGGGAACAAAATAGTCGGTTATCATGGCTCTATACCGGTCTCCATTAACGGTAGCTGCCTCTCCAGCATTATTGCGGAAGAAGTATGGCCCAATGACTCCACCAGCCCATAGAGCACACCAAACAGTCAGTTTTTGTGGATGTAATGGCGTTTCAAGGGTCTCATGTGGATTCTCTTCACTCCAAATGCGGCAATTTTGCTTGTTGACGTAGCCATTCAACCAAAAATGAGCCTCATCACTGAACAAAATTTTGCGATGAAAATCAGCATCGAAATCAATCTCATTTTCGGCCCATACACCAAAATCACGACGCATTGCATGGTCTCGCGGCTTTAATTCTTGCACAAGCTGGATCTTGTAAGGTCGCAAGCCAAGATCTTTGCGCAAAATCTTCCATAAAGTTGATGGACAAAGCTCCAATTGCTGTGCACGGTGGCGAATCGATTCATTCGGGTCCTCTTCAACACTTTGCTCTACAGCGGCAATTGTTTCTTCGGTGCGCACTGTTCGACGTCTCTGCGGATGCGTATTATCACATAGAGTAAACGTAGTGCGAAAACGATCCATGGTTAAGCGAATTAATTGCTCTGATGGACGATTATGTCGACCATAAAATGGACGGAGCTCACGGTAAACTTCGCGAACTGAACCATTATTTTCGAAATAAATTTGCACGATTTGCAAGCGTTGTTCTTTTGTCAACCTGTTCATGATGAAATGGCAAACCAAACTGAACATAAATGACATTAGAGTTGCCAGATTTGACCACAAAATGCCAGTTTTATCTCTATTCGAAAAACAAACCTGTAAAAAAAACACCCTGTAGAACAGTTTTAGATACAGAAGGGCTTTTTTTGCATATCAACACTTCCGTGTTATTTGTTATGCACCCGTACTGTACCTGTATCAATTATAGTTATGGTAATTGTTGTTGGAGCAGTGCTCGAATTTTTATGTTTGTTAATTGATATTAGAAAAAATTACAACAATATGCCCAGCGATGGTATGGGAGGACATGTTTCGAAGTGCCCAACTTCTCATCAGACCCCTTCTCGGACACTGGGATAAAAACCCAATTGTCTGCACCAAAGCCGCTGTTAGAGTACTCTAACAACTAAGCTATGATGCCCTGTAGCGTCACGATGCCTTTTCCTCTAATGTGCCATTTGCTTTATTCCTTTTATACATTCTTTGGTACATATATTTTATATGTCAAATCAAGGAAAGTGGAATATTTTTAGGCATGTTCTTAGAACAGTTTTAGATACAGAAGGGCTTTTTTTTGCATATTAACACTTCCGTGTTATTTGTTATGCACCCGTACTGTACCTGTATCAATTATAGTTATGGTAATTGTTGTTGGAGCAGTGCTCGAATTTTTATGTTTGTTAATTGATATTAGAAAAAATTACAACAATATGCCCAGCGATGGTATGGGAGGACATGTTTCGAAGTGCCCAACTTCTCATCAGACCCCTTCTCGGACACTGGGATAAAAACCCAAGTGTCTGCAATAAAGTCACTGTTGGAATTCTCTAACGACTAAGGTATGATGCCCTGTAGCCCCCGAAGCATTTTCCTCTAATGTGCCATTTCCTTTATTCCTTTTATACATTCTTTCGTACATATATTTTACATGTCAACTCATATTTTTAGGCGTGTTCATAGAACAGTTTTAGATACAGAAGGGCTGTTTTTGCATATTAACACTTCCGTGTTATTTGTTATGCACCCGTACTATACCTGTATCAATTATAGTTATGGTAATTGTTGTTGGAGCAGTGCTCGAATTTTTATGTTTGTTTGTTTATTGATATTCGAGGAAAAACTACAACGATATGCACAGCGATTGTATGGGATGACATCTTTCGAAGTGCCCAACTTCTCATCAGACCCCTTCTCGGACACTGGGATAAGAACCAAAGTGTCTGCACCAAAGCCGCTGTTAGAGTACCTAACAACTAAGCTATGATGCCCTGTAGCGCCACGATGCATTTTCCTCTAATGTGCCATTTGCTTTATTCCTTTTATACATTCTTTGGTACATATATTTTATATGTCAACTCAAGGAAAGTGGAATATTTTTAGGCGTGTTCATAGAATAGTTTTAGATACAGAAGGCCTTTTTTTTTGCATATCAACACTTCCGTGTTATTTGTTATGCACCCGTACTGTACCTGTATCAATTATAGTTATGGTAATTTTGGTTGGAGCAGTGCTCTAATTTTTATGTTTGTTTGTTAATTGATATTAGAGGAAAAACTGCAATGATATACACAGCGATGGTATGGGATGACATGATTCGAAGTGCCCAACTTCTCATCAGACCCCTTCTCGGACACTGGGATAAGAACCAAAGTGTCTGCACCAAAGCCGCTGTTACAGTACTCTAACAACTAAGCTATGATGCCCTGTAGCGCCACGATGCATTTTCCTCTAATGTGCCAATTGCTTTATTCCTTTTATACATTCTTTGGTATATATATTTTATATGTCAACTCAAGGAAAGTGGAATATTTTTAGGCGTGTTCATAGAACAGTTTTAGATACAGAAGGGCTTTTTTTTGCATATTAACACTTCCGTGTTATTTGTTATGCACCCGTACTATACCTGTATCAATTATAGTTATGGTAATTGTTGTTGGAGCAGTGCTCGAATTTTTATGTTTGTTTGTTAATTGATATTCGAGGAAAAACTACAACGATATGCACAGCGATTGTATGGGATGACATGTTTCGAAGTGCCCAACTTCTCATCAGACCCCTTCTCGGACACTGGGATAAGAACCAAAGTGTCTGCACCAAAGCCGCTGTTAGAGTACCTAACAACTAAGCTATGATGCCCTGTAGCGCCACGATGCATTTTCCTCTAATGTGCCATTTGCTTTATTCCGTTTATACATTCTTTGGTACATATGTTTTATATGTCAACTCAAGGAAAGTGGAATATTTTTAGGCGTGTTCATAGAATAGTTTTAGATACAGAAGGCCTTTTTTTTTGCATATCAACACTTCCGTGTTATTTGTTATGCACCCGTACTGTACCTGTATCAATTATAGTTATGGTAATTGTTGTTGGAGCAGTGCTCGAATTTTTATGTTTGTTTGTTAATTGATATTCGAGGAAAAACTACAACGATATGCACAGCGATTGTATGGGATGACATGTTTCGAAGTGCCCAACTTCTCATCAGACCCCTTCTCGGACACTGGGATAAGAACCAAAGTGTCTGCACCAAAGCCGCTGTTAGAGTACCTAACAACTAAGCTATGATGCCCTGTAGCGCCACGATGCATTTTCCTCTAATGTGCCATTTGCTTTATTCCGTTTATACATTCTTTGGTACATATGTTTTATATGTCAACTCAAGGAAAGTGGAATATTTTTAGGCGTGTTCATAGAATAGTTTTTGATACAGAAGGCCTTTTTTTGCATATCAACACTTCCGTGTTATTTGTTATGCACCCGTACTGTACCTGTATCAATTATAGTTATGGTAATTGTTGTTGGAGCAGTGCTCTAATTTTTATGTTTGTTTGTTAATTGATATTCGAGGAAAAACTACAACGATATGCACAGCGATCGTATGGGATGACATGTTTCCAAGTGCCCAACTTATCATCAGACCCCTTCTCGGGCACTGGGATAACAACCCAGTTGTCTGCACCAAAGCCGCTGTTAGAGTACTCTAACAACTAAGCTATGATGCCCTGTAGCGCCACGATGCCTTTTCCTCTAATGTGCCATTTGCTTTATTCCTTTTATACATTCTTTGGTACATATATTTTATATGTCAAATCAAGGAAAGTGGAATATTTTTAGGCGTGTTCTTAGAACAGTTTTAGATACAGAAGGGCTTTTTTTTGCATATTAACACTTCCGTGTTATTTGTTATGCACCCGTACTGTACCTGTATCAATTATAGTTATGGTAATTGTTGTTGGAGCAGTGCTCGAATTTTTATGTTTGTTTGTTAATTCATATTAGAAAAAATTACAACGATATGCCCAGCGATGGTATGGGAGGACATGTTTCGAAGTGCCCAACTTCTCATCAGACCCCTTCTCAGACACTGGGATAAGAACCCAAGTGTCTGCACCAAAGTAGCTGTTAGAGTACTCTAACAACTAAGCTATGATGCCCTGTAGCGCCACGATGCATTTTTCCTCTAATGTGCCATTTGCTTTATTCCTTTTATACATTCTTTGGTACATATATTTTATATGTCAACTTAAGGAAAGTGCAATATTTTTAGGCGTGTTCATAAAGGGTGTGTTTTTTAGGGGTATAGAACTTCGAATTGAAATAAAACACAAGAAAATCGTTTTAAGGTCCATAAATTTGGCTTTATTGGAAGGATAATTTTATGCCATTAATGTTTAAATATGATTTCGGGCATGTGGCCGCCGCGGCTGGCTCGAATAAAGCCAATTCTACAGGTCCAATTTTCAACCACTTTTTCGAGCATATGGGGCCGTATGTCGGCAATAACGCCACGAATGTTGGCTTCCAATTCCCCTAACGTTTCTGGTTTGTTGGTGTAGACGAGCGACTTCACATATCCCCAAAGAAAATAATCCAATGGTGTCATTTCACACGACCTTGGTGGCCAATTGACAGGTCCATTCCGCGAAATTATGCGCTCATCGAATGTTTCCTTCAATAAATCGATTGTGACGTGCGCTGTGTGGCATGTAGCGCCGTCTTGTTGGAACCACAACTCATCCACATTCATGCCATCCAATTCGGGAACAAAATAGTCGGTTATCATGGCTCTATACCGGTCTCCATTAACGGTAGCTGCCTCTCCAGCATTATTGCGGAAGAAGTATGGCCCAATGACTCCACCAGCCCATAGAGCACACCAAACAGTCAGTTTTTGTGGATGTAATGGCGTTTCAAGGGTCTCATGTGGATTCTCTTCACTCCAAATGCGGCAATTTTGCTTGTTGACGTAGCCATTCAACCAAAAATGAGCCTCATCACTGAACAAAATTTTGCGATGAAAATCAGCATCGAAATCAATCTCATTTTCGGCCCATACACCAAAATCACGACGCATTGCATGGTCTCGCGGCTTTAATTCTTGCACAAGCTGGATCTTGTAAGGTCGCAAGCCAAGATCTTTGCGCAAAATCTTCCATAAAGTTGATGGACAAAGCTCCAATTGCTGTGCACGGTGGCGAATCGATTCATTCGGGTCCTCTTCAACACTTTGCTCTACAGCGGCAATTGTTTCTTCGGTGCGCACTGTTCGACGTCTCTGCGGATGCGTATTATCACATAGAGTAAACGTAGTGCGAAAACGATCCATGGTTAAGCGAATTAATTGCTCTGATGGACGATTATGTCGACCATAAAATGGACGGAGCTCACGGTAAACTTCGCGAACTGAACCATTATTTTCGAAATAAATTTGCACGATTTGCAAGCGTTGTTCTTTTGTCAACCTGTTCATGATGAAATGGCAAACCAAACTGAACATAAATGACATTAGAGTTGCCAGATTTGACCACAAAATGCCAGTTTTATCTCTATTCGAAAAACAAACCTGTAAAAAAAACACCCTGTAGAACAGTTTTAGATACAGAAGGGCTTTTTTTGCATATCAACACTTCCGTGTTATTTGTTATGCACCCGTACTGTACCTGTATCAATTATAGTTATGGTAATTGTTGTTGGAGCAGTGCTCGAATTTTTATGTTTGTTAATTGATATTAGAAAAAATTACAACAATATGCCCAGCGATGGTATGGGAGGACATGTTTCGAAGTGCCCAACTTCTCATCAGACCCCTTCTCGGACACTGGGATAAAAACCCAATTGTCTGCACCAAAGCCGCTGTTAGAGTACTCTAACAACTAAGCTATGATGCCCTGTAGCGTCACGATGCCTTTTCCTCTAATGTGCCATTTGCTTTATTCCTTTTATACATTCTTTGGTACATATATTTTATATGTCAAATCAAGGAAAGTGGAATATTTTTAGGCATGTTCTTAGAACAGTTTTAGATACAGAAGGGCTTTTTTTTGCATATTAACACTTCCGTGTTATTTGTTATGCACCCGTACTGTACCTGTATCAATTATAGTTATGGTAATTGTTGTTGGAGCAGTGCTCGAATTTTTATGTTTGTTAATTGATATTAGAAAAAATTACAACAATATGCCCAGCGATGGTATGGGAGGACATGTTTCGAAGTGCCCAACTTCTCATCAGACCCCTTCTCGGACACTGGGATAAAAACCCAAGTGTCTGCAATAAAGTCACTGTTGGAATTCTCTAACGACTAAGGTATGATGCCCTGTAGCCCCCGAAGCATTTTCCTCTAATGTGCCATTTCCTTTATTCCTTTTATACATTCTTTCGTACATATATTTTACATGTCAACTCATATTTTTAGGCGTGTTCATAGAACAGTTTTAGATACAGAAGGGCTGTTTTTGCATATTAACACTTCCGTGTTATTTGTTATGCACCCGTACTATACCTGTATCAATTATAGTTATGGTAATTGTTGTTGGAGCAGTGCTCGAATTTTTATGTTTGTTTGTTTATTGATATTCGAGGAAAAACTACAACGATATGCACAGCGATTGTATGGGATGACATCTTTCGAAGTGCCCAACTTCTCATCAGACCCCTTCTCGGACACTGGGATAAGAACCAAAGTGTCTGCACCAAAGCCGCTGTTAGAGTACCTAACAACTAAGCTATGATGCCCTGTAGCGCCACGATGCATTTTCCTCTAATGTGCCATTTGCTTTATTCCTTTTATACATTCTTTGGTACATATATTTTATATGTCAACTCAAGGAAAGTGGAATATTTTTAGGCGTGTTCATAGAATAGTTTTAGATACAGAAGGCCTTTTTTTTTGCATATCAACACTTCCGTGTTATTTGTTATGCACCCGTACTGTACCTGTATCAATTATAGTTATGGTAATTTTGGTTGGAGCAGTGCTCTAATTTTTATGTTTGTTTGTTAATTGATATTAGAGGAAAAACTGCAATGATATACACAGCGATGGTATGGGATGACATGATTCGAAGTGCCCAACTTCTCATCAGACCCCTTCTCGGACACTGGGATAAGAACCAAAGTGTCTGCACCAAAGCCGCTGTTACAGTACTCTAACAACTAAGCTATGATGCCCTGTAGCGCCACGATGCATTTTCCTCTAATGTGCCAATTGCTTTATTCCTTTTATACATTCTTTGGTATATATATTTTATATGTCAACTCAAGGAAAGTGGAATATTTTTAGGCGTGTTCATAGAACAGTTTTAGATACAGAAGGGCTTTTTTTTGCATATTAACACTTCCGTGTTATTTGTTATGCACCCGTACTATACCTGTATCAATTATAGTTATGGTAATTGTTGTTGGAGCAGTGCTCGAATTTTTATGTTTGTTTGTTAATTGATATTCGAGGAAAAACTACAACGATATGCACAGCGATTGTATGGGATGACATGTTTCGAAGTGCCCAACTTCTCATCAGACCCCTTCTCGGACACTGGGATAAGAACCAAAGTGTCTGCACCAAAGCCGCTGTTAGAGTACCTAACAACTAAGCTATGATGCCCTGTAGCGCCACGATGCATTTTCCTCTAATGTGCCATTTGCTTTATTCCGTTTATACATTCTTTGGTACATATGTTTTATATGTCAACTCAAGGAAAGTGGAATATTTTTAGGCGTGTTCATAGAATAGTTTTAGATACAGAAGGCCTTTTTTTTTGCATATCAACACTTCCGTGTTATTTGTTATGCACCCGTACTGTACCTGTATCAATTATAGTTATGGTAATTGTTGTTGGAGCAGTGCTCGAATTTTTATGTTTGTTTGTTAATTGATATTCGAGGAAAAACTACAACGTTATGCACAGCGATTGTATGGGATGACATGTTTCGAAGTGCCCAACTTCTCATCAGACCCCTTCTCGGACACTGGGATAAGAACCAAAGTGTCTGCACCAAAGCCGCTGTTAGAGTACTCTAACAACTAAGCTATGATCCCCTGTAGCGCCACGATGCATTTTCCTCTAATGTGCCAATTGCTTTATTCCTTTTATACATTCTTTGGTATATATATTTTATATTTCAACTCAAGGAAAGTGGAATATTTTTAGGCGTGTTCATAGAACAGTTTTAGATACAGAAGGGCTTTTTTTTGCATATAACACTTCCGTGTTATTTGTTATGCAGCCGTACTATACCTGTATCAATTATAGTTATGGTAATTGTTGTTGGAGCAGTGCTCTAATTTTTATGTTTGTTTGTTAATTGATATTAGAGGAAAAACTACAATGATATGCACAGCGATTGTATGGGATGACATGATTGGAAGTGCCCAACTTCTCATCAGACCCCTTCTCGGACACTGGGATAAGAACCAAAGTGTCTGCACCAAAGCCACTGTTAGAGTACTCTAACAACTAAGCTATGATGCCCTGTAGCGCCACGATGCATTTTCCTCTAATGTGCCAATTGCTTTATTCCTTTTATACATTCTTTGGTACATATATTTTATATGTCAACTCAAGGAAAGTGGAATATTTTTAGGCGTGTTCATAGAATAGTTTTTGATACAAAAGGCCTTTTTTTGCATATCAACACTTCCGTGTTATTTGTTATGCACCCGTACTGTACCTGTATCAATTATAGTTATGGTAATTGTTGTTGGAGCAGTGCTCAAATTTTTATGTTTGTTTGTTAATTGATATTCGAGGAAAAACTACAACGATATGCACAGCGATCGTATGGGATGACATGTTTCCAAGTCCCCAACTTATCATCAGACCCCTTCTCGGGCACTGGGATAACAACCCAATTGTCTGCCCCAAAGCCGCTGTTAGAGTACTCTAGCAACTAAGCCCTGAAGCGCCACGATGCATTTTCCTTTAATACATTCTTTGCTACATATATTTTATTTGTCAACTCAAGGAAGGTGGAATATTTTTAGGCGTGTTCATAGAACAATTTTAGATACAGAAGGGATTTTTTTGCATATCAACACTTCCGTGTTATTTGTTATGCACCCGTACTGTACCTATATCAATTATAGTTATGGTAATTGTTGTTGGAGCAGTGCTCGAATTTGAATGTTTGTTTGTTAATTGATATTAGAGGAAAAACTACAACGATATGCACAGCGGTGACATCTTTCGAATTGCCCAACTTCTCATCAGAACCCTTCTCGGACACTGGGATAAGACCCCAAGTGTCTGCACCAAAGCCGCTGTTAGAATTCTCTAACAAATAAGCTATGATGCCGTGTAGCGCCACGATGCATTTTCCTCTAATGTGCCAATTGCTTTATTCCTTTTATACATTCTTTGGTACATATATTTTATATGTCAACTCAAGGAAAGTGGAATATTTTTAGGCGTGTTCATAGAAGAGTTTTAGATACAGAAGGCCTTTTTTTTTGCATATTAACACTTTCGTGTTATTTGTTATGCACCCGTACTGTACCTGTATCAATTATAGTTATGGTAATTGTTGTTGGAGCAGTGCTCGAATGTTTATGTTTGTTTGTTAATTGATATTAGAAAAAATTACAACGATATGCCCAGCGATGGTATGGGAGGACATGTTTCGAAGTGCCCAACTTCTCATCAGACCCCTTCTCGGACACTGGGATAAGAACCCAAGTGTCTGCACCAAAGCCGCTGTTAGAGTACTCTAACAACTAAGCTATGATGCCCTGTAGCGTCACGATGCATTTTTCCTCTAATGTGCCATTTGCTTTATTCCTTTTATACATTCTTTGGTACATATATTTTATATGTTAACTCAAGGAAAGTGGAATATTTTTAGGCGTGTTCATAGAATAGTTTTTGATACAGAAGGCCCTTTTTTGCATATCAACACTTCCGTGTTATTTGTTATGCACCCGTACTGTACCTGTATCAATTATAGTTATGGTAATTTTGGTTGGAGCAGTGCTCTAATTTTTATGTTTGTTTGTTAATTGATATTAGAGGAAAAACTACAATGATATGCACAGCGATTGTATGGGATGACATGTTTCGAAGTGCCCAACTTCTCATCAGACCCCTTCTCGGACACTGGGATAAGAACCAAAGTGTCTGCACCAAAGCCGCTGTTAGAGTACTCTAACAACTAAGCTATGATGCCCTGTAGCGCCACGATGCATTTTCCTCTAATGTGCCATTTGCTTTATTCCTTTTATACATTCTTTGGTACATATATTTTATTTGTCAACTCAAGGAAAGTGGAATATTTTTAGGCGTGTTCATAGAACAGTTTTAGATACTGAAGGGCTTTTTTTTGCATATTAACACTTCCGTGTTATTTGGTATGCACCCGTAGTGTACCTGTATCAATTATAGTTATGGTAATTGTTGTTGGAGCAGTGCTCGAATTTTTATGTTTGTTTGTTAATTCATATTAGAAAAAATTACAACGATATGCCCAGCGATGGTATGGGAGGACATGTTTCGAAGTGCCCAACTTCTCATCAGACCCCTTCTCAGACACTGGGATAAGAACCCAAGTGTCTGCACCAAAGCCGCTGTTAAAATACTCTAAGAACTAAGCTATGATGCCCTGTAGCGCCACGATGCATTTTCCTTTAATGTGCCATTTGCTTTATTCCTTTTATACATTCTTTGGTACATATATTTTATATGTCAACTCATATTTTTAGGCGTGTTCATAGAACAGTTTTAGATACAGAAGGGTTTTTTTTTTGCATATTAACACTTCCGTGTTATTTGTTATGCACCCGTACTATACCTGTATCAATTATAGTTGTGGTAATTGTTGTTGGAGCAGTGCTCGAATTTTTATGTTTGTTTGTTAATTGATATTAGAGGAAAAACTACAATGATATGCACAGCGATTGTATGGGATGACATGTGTCGAGGTGCCCAACTTCTCATCAGACCCCTTCTCGGACACTGGGATAAGAACCAAAGTGTCTGCACCAAAGCCGCTGTTAGAGTACTCTAACAACTAAGCTATGATGCCCTGTAGCGCCACGATGCATTTTCCTTTAATGTGCCATTTGCTTTATTCCTTTTATACATTCTTTGGTACATATATTTTATATGTCAACTCATATTTTTAGGCGTGTTCATAGAACAGTTTTAGATACAGAAGGGTTTTTTTTGCATATTAACACTTCCGTGTTGTTGGAGCAGTGCTCGAATTTTTATGTTTGTTTGTTAATTGATATTAGAGGAAAAACTACAATGATATGCACAGCGATTGTATGGGATGACATGTTTCGAAGTGCCCAACTTCTCATCAGACCCCTTCTCGGACACTGGGATAAAAACCCAAGTGTCTGCACCAAAGCCGCTGTTAAAATACTCTAACAACTAAGCTATGATGCCCTGTAGCGCCACGATGCATTTTCCTTCAATGTGCCATTTGCTTTATTCCTTTTATACATTCTTTGGTACATATATTTTATATGTCAACTCATATTTTTAGGCGTGTTCATAGAACAGTTTTAGATACAGAAGGGTTTTTTTTGCATATTAACACTTCCGTGTTGTTGGAGCAGTGCTCGAATTTTTATGTTTGTTTGTTAATTCATATTAGAAAAAATTACAACGATATGCCCAGCGATGGTATGGGAGGACATGTTTCGAAGTGCCCAACTTCTCATCAGACCCCTTCTCAGACACTGGGATAAGAACCCAAGTGTCTGCACCAAAGCCGCTGTTAAAATACTCTAACAACTAAGCTATGATGCCCTGTAGCGCCACGATGCATTTTCCTTTAATGTGCCATTTGCTTTATTCCTTTTATACATTCTTTGGTACATATATTTTATATGTCAACTCATATTTTTAGGCGTGTTCATAGAACAGTTTTAGATACAGAAGGTTTTTTTTTTGCATATTAACACTTCCGTGTTATTTGTTATGCACCCGTACTATACCTGTATCAATTATAGTTGTGGTAATTGTTGTTGGAGCAGTGCTCGAATTTTTATGTTTGTTTGTTAATTGATATTAGAGGAAAAACTACAATGATATGCACAGCGATTGTATGGGATGACATGTTTCGAGGTGCCCAACTTCTCATCAGACCCCTTCTCGGACACTGGGATAAGAACCAAAGTGTCTGCACCAAAGCCGCTGTTAGAGTACTCTAACAACTAAGCTATGATGCCCTGTAGCGCCACGATGCATTTTCTTCTAATGTGCCAATTGCTTTATTCCTTTTATACATTCTTTGGTACATATATTTTATATGTCAACTCAAGGAAAGTGGAATATTTTTAGGCGTGTTCATAGAACAGTTTTAGATACAGAAGGGCTTTTTTTTGCATATTAACACTTTCGTGTTATTTGTTATGCACCCGTACTGTACCTGTATCAATTATAGTTATGGTAATTGTTGTTGGAGCAGTGCTCGAATTTTTATGTTTGTTTGTTAATTGATATTCGAGGAAAAACTACAACGATATGCACAGCGATGGTATGGGATGACATGTTTCGAAGGGGCCAACTTCTCATCAGACCCCTTCTCGGACACTGGGATAAGAACCCAATTGTCTGCCCCAAAGCCGCTGTTAGAGTACTCTAGCAACTAAGCCCTATAGCGCCACGATGCATTTTCCTCTTATGTGCCTTTTGCTTTATTCCTTTAATACATTCTTTGCTACATATATTTTATATGTCAAATCAAGGAAGGTGGAATATTTTTAGGCGTGTTCATAGAACCGTTTTAGATACAGAAGGCCTTTTTTTTTGCATATTAACACTTCCGTGTTATTTGTTATGCACCCTTACTGTACCTGTATCAATTATAGTTATGGTAATTGTTGTTGGAGCAGTGCTCGAATTTTTATGTTTGTTTGTTAATTGATATTAGAAAAAATTACAACGATATGCCCAGCGATGGTATGGGAGGACATGTTTCGAAGTGCTCAACTTCTCATCAGACCCCTTCTCAGACATTGGGATAAGAACCAAAGTGTCTGCACAAAAGCCGCTGTTGGAATTCTCTAACAAATAAGCTATGATGCCGTGTAGCACCACGATGCATTTTCCTCTAATGTGCCATTTGCTTTATTCCTTTTATACATTCTTTGGTACATATATTTTATATGTCAACTCAAGGAAAGTGGAATATTTTTAGGCGTGTTCATAGAACAATTTTAGATACAGAAGGGATTTTTTTGCATATCAACACTTCCGTGTTATTTGTTATGCACCCGTACTGTACCTATATCAATTATAGTTATGGTAATTGTTGTTGGAGCAGTGCTCGAATTTTTATGTTTGTTTGTTAATTGATATTAGAAAAAATTACAACGATATGCCCAGCGATGGTATGGGAGGACATGTTTCGAAGTGCTCAACTTCTCATCAGACCCCTTCTCAGACATTGGGATAAGAACCAAAGTGTCTGCACAAAAGCCGCTGTTGGAATTCTCTAACAAATAAGCTATGATGCCGTGTAGCACCACGATGCATTTTCCTCTAATGTGCCATTTGCTTTATTCCTTTTATACATTCTTTGGTACATATATTTTATATATCAACTCAAGGAAAGTGGAATATTTTAAGGCGTGTTCATAGAACAATTTTAGATACAGAAGGGATTTTTTTGCATATCAACACTTCCGTGTTATTTGTTATGCACCCGTACTGTACCTATATCAATTATAGTTATGGTAATTGTTGTTGGAGCAGTGCTCGAATTTGAATGTTTGTTTGTTAATTGATATTCGAGGAAAAACTACAACGATATGCACAGCGGTGACATCTTTCGAATTGCCTAACTTCTCATCAGAACCCTTCTCGGACACTGGGATACGAACCCAATTGTCTGCCCCAAAGCCGCTGTTAGAGTACTCTAGCAACTAAGCTATGATGCCCTGTAGCGCCACGATGCATTTTCCTCTTATGTGCCTTTTGCGTTATCCCTTTAATACATTCTTTGCTACATATATTTTATATGTCAACTCAAGGAAGGTGGCATATTTTTAGGCGTGTTCATAGAACAATTTTAGATACAGAAGGGATTTTTTTGCATATCAACACTTCCGTGTTATTTGTTATGCACCCGTACTGTACCTATATCAATTATAGTTATGGTAATTGTTGTTGGAGCAGTGCTCGAATTTGAATGTTTGTTTGTGAATTGATATTAGAGGAAAAACTACAACGATATGCACACCGGTGACATCTTTCGAATTGCCCAACTTCTCATCAGAACCCTTCTCGGACACTGGGATAAGAACCCAAGTGTCTGCACCAAAGCCGCTGTTAAAATTCTCTAACAAATAAGCTATGATATCGTGTAGCGCCACGATGCATTTTCCTCTAATGTGCCAATTGCTTTATTCCTTTTATACATTCTTTGGTACATATATTTTATATGTCAACTCAAGGAAAGTGGAATATTTTTAGGCGTGTTCATAGAAGAGTTTTAGATACAGAAGGCCTTTTTTTTTGCATATTAACACTTCCGTGTTATTTGTTATGCACCCGTACTGTACCTGTATCAATTATAGTTATGGTAATTGTTGTTGGAGCAGTGCTCTAATTTTTATGTTTGTTTGTTAATTGATATTCGAGTAAAAACTACAACGATGTGCACAGCGATGGTATGGGATGACATGTTTCGAAGAGCCCAACTTCTCATCAGACCCCATCTCGGACACTGGGATAAGAACCCAATTGTCTGCCCCAAAGCCGCTGTTAGAGTACTCTAGCAACCAAGCTATGATGCCCTGTAGCGCCACGATGCATTTTCCTCTTATGTGCCTTTTGCGTTATCCCTTTAATACATTCTTTGGTACATATATTTTATATGTCAACTCAAGGAAAGTGGAATATTTTTAGGCGTGTTCATAGAACAGTTTTAGATACAGAAGGGTTTTTTTTTGCATATTAACACTTCCGTGTTATTTGTTATGCACCCGTACTGTACCTATATCAATTATAGTTATGGTAATTTTGGTTGGAGCAGTGCTCTAATTTTTATGTTTGTTTGTTAATTGATATTCGAGTAAAAACTACAACGATATGCACAGCGGTATGGTAATTTTGGTTGGAGCAGTGCTCTAATTTTTATGTTGAATGATATTCGAGTAAAAACTACAACGATATGCCCAGCGATGGTATGGGAGGACATGTTTCGAATTGCCCAACTTCTCATCAGAACCCTTCTCGGACACTGGGATAAGAACCCAAGTGTCTGCACCAAAGCCGCTGTTAGAATTCTCTAACAAATAAGCTATGATATCGTGTAGCGCCACGATGCATTTTCCTCTAATGTGCCAATTGCTTTATTCCTTTTATACATTCTTTGGTACATATATTTTATATGTCAACTCAAGGAAAGTGGAATATTTTTAGGCGTGTTCATAGAAGAGTTTTAGATACAGAAGGCCTTTTTTTTGCATATTAACACTTCCGTATTATAGTTATGGTAATTGTTGTTGGAGCAGTGCTCGAATTTTTATGTTTGTTTGTTAATTGATATTCGAGTAAAAACTACAACGATATGCACAGCGATGGTATGGGATGACATGTTTCGAAGAGCCCAACTTCTCATCAGACCCCATCTCGGACACTGGGATAAGAACCCAATTGTCTGCCCCAAAGCCGCTGTTAGAGTACTTTAGCAACTAAGCTATGATGCCCTGTAGCGCCACGATGCATTTTCCTCTTATGTGCCTTTTGCGTTATCCCTTTAATACATTCTTTGGTACATATATTTTATATGTCAACTCAAGGAAAGTGGAATATTTTTAGGCGTGTTCATAGAACAGTTTTAGATACAGAAGGGTTTTTTTTTTGCATATTAACACTTCCGTGTTATTTGTTATGCACCCGTACTGTACCTATATCAATTATAGTTATGGTAATTTTGGTTGGAGCAGTGCTCTAATTTTTATGTTTGTTTGTTAATTGATATTCGAGTAAAAACTACAACGATATGCACAGCGATGGTATGGGATGACATGTTTCGAAGAGCCCAACTTCTCATCGGACCCCATCTCGGACACTGGGATAAGAACCCAATTGTCTGCCCCAAAGCCGCTGTTAGAGTACTCTAGCAACTAAGCTATGATGCCCTGTAGCGCCACGATGCATTTTCCTCTTATGTGCCTTTTGCGTTATCCCTTTAATACATTCTTTGCTACATATATTTTATATGTCAACTCAAGGAAGGTGGAATATTTTTAGGCGTGTTCATGGAACAGTTTTAGATACAGAAGGGATTTTTTTGCATATCAACACTTCCGTGTTATTTGTTATGCACCCGTACTGTACCTATATCAATTATAGTTATGGTAATTGTTGTTGGAGCAGTGCTCGAATTTGAATGTTTGTTTGTTAATTGATATTAGAGGAAAAACTACAACGATATGCACAGCGGTGACATCTTTCGAATTGCCCAACTTCTCATCAGAACCCTTCTCGGACACTGGGATAAGAACCCAAGTGTCTGCACCAAAGCCGCTGTTAGAGTACTCTAACAACTAAGCTATGATGCCCTGTAGCTTCACGATGCATTTTTCCTCTAATGTGCCATTTGCTTTATTCCTTTTATACATTCTTTGGTACATATATTTTATATGTCAACTCAAGGAAAGTGGAATATTTTTAGGCGTGTTCATGGAACAGTTTTAGATACAGAAGGGCTTTTTTTGCATATCAACACTTCCGTGTTATTTGTTATGCACCCGTCCTGTACCTGTATCAATTATAGTTATGGTAAATGTTGTTGGAGCAGTGCTCGAATTTTTATGTTTGTTTGTTAATTGGTATTAGAAAAAATTACAACGATATGCCCAGCGATGGTATGGGAAGACATGTTTCGAAGTGCCCAACTTCTCATCAGACCCCTTCTCAGACACTGGGATAAGAACCCAAGTGTCTGCACCAAAGCCGCTGTTAGAGTACTCTAACAACTAAGCTATGATGCCCTGTAGCGCCACGATGCATTTTCCTTTAATGTGCCATTTGCTTTATTCCTTTTATACATTCTTTGGTACATATATTTTATTTGTTAACTCAAGGAAAGTGGAATATTTTTAGGCGTGTTCACAGAATAGTTTTTGATACAGAAGGCCTTTTTTTTGCATATCAACACTTCCGTGTTATTTGTTATGCACCCGTACTGTACCTGTATCAATTATAGTTATGGTAATTTTGGTTGGAGCAGTGCTCTAATTTTTATGTTTGTTTGTTAATTGATATTCGAGTAAAAACTACAACGATATGCACAGCGATGGTATGGGATGACATGTTTCGAAGAGCCCAACTTCTCATCAGACCCCATCTCGGACATTGGGATAAGAACCCAATTGTCTGCCCCAAAGCCGCTGTTAGAGTACTCTAGCAACTAAGCTATGATGCCCTGTAGCGCCACGATGCATTTTCCTCTTATGTGCCTTTTGCGTTATCCCTTTAATACATTCTTTGCTACATATATTTTATATGTCAACTCAAGGAAGGTGGAATATTTTTAGGCGTGTTCATAGAACAATTTTAGATACAGAAGGGATTTTTTTGCATATCAACACTTCCGTGTTATTTGTTATGCACCCGTACTGTACCTATATCAATTATAGTTATGGTAATTGTTGTTGGAGCAGTGCTCGAATTTGAATGTTTGTTTGTTAATTGATATTAGAGGAAAAACTACAACGATATGCACAGCGGTGACATCTTTCGAATTGCCCAACTTCTCATCAGAACCCTTCTCGGACACTGGGATAAGAACCCAAGTGTCTGCACCAAAGCCGCTGTTAGAGTACTCTAACAACTAAGCTATGATGCCCTGTAGCGTCACGATGCATTTTTCCTCTAATGTGCCATTTGCTTTATTCCTTTTATACATTCTTTGGTACATATATTTTATATGTTAACTCAAGGAAAGTGGAATATTTTTAGGCGTGTTCATAGAATAGTTTTTGATACAGAAGGCCTTTTTTTTGCATATCAACACTTCCGTGTTATTTTTTATGCACCCGTACTGTACCTGTATTAATTATAGTTATGGTAATTTTGGTTGGAGCAGTGCTCTAATTTTTATGTTTGTTTGTTAATTGATATTAGAGGAAAAACTACAATGATATGCACAGCGATTGTATGGGATGACATGTTTCGAAGTGCCCAACTTCTCATCAGACCCCTTCTCGGACACTGGGATAAGAACCCAAATGTCTGCACCAAAGCCGCTGTTAGAGTACTCTAACAACTAAGCTATGATGCCCTGTAGCTTCACGATGCATTTTTCCTCTAATGTGCCATTTGCTTTATTCCTTTTATACATTCTTTGGTACATATATTTTATATGTCAACTCAAGGAAAGTGGAATATTTTTAGGCGTGTTCATGGAACAGTTTTAGATACAGAAGGGCTTTTTTTGCATATCAACACTTCCGTGTTATTTGTTATCCACCCGTCCTGTACCTGTATCAATTATAGTTATGGTAAATGTTGTTGGAGCAGTGCTCGAATTTTTATGTTTGTTTGTTAATTGGTATTAGAAAAAATTACAACGATATGCCCAGCGATGGTATGGGAAGACATGTTTCGAAGTGCCCAACTTCTCATCAGACCCCTTCTCAGACACTGGGATAAGAACCCAAGTGTCTGCACCAAAGCCGCTGTTAGAGTACTCTAACAACTAAGCTATGATGCCCTGTAGCGCCACGATGCATTTTCCTTTAATGTGCCATTTGCTTTATTCCTTTTATACATTCTTTGGTATTTACATATATTTTATATGTCAACTCATATTTTTAGGCGTGTTCATAGAACAGTTTTAGATACAGAAGGGTTTTTTTTTGCATATTAACACTTCCGTGTTATTTGTTATCCACCCGTACTATACCTGTATCAATTATAGTTGTGGTAATTGTTGTTGGAGCAGTGCTCGAATTTTTATGTTTGTTTGTTAATTGATATTAGAAAAAATTACAACGATATGCCCAGCGGTGGTATGGGAGGACATGTTTCGAAGTGCCCAACTTCTCATCAGACCCCTTCTCGGACACTGGGATAAGAACCCAAGTGTCTGCACCAAAGCCGCTGTTAGAGTACTCTAACAACTAAGCTATGATGCCCTGTAGCGTCACGATGCATTTTTCCTCTAATGTGCCATTTGCTTTATTCCTTTTATACATTCTTTGGTACATATATTTTATTTGTTAACTCAAGGAAAGTGGAATATTTTTAGGCGTGTTCACAGAATAGTTTTTGATACAGAAGGCCTTTTTTTTGCATATCAACACTTCCGTGTTATTTGTTATGCACCCGTACTGTACCTGTATCAATTATAGTTATGGTAATTTTGGTTGGAGCAGTGCTCTAATTTTTATGTTTGTTTGTTAATTGATATTAGAGGAAAAACTACAATGATATGCACAGCGATGGTATGGGATGACATGTTTCGAAGTGCCCAACTTCTCATCAGACCCCTTCTCGGACACTGGGATAAGAACCCAAATGTCTGCACCAAAGCCGCTGTTAGAGTACTCTAACAACTAAGCTATGATGCCCTGTAGCGTCACGATGCATTTTTCCTCTAATGTGCCATTTGCTTTATTCCTTTTATACATTCTTTGGTACATATATTTTATATGTCAACTCAAGGAAAGTGGAATATTTTTAGGCGTGTTCATAGAACAGTTTTAGATACAGAAGGGCTTTTTTTGCATATCAACACTTCTGTGTTATTTGTTATGCACCCGTCCTGTACCTGTATCAATTATAGTTATGGTAATTGTTGTTGGAGCAGTGCTCGAATTTTTATGCATATCAACACTTCCGTGTTATTTGTTATGCACCCGTACTGTACCTGTATCAATTATAGTATGGTAATTGTTGTTGGAGCAGTGCTCGAATTTTTATGTTTGTTTGTTAATTGATATTAGAAAAAAATACAACGATATGCCCAGCGATGGTATGAGAGGACATGTTTCGAAGTGCCCAACTTCTCATCAGACCCCTTCTCAGACACTGGGATAAGAACCCAAGTGTCTGCACCAAAGCCGCTGTTGGAGTACTCTAACAACTAAGCTATGATGCCCTGTAGCGCCACGATGCATTTTGCTTTAATGTGCCATTTGCTTTATTCCTTTTATACATTCTTTGGTACATATATTTTATATGTCAACTCAAGGAAAGTGGAATATTTTTAGGCGTGTTCATAGAACAGTTTTAGATACAGAAGGGTTTTTTTTTGCATATTAACACTTCCGTGTTATTTGTTATGCACCCGTACTGTACCTGTATCAATTATAGTTATGGTAATTGTAGTTGGAGCAGTGCTCAAATTTTTATGTTTGTTTGTTAATTGATATTCGAGGAAAAACTACAACGATATGCACAGCGATCGTATGGGATGACATGTTTCCAAGTGCCCAACTTATCATCAGACCCCTTCTCGGGCACTGGGATAACAACCCAATTGTCTGCACCAAAGCCGCTGTTAGAGTACTCTAACAACTAAGCTATGATGCCCTGTAGCGCCACGATGCCTTTTCCTCTAATGTGCCATTTGCTTTATTCCTTTTATACATTCTTTGGTACATATATTTTATATGTCAAATCAAGGAAAGTGGAATATTTTTAGGCGTGTTCTTAGAACAGTTTTAGATACAGAAGGGCTTTTTTTTGCATATTAACACTTCCGTGTTATTTGTTATGCACCCGTACTGTACCTGTATCAAATATAGTTATGGTAATTGTTGTTGGAGCAGTGCTCGAATTTTTATGTTTGTTTGTTAATTCATATTAGAAAAAATTACAACGATATGCCCAGCGATGGTATGGGAGGACATGTTTCGAAGTGCCCAACTTCTATCAGACCCCTTCTCAGACACTGGGATAAGAACCCAAGTGTCTGCACCAAAGTAGCTGTTAGAGTACTCTAACAACTAAGCTATGATGGCCTGTAGCGCCACGATGCATTTTCCTCTAATGTGCCATTTGCTTTATTCCTTTTATACATTCTTTGGTACATATATTTTCTATGTCAACTCAAGAAAAGTGGAATATTTTTAGGCGTGTTCATAGAATAGTTTTTGATACAGAAGGCCTTTTTTTGCATATCAACACTTCCGTGTTATTTGTTATGCACCCGTACTGTACCTGTATCAATTATAGTTATGGTAATTGTTGTTGGAGCAGTGCTCTAATTTTTATGTTTGTTTGTTAATTGATATTCGAGGAAAAACTACAACGATATGCACAGCGATCGTATGGGATGACATGTTTCCAAGTGCCCAACTTATCATCAGACCCCTTCTCGGGCACTGGGATAACAACCCAATTGTCTGCACCAAAGCCGCTGTTAGAGTACTCTAACAACTAAGCTATGATGCCCTGTAGCGCCACGATGCCTTTTCCTCTAATGTGCCATTTGCTTTATTCCTTTTATACATTCTTTGGTACATATATTTTATATGTCAAATCAAGGAAAGTGGAATATTTTTAGGCGTGTTCTTAGAACAGTTTTAGATACAGAAGGGCTTTTTTTTGCATATTAACACTTCCGTGTTATTTGTTATGCACCCGTACTGTACCTGTATCAATTATAGTTATGGTAATTGTTGTTGGAGCAGTGCTCGAATTTTTATGTTTGTTTGTTAATTCATATTAGAAAAAATTACAACGATATGCCCAGCGATGGTATGGGAGGACATGTTTCGAAGTGCCCAACTTCTCATCAGACCCCTTCTCAGACACTGGGATAAGAACCCAAGTGTCTGCACCAAAGTAGCTGTTAGAGTACTCTAACAACTAAGCTATGATGCCCTGTAGCGCCACGATGCATTTTTCCTCTAATGTGCCATTTGCTTTATTCCTTTTATACATTCTTTGGTACATATATTTTATATGTCAACTTAAGGAAAGTGCAATATTTTTAGGCGTGTTCATAGAACAGTTTTAGATACAGAAGGGCTTTTTTTGCATATCAACACTTCCGTGTTATTTGTTATGCACCCGTACTGTACCTGTATCAATTATAGTTATGGTAATTGTTGTTGGAGCAGTGCTCGAATTTTTATGTTTGTTAATTGATATTAGAAAAAATTACAACAATATGCCCAGCGATGGTATGGGAGGACATGTTTCGAAGTGCCCAACTTCTCATCAGACCCCTTCTCGGACACTGGGATAAAAACCCAATTGTCTGCACCAAAGCCGCTGTTAGAGTACTGTAACAACTAAGCTATGATGCCCTGTAGCGCCACGATGCCTTTTCCTCTAATGTGCCATTTGCTTTATTCCTTTTATACATTCTTTGGTACATATATTTTATATGTCAAATCAAGGAAAGTGGAATATTTTTAGGCATGTTCTTAGAACAGTTTTAGATACAGAAGGGCTTTTTTTTGCATATTAACACTTCCGTGTTATTTGTTATGCACCCGTACTGTACCTGTATCAATTATAGTTATGGTAATTGTTGTTGGAGCAGTGCTCGAATTTTTATGTTTGTTAATTGATATTAGAAAAAATTACAACAATATGCCCAGCGATGGTATGGGAGGACATACTATACCTGTATCAATTATAGTTATGGTAATTGTTGTTGGAGCAGTGCTCGAATTTTTATGTTTGTTTGTTTATTGATATTCGAGGAAAAACTACAACGATATGCACAGCGATTGTATGGGATGACATGTTTCGAAGTGCCCAACTTCTCATCAGACCCCTTCTCGGACACTGGGATAAGAACCAAAGTGTCTGCACCAAAGCCGCTGTTAGAGTACCTAACAACTAAGCTATGATGCCCTGTAGCGCCACGATGCATTTTCCTCTAATGTGCCATTTGCTTTATTCCTTTTATACATTCTTTGGTACATATATTTTATATGTCAACTCAAGGAAAATGGAATATTTTTAGGCGTGTTCATAGAATAGTTTTAGATACAGAAGGCCTTTTTTTTTGCATATCAACACTTCCGTGTTATTTGTTATGCACCCGTACTGTACCTGTATCAATTATAGTTATGGTAATTTTGGTTGGAGCAGTGCTCTAATTTTTATGTTTGTTTGTTAATTGATATTAGAGGAAAAACTGCAATGATATACACAGCGATGGTATGGGATGACATGATTCGAAGTGCCCAACTTCTCATCAGACCCCTTCTCGGACACTGGGATAAGAACCAAAGTGTCTGCACCAAAGCCGCTGTTAGAGTACTCTAACAACTAAGCTATGATGCCCTGTAGCGCCACGATGCATTTTCCTCTAATGTGCCAATTGCTTTATTCCTTTTATACATTCTTTGGTATATATATTTTATATGTCAACTCAAGGAAAGTGGAATATTTTTAGGCGTGTTCATAGAACAGTTTTAAATACAGAAGGGCTTTTTTTTGCATATTAACACTTCCGTGTTATTTGTTATGCACCCGTACTATACCTGTATCAATTATAGTTATGGTAATTGTTGTTGGAGCAGTGCTCGAATTTTTATGTTTGTTTGTTAATTGATATTCGAGGAAAAACTACAACGATATGCACAGCGATTGTATGGGATGACATGTTTCGAAGTGCCCAACTTCTCATCAGACCCCTTCTCGGACACTGGGATAAGAACCAAAGTGTCTGCACCAAAGCCGCTGTTAGAGTACCTAACAACTAAGCTATGATGCCCTGTAGCGCCACGATGCATTTTCCTCTAATGTGCCATTTGCTTTATTTCGTTTATACATTCTTTGGTACATATGTTTTATATGTCAACTCAAGGAAAGTGGAATATTTTTAGGCGTGTTCATAGAATAGTTTTAGATACAGAAGGCCTTTTTTTTTGCATATCAACACTTCCGTGTTATTTGTTATGCACCCGTACTGTACCTGTATCAATTATAGTTATGGTAATTGTTGTTGGAGCAGTGCTCGAATTTTTATGTTTGTTTGTTAATTGATATTCGAGGAAAAACTACAACGATATGCACAGCGATTGTATGGGATGACATGTTTCGAAGTGCCCAACTTCTCATCAGACCCCTTCTCGGACACTGGGATAAGAACCAAAGTGTCTGCACCAAAGCCGCTGTTAGAGTACCTAACAACTAAGCTATGATGCCCTGTAGCGCCACGATGCATTTTCCTCTAATGTGCCATTTGCTTTATTTCGTTTATACATTCTTTGGTACATATGTTTTATATGTCAACTCAAGGAAAGTGGAATATTTTTAGGCGTGTTCATAGAACAGTTTTAAATACAGAAGGGCTTTTTTTTGCATATTAACACTTCCGTGTTATTTGTTATGCACCCGTACTATACCTGTATCAATTATAGTTATGGTAATTGTTGTTGGAGCAGTGCTCGAATTTTTATGTTTGTTTGTTAATTGATATTCGAGGAAAAACTACAACGTTATGCACAGCGATTGTATGGGATGACATGTTTCGAAGTGCCCAACTTCTCATCAGACCCCTTCTCGGACACTGGGATAAGAACCAAAGTGTCTGCACCAAAGCCGCTGTTAGAGTACTCTAACAACTAAGCTATGATCCCCTGTAGCGCCACGATGCATTTTCCTCTAATGTGCCAATTGCTTTATTCCTTTTATACATTCTTTGGTATATATATTTTATATTTCAACTCAAGGAAAGTGGAATATTTTTAGGCGTGTTCATAGAACAGTTTTAGATACAGAAGGGCTTTTTTTTGCATATAACACTTCCGTGTTATTTGTTATGCAGCCGTACTATACCTGTATCAATTATAGTTATGGTAATTGTTGTTGGAGCAGTGCTCTAATTTTTATGTTTGTTTGTTAATTGATATTAGAGGAAAAACTACAATGATATGCACAGCGATTGTATGGGATGACATGTTTCGAAGTGCCCAACTTCTCATCAGACCCCTTCTCGGACACTGGGATAAGAACCCAAATGTCTGCACCAAAGCCGCTGTTAGAGTACTCTAACAACTAAGCTATGATGCCCTGTAGCGTCACGATGCATTTTTCCTCTAATGTGCCATTTGCTTTATTCCTTTTATACATTCTTTGGTACATATATTTTATATGTCAACTCAAGGAAAGTGGAATATTTTTAGGCGTGTTCATGGAACAGTTTTAGATACAGAAGGGCTTTTTTTGCATATCAACACTTCCGTGTTATTTGTTATGCACCCGTCCTGTACCTGTATCAATTATAGTTATGGTAAATGTTGTTGGAGCAGTGCTCGAATTTTTATGTTTGTTTGTTAATTGGTATTAGAAAAAATTACAACGATATGCCCAGCGATGGTATGGGAAGACATGTTTCGAAGTGCCCAACTTCTCATCAGACCCCTTCTCAGACACTGGGATAAGAACCCAAGTGTCTGCACCAAAGCCGCTGTTAGAGTACTCTAACAACTAAGCTATGATGCCCTGTAGCGCCACGATGCATTTTCCTCTAATGTGCCAATTGCTTTATTCCTTTTATACATTCTTTGGTACATATATTTTATATGTTAACTCAAGGAAAGTGGAATATTTTTAGGCGTGTTCATAGAATAGTTTTTGATACAGAAGGCCTTTTTTTTGCATATTAACACTTTCGTGTTATTTGTTATGCACCCGTACTGTACCTGTATCAATTATAGTTATGGTAATTTTGGTTGGAGCAGTGCTCCATTGTTAATTGATATTAGAGGAAAAACTGCAATGATATACACAGCGATGGTATGGGATGACATGATTCGAAGTGCCCAACTTCTCATCAGACCCCTTCTCGGACACTGGGATAAGAACCAAAGTGTCTGCACCAAAGCCGCTGTTAGAGTACTCTAACAACTAAGCTATGATGCCCTGTAGCGCCACGATGCATTTTCCTCTAATGTGCCAATTGCTTTATTCCTTTTATACATTCTTTGGTATATATATTTTATATGTCAACTCAAGGAAAGTGGAATATTTTTAGGCGTGTTCATAGAACAGTTTTAGATACAGAAGGGCTTTTTTTTGCATATTAACACTTCCGTGTTATTTGTTATGCACCCGTACTATACCTGTATCAATTATAGTTATGGTAATTGTTGTTGGAGCAGTGCTCGAATTTTTATGTTTGTTTGTTAATTGATATTCGAGGAAAAACTACAACGATATGCACAGCGATTGTATGGGATGACATGTTTCGAAGTGCCCAACTTCTCATCAGACCCCTTCTCGGACACTGGGATAAGAACCAAAGTGTCTGCACCAAAGCCGCTGTTAGAGTACCTAACAACTAAGCTATGATGCCCTGTAGCGCCACGATGCATTTTCCTCTAATGTGCCATTTGCTTTATTCCGTTTATACATTCTTTGGTACATATGTTTTATATGTCAACTCAAGGAAAGTGGAATATTTTTAGGCGTGTTCATAGAATAGTTTTAGATACAGAAGGCCTTTTTTTTTGCATATCAACACTTCCGTGTTATTTGTTATGCACCCGTACTGTACCTGTATCAATTATAGTTATGGTAATTGTTGTTGGAGCAGTGCTCGAATTTTTATGTTTGTTTGTTAATTGATATTCGAGGAAAAACTACAACGATATGCACAGCGATTGTATGGGATGACATGTTTCGAAGTGCCCAACTTCTCATCAGACCCCTTCTCGGACACTGGGATAAGAACCAAAGTGTCTGCACCAAAGCCGCTGTTAGAGTACTCTAACAACTAAGCTATGATCCCCTGTAGCGCCACGATGCATTTTCCTCTAATGTGCCAATTGCTTTATTCCTTTTATACATTCTTTGGTATATATATTTTATATTTCAACTCAAGGAAAGTGGAATATTTTTAGGCGTGTTCATAGAACAGTTTTAGATACAGAAGGGCTTTTTTTGCATATAACACTTCCGTGTTATTTGTTATGCAGCCGTACTATACCTGTATCAATTATAGTTATGGTAATTGTTGTTGGAGCAGTGCTCTAATTTTTATGTTTGTTTGTTAATTGATATTAGAGGAAAAACTACAATGATATGCACAGCGATTGTATGGGATGACATGATTGGAAGTGCCCAACTTCTCATCAGACCCCTTCTCGGACACTGGGATAAGAACCAAAGTGTCTGCACCAAAGCCACTGTTAGAGTACTCTAACAACTAAGCTATGATGCCCTGTAGCGCCACGATGCATTTTCCTCTAATGTGCCAATTGCTTTATTCCTTTTATACATTCTTTGGTACATATATTTTATATGTCAACTCAAGGAAAGTGGAATATTTTTAGGCGTGTTCATAGAATAGTTTTTGATACAAAAGGCCTTTTTTGCATATCAACACTTCCGTGTTATTTGTTATGCACCCGTACTGTACCTGTATCAATTATAGTTATGGTAATTGTTGTTGGAGCAGTGCTCAAGTTTTTATGTTTGTTTGTTAATTGATATTCGAGGAAAAACTACAACGATATGCACAGCGATCGTATGGGATGACATGTTTCCAAGTCCCCAACTTATCATCAGACCCCTTCTCGGGCACTGGGATAACAACCCAATTGTCTGCCCCAAAGACGCTGTTAGAGTACTCTAGCAACTAAGCCCTGAAGCGCCACGATGCATTTTCCTCTAATGTGCCATTTGCTTTATTCCTTTAATACATTCTTTGCTACATATATTTTATTTGTCAACTCAAGGAAGGTGGAATATTTTTAGGCGTGTTCATAGAACAATTTTAGATACAGAAGGGATTTTTTTGCATATCAACACTTCCGTGTTATTTGTTATGCACCCGTACTGTACCTATATCAATTATAGTTATGGTAATTGTTGTTGGAGCAGTGCTCGAATTTGAATGTTTGTTTGTTAATTGATATTAGAGGAAAAACTACAACGATATGCACAGCGGTGACATCTTTCGAATTGCCCAACTTCTCATCAGAACCCTTCTCGGACACTGGGATAAGACCCCAAGTGTCTGCACCAAAGCCGCTGTTAGAATTCTCTAACAAATAAGCTATGATGCCGTGTAGCGCCACGATGCATTTTCCTCTAATGTGCCAATTGCTTTATTCCTTTTATACATTCTTTGGTACATATATTTTATATGTCAACTCAAGGAAAGTGGAATATTTTTAGGCGTGTTCATAGAAGAGTTTTAGATACAGAAGGCCTTTTTTTTTGCATATTAACACTTTCGTGTTATTTGTTATGCACCCGTACTGTACCTGTATCAATTATAGTTATGGTAATTGTTGTTGGAGCAGTGCTCGAATGTTTATGTTTGTTTGTTAATTGATATTAGAAAAAATTACAACGATATGCCCAGCGATGGTATGGGAGGACATGTTTCGAAGTGCCCAACTTCTCATCAGACCCCTTCTCGGACACTGGGATAAGAACCCAAGTGTCTGCACCAAAGCCGCTGTTAGAGTACTCTAACAACTAAGCTATGATGCCCTGTAGCGTCACGATGCATTTTTCCTCTAATGTGCCATTTGCTTTATTCCTTTTATACATTCTTTGGTACATATATTTTATATGTTAACTCAAGGAAAGTGGAATATTTTTAGGCGTGTTCATAGAATAGTTTTTGATACAGAAGGCCCTTTTTTGCATATCAACACTTTCGTGTTATTTGTTATGCACCCGTACTGTACCTGTATCAATTATAGTTATGGTAATTTTGGTTGGAGCAGTGCTCTAATTTTTATGTTTGTTTGTTAATTGATATTAGAGGAAAAACTACAATGATATGCACAGCGATTGTATGGGATGACATGTTTCGAAGTGCCCAACTTCTCATCAGACCCCTTCTCGGACACTGGGATAAGAACCAAAGTGTCTGCACCAAAGCCGCTGTTAGAGTACTCTAACAACTAAGCTATGATGCCCTGTAGCGCCACGATGCATTTTCCTCTAATGTGCCATTTGCTTTATTCCTTTTATACATTCTTTGGTACATATATTTTATTTGTCAACTCAAGGAAAGTGGAATATTTTTAGGCGTGTTCATAGAACAGTTTTAGATACTGAAGGGCTTTTTTTTGCATATTAACACTTCCGTGTTATTTGGTATGCACCCATAGTGTACCTGTATCAATTATAGTTATGGTAATTGTTGTTGGAGCAGTGCTCGAATTTTTATGTTTGTTTGTTAATTCATATTAGAAAAAATTACAACGATATGCCCAGCGATGGTATGGGAGGACATGTTTCGAAGTGCCCAACTTCTCATCAGACCCCTTCTCAGACACTGGGATAAGAACCCAAGTGTCTGCACCAAAGCCGCTGTTAGAGTACTCTAACAACTAAGCTATGATCCCCTGTAGCGCCACGATGCATTTTCCTCTAATGTGCCAATTGCTTTATTCCTTTTATACATTCTTTGGTACATATATTTTATATGTTAACTCAAGGAAAGTGGAATATTTTTAGGCGTGTTCATAGAATAGTTTTTGATACAGAAGGCCTTTTTTTTGCATATCAACACTTCCGTGTTATTTTTTATGCACCCGTACTGTACCTGTATCAATTATAGTTATGGTAATTTTGGTTGGAGCAGTGCTCTAATTTTTATGTTTGTTTGTTAATTGATATTAGAGGAAAAACTACAATGATATGCACAGCGATTGTATGGGATGACATGTTTCGAAGTGCCCAACTTCTCATCAGACCCCTTCTCGGACACTGGGATAAGAACCCAAATGTCTGCACCAAAGCCGCTGTTAGAGTACTCTAACAACTAAGCTATGATGCCCTGTAGCGTCACGATGCATTTTTCCTCTAATTTGCCATTTGCTTTATTCCTTTTATACATTCTTTGGTACATATATTTTATATGTCAACTCAAGGAAAGTGGAATATTTTTAGGCGTGTTCATGGAACAGTTTTAGATACAGAAGGGCTTTTTTTGCATATCAACACTTCCGTGTTATTTGTTATGCACCCGTCCTGTACCTGTATCAATTATAGTTATGGTAAATGTTGTTGGAGCAGTGCTCGAATTTTTATGTTTGTTTGTTAATTGGTATTAGAAAAATTACAACGATATGCCCAGCGATGGTATGGGAAGACATGTTTCGAAGTGCCCAACTTCTCATCAGACCCCTTCTCAGACACTGGGATAAGAACCCAAGTGTCTGCACCAAAGCCGCTGTTAGAGTACTCTAACAACTAAGCTATGATGCCCTGTAGCGCCACGATGCATTTTCCTTTAATGTGCCATTTGCTTTATTCCTTTTATACATTCTTTGGTACAGGGTGTTTTTTTTACAGGTTTGTTTTTCGAATAGAGATAAAACTGGCATTTTGTGGTCAAATCTGGCAACTCTAATGTCATTTATGTTCAGTTTGGTTTGCCATTTCATCATGAACAGGTTGACAAAAGAACAACGCTTGCAAATCGTGCAAATTTATTTCGAAAATAATGGTTCAGTTCGCGAAGTTTACCGTGAGCTCCGTCCATTTTATGGTCGACATAATCGTCCATCAGAGCAATTAATTCGGTTAACCATGGATCGTTTTCGCACTACGTTTACTCTATGTGATAATACGCATCCGCAGAGACGTCGAACAGTGCGCACCGAAGAAACAATTGCCGCTGTAGAGCAAAGTGTTGAAGAGGACCCGAATGAATCGATTCGCCACCGTGCACAGCAATTGGAGCTTTGTCCATCAACTTTATGGAAGATTTTGCGCAAAGATCTTGGCTTGCGACCTTACAAGATCCAGCTTGTGCAAGAATTAAAGCCGCGAGACCATGCAATGCGTCGTGATTTTGGTGTATGGGCCGAAAATGAGATTGATTTCGATGCTGATTTTCATCGCAAAATTTTGTTCAGTGATGAGGCTCATTTTTGGTTGAATGGCTACGTCAACAAGCAAAATTGCCGCATTTGGAGTGAAGAGAATCCACATGAGACCCTTGACACGCCATTACATCCACAAAAACTGGCTGTTTGGTGTGCTCTATGGGCTGGTGGAGTCATTGGGCCATACTTCTTCCGCAATAATGCTGGAGAGGCAGCTACCGTTAATGGAGACCGGTATAGAGCCATGATAACCGACTATTTTGTTCCCGAATTGGATGGCATGAATGTGGATGAGTTGTGGTTCCAACAAGACGGCGCTACATGCCACACAGCGCACGTCACAATCGATTTATTGAAGGAAACATTCGATGAGCGCATAATTTCGCGGAATGGACCTGTCAATTGGCCACCAAGGTCGTGTGATTTGACACCATTGGATTATTTTCTTTGGGGATATGTGAAGTCGCTCGTCTACACCAACAAACCAGAAACGTTAGGGGAATTGGAAGCCAACATTCGTGGCGTTATTGCCGACATACGGCCCCATATGCTCGAAAAAGTGGTTGAAAATTGGACCTGTAGAATTGGCTTTATTCGAGCCAGCCGCGGCGGCCACATGCCCGAAATCATATTTAAACATTAATGGCATAAAATTATCCTTCCAATAAAGCCAAATTGATGGACCTTAAAACGATTTTCTTGTGTTTTATTTCAATTCGAAGTTCTATACCCCTAAAAAAAACACCCTTTACATATATTTTATATGTCAACTCATATTTTTAGGCGTGTTCATAGAACAGTTTTAGATACAGAAGGGTTTTTTTTTGCATATTAACACTTCCGTGTTATTTGTTATCCACCCGTACTATACCTGTATCAATTATAGTTGTGGTAATTGTTGTTGGAGCAGTGCTCGAATTTTTATGTTTGTTTGTTAATTGATATTAGAAAAAATTACAACGATATGCCCAGCGGTGGTATGGGAGGACATGTTTCGAAGTGCCCAACTTCTCATCAGACCCCTTCTCGGACACTGGGATAAGAACCCAAGTGTCTGCACCAAAGCCGCTGTTAGAGTACTCTAACAACTAAGCTATGATGCCCTGTAGCGTCACGATGCATTTTTCCTCTAATGTGCCATTTGCTTTATTCCTTTTATACATTCTTTGGTACATATATTTTATTTGTTAACTCAAGGAAAGTGGAATATTTTTAGGCGTGTTCACAGAATAGTTTTTGATACAGAAGGCCTTTTTTTTGCATATCAACACTTCCGTGTTATTTGTTATGCACCCGTACTGTACCTGTATCAATTATAGTTATGGTAATTTTGGTTGGAGCAGTGCTCTAATTTTTATGTTTGTTTGTTAATTGATATTAGAGGAAAAACTACAATGATATGCACAGCGATTGTATGGGATGACATGTTTCGAAGTGCCCAACTTCTCATCAGACCCCTTCTCGGACACTGGGATAAGAACCCAAATGTCTGCACCAAAGCCGCTGTTAGAGTACTCTAACAACTAAGCTATGATGCCCTGTAGCGTCACGATGCATTTTTCCTCTAATGTGCCATTTGCTTTATTCCTTTTATACATTCTTTGGTACATATATTTTATATGTCAACTCAAGGAAAGTGGAATATTTTTAGGCGTGTTCATAGAACAGTTTTAGATACAGAAGGGCTTTTTTTGCATATCAACACTTCTGTGTTATTTGTTATGCACCCGTCCTGTACCTGTATCAATTATAGTTATGGTAATTGTTGTTGGAGCAGTGTTCGAATTTTTATGCATATCAACACTTCCGTGTTATTTGTTATGCACCCGTACTGTACCTGTATCAATTATAGTATGGTAATTGTTGTTGGAGCAGTGCTCGAATTTTTATGTTTGTTTGTTAATTGATATTAGAAAAAATTACAACGATATGCCCAGCGATGGTATGAGAGGACATGTTTCGAAGTGCCCAACTTCTCATCAGACCCCTTCTCAGACACTGGGATAAGAACCCAAGTGTCTGCACCAAAGCCGCTGTTGGAGTACTCTAACAACTAAGCTATGATGCCCTGTAGCGCCACGATGCATTTTGCTTTAATGTGCCATTTGCTTTATTCCTTTTATACATTCTTTGGTACATATATTTTATATGTCAACTCAAGGAAAGTGGAATATTTTTAGGCGTGTTCATAGAACAGTTTTAGATACAGAAGGGTTTTTTTTTGCATATTAACACTTCCGTGTTATTTGTTATGCACCCGTACTGTACCTGTATCAATTATAGTTATGGTAATTGTAGTTGGAGCAGTGCTCAAATTTTTATGTTTGTTTGTTAATTGATATTCGAGGAAAAACTACAACGATATGCACAGCGATCGTATGGGATGACATGTTTCCAAGTGCCCAACTTATCATCAGACCCCTTCTCGGGCCGAAAATGAGATTGATTTCGATGCTGATTTTCATCGCAAAATTTTGTTCAGTGATGAGGCTCATTTTTGGTTGAATGGCTACGTCAACAAGCAAAATTGCCGCATTTAGAGTGAAGAGAATCCACATGAGACCCTTGAAACGCCATTACATCCACAAAAACTGACTGTTTGGTGTGCTCTATGGGCTGGTGGAGTCATTGGGCCATACTTCTTCCGCAATAATGCTGGAGAGGCAGCTACCGTTAATGGAGACCGGTATAGAGCCATGATAACCAACTATTTTGTTCCCGAATTGGATGGCATGAATGTGGATGAGTTGTGGTTCCAACAAGACGGCGCTACATGCCACACAGCGCACGTCACAATCGATTTATTGAAGGAAACATTCGATGAGCGCATAATTTCGCGGAATGGACCTGTCAATTGGCCACCAAGGTCGTGTGATTTGACACCATTGGATTATTTTCTTTGGGGATATGTGAAGTCGCTCGTCTACACCAACAAACCAGAAACGTTAGGGGAATTGGAAGCCAACATTCGTGGCGTTATTGCCGACATACGGCCCCATATGCTCGAAAAAGTGGTTGAAAATTGGACCTGTAGAATTGGCTTTATTCGAGCCAGCCGCGGCAGCCACATGCCCGAAATCATATTTAAACATTAATGGCATAAAATTATCCTTCCAATAAGGCCAAATTGATGGACCTTAAAACGATTTTCTTGTGTTTTATTTCAATTTGAAGTTCTATACCCCTAAAAAAAACACCCTTTACATTCTTTGGTACATATATTTTATATGTCAAATCAAGGAAAGTGGAATACTTTTAGGCGTGTTCTTAGAACAGTTTTAGATACAGAAGGGCTTTTTTTTGCATATTAACACTTCCGTGTTATTTGTTATGCACCCGTACTGTACCTGTATCAAATATAGTTATGGTAATTGTTGTTGGAGCAGTGCTCGAATTTTTATGTTTGTTTGTTAATTCATATTAGAAAAAATTACAACGATATGCCCAGCGATGGTATGGGAGGACATGTTTCGAAGTGCCCAACTTCTATCAGACCCCTTCTCAGACACTGGGATAAGAACCCAAGTGTCTGCACCAAAGTAGCTGTTAGAGTACTCTAACAACTAAGCTATGATGGCCTGTAGCGTCACGATGCATTTTTCCTCTAATGTGCCATTTGCTTTATTCCTTTTATACATTCTTTGGTACATATATTTTATATGTCAACTCAAGGAAAGTGCAATATTTTTAGGCGTGTTAATAGAATAGTTTTTGATACAGAAGGCCTTTTTTTACATATCAACACTTCCGTGTTATTTGTTATGCACCCGTACTGTACCTGTATCAATTATAGTTATGGTAATTGTTGTTGGAGCAGTGCTCGAATTTTTATGTTTGTTTGTTAATTCATATTAGAAAAAATTACAACGATATGCCCAGCGATGGTATGGGAGGACATGTTTCGAAGTGCCCAACTTCTCATCAGACCCCTTCTCAGACACTGGGATAAGAACCCAAGTGTCTGCACCAAAGTAGCTGTTAGAGTACTCTACCAACTAAGCTATGATGGCCTGTAGCGCCACGATGCATTTTCCTCTAATGTGCCATTTGCTTTATTCCTTTTATACATTCTTTGGTACATATATTTTATATGTCAACTCAAGAAAAGTGGAATATTTTTAGGCGTGTTCATAGAATAGTTTTTGATACAGAAGGCCTTTTTTTGCATATCAACACTTCCGTGTTATTTGTTATGCACCCGTACTGTACCTGTATCAATTATAGTTATGGTAATTGTTGTTGGAGCAGTGCTCTAATTTTTATGTTTGTTTGTTAATTGATATTCGAGGAAAAACTACAACGATATGCACAGCGATCGTATGGGATGACATGTTTCCAAGTGCCCAACTTATCATCAGACCCCTTCTCGGGCACTGGGATAACAACCCAATTGTCTGCACCAAAGCCGCTGTTAGAGTACTCTAACAACTAAGCTATGATGCCCTGTAGCGCCACGATGCCTTTTCCTCTAATGTGCCATTTGCTTTATTCCTTTTATACATTCTTTGGTACATATATTTTATATGTCAAATCAAGGAAAGTGGAATATTTTTAGGCGTGTTCTTAGAACAGTTTTAGATACAGAAGGGCTTTTTTTTGCATATTAACACTTCCGTGTTATTTGTTATGCACCCGTACTGTACCTGTATCAATTATAGTTATGGTAATTGTTGTTGGAGCAGTGCTCGAATTTTTATGTTTGTTTGTTAATTCATATTAGAAAAAATTACAACGATATGCCCAGCGATGGTATGGGAGGACATGTTTCGAAGTGCCCAACTTCTCATCAGACCCCTTCTCAGACACTGGGATAAGAACCCAAGTGTCTGCACCAAAGTAGCTGTTAGAGTACTCTAACAACTAAGCTATGATGCCCTGTAGCGCCACGATGCATTTTTCCTCTAATGTGCCATTTGCTTTATTCCTTTTATACATTCTTTGGTACATATATTTTATATGTCAACTTAAGGAAAGTGCAATATTTTTAGGCGTGTTCATAGAACAGTTTTAGATACAGAAGGGCTTTTTTTGCATATCAACACTTCCGTGTTATTTGTTATGCACCCGTACTGTACCTGTATCAATTATAGTTATGGTAATTGTTGTTGGAGCAGTGCTCGAATTTTTATGTTTGTTAATTGATATTAGAAAAAATTACAACAATATGCCCAGCGATGGTATGGGAGGACATGTTTCGAAGTGCCCAACTTCTCATCAGACCCCTTCTCGGACACTGGGATAAAAACCCAAGTGTCTGCACCAAAGCCGCTGTTAAAATACTCTAACGACTAAGGTATGATGCCCTGTAGCCCCCGAAGCATTTTCCTCTAATGTGCCATTTCCTTTATTCCTTTTATACATTCTTTCGTACATATATTTTACATGTCAACTCATATTTTTAGGCGTGTTCATAGAACAGTTTTAGATACAGAAGGGCTGTTTTTGCATATTAACACTTCCGTGTTATTTGTTATGCACCCGTACTATACCTGTATCAATTATAGTTATGGTAATTGTTGTTGGAGCAGTGCTCGAATTTTTATGTTTGTTTGTTTATTGATATTCGAGGAAAAACTACAACGATATGCACAGCGATTGTATGGGATGACATGTTTCGAAGTGCCCAACTTCTCATCAGACCCCTTCTCGGACACTGGGATAAGAACCAAAGTGTCTGCACCAAAGCCGCTGTTAGAGTACCTAACAACTAAGCTATGATGCCCTGTAGCGCCACGATGCATTTTCCTCTAATGTGCCATTTGCTTTATTCCTTTTATACATTCTTTGGTACATATATTTTATATGTCAACTCAAGGAAAATGGAATATTTTTAGGCGTGTTCATAGAATAGTTTTAGATACAGAAGGCCTTTTTTTTTGCATATCAACACTTCCGTGTTATTTGTTATGCACCCGTACTGTACCTGTATCCATTATAGTTATGGTAATTTTGGTTGGAGCAGTGCTCTAATTTTTATGTTTGTTTGTTAATTGATATTAGAGGAAAAACTGCAATGATATACACAGCGATGGTATGGGATGACATGATTCGAAGTGCCCAACTTCTCATCAGACCCCTTCTCGGACACTGGGATAAGAACCAAAGTGTCTGCACCAAAGCCGCTGTTAGAGTACTCTAACAACTAAGCTATGATGCCCTGTAGCGCCACGATGCATTTTCCTCTAATGTGCCAATTGCTTTATTCCTTTTATACATTCTTTGGTATATATATTTTATATGTCAACTCAAGGAAAGTGGAATATTTTTAGGCGTGTTCATAGAACAGTTTTAGATACAGAAGGGCTTTTTTTTGCATATTAACACTTCCGTGTTATTTGTTATGCACCCGTACTATACCTGTATCAATTATAGTTATGGTAATTGTTGTTGGAGCAGTGCTCGAATTTTTATGTTTGTTTGTTAATTGATATTCGAGGAAAAACTACAACGATATGCACAGCGATTGTATGGGATGACATGTTTCGAAGTGCCCAACTTCTCATCAGACCCCTTCTCGGACACTGGGATAAGAACCAAAGTGTCTGCACCAAAGCCGCTGTTAGAGTACCTAACAACTAAGCTATGATGCCCTGTAGCGCCACGATGCATTTTCCTCTAATGTGCCATTTGCTTTATTCCGTTTATACATTCTTTGGTACATATGTTTTATATGTCAACTCAAGGAAAGTGGAATATTTTTAGGCGTGTTCATAGAATAGTTTTAGATACAGAAGGCCTTTTTTTTTGCATATCAACACTTCCGTGTTATTTGTTATGCACCCGTACTGTACCTGTATCAATTATAGTTATGGTAATTGTTGTTGGAGCAGTGCTCGAATTTTTATGTTTGTTTGTTAATTGATATTCGAGGAAAAACTACAACGATATGCACAGCGATTGTATGGGATGACATGTTTCGAAGTGCCCAACTTCTCATCAGACCCCTTCTCGGACACTGGGATAAGAACCAAAGTGTCTGCACCAAAGCCGCTGTTAGAGTACTCTAACAACTAAGCTATGATCCCCTGTAGCGCCACGATGCATTTTCCTCTAATGTGCCAATTGCTTTATTCCTTTTATACATTCTTTGGTATATATATTTTATATTTCAACTCAAGGAAAGTGGAATATTTTTAGGCGTGTTCATAGAACAGTTTTAGATACAGAAGGGCTTTTTTTTGCATATAACACTTCCGTGTTATTTGTTATGCAGCCGTACTATACCTGTATCAATTATAGTTATGGTAATTGTTGTTGGAGCAGTGCTCTAATTTTTATGTTTGTTTGTTAATTGATATTAGAGGAAAAACTACAATGATATGCACAGCGATTGTATGGGATGACATGATTGGAAGTGCCCAACTTCTCATCAGACCCCTTCTCGGACACTGGGATAAGAACCAAAGTGTCTGCACCAAAGCCACTGTTAGAGTACTCTAACAACTAAGCTATGATGCCCTGTAGCGCCACGATGCATTTTCCTCTAATGTGCCAATTGCTTTATTCCTTTTATACATTCTTTGGTACATATATTTTATATGTCAACTCAAGGAAAGTGGAATATTTTTAGGCGTGTTCATAGAATAGTTTTTGATACAAAAGGCCTTTTTTTGCATATCAACACTTCCGTGTTATTTGTTATGCACCCGTACTGTACCTGTATCAATTATAGTTATGGTAATTGTTGTTGGAGCAGTGCTCAAATTTTTATGTTTGTTTGTTAATTGATATTCGAGGAAAAACTACAACGATATGCACAGCGATCGTATGGGATGACATGTTTCCAAGTCCCCAACTTATCATCAGACCCCTTCTCGGGCACTGGGATAACAACCCAATTGTCTGCCCCAAAGCCGCTGTTAGAGTACTCTAGCAACTAAGCCCTGAAGCGCCACGATGCATTTTCCTCTAATGTGCCATTTGCTTTATTCCTTTAATACATTCTTTGCTACATATATTTTATTTGTCAACTCAAGGAAGGTGGAATATTTTTAGGCGTGTTCATAGAACAATTTTAGATACAGAAGGGATTTTTTTGCATATCAACACTTCCGTGTTATTTGTTATGCACCCGTACTGTACCTATATCAATTATAGTTATGGTAATTGTTGTTGGAGCAGTGCTCGAATTTGAATGTTTGTTTGTTAATTGATATTAGAGGAAAAACTACAACGATATGCACAGCGGTGACATCTTTCGAATTGCCCAACTTCTCATCAGAACCCTTCTCGGACACTGGGATAAGACCCCAAGTGTCTGCACCGAAGCCGCTGTTAGAATTCTCTAACAAATAAGCTATGATGCCGTGTAGCGCCACGATGCATTTTCCTCTAATGTGCCAATTGCTTTATTCCTTTTATACATTCTTTGGTACATATATTTTATATGTCAACTCAAGGAAAGTGGAATATTTTTAGGCGTGTTCATAGAAGAGTTTTAGATACAGAAGGCCTTTTTTTTTGCATATTAACACTTTCGTGTTATTTGTTATGCACCCGTACTGTACCTGTATCAATTATAGTTATGGTAATTGTTGTTGGAGCAGTGCTCGAATGTTTATGTTTGTTTGTTAATTGATATTAGAAAAAATTACAACGATATGCCCAGCGATGGTATGGGAGGACATGTTTCGAAGTGCCCAACTTCTCATCAGAGCCCTTCTCGGACACTGGGATAAGAACCCAAGTGTCTGCACCAAAGCCGCTGTTAGAGTACTCTAACAACTAAGCTATGATGCCCTGTAGCGCCACGATGCATTTTCCTCTAATGTGCCATTTGCTTTATTCCTTTTATACATTCTTTGGTACATATATTTTATATGTCAACTCAAGGAAAGTGGAATATTTTTAGGCGTGTTCATAGAATAGTTTTTGATACAGAAGGCCCTTTTTTGCATATCAACACTTCCGTGTTATTTGTTATGCACCCGTACTGTACCTGTATCAATTATAGTTATGGTAATTTTGGTTGGAGCAGTGCTCTAATTTTTATGTTTGTTTGTTAATTGATATTAGAGGAAAAACTACAATGATATGCACAGCGATTGTATGGGATGACATGTTTCGAAGTGCCCAACTTCTCATCAGACCCCTTCTCGGACACTGGGATAAGAACCAAAGTGTCTGCACCAAAGCCGCTGTTAGAGTACTCTAACAACTAAGCTATGATGCCCTGTAGCGCCACGATGCATTTTCCTCTAATGTGCCATTTGCTTTATTCCTTTTATACATTCTTTGGTACATATATTTTATTTGTCAACTCAAGGAAAGTGGAATATTTTTAGGCGTGTTCATAGAACAGTTTTAGATACTGAAGGGCTTTTTTTTGCATATTAACACTTCCGTGTTATTTGGTATGCACCCGTAGTGTACCTGTATCAATTATAGTTATGGTAATTGTTGTTGGAGCAGTGCTCGAATTTTTATGTTTGTTTGTTAATTCATATTAGAAAAAATTACAACGATATGCCCAGCGATGGTATGGGAGGACATGTTTCGAAGTGCCCAACTTCTCATCAGACCCCTTCTCAGACACTGGGATAAGAACCCAAGTGTCTGCACCAAAGCCGCTGTTAAAATACTCTAACAACTAAGCTATGATGCCCTGTAGCGCCACGATGCATTTTCCTTTAATGTGCCATTTGCTTTATTCCTTTTATACATTCTTTGGTACATATATTTTATATGTCAACTCATATTTTTAGGCGTGTTCATAGAACAGTTTTAGATACAGAAGGGTTTTTTTTTGCATATTAACACTTCCGTGTTATTTGTTATGCACCCGTACTATACCTGTATCAATTATAGTTGTGGTAATTGTTGTTGGAGCAGTGCTCGAATTTTTATGTTTGTTTGTTAATTGATATTAGAGGAAAAACTACAATGATATGCACAGCGATTGTATGGGATGACATGTGTCGAGGTGCCCAACTTCTCATCAGACCCCTTCTCGGACACTGGGATAAGAACCAAAGTGTCTGCACCAAAGCCGCTGTTAGAGTACTCTAACAACTAAGCAATGATGCCCTGTAGCGTCACGATGCATTTTTCCTCTAATGTGCCATTTGCTTTGTTCCTTTTATACATTCTTTGGTACATATATTTTATATGTTAACTCAAGGAAAGTGGAATATTTTTAGGCGTGTTCATAGAATAGTTTTTGATACAGAAGGCCCTTTTTTGCATATCAACACTTCCGTGTTATTTGTTATGCACCCGTACTGTACCTGTATCAATTATAGTTATGGTAATTTTGGTTGGAGCAGTGCTCTAATTTTTATGTTTGTTTGTTAATTGATATTAGAGGAAAAACTACAATGATATGCACAGCGATTGTATGGGATGACATGTTTCGAAGTGCCCAACTTCTCATCAGACCCCTTCTCGGACACTGGGATAAGAACCAAAGTGTCTGCACCAAAGCCGCTGTTAGAGTACTCTAACAACTAAGCTATGATGCCCTGTAGCGCCACGATGCATTTTCCTCTAATGTGCCATTTGCTTTATTCCTTTTATACATTCTTTGGTACATATATTTTATTTGTCAACTCAAGGAAAGTGGAATATTTTTAGGCGTGTTCATAGAACAGTTTTAGATACTGAAGGGCTTTTTTTTGCATATTAACACTTCCGTGTTATTTGGTATGCACCCGTAGTGTACCTGTATCAATTATAGTTATGGTAATTGTTGTTGGAGCAGTGCTCGAATTTTTATGTTTGTTTGTTAATTCATATTAGAAAAAATTACAACGATATGCCCAGCGATGGTATGGGAGGACATGTTTCGAAGTGCCCAACTTCTCATCAGACCCCTTCTCAGACACTGGGATAAGAACCCAAGTGTCTGCACCAAAGCCGCTGTTAAAATACTCTAAGAACTAAGCTATGATGCCCTGTAGCGCCACGATGCATTTTCCTTTAATGTGCCATTTGCTTTATTCCTTTTATACATTCTTTGGTACATATATTTTATATGTCAACTCATATTTTTAGGCGTGTTCATAGAACAGTTTTAGATACAGAAGGGTTTTTTTTTGCATATTAACACTTCCGTGTTATTTGTTATGCACCCGTACTATACCTGTATCAATTATAGTTGTGGTAATTGTTGTTGGAGCAGTGCTCGAATTTTTATGTTTGTTTGTTAATTGATATTAGAGGAAAAACTACAATGATATGCACAGCGATTGTATGGGATGACATGTGTCGAGGTGCCCAACTTCTCATCAGACCCCTTCTCGGACACTGGGATAAGAACCAAAGTGTCTGCACCAAAGCCGCTGTTAGAGTACTCTAACAACTAAGCTATGATGCCCTGTAGCGCCACGATGCATTTTCCTTTAATGTGCCATTTGCTTTATTCCTTTTATACATTCTTTGGTACATATATTTTATATGTCAACTCATATTTTTAGGCGTGTTCATAGAACAGTTTTAGATACAGAAGGGTTTTTTTTGCATATTAACACTTCCGTGTTGTTGGAGCAGTGCTCGAATTTTTATGTTTGTTTGTTAATTGATATTAGAGGAAAAACTACAATGATATGCACAGCGATTGTATGGGATGACATGTTTCGAAGTGCCCAACTTCTCATCAGACCCCTTCTCAGACACTGGGATAAGAACCCAAGTGTCTGCACCAAAGCCGCTGTTAAAATACTCTAACAACTAAGCTATGATGCCCTGTAGCGCCACGATGCATTTTCCTTTAATGTGCCATTTGCTTTATTCCTTTTATACATTCTTTGGTACATATATTTTATATGTCAACTCATATTTTTAGGCGTGTTCATAGAACAGTTTTAGATACAGAAGGGTTTTTTTTTGCATATTAACACTTCCGTGTTATTTGTTATGCACCCGTACTATACCTGTATCAATTATAGTTGTGGTAATTGTTGTTGGATCAGTGCTCGAATTTTTATGTTTGTTTGTTAATTGATATTAGAGGAAAAACTACAATGATATGCACAGCGATTGTATGGGATGACATGTTTCGAGGTGCCCAACTTCTCATCAGACCCCTTCTCGGACACTGGGATAAGAACCAAAGTGTCTGCACCAAAGCCGCTGTTAGAGTACTCTAACAACTAAGCTATGATGCCCTGTAGCGCCACGATGCATTTTCCTTTAATGTGCCATTTGCTTTATTCCTTTTATACATTCTTTGGTACATATATTTTATATGTCAACTCATATTTTTAGGCGTGTTCATAGAACAGTTTTAGATACAGAAGGGTTTTTTTTGCATATTAACACTTCCGTGTTGTTGGAGCAGTGCTCGAATTTTTATGTTTGTTTGTTAATTGATATTAGAGGAAAAACTACAATGATATGCACAGCGATTGTATGGGATGACATGTTTCGAAGTGCCCAACTTCTCATCAGACCCCTTCTCGGACACTGGGATAAAAACCCAAGTGTCTGCACCAAAGCCGCTGTTAAAATACTCTAACAACTAAGCTATGATGCCCTGTAGCGCCACGATGCATTTTCCTTTAATGTGCCATTTGCTTTATTCCTTTTATACATTCTTTGGTACATATATTTTATATGTCAACTCATATTTTTAGGCGTGTTCATAGAACAGTTTTAGATACAGAAGGGTTTTTTTTGCATATTAACACTTCCGTGTTGTTGGAGCAGTGCTCGAATTTTTATGTTTGTTTGTTAATTCATATTAGAAAAAATTACAACGATATGCCCAGCGATGGTATGGGAGGACATGTTTCGAAGTGCCCAACTTCTCATCAGACCCCTTCTCAGACACTGGGATAAGAACCCAAGTGTCTGCACCAAAGCCGCTGTTAAAATACTCTAACAACTAAGCTATGATGCCCTGTAGCGCCACGATGCATTTTCCTTTAATGTGCCATTTGCTTTATTCCTTTTATACATTCTTTGGTACATATATTTTATATGTCAACTCATATTTTTAGGCGTGTTCATAGAACAGTTTTAGATACAGAAGGGTTTTTTTTTGCATATTAACACTTCCGTGTTATTTGTTATGCACCCGTACTATACCTGTATCAATTATAGTTGTGGTAATTGTTGTTGGAGCAGTGCTCGAATTTTTATGTTTGTTTGTTAATTGATATTAGAGGAAAAACTACAATGATATGCACAGCGATTGTATGGGATGACATGTTTCGAGGTGCCCAACTTCTCATCAGACCCCTTCTCGGACACTGGGATAAGAACCAAAGTGTCTGCACCAAAGCCGCTGTTAGAGTACTCTAACAACTAAGCTATGATGCCCTGTAGCGCCACGATGCATTTTCTTCTAATGTGCCAATTGCTTTATTCCTTTTATACATTCTTTGGTACATATATTTTATATGTCAACTCAAGGAAAGTGGAATATTTTTAGGCGTGTTCATAGAACAGTTTTAGATACAGAAGGGCTTTTTTTTGCATATTAACACTTTCGTGTTATTTGTTATGCACCCGTACTGTACCTGTATCAATTATAGTTATGGTAATTGTTGTTGGAGCAGTGCTCGAATTTTTATGTTTGTTTGTTAATTGATATTCGAGGAAAAACTACAACGATATGCACAGCGATGGTATGGGATGACATGTTTCGAAGGGGCCAACTTCTCATCAGACCCCTTCTCGGACACTGGGATAAGAACCCAATTGTCTGCCCCAAAGCCGCTGTTAGAGTACTCTAGCAACTAAGCCCTATAGCGCCACGATGCATTTTCCTCTTATGTGCCTTTTGCTTTATTCCTTTAATACATTCTTTGCTACATATATTTTATATGTCAAATCAAGGAAGGTGGAATATTTTTAGGCGTGTTCATAGAACCGTTTTAGATACAGAAGGCCTTTTTTTTTGCATATTAACACTTCCGTGTTATTTGTTATGCACCCTTACTGTACCTGTATCAATTATAGTTATGGTAATTGTTGTTGGAGCAGTGCTCGAATTTTTATGTTTGTTTGTTAATTGATATTAGAAAAAATTACAACGATATGCCCAGCGATGGTATGGGAGGACATGTTTCGAAGTGCTCAACTTCTCATCAGACCCCTTCTCAGACATTGGGATAAGAACCAAAGTGTCTGCACAAAAGCCGCTGTTGGAATTCTCTAACAAATAAGCTATGATGCCGTGTAGCACCACGATGCATTTTCCTCTAATGTGCCATTTGCTTTATTCCTTTTATACATTCTTTGGTACATATATTTTATATGTCAACTCAAGGAAAGTGGAATATTTTTAGGCGTGTTCATAGAACAATTTTAGATACAGAAGGGATTTTTTTGCATATCAACACTTCCGTGTTATTTGTTATGCACCCGTACTGTACCTATATCAATTATAGTTATGGTAATTGTTGTTGGAGCAGTGCTCGAATTTTTATGTTTGTTTGTTAATTGATATTAGAAAAAATTACAACGATATGCCCAGCGATGGTATGGGAGGACATGTTTCGAAGTGCTCAACTTCTCATCAGACCCCTTCTCAGACATTGGGATAAGAACCAAAGTGTCTGCACAAAAGCCGCTGTTGGAATTCTCTAACAAATAAGCTATGATGCCGTGTAGCACCACGATGCATTTTCCTCTAATGTGCCATTTGCTTTATTCCTTTTATACATTCTTTGGTACATATATTTTATATATCAACTCAAGGAAAGTGGAATATTTTTAGGCGTGTTCATAGAACAATTTTAGATACAGAAGGGATTTTCTTGCATATCAACACTTCCGTGTTATTTGTTATGCACCCGTATTGTACCTATATCAATTATAGTTATGGTAATTGTTGTTGGAGCAGTGCTCGAATTTGAATGTTTGTTTGTTAATTGATATTCGAGGAAAAACTACAACGATATGCACAGCGGTGACATCTTTCGAATTGCCTAACTTCTCATCAGAACCCTTCTCGGACACTGGGATACGAACCCAATTGTCTGCCCCAAAGCCGCTGTTAGAGTACTCTAGCAACTAAGCTATGATGCCCTGTAGCGCCACGATGCATTTTCCTCTTATGTGCCTTTTGCGTTATCCCTTTAATACATTCTTTGCTACATATATTTTATATGTCAACTCAAGGAAGGTGGCATATTTTTAGGCGTGTTCATAGAACAATTTTAGATACAGAAGGGATTTTTTTGCATATCAACACTTCCGTGTTATTTGTTATGCACCCGTACTGTACCTATATCAATTATAGTTATGGTAATTGTTGTTGGAGCAGTGCTCGAATTTGAATGTTTGTTTGTGAATTGATATTAGAGGAAAAACTACAACGATATGCACAGCGGTGCCATCTTTCGAATTGCCCAACTTCTCATCAGAACCCTTCTCGGACACTGGGATAAGAACCCAAGTGTCTGCACCAAAGCCGCTGTTAGAATTCTCTAACAAATAAGCTATGATATCGTGTAGCGCCACGATGCATTTTCCTCTAATGTGCCAATTGCTTTATTCCTTTTATACATTCTTTGGTACATATATTTTATATGTCAACTCAAGGAAAGTGGAATATTTTTAGGCGTGTTCATAGAACAGTTTTAGATACAGAAGGCCTTTTTTTTTGCATATTAACACTTCCGTGTTATTTGTTATGCACCCGTACTGTACCTGTATCAATTATAGTTATGGTAATTGTTGTTGGAGCAGTGCTCTAATTTTTATGTTTGTTTGTTAATTGATATTCGAGTAAAAACTACAACGATATGCACAGCGATGGTATGGGATGACATGTTTCGAAGAGCCCAACTTCTCATCAGACCCCATCTCGGACACTGGGATAAGAACCCAATTGTCTGCCCCAAAGCCGCTGTTAGAGTACTCTAGCAACTAAGCTATGATGCCCTGTAGCGCCACGATGCATTTTCCTCTTATGTGCCTTTTGCGTTATCCCTTTAATACATTCTTTGCTACATATATTTTATATGTCAACTCAAGGAAGGTGGCATATTTTTAGGCGTGTTCATAGAACAATTTTAGACACAGAAGGGATTTTTTTGCATATCAACACTTCCGTGTTATTTGTTATGCACCCGTACTGTACCTATATCAATTATAGTTATGGTAATTGTTGTTGGAGCAGTGCTCGAATTTGAATGTTTGTTTGTGAATTGATATTAGAGGAAAAACTACAACGATATGCACAGCGGTGACATCTTTCGAATTGCCCAACTTCTCATCAGAACCCTTCTCGGACACTGGGATAAGAACCCAAGTGTCTGCACCAAAGCCGCTGTTAGAATTCTCTAACAAATAAGCTATGATATCGTGTAGCGCCACGATGCATTTTCCTCTAATGTGCCAATTGCTTTATTCCTTTTATACATTCTTTGGTACATATATTTTATATGTCAACTCAAGGAAAGTGGAATATTTTTAGGCGTGTTCATAGAAGAGTTTTAGATACAGAAGGCCTTTTTTTTGCATATTAACACTTCCGTATTATAGTTATGGTAATTGTTGTTGGAGCAGTGCTCGAATTTTTATGTTTGTTTGTTAATTGATATTCGAGTAAAAACTACAACGATATGCACAGCGATGGTATGGGATGACATGTTTCGAAGAGCCCAACTTCTCATCAGACCCCATCTCGGACACTGGGATAAGAACCCAATTGTCTGCCCCAAAGCCGCTGTTAGAGTACTCTAGCAACTAAGCTATGATGCGTTGTAGCGCCACGATGCATTTTCCTCTTATGTGCCTTTTGCGTTATCCCTTTAATACATTCTTTGGTACATATATTTTATATGTCAACTCAAGGAAAGTGGAATATTTTTAGGCGTGTTCATAGAACAGTTTTAGATACAGAAGGGTTTTTTTTTGCATATTAACACTTCCGTGTTATTTGTTATGCACCCGTACTGTACCTATATCAATTATAGTTATGGTAATTTTGGTTGGAGCAGTGCTCTAATTTTTATGTTTGTTTGTTAATTGATATTCGAGTAAAAACTACAACGATATGCACAGCGATGGTATGGGATGACATGTTTCGAAGAGCCCAACTTCTCATCAGACCCCATCTCGGACACTGGGATAAGAACCCAATTGTCTGCCCCAAAGCCGCTGTTAGAGTACTCTAGCAACTAAGCTATGATGCCCTGTAGCGCCACGATGCATTTTCCTCTTATGTGCCTTTTGCGTTATCCCTTTAATACATTCTTTGCTACATATATTTTATATGTCAACTCAAGGAAGGTGGAATATTTTTAGGCGTGTTCATAGAACAATTTTAGATACAGAAGGGATTTTTTTGCATATCAACACTTCCGTGTTATTTGTTATGCACCCGTACTGTACCTATATCAATTATAGTTATGGTAATTGTTGTTGGAGCAGTGCTCGAATTTGAATGTTTGTTTGTTAATTGATATTAGAGGAAAAACTACAACGATATGCACAGCGGTGACATCTTTCGAATTGCCCAACTTCTCATCAGAACCCTTCTCGGACACTGGGATAAGAACCCAAGTGTCTGCACCAAAGCCGCTGTTAGAGTACTCTAACAACTAAGCTATGATGCCCTGTAGCGTCACGATGCATTTTTCCTCTAATGTGCCATTTGCTTTATTCCTTTTATACATTCTTTGGTACATATATTTTATATGTCAACTCAAGGAAAGTGCAATATTTTTAGGCGTGTTAATAGAATAGTTTTTGATACAGAAGGCCTTTTTTTACATATCAACACTTCCGTGTTATTTGTTATGCACCCGTACTGTACCTGTATCAATTATAGTTATGGTAATTGTTGTTGGAGCAGTGCTCGAATTTTTATGTTTGTTTGTTAATTCATATTAGAAAAAATTACAACGATATGCCCAGCGATGGTATGGGAGGACATGTTTCGAAGTGCCCAACTTCTCATCAGACCCCTTCTGAGACACTGGGATAAGAACCCAAGTGTCTGCACCAAAGTAGCTGTTAGAGTACTCTACCAACTAAGCTATGATGGCCTGTAGCGCCACGATGCATTTTTCCTCTAATGTGCCATTTGCTTTATTCCTTTTATACATTCTTTGGTACATATATTTTATATGTCAACTCAAGGAAAGTGCAATATTTTTAGGCGTGTTAATAGAATAGTTTTTGATACAGAAGGCCTTTTTTTACATATCAACACTTCCGTGTTATTTGTTATGCACCCGTACTGTACCTGTATCAATTATAGTTATGGTAATTGTTGTTGGAGCAGTGCTCGAATTTTTATGTTTGTTTGTTAATTCATATTAGAAAAAATTACAACGATATGCCCAGCGATGGTATGGGAGGACATGTTTCGAAGTGCCCAACTTCTCATCAGACCCCTTCTGAGACACTGGGATAAGAACCCAAGTGTCTGCACCAAAGTAGCTGTTAGAGTACTCTACCAACTAAGCTATGATGGCCTGTAGCGCCACGATGCATTTTCCTCTAATGTGCCATTTGCTTTATTCCTTTTATACATTCTTTGGTACATATATTTTATATGTCAAGTCAAGAAAAGTGGAATATTTTTAGGCGTGTTCATAGAATAGTTTTTGATACAGAAGGCCTTTTTTTGCATATCAACACTTCCGTGTTATTTGTTATGCACCCGTACTGTACCTGTATCAATTATAGTTATGGTAATTGTTGTTGGAGCAGTGCTCTAATTTTTATGTTTGTTTGTTAATTGATATTCGAGGAAAAACTACAACGATATGCACAGCGATCGTATGGGATGACATGTTTCCAAGTGCCCAACTTATCATCAGACCCCTTCTCGGGCACTGGGATAACAACCCAATTGTCTGCACCAAAGCCGCTGTTAGAGTACTCTAACAACTAAGCTATGATGCCCTGTAGCGCCACGATGCCTTTTCCTCTAATGTGCCATTTGCTTTATTCCTTTTATACATTCTTTGGTACATATATTTTATATGTCAAATCAAGGAAAGTGGAATATTTTTAGGCGTGTTCTTAGAACAGTTTTAGATACAGAAGGGCTTTTTTTTGCATATTAACACTTCCGTGTTATTTGTTATGCACCCGTACTGTACCTGTATCAATTATAGTTATGGTAATTGTTGTTGGAGCAGTGCTCGAATTTTTATGTTTGTTTGTTAATTCATATTAGAAAAAATTACAACGATATGCCCAGCGATGGTATGGGAGGACATGTTTCGAAGTGCCCAACTTCTCATCAGACCCCTTCTCAGACACTGGGATAAGAACCCAAGTGTCTGCACCAAAGTAGCTGTTAGAGTACTCTAACAACTAAGCTATGATGCCCTGTAGCGCCACGATGCATTTTTCCTCTAATGTGCCATTTGCTTTATTCCTTTTATACATTCTTTGGTACATATATTTTATATGTCAACTTAAGGAAAGTGCAATATTTTTAGGCGTGTTCATAGAACAGTTTTAGATACAGAAGGGCTTTTTTTGCATATCAACACTTCCGTGTTATTTGTTATGCACCCGTACTGTACCTGTATCAATTATAGTTATGGTAATTGTTGTTGGAGCAGTGCTCGAATTTTTATGTTTGTTAATTGATATTAGAAAAAATTACAACAATATGCCCAGCGATGGTATGGGAGGACATGTTTCGAAGTGCCCAACTTCTCATCAGACCCCTTCTCGGACACTGGGATAAAAACCCAATTGTCTGCACCAAAGCCGCTGTTAGAGTACTCTAACAACTAAGCTATGATGCCCTGTAGCGCCACGATGCCTTTTCCTCTAATGTGCCATTTGCTTTATTCCTTTTATACATTCTTTGGTACATATATTTTATATGTCAAATCAAGGAAAGTGGAATATTTTTAGGCATGTTCTTAGAACAGTTTTAGATACAGAAGGGCTTTTTTTTGCATATTAACACTTCCGTGTTATTTGTTATGCACCCGTACTGTACCTGTATCAATTATAGTTATGGTAATTGTTGTTGGAGCAGTGCTCGAATTTTTATGTTTGTTAATTGATATTAGAAAAAATTACAACAATATGCCCAGCGATGGTATGGGAGGACATGTTTCGAAGTGCCCAACTTCTCATCAGACCCCTTCTCGGACACTGGGATAAAAACCCAAGTGTCTGCAATAAAGTCACTGTTGGAATTCTCTAACGACTAAGGTATGATGCCCTGTAGCCCCCGAAGCATTTTCCTCTAATGTGCCATTTCCTTTATTCCTTTTATACATTCTTTCGTACATATATTTTACATGTCAACTCATATTTTTAGGCGTGTTCATAGAACAGTTTTAGATACAGAAGGGCTGTTTTTGCATATTAACACTTCCGTGTTATTTGTTATGCACCCGTACTATACCTGTATCAATTATAGTTATGGTAATTGTTGTTGGAGCAGTGCTCGAATTTTTATGTTTGTTTGTTTATTGATATTCGAGGAAAAACTACAACGATATGCACAGCGATTGTATGGGATGACATGTTTCGAAGTGCCCAACTTCTCATCAGACCCCTTCTCGGACACTGGGATAAGAACCAAAGTGTCTGCACCAAAGCCGCTGTTAGAGTACCTAACAACTAAGCTATGATGCCCTGTAGCGCCACGATGCATTTTCCTCTAATGTGCCATTTGCTTTATTCCTTTTATACATTCTTTGGTACATATATTTTATATGTCAACTCAAGGAAAATGGAATATTTTTAGGCGTGTTCATAGAATAGTTTTAGATACAGAAGGCCTTTTTTTTTGCATATCAACACTTCCGTGTTATTTGTTATGCACCCGTACTGTACCTGTATCAATTATAGTTATGGTAATTTTTGTTGGAGCAGTGCTCTAATTTTTATGTTTGTTTGTTAATTGATATTAGAGGAAAAACTGCAATGATATACACAGCGATGGTATGGGATGACATGATTCGAAGTGCCCAACTTCTCATCAGACCCCTTCTCGGACACTGGGATAAGAACCAAAGTGTCTGCACCAAAGCCGCTGTTAGAGTACTCTAACAACTAAGCTATGATGCCCTGTAGCGCCACGATGCATTTTCCTCTAATGTGCCAATTGCTTTATTCCTTTTATACATTCTTTGGTATATATATTTTATATGTCAACTCAAGGAAAGTGGAATATTTTTAGGCGTGTTCATAGAACAGTTTTAGATACAGAAGGGCTTTTTTTTGCATATTAACACTTCCGTGTTATTTGTTATGCACCCGTACTATACCTGTATCAATTATAGTTATGGTAATTGTTGTTGGAGCAGTGCTCGAATTTTTATGTTTGTTTGTTTATTGATATTCGAGGAAAAACTACAACGATATGCACAGCGATTGTATGGGATGACATGTTTCGAAGTGCCCAACTTCTCATCAGACCCCTTCTCGGACACTGGGATAAGAACCAAAGTGTCTGCACCAAAGCCGCTGTTAGAGTACCTAACAACTAAGCTATGATGCCCTGTAGCGCCACGATGCATTTTCCTCTAATGTGCCATTTGCTTTATTCCGTTTATACATTCTTTGGTACATATGTTTTATATGTCAACTCAAGGAAAGTGGAATATTTTTAGGCGTGTTCATAGAATAGTTTTAGATACAGAAGGCCTTTTTTTTTGCATATCAACACTTCCGTGTTATTTGTTATGCACCCGTACTGTACCTGTATCAATTATAGTTATGGTAATTGTTGTTGGAGCAGTGCTCGAATTTTTATGTTTGTTTGTTAATTGATATTCGAGGAAAAACTACAACGATATGCACAGCGATTGTATGGGATGACATGTTTCGAAGTGCCCAACTTCTCATCAGACCCCTTCTCGGACACTGGGATAAGAACCAAAGTGTCTGCACCAAAGCCGCTGTTAGAGTACTCTAACAACTAAGCTATGATCCCCTGTAGCGCCACGATGCATTTTCCTCTAATGTGCCAATTGCTTTATTCCTTTTATACATTCTTTGGTATATATATTTTATATTTCAACTCAAGGAAAGTGGAATATTTTTAGGCGTGTTCATAGAACAGTTTTAGATACAGAAGGGCTTTTTTTTGCATATAACACTTCCGTGTTATTTGTTATGCACCCGTACTGTACCTGTATCAATTATAGTTATGGTAATTGTTGTTGGAGCAGTGCTCAAATTTTTATGTTTGTTTGTTAATTGATATTCGAGGAAAAACTACAACGATATGCACAGCGATCGTATGGGATGACATGTTTCCAAGTCCCCAACTTATCATCAGACCCCTTCTCGGGCACTGGGATAACAACCCAATTGTCTGCCCCAAAGCCGCTGTTAGAGTACTCTGGCAACTAAGCCCTGAAGCGCCACGATGCATTTTCCTCTAATGTGCCATTTGCTTTATTCCTTTAATACATTCTTTGCTACATATATTTTATTTGTCAACTCAAGGAAGGTGGAATATTTTTAGGCGTGTTCATAGAACAATTTTAGATACAGAAGGGATTTTTTTGCATATCAACACTTCCGTGTTATTTGTTATGCACCCGTACTGTACCTATATCAATTATAGTTATGGTAATTGTTGTTGGAGCAGTGCTCGAATTTGAATGTTTGTTTGTTAATTGATATTAGAGGAAAAACTACAACGATATGCACAGCGGTGACATCTTTCGAATTGCCCAACTTCTCATCAGAACCCTTCTCGGACACTGGGATAAGACCCCAAGTGTCTGCACCAAAGCCGCTGTTAGAATTCTCTAACAAATAAGCTATGATGCCGTGTAGCGCCACGATGCATTTTCCTCTAATGTGCCAATTGCTTTATTCCTTTTATACATTCTTTGGTACATATATTTTATATGTCAACTCAAGGAAAGTGGAATATTTTTAGGCGTGTTCATAGAAGAGTTTTAGATACAGAAGGCCTTTTTTTTTGCATATTAACACTTTCGTGTTATTTGTTATGCACCCGTACTGTACCTGTATCAATTATAGTTATGGTAATTGTTGTTGGAGCAGTGCTCGAATGTTTATGTTTGTTTGTTAATTGATATTAGAAAAAATTACAACGATATGCCCAGCGATGGTATGGGAGGACATGTTTCGAAGTGCCCAACTTCTCATCAGAGCCCTTCTCGGACACTGGGATAAGAACCCAAGTGTCTGCACCAAAGCCGCTGTTAGAGTACTCTAACAACTAAGCTATGATGCCCTGTAGCGTCACGATGCATTTTTCCTCTAATGTGCCATTTGCTTTATTCCTTTTATACATTCTTTGGTACATATATTTTATATGTTAACTCAAGGAAAGTGGAATATTTTTAGGCGTGTTCATAGAATAGTTTTTGATACAGAAGGCCCTTTTTTGCATATCAACACTTCCGTGTTATTTGTTATGCACCCGTACTGTACCTGTATCAATTATAGTTATGGTAATTTTGGTTGGAGCAGTGCTCTAATTTTTATGTTTGTTTGTTAATTGATATTAGAGGAAAAACTACAATGATATGCACAGCGATTGTATGGGATGACATGTTTCGAAGTGCCCAACTTCTCATCAGACCCCTTCTCGGACACTGGGATAAGAACCAAAGTGTATGCACCAAAGCCGCTGTTAGAGTACTCTAACAACTAAGCTATGATGCCCTGTAGCGCCACGATGCATTTTCCTCTAATGTGCCATTTGCTTTATTCCTTTTATACATTCTTTGGTACATATATTTTATTTGTCAACTCAAGGAAAGTGGAATATTTTTAGGCGTGTTCATAGAACAGTTTTATATACTGAAGGGCTTTTTTTTGCATATTAACACTTCCGTGTTATTTGGTATGCACCCGTAGTGTACCTGTATCAATTATAGTTATGGTAGTTGTTGTTGGAGCAGTGCTCGAATTTTTATGTTTGTTTGTTAATTCATATTAGAAAAAATTACAACGATATGCCCAGCGATGGTATGGGAGGACATGTTTCGAAGTGCCCAACTTCTCATCAGACCCCTTCTCAGACACTGGGATAAGAACCCAAGTGTCTGCACCAAAGCCGCTGTTAAAATACTCTAAGAACTAAGCTATGATGCCCTGTAGCGCCACGATGCATTTTCCTTTAATGTGCCATTTGCTTTATTCCTTTTATACATTCTTTGGTACATATATTTTATATGTCAACTCATATTTTTAGGCGTGTTCATAGAACAGTTTTAGATACAGAAGGGTTTTTTTTTTGCATATTAACACTTCCGTGTTATTTGTTATGCACCCGTACTATACCTGTATCAATTATAGTTGTGGTAATTGTTGTTGGAGCAGTGCGCGAATTTTTATGTTTGTTTGTTAATTGATATTAGAGGAAAAACTACAATGATATGCACAGCGATTGTATGGGATGACATGTGTCGAGGTGCCCAACTTCTCATCAGACCCCTTCTCGGACACTGGGATAAGAACCAAAGTGTCTGCACCAAAGCCGCTGTTAGAGTACTCTAACAACTAAGCTATGATGCCCTGTAGCGCCACGATGCATTTTCCTTTAATGTGCCATTTGCTTTATTCCTTTTATACATTCTTTGGTACATATATTTTATATGTCAACTCATATTTTTAGGCGTGTTCATAGAACAGTTTTAGATACAGAAGGGTTTTTTTTGCATATTAACACTTCCGTGTTGTTGGAGCAGTGCTCGAATTTTTATGTTTGTTTGTTAATTGATATTAGAGGAAAAACTACAATGATATGCACAGCGATTGTATGGGATGACATGTTTCGAAGTGCCCAACTTCTCATCAGACCCCTTCTCGGACACTGGGATAAAAACCCAAGTGTCTGCACCAAAGCCGCTGTTAAAATACTCTAACAACTAAGCTATGATGCCCTGTAGCGCCACGATGCATTTTCCTTTAATGTGCCATTTGCTTTATTCCTTTTATACATTCTTTGGTACATATATTTTATATGTCAACTCATATTTTTAGGCGTGTTCATAGAACAGTTTTAGATACAGAAGGGTTTTTTTTGCATATTAACACTTCCGTGTTGTTGGAGCAGTGCTCGAATTTTTATGTTTGTTTGTTAATTCATATTAGAAAAAATTACAACGATATGCCCAGCGATGGTATGGGAGGACATGTTTCGAAGTGCCCAACTTCTCATCAGACCCCTTCTCAGACACTGGGATAAGAACCCAAGTGTCTGCACCAAAGCCGCTCTTAAAATACTCTAACAACTAAGCTATGATGCCCTGTAGCGCCACGATGCATTTTCCTTTAATGTGCCATTTGCTTTATTCCTTTTATACATTCTTTGGTACATATATTTTATATGTCAACTCATATTTTTAGGCGTGTTCATAGAACAGTTTTAGATACAGAAGGGTTTTTTTTTGCATATTAACACTTCCGTGTTATTTGTTATGCACCCGTACTATACCTGTATCAATTATAGTTGTGGTAATTGTTGTTGGAGCAGTGCTCGAATTTTTATGTTTGTTTGTTAATTGATATTAGAGGAAAAACTACAATGATATGCACAGCGATTGTATGGGATGACATGTGTCGAGGTGCCCAACTTCTCATCAGACCCCTTCTCGGACACTGGGATAAGAACCAAAGTGTCTGCACCAAAGCCGCTCTTAGAGTACTCTAACAACTAAGCGATGATGCCCTGTAGCGCCACGATGCATTTTCCTCTAATGTGCCATTTGCTTTATTCCTTTTATACATTCTTTGGTACATATATTTTATATGTTAACTCAAGGAAAGTGGAATATTTTTAGGCGTGTTCATAGAATAGTTTTTGATACAGAAGGCCCTTTTTTGCATATCAACACTTCCGTGTTATTTGTTATGCACCCGTACTGTACCTGTATCAATTATAGTTATGGTAATTTTGGTTGGAGCAGTGCTCTAATTTTTATGTTTGTTTGTTAATTGATATTAGAGGAAAAACTACAATGATATGCACAGCGATTGTATGGGATGATATGTTTCGAAGTGCCCAACTTCTCATCAGACCCCTTCTCGGACACTGGGATAAGAACCAAAGTGTCTGCACCAAAGCCGCTCTTAGAGTACTCTAACAACTAAGCGATGATGCCCTGTAGCGCCACGATGCATTTTCCTCTAATGTGCCATTTGCTTTATTCCTTTTATACATTCTTTGGTACATATATTTTATTTGTCAACTCAAGGAAAGTGGAATATTTTTAGGCGTGTTCATAGAACAGTTTTAGATACTGAAGGGCTTTTTTTTGCATATTAACACTTCCGTGTTATTTGGTATGCACCCGTAGTGTACCTGTATCAATTATAGTTATGGTAATTGTTGTTGGAGCAGTGCTCGAATTTTTATGTTTGTTTGTTAATTCATATTAGAAAAAATTACAACGATATGCCCAGCGATGGTATGGGAGGACATGTTTCGAAGTGCCCAACTTCTCATCAGACCCCTTCTCAGACACTGGGATAAGAACCCAAGTGTCTGCACCAAAGCCGCTGTTAAAATACTCTAAGAACTAAGCTATGATGCCCTGTAGCGCCACGATGCATTTTCCTTTAATGTGCCATTTGCATTATTCCTTTTATACATTCTTTGGTACATATATTTTATATGTCAACTCATATTTTTAGGCGTGTTCATAGAACAGTTTTAGATACAGAAGGGTTTTTTTTTGCATATTAACACTTCCGTGTTATTTGTTATGCACCCGTACTATACCTGTATCAATTATAGTTGTGGTAATTGTTGTTGGAGCAGTGCTCGAATTTTTATGTTTGTTTGTTAATTGATATTAGAGGAAAAACTACAATGATATGCACAGCGATTGTATGGGATGACATGTGTCGAGGTGCCCAACTTCTCATCAGACCCCTTCTCGGACACTGGGATAAGAACCAAAGTGTCTGCACCAAAGCCGCTGTTAGAGTACTCTAACAACTAAGCTATGATGCCCTGTAGCGCCACGATGCATTTTCCTTTAATGTGCCATTTGCTTTATTCCTTTTATACATTCTTTGGTACATATATTTTATATGTCAACTCATATTTTTAGGCGTGTTCATAGAACAGTTTTAGATACAGAAGGGTTTTTTTTGCATATTAACACTTCCGTGTTGTTGGAGCAGTGCTCGAATTTTTATGTTTGTTTGTTAATTGATATTAGAGGAAAAACTACAATGATATGCACAGCGATTGTATGGGATGACATGTTTCGAAGTGCCCAACTTCTCATCAGACCCCTTCTCGGACACTGGGATAAAAACCCAAGTGTCTGCACCAAAGCCGCTGTTAAAATACTCTAACAACTAAGCTATGATGCCCTGTAGCGCCACGATGCATTTTCCTTTAATGTGCCATTTGCTTTATTCCTTTTATACATTCTTTGGTACATATATTTTATATGTCAACTCATATTTTTAGGCGTGTTCATAGAACAGTTTTAGATACAGAAGGGTTTTTTTTACATATTAACACTTCCGTGTTGTTGGAGCAGTGCTCGAATTTTTATGTTTGTTTGTTAATTCATATTAGAAAAAATTACAACGATATGCCCAGCGATGGTATGGGAGGACATGTTTCGAAGTGCCCAACTTCTCATCAGACCCCTTCTCAGACACTGGGATAAGAACCCAAGTGTCTGCACCAAAGCCGCTGTTAAAATACTCTAACAACTAAGCTATGATGCCCTGTAGCGCCACGATGCATTTTCCTTTAATGTGCCATTTGCTTTATTCCTTTTATACATTCTTTGGTACATATATTTTATATGTCAACTCATATTTTTAGGCGTGTTCATAGAACAGTTTTAGATACAGAAGGGTTTTTTTTTGCATATTAACACTTCCGTGTTATTTGTTATGCACCCGTACTATACCTGTATCAATTATAGTTGTGGTAATTGTTGTTGGAGCAGTGCTCGAATTTTTATGTTTGTTTGTTAATTGATATTAGAGGAAAAACTACAATGATATGCACAGCGATTGTATGGGATGACATGTTTCGAGGTGCCCAACTTCTCATCAGACCCCTTCTCGGACACTGGGATAAGAACCAAAGTGTCTGCACCAAAGCCGCTGTTAGAGTACTCTAACAACTAAGCTATGATGCCCTGTAGCGCCACGATGCATTTTCCTTTAATGTGCCATTTGCTTTATTCCTTTTATACATTCTTTGGTACATATATTTTATATGTCAACTCATATTTTTAGGCGTGTTCATAGAACAGTTTTAGATACAGAAGGGTTTTTTTTGCATATTAACACTTCCGTGTTGTTGGAGCAGTGCTCGAATTTTTATGTTTGTTTGTTAATTGATATTAGAGGAAAAACTACAATGATATGCACAGCGATTGTATGGGATGACATGTTTCGAAGTGCCCAACTTCTCATCAGACCCCTTCTCGGACACTGGGATAAAAACCCAAGTGTCTGCACCAAAGCCGCTGTTAAAATACTCTAACAACTAAGCTATGATGCCCTGTAGCGCCACGATGCATTTTCCTTTAATGTGCCATTTGCTTTATTCCTTTTATACATTCTTTGGTACATATATTTTATATGTCAACTCATATTTTTAGGCGTGTTCATAGAACAGTTTTAGATACAGAAGGGTTTTTTTTGCATATTAACACTTCCGTGTTGTTGGAGCAGTGCTCGAATTTTTATGTTTGTTTGTTAATTCATATTAGAAAAAATTACAACGATATGCCCAGCGATGGTATGGGAGGACATGTTTCGAAGTGCCCAACTTCTCATCAGACCCCTTCTCAGACACTGGGATAAGAACCCAAGTGTCTGCACCAAAGCCGCTGTTAAAATACTCTAACAACTAAGCTATGATGCCCTGTAGCGCCACGATGCATTTTCCTTTAATGTGCCATTTGCTTTATTCCTTTTATACATTCTTTGGTACATATATTTTATATGTCAACTCATATTTTTAGGCGTGTTCATAGAACAGTTTTAGATACAGAAGGGTTTTTTTTTGCATATTAACACTTCCGTGTTATTTGTTATGCACCCGTACTATACCTGTATCAATTATAGTTGTGGTAATTGTTGTTGGAGCAGTGCTCGAATTTTTATGTTTGTTTGTTAATTGATATTAGAGGAAAAACTACAATGATATGCACAGCGATTGTATGGGATGACATGTTTCGAGGTGCCCAACTTCTCATCAGACCCCTTCTCGGACACTGGGATAAGAACCAAAGTGTCTGCACCAAAGCCGCTGTTAGAGTACTCTAACAACTAAGCTATGATGCCCTGTAGCGCCACGATGCATTTTCTTCTAATGTGCCAATTGCTTTATTCCTTTTATACATTCTTTGGTACATATATTTTATATGTCAACTCAAGGAAAGTGGAATATTTTTAGGCGTGTTCATAGAACAGTTTTAGATACAGAAGGGCTTTTTTTTGCATATTAACACTTTCGTGTTATTTGTTATGCACCCGTACTGTACCTGTATCAATTATAGTTATGGTAATTGTTGTTGGAGCAGTGCCCGAATTTTTATGTTTGTTTGTTAATTGATATTCGAGGAAAAACTACAACGATATGCACAGCGATGGTATGGGATGACATGTTTCGAAGGGGCCAACTTCTCATCAGACCCCTTCTCGGACACTGGGATAAGAACCCAATTGTCTGCCCCAAAGCCGCTGTTAGAGTACTCTAGCAACTAAGCCCTATAGCGCCACGATGCATTTTCCTCTTATGTGCCTTTTGCTTTATTCCTTTAATACATTCTTTGCTACATATATTTTATATGTCAAATCAAGGAAGGTGGAATATTTTTAGGCGTGTTCATAGAACCGTTTTAGATACAGAAGGCCTTTTTTTTTGCATATTAACACTTCCGTGTTATTTGTTATGCACCCTTACTGTACCTGTATCAATTATAGTTATGGTAATTGTTGTTGGAGCAGTGCTCGAATTTTTATGTTTGTTTGTTAATTGATATTAGAAAAAATTACAACGATATGCCCAGCGATGGTATGGGAGGACATGTTTCGAAGTGCTCAACTTCTCATCAGACCCCTTCTCAGACATTGGGATAAGAACCAAAGTGTCTGCACAAAAGCCGCTGTTGGAATTCTCTAACAAATAAGCTATGATGCCGTGTAGCACCACGATGCATTTTCCTCTAATGTGCCATTTGCTTTATTCCTTTTATACATTCTTTGGTACATATATTTTATATGTCAACTCAAGGAAAGTGGAATATTTTTAGGCGTGTTCATAGAACAATTTTAGATACAGAAGGGATTTTTTTGCATATCAACACTTCCGTGTTATTTGTTATGCACCCGTACTGTACCTATATCAATTATAGTTATGGTAATTGTTGTTGGAGCAGTGCTCGAATTTTTATGTTTGTTTGTTAATTGATATTAGAAAAAATTACAACGATATGCCCAGCGATGGTATGGGAGGACATGTTTCGAAGTGCTCAACTTCTCATCAGACCCCTTCTCAGACATTGGGATAAGAACCAAAGTGTCTGCACAAAAGCCGCTGTTGGAATTCTCTAACAAATAAGCTATGATGCCGTGTAGCACCACGATGCATTTTCCTCTAATGTGCCATTTGCTTTATTCCTTTTATACATTCTTTGGTATATATATTTTATATATCAACTCAAGGAAAGTGGAATATTTTTAGGCGTGTTCATAGAACAATTTTAGATACAGAAGGGATTTTCTTGCATATCAACACTTCCGTGTTATTTGTTATGCACCCGTATTGTACCTATATCAATTATAGTTATGGTAATTGTTGTTGGAGCAGTGCTCGAATTTGAATGTTTGTTTGTTAATTGATATTCGAGGAAAAACTACAACGATATGCACAGCGGTGACATCTTTCGAATTGCCTAACTTCTCATCAGAACCCTTCTCGGACACTGGGATACGAACCCAATTGTCTGCCCCAAAGCCGCTGTTAGAGTACTCTAGCAACTAAGCTATGATGCCCTGTAGCGCCACGATGCATTTTCCTCTTATGTGCCTTTTGCGTTATCCCTTTAATACATTCTTTGCTACATATATTTTATATGTCAACTCAAGGAAGGTGGCATATTTTTAGGCGTGTTCATAGAACAATTTTAGATACAGAAGGGATTTTTTTGCATATCAACACTTCCGTGTTATTTGTTATGCACCCGTACTGTACCTATATCAATTATAGTTATGGTAATTGTTGTTGGAGCAGTGCTCGAATTTGAATGTTTGTTTGTGAATTGATATTAGAGGAAAATCTACAACGATATGCACAGCGGTGACATCTTTCGAATTGCCCAACTTCTCATCAGAACCCTTCTCGGACACTGGGATAAGAACCCAAGTGTCTGCACCAAAGCCGCTGTTAGAATTCTCTAACAAATAAGCTATGATATCGTGTAGCGCCACGATGCATTTTCCTCTAATGTGCCAATTGCTTTATTCCTTTTATACATTCTTTGGTACATATATTTTATATGTCAACTCAAGGAAAGTGGAATATTTTTAGGCGTGTTCATAGAAGAGTTTTAGATACAGAAGGCCTTTTTTTTTGCATATTAACACTTCCGTGTTATTTGTTATGCACCCGTACTGTACCTGTATCAATTATAGTTATGGTAATTGTTGTTGGAGCAGTGCTCTAATTTTTATGTTTGTTTGTTAATTGATATTCGAGTAAAAACTACAACGATATGCACAGCGATGGTATGGGATGACATGTTTCGAAGAGCCCAACTTCTCATCAGACCCCATCTCGGACACTGGGATAAGAACCCAATTGTCTGCCCCAAAGCCGCTGTTAGAGTACTCTAGCAACTAAGCTATGATGCCCTGTAGCGCCACGATGCATTTTCCTCTTATGTGCCTTTTGCGTTATCCCTTTAATACATTCTTTGCTACATATATTTTATATGTCAACTCAAGGAAGGTGGCATATTTTTAGGCGTGTTCATAGAACAATTTTAGACACAGAAGGGATTTTTTTGCATATCAACACTTCCGTGTTATTTGTTATGCACCCGTACTGTACCTATATCAATTATAGTTATGGTAATTGTTGTTGGAGCAGTGCTCGAATTTGAATGTTTGTTTGTGAATTGATATTAGAGGAAAAACTACAACGATATGCACAGCGGTGACATCTTTCGAATTGCCCAACTTCTCATCAGAACCCTTCTCGGACACTGGGATAAGAACCCAAGTGTCTGCACCAAAGCCGCTGTTAGAGTACTCTAACAACTAAGCTATGATGCCCTGTAGCGTCACGATGCATTTTTCCTCTAATGTGCCATTTGCTTTATTCCTTTTATACATTCTTTGGTACATATATTTTATATGTTAACTCAAGGAAAGTGGAATATTTTTAGGCGTGTTCATAGAATAGTTTTTGATACAGAAGGCCTTTTTTTTGCATATCAACACTTCCGTGTTATTTTTTATGCACCCGTACTGTACCTGTATCAATTATAGTTATGGTAATTTTGGTTGGAGCAGTGCTCTAATTTTTATGTTTGTTTGTTAATTGATATTAGAGGAAAAACTACAATGATATGCACAGCGATTGTATGGGATGACATGTTTCGAAGTGCCCAACTTCTCATCAGACCCCTTCTCGGACACTGGGATAAGAACCAAAGTGTCTGCACCAAAGCCGCTGTTAGAGTACTCTAACAACTAAGCTATGATGCCCTGTAGCGTCACGATGCATTTTTCCTCTAATGTGCCATTTGCTTTATTCCTTTTATACATTCTTTGGTACATATATTTTATATGTCAACTCAAGGAAAGTGGAATATTTTTAGGCGTGTTCATGGAACAGTTTTAGATACAGAAGGGCTTTTTTTGCATATCAACACTTCCGTGTTATTTGTTATGCACCCGTCCTGTACCTGTATCAATTATAGTTATGGTAAATGTTGTTGGAGCAGTGCTCGAATTTTTATGTTTGTTTGTTAATTGGTATTAGAAAAAATTACAACGATATGCCCAGCGATGGTATGGGAAGACATGTTTCGAAGTGCCCAACTTCTCATCAGACCCCTTCTCAGACACTGGGATGAGAACCCAAGTGTCTGCACCAAAGCCGCTGTTAGAGTACTCTAACAACTAAGCTATGATGCCCTGTAGCGCCACGATGCATTTTCCTTTAATGTGCCATTTGCTTTATTCCTTTTATACATTTTTTGGTACATATATTTTATATGTCAACTCATATTTTTAGGCGTGTTCATAGAACAGTTTTAGATACAGAAGGGTTTTTTTTTGCATATTAACACTTCCGTGTTATTTGTTATCCACCCGTACTATACCTCTATCAATTATAGTTGTGGTAATTGTTGTTGGAGCAGTGCTCGAATTTTTATGTTTGTTTGTTAATTGATATTAGAAAAAATTACAACGATATGCCCAGCGATGGTATGGGAGGACATGTTTCTCATCAGACCCCTTCCCAGACACTGGGATAAGAACCCAAGTGTCTGCACCAAAGCCGCTGTTAGAGTACTCTAACAACTAAGCTATGATGCCCTGTAGCGCCACGATGCATTTTCCTTTAATGTGCCATTTGCTTTATTCCTTTTATACATTCTTTGGTACATATATTTTATATGTCAACTCATATTTTTAGGCGTGTTCATAGAACAGTTTTAGATACAGAAGGGTTTTTTTTTGCATATCAACAATTCCGTGTTATTTGTTATGCACCCGTACTGTACCTGTATCAATTATAGTTATGGTAATTGTTGTTGGAGCAGTGCTCAAATTTTTATGTTTGTTTGTTAATTGATATTCGAGGAAAAACTACAACGATATGCACAGCGATCGTATGGGATGACATGTTTCCAAGTGCCCAACTTATCATCAGACCCCTTCTCGGGCACTGGGATAACAACCCAGTTGTCTGCACCAAAGCCGCTGTTAGAGTACTCTAACAACTAAGCTATGATGCCCTGTAGCGCCACGATGCATTTTCCTCTAATGTGCCATTTGCTTTATTCCTTTTATACATTCTTTGGTACATATATTTTATATGTCAACTCAAGGAAAGTGGAATATTTTTAGGCGTGTTCATAGAACAGTTTTAGATACAGAAGGGGTTTTTTTTGCATATTAACACTTCCGTGTTATTTGTTATGCACCCGTACTGTACCTGTATCAATTATAGTTATGGTAATTGTTGTTGGAGCAGTGCTCGAATTTTTATGTTTGTTTGTTAATTGATATTAGAAAAAATTACAACGATATGCCCAGCGATGGTATGGGAGGACATGTTTCGAAGTGCTCAACTTCTCATCAGACCCCTTCTCAGACATTGGGATAAGAACCAAAGTGTCTGCACAAAAGCCGCTGTTGGAATTCTCTAACAAATAAGCTATGATGCCGTGTAGCACCACGATGCATTTTCCTCTAATGTGCCATTTGCTTTATTCCTTTTATACATTCTTTGGTACATATATTTTATATGTCAACTCAAGGAAAGTGGAATATTTTTATGCGTGTTCATAGAATAGTTTTTCATACAGAAGGCCTTTTTTTTGCATATCAACACTTCCGTGTTATTTGTTATGCACCCGTACTGTACCTGTATCAATTATAGTTATGGTAATTGTTGTTGGAGCAGTGCTCAAATTTTTATGTTTATTTGTTAATTGATATTCGAGGAAAAACTACAACGTTATGCACAGCGATCGTATGGGATGACATGTTTCCAAGTGCCCAACTTATCATCAGACCCCTTCTCGGGCACTGGGATAACAACCCAATTGTCTGCACCGAAGCCGCTGTTAGAGTACTCTAGCAACTAAGCTATGATGCCCTGTAGCGCCACGATGCATTTTCCTCTAATGTGCCATTTGCTTTATTCCTTTTATACATTCTTTGGTACATATATTTTATATGTCAACTCAAGGAAAGTGGAATATTTTTAGGCGTGTTCATAGAATAGTTTTTCATACAGAAGGCCTTTTTTTTGCATATCAACACTTCCGTGTTATTTGTTATGCACCCGTACTGTACCTGTATCAATTATAGTTATGGTAATTGTTGTTGGAGCAGTGCTCAAATTTTTATGTTTATTTGTTAATTGATATTCGAGGAAAAACTACAACGTTATGCACAGCGATCGTATGGGATGACATGTTTCCAAGTGCCCAACTTATCATCAGACCCCTTCTCGGGCACTGGGATAACAACCCAATTGTCTGCACCAAAGCCGCTGTTAGAGTACTCTAACAACTAAGCTATGATGCCCTGTAGCGCCACGATGCATTTTCTTCTAATGTGCCAATTGCTTTATTCCTTTTATACATTCTTTGGTACATATATTTTATATGTCAACTCAAGGAAAGTGGAATATTTTTAGGCGTGTTCATAGAACAGTTTTAGATACAGAAGGGCTTTTTTTTGCATATTAACACTTTCGTGTTATTTGTTATGCACCCGTACTGTACCTGTATCAATTATAGTTATGGTAATTGTTGTTGGAGCAGTGCTCGAATTTTTATGTTTGTTTGTTAATTGATATTCGAGGAAAAACTACAACGATATGCACAGCGATGGTATGGGATGACATGTTTCGAAGGGGCCAACTTCTCATCAGACCCCTTCTCGGACACTGGGATAAGAACCCAATTGTCTGCCCCAAAGCCGCTGTTAGAGTACTCTAGCAACTAAGCCCTATAGCGCCACGATGCATTTTCCTCTTATGTGCCTTTTGCTTTATTCCTTTAATACATTCTTTGCTACATATATTTTATATGTCAAATCAAGGAAGGTGGAATATTTTTAGGCGTGTTCATAGAACCGTTTTAGATACAGAAGGCCTTTTTTTTGCATATTAACACTTCCGTGTTATTTGTTATGCACCCTTACTGTACCTGTATCAATTATAGTTATGGTAATTGTTGTTGGAGCAGTGCTCGAATTTTTATGTTTGTTTGTTAATTGATATTAGAAAAAATTACAACGATATGCCCAGCGATGGTATGGGAGGACATGTTTCGAAGTGCTCAACTTCTCATCAGACCCCTTCTCAGACACTGGGATAAGAACCCAAGTGTCTGCACCAAAGCCGCTGTTAAAATACTCTAACAACTAAGCTATGATGCCCTGTAGCGCCACGATGCATTTTCCTTTAATGTGCCATTTGCTTTATTCCTTTTATACATTCTTTGGTACATATATTTTATATGTCAACTCAAGGAAAGTGGAATATTTTTAGGCGTGTTCATAGAACAATTTTAGATACAGAAGGCCTTTTTTTTTGCATATTAACACTTCCGTGTTATTTGTTATGCACCCTTACTGTACCTGTATCAATTATAGTTATGGTAATTGTTGTTGGAGCAGTGCTCGAATTTTTATGTTTGTTTGTTAATTGATATTAGAAAAAATTACAACGATATGCCCAGCGATGGTATGGGAGGACATGTTTCGAAGTGCTCAACTTCTCATCAGACCCCTTCTCAGACACTGGGATAAGAACCCAAGTGTCTGCACCAAAGCCGCTGTTAAAATACTCTAACAACTAAGCTATGATGCCCTGTAGCGCCACGATGCATTTTCCTTTAATGTGCCATTTGCTTTATTCCTTTTATACATTCTTTGGTACATATATTTTATATGTCAACTCATATTTTTAGGCGTGTTCATAGAACAGTTTTAGATACAGAAGGGTTTTTTTTGCATATTAACACTTCCGTGTTGTTGGAGCAGTGCTCGAATTTTTATGTTTGTTTGTTAATTCATATTAGAAAAAATTACAACGATATGCCCAGCGATGGTATGGGAGGACATGTTTCGAAGTGCCCAACTTCTCATCAGACCCCTTCTCAGACACTTTGATAAGAACCCAAGTGTCTGCACCAAAGCCGCTGTTAAAATACTCTAACAACTAAGCTATGATGCCCTGTAGCGCCACGATGCATTTTCCTTTAATGTGCCATTTGCTTTATTCCTTTTATACATTCTTTGGTACATATATTTTATATGTCAACTCATATTTTTAGGCGTGTTCATAGAACAGTTTTAGATACAGAAGGGTTTTTTTTTGCATATTAACACTTCCGTGTTATTTGTTATGCACCCGTACTATACCTGTATCAATTAAAGTTGTGGTAATTGTTGTTGGAGCAGTGCTCGAATTTTTATGTTTGTTTGTTAATTGATATTAGAGGAAAAACTACAATGATATGCACAGCGATTGTATGGGATGACATGTTTCGAGGTGCCCAACTTCTCATCAGACCCCTTCTCGGACACTGGGATAAGAACCAAAGTGTCTGCACCAAAGCCGCTGTTAGAGTACTCTAACAACTAAGCTATGATGCCCTGTAGCGCCACGATGCATTTTCTTCTAATGTGAAAATTGCTTTATTCCTTTTATACATTCTTTGGTACATATATTTTATATGTCAACTCAAGGAAAGTGGAATATTTTTAGGCGTGTTCATAGAACAGTTTTAGATACAGAAGGGCTTTTTTTTGCATATTAACACTTTCGTGTTATTTGTTATGCACCCGTACTGTACCTGTATCAATTATAGTTATGGTAATTGTTGTTGGAGCAGTGCTCGAATTTTTATGTTTGTTTGTTAATTGATATTCGAGGAAAAACTACAACGATATGCACAGCGATGGTATGGGATGACATGTTTCGAAGGGGCCAACTTCTCATCAGACCCCTTCTCGGACACTGGGATAAGAACCCAATTGTCTGCCCCAAAGCCGCTGTTAGAGTACTCTAGCAACTAAGCCCTATAGCGCCACGATGCATTTTCCTCTTATGTGCCTTTTGCTTTATTCCTTTAATACATTCTTTGCTACATATATTTTATATGTCAAATCAAGGAAGGTGGAATATTTTTAGGCGTGTTCATAGAACCGTTTTAGATACAGAAGGCCTTTTTTTTTGCATATTAACATTTCCGTGTTATTTGTTATGCACCCTTACTGTACCTGTATCAATTATAGTTATGGTAATTGTTGTTGGAGCAGTGCTCGAATTTTTATGTTTGTTTGTTAATTGATATTAGAAAAAATTACAACGATATGCCCAGCGATGGTATGGGAGGACATGTTTCGAAGTGCTCAACTTCTCATCAGACCCCTTCTCAGACATTGGGATAAGAACCAAAGTGTCTGCACAAAAGCCGCTGTTGGAATTCTCTAACAAATAAGCTATGATGCCGTGTAGCACCACGATGCATTTTCCTCTAATGTGCCATTTGCTTTATTCCTTTTATACATTCTTTGGTACATATATTTTATTAGTCAACTCAAGGAAAGTGGAATATTTTTAGGCGTGTTCATAGAACAATTTTAGATACAGAAGGGATTTTTTTGCATATCAACACTTCCGTGTTATTTGTTATGCACCCGTACTGTACCTATATCAATTATAGTTATGGTAATTGTTGTTGGAGCAGTGCTCGAATTTTTATGTTTGTTTGTTAATTGATATTAGAAAAAATTACAACGATATGCCCAGCGATGGTATGGGAGGACATGTTTCGAAGTGCTCAACTTCTCATCAGACCCCTTCTCAGACATTGGGATAAGAACCAAAGTGTCTGCACAAAAGCCGCTGTTGGAATTCTCTAACAAATAAGCTATGATGCCGTGTAGCACCACGATGCATTTTCCTCTAATGTGCCATTTGCTTTATTCCTTTTATACATTCTTTGGTACATATATTTTATATATCAACTCAAGGAAAGTGGAATATTTTTAGGCGTGTTCATAGAACAATTTTAGATACAGAAAGGATTTTCTTGCATATCAACACTTCCGTGTTATTTGTTATGCACCCGTATTGTACCTATATCAATTATAGTTATGGTAATTGTTGTTGGAGCAGTGCTCGAATTTGAATGTTTGTTTGTTAATTGATATTCGAGGAAAAACTACAACGATATGCACAGCGGTGACATCTTTCGAATTGCCTAACTTCTCATCAGAACCCTTCTCGGACACTGGGATACGAACCCAATTGTCTGCCCCAAAGCCGCTGTTAGAGTACTCTAGCAACTAAGCTATGATGCCCTGTAGCGCCACGATGCATTTTCCTCTTATGTGCCTTTTGCGTTATCCCTTTAATACATTCTTTGCTACATATATTTTATATGTCAACTCAAGGAAGGTGGCATATTTTTAGGCGTGTTCATAGAACAATTTTAGATACAGAAGGGATTTTTTTGCATATCAACACTTCCGTGTTATTTGTTATGCACCCGTACTGTACCTATATCAATTATAGTTATGGTAATTGTTGTTGGAGCAGTGCTCGAATTTGAATGTTTGTTTGTGAATTGATATTAGAGGAAAAACTACAACGATATGCACAGCGGTGACATCTTTCGAATTGCCCAACTTCTCATCAGAACCCTTCTCGGACACTGGGATAAGAACCCAAGTGTCTGCACCAAAGCCGCTGTTAGAATTCTCTAACAAATAAGCTATGATATCGTGTAGCGCCACGATGCATTTTCCTCTAATGTGCCAATTGCTTTATTCCTTTTATACATTCTTTGGTACATATATTTTATATGTCAACTCAAGGAAAGTGGAATATTTTTAGGCGTGTTCATAGAAGAGTTTTAGATACAGAAGGCCTTTTTTTTTGCATATTAACACTTCCGTGTTATTTGTTATGCACCCGTACTGTACCTGTATCAATTATAGTTATGGTAATTGTTGTTGGAGCAGTGCTCTAATTTTTATGTTTGTTTGTTAATTGATATTCGAGTAAAAACTACAACGATATGCACAGCGATGGTATGGGATGACATGTTTCGAAGAGCCCAACTTCTCATCAGACCCCATCTCGGACACTGGGATAAGAACCCAATTGTCTGCCCCAAAGCCGCTGTTAGAGTACTCTAGCAACTAAGCTATGATGCCCTGTAGCGCCACGATGCATTTTCCTCTTATGTGCCTTTTGCGTTATCCCTTTAATACATTCTTTGCTACATATATTTTATATGTCAACTCAAGGAAGGTGGCATATTTTTAGGCGTGTTCATAGAACAATTTTAGACACAGAAGGGATTTTTTTGCATATCAACACTTCCGTGTTATTTGTTATGCACCCGTACTGTACCTATATCAATTATAGTTATGGTAATTGTTGTTGGAGCAGTGCTCGAATTTGAATGTTTGTTTGTGAATTGATATTAGAGGAAAAACTACAACGATATGCACAGCGGTGACATCTTTCGAATTGCCCAACTTCTCATCAGAACCCTTCTCGGACACTGGGATAAGAACCCAAGTGTCTGCACCAAAGCCGCTGTTAGAATTCTCTAACAAATAAGCTATGATATCGTGTAGCGCCACGATGCATTTTCCTCTAATGTGCCAATTGCTTTATTCCTTTTATACATTCTTTGGTACATATATTTTATATGTCAACTCAAGGAAAGTGGAATATTTTTAGGCGTGTTCATAGAAGAGTTTTAGATACAGAAGGCCTTTTTTTTTGCATATTAACACTTCCGTATTATAGTTATGGTAATTGTTGTTGGAGCAGTGCTCGAATTTTTATGTTTGTTTGTTAATTGATATTCGAGTAAAAACTACAACGATATGCACAGCGATGGTATGGGATGACATGTTTCGAAGAGCCCAACTTCTCATCAGACCCCATCTCGGACACTGGGATAAGAACCCAATTGTCTGCCCCAAAGCCGCTGTTAGAGTACTCTAGCAACTAAGCTATGATGCCCTGTAGCGCCACGATGCATTTTCCTCTTATGTGCCTTTTGCGTTATCCCTTTAATACATTCTTTGGTACATATATTTTATATGTCAACTCAAGGAAAGTGGAATATTTTTAGGCGTGTTCATAGAACAGTTTTAGATACAGAAGGGTTTTTTTTTGCATATTAACACTTCCGTGTTATTTGTTATGCACCCGTACTGTACCTATATCAATTATAGTTATGGTAATTTTGGTTGGAGCAGTGCTCTAATTTTTATGTTTGTTTGTTAATTGATATTCGAGTAAAAACTACAACGATATGCACAGCGATGGTATGGGATGACATGTTTCGAAGAGCCCAACTTCTCATCAGACCCCATCTCGGACACTGGGATAAGAACCCAATTGTCTGCCCCAAAGCCGCTGTTAGAGTACTCTAGCAACTAAGCTATGATGCCCTGTAGCGCCACGATGCATTTTCCTCTTATGTGCCTTTTGCGTTATCCCTTTAATACATTCTTTGCTACATATATTTTATATGTCAACTCAAGGAAGGTGGAATATTTTTAGGCGTGTTCATAGAACAATTTTAGATACAGAAGGGATTTTTTTGCATATCAACACTTCCGTGTTATTTGTTATGCACCCGTACTGTACCTATATCAATTATAGTTATGGTAATTGTTGTTGGAGCAGTGCTCGAATTTGAATGTTTGTTTGTTAATTGATATTAGAGGAAAAACTACAACGATATGCACAGCGGTGACATCTTTCGAATTGCCCAACTTCTCATCAGAACCCTTCTCGGACACTGGGATAAGAACCCAAGTGTCTGCACCAAAGCCGCTGTTAGAGTACTCTAACAACTAAGCTATGATGCCCTGTAGCGTCACGATGCATTTTTCCTCTAATGTGCCATTTGCTTTATTCCTTTTATACATTCTTTGGTACATATATTTTATATGTTAACTCAAGGAAAGTGGAATATTTTTAGGCGTGTTCATAGAATAGTTTTTGATACAGAAGGCCTTTTTTTTGCATATCAACACTTCCGTGTTATTTTTTATGCACCCGTACTGTACCTGTATCAATTATAGTTATGGTAATTTTGGTTGGAGCAGTGCTCTAATTTTTATGTTTGTTTGTTAATTGATATTAGAGGAAAAACTACAATGATATGCACAGCGATTGTATGGGATGACATGTTTCGAAGTGCCCAACTTCTCATCAGACCCCTTCTCGGACACTGGGATAAGAACCCAAATGTCTGCACCAAAGCCGCTGTTAGAGTACTCTAACAACTAAGCTATGATGCCCTGTAGCGTCACGATGCATTTTTCCTCTAATGTGCCATTTGCTTTATTCCTTTTATACATTCTTTGGTACATATATTTTATATGTCAACTCAAGGAAAGTGGAATATTTTTAGGCGTGTTCATGGAACAGTTTTAGATACAGAAGGGCTTTTTTTGCATATCAACACTTCCGTGTTATTTATTATGCACCCGTCCTGTACCTGTATCAATTATAGTTATCGTAAATGTTGTTGGAGCAGTGCTCGAATTTTTATGTTTGTTTGTTAATTGGTATTAGAAAAAATTACAACGATATGCCCAGCGATGGTATGGGAAGACATGTTTCGAAGTGCCCAACTTCTCATCAGACCCCTTCTCAGACACTGGGATAAGAACCCAAGTGTCTGCACCAAAGCCGCTGTTAGAGTACTCTAACAACTAAGCTATGATGCCCTGTAGCGCCACGATGCATTTTCCTTTAATGTGCCATTTGCTTTATTCCTTTTATACATTCTTTGGTACATATATTTTATATGTCAACTCATATTTTTAGGCGTGTTCATAGAACAGTTTTAGATACAGAAGGGTTTTTTTTTGCATATTAACACTTCCGTGTTATTTGTTATCCACCCGTACTATACCTCTATCAATTATAGTTGTGGTAATTGTTGTTGGAGCAGTGCTCGAATTTTTATGTTTGTTTGTTAATTGATATTAGAAAAAATTACAACGATATGCCCAGCGATGGTATGGGAGGACATGTTTCTCATCAGACCCCTTCCCAGACACTGGGATAAGAACCCAAGTGTCTGCACCAAAGCCGCTGTTAGAGTACTCTAACAACTAAGCTATGATGCCCTGTAGCGCCACGATGCATTTTCCTTTAATGTGCCATTTGCTTTATTCCTTTTATACATTCTTTGGTACATATATTTTATATGTCAACTCATATTTTTAGGCGTGTTCATAGAACAGTTTTAGATACAGAAGGGTTTTTTTTTGCATATCAACAATTCCGTGTTATTTGTTATGCACCCGTACTGTACCTGTATCAATTATAGTTATGGTAATTGTTGTTGGAGCAGTGCTCAAATTTTTATGTTTGTTTGTTAATTGATATTCGAGGAAAAACTACAACGATATGCACAGCGATCGTATGGGATGACATGTTTCCAAGTGCCCAACTTATCATCAGACCCCTTCTCGGGCACTGGGATAACAACCCAGTTGTCTGCACCAAAGCCGCTGTTAGAGTACTCTAACAACTAAGCTATGATGCCCTGTAGCGCCACGATGCATTTTCCTCTAATGTGCCATTTGCTTTATTCCTTTTATACATTCTTTGGTACATATATTTTATATGTCAACTCAAGGAAAGTGGAATATTTTTAGTCGTGTTCATAGAACAGTTTTAGATACAGAAGGGGTTTTTTTTGCATATTAACACTTCCGTGTTATTTGTTATGCACCCGTACTGTACCTGTATCAATTATAGGTATGGTAATTGTTGTTGGAGCAGTGCTCGAATTTTTATGTTTGTTTGTTAATTGATATTAGAAAAAATTACAACCATATGCCCAGCGATGGTATGGAAGGACATGTTTCGAAGTGCCCAACTTCTCATCAGACCCCTTCTCAGACACTGGGATAAGAACCCAAGTGGCTGCACCACAGCCGCTGTTAGAGTACTCTAACAACTAAGCTATGATGCCCTGTAGCGTCACGATGCATTTTTCCTCTAATGTACCATTTGCTTTATTCCTTTTATACATTCTTTGGTACATATATTTTATATGTCAACTCAAGGAAAGTGGAATATTTTTAGGCGTGTTCATAGAATAGTTTTTCATACAGAAGGCCTTTTTTTTGCATATCAACACTTCCGTGTTATTTGTTATGCACCCGTACTGTACCTGTATCAATTATAGTTATGGTAATTGTTGTTGGAGCAGTGCTCAAATTTTTATGTTTATTTGTTAATTGATATTCGAGGAAAAACTACAACGTTATGCACAGCGATCGTATGGGATGACATGTTTCCAAGTGCCCAACTTATCATCAGACCCCTTCTCGGGCACTGGGATAACAACCCAATTGTCTGCACCAAAGCCGCTGTTAGAGTACTCTAGCAACTAAGCTATGATGCACTGTAGCGCCACGATGCATTTTCCTCTAATGTGCCATTTGCTTTATTCCTTTTATACATTCTTTGGTACATATATTTTATATGTCAACTCAAGGAAAGTGGAATATTTTTATGCGTGTTCATAGAATAGTTTTTCATACAGAAGGCCTTTTTTTTGCATATCAACACTTCCGTGTTATTTGTTATGCACCCGTACTGTACCTGTATCAATTATAGTTATGGTAATTGTTGTTGGAGCAGTGCTCAAATTTTTATGTTTATTTGTTAATTGATATTCGAGGAAAAACTACAACGTTATGCACAGCGATCGTATGGGATGACATGTTTCCAAGTGCCCAACTTATCATCAGACCCCTTCTCGGGCACTGGGATAACAACCCAATTGTCTGCACCGAAGCCGCTGTTAGAGTACTCTAGCAACTAAGCTATGATGCCCTGTAGCGCCACGATGCATTTTCCTCTAATGTGCCATTTGCTTTATTCCTTTTATACATTCTTTGGTACATATATTTTATATGTCAACTCAAGGAAAGTGGAATATTTTTAGGCGTGTTCATAGAATAGTTTTTCATACAGAAGGCCTTTTTTTTGCATATCAACACTTCCGTGTTATTTGTTATGCACCCGTACTGTACCTGTATCAATTATAGTTATGGTAATTGTTGTTGGAGCAGTGCTCAAATTTTTATGTTTATTTGTTAATTGATATTCGAGGAAAAACTACAACGTTATGCACAGCGATCGTATGGGATGATATGTTTCCAAGTGCCCAACTTATCATCAGACCCCTTCTCGGGCACTGGGATAACAACCCAATTGTCTGCACCAAAGCCGCTGTTAGAGTACTCTAACAACTAAGCTATGATGCCCTGTAGCGCCACGATGCATTTTCCTTTAATGTGCCATTTGCTTTATTCCTTTTATAAATTCTTTGGTACATATAATTTATATGTCAACTCAAGGAAAGTGGAATATTTTTAGGCGTGTTCATAGAATAGTTTTTGATACAGAAGGGCTTTTTTTTGCATATTAACACTTCCGTGTTATTTGGTATGCACCCGTAGTGTACCTGTATCAATTATAGTTATGGTAATTGTTGTTGGAGCAGTGCTCGAATTTTTATGTTTGTTTGTTAATTCATATTAGAAAAAATTACAACGATATGCCCAGCGATGGTATGAGAGGACATGTTTCGAAGTGCCCAACTTCTCATCAGACCCCTTCTCAGACACTGGGATAAGAACCCAAGTGTCTGCACCAAAGCCGCTGTTAGAGTACTCTAACAACTAAGCTATGATGGCCTGTAGCGTCACGATGCATTTTTCCTCTAATGTGCCATTTGCTTTATTCCTTTTATACATTCTTTGGTACATATATTTTATATGTCCACTCAAGGAAAGTGGAATATTTTTAGGCGTGTTCATGTTGTCTGCACCAAAGCCGCTGTTAAAATACTCTAACAACTAAGCTATGATGCCCTGTAGCGTCACGATGCATTTTCCTCTAATGTGCCATTTGCTTTATTCCTTTTATACATTCTTTGGTACATATATTTTATATGTCAACTCAAGGAAAGTGGAATATTTTTAGGCGTGTTCATAGAATAGTTTTTCATACAGAAGGCCTTTTTTTTGCATATCAACACTTCCGTGTTATTTGTTATGCACCCGTACTGTACCTGTATCAATTATAGTTATGGTAATTGTTGTTGGAGCAGTGCTCAAATTTTTATGTTTATTTGTTAATTGATATTCGAGGAAAAACTACAACGTTATGCACAGCGATCGTATGGGATGACATGTTTCCAAGTGCCCAACTTATCATCAGACCCCTTCTCGGGCACTGGGATAACAACCCAATTGTCTGCACCAAAGCCGCTGTTAGAGTACTCTAACAACTAAGCTATGATGGCCTGTAGCGTCACGATGCATTTTCCTTTAATGTGCCATTTGCTTTATTCCTTTTATAAATTCTTTGGTACATATATTTTATATGTCAACTCAAGGAAAGTGGAATATTTTTAGACGTGTTCATAGAATAGTTTTTGATACAGAAGGCCATTTTTTGCATATCAACACTTCCGTCTTATTTGTTATGCACCCGTACTGTACCTGTATCAATTATAGTTATGGTAATTTTGGTTGGAGCAGTGCTCTAATTTTTATGTTTGTTTGTTAATTGATATTAGGGGAAAAACTACAATGATATGCACAGCGATTGTATGGGATGACATGTTTCGAAGTGCCCAACTTCTCATCAGACCCCTTCTCGGACACTGGGATAAGAACCAAAGTGTCTGCACCAAAGCCGCTGTTAGAGTACTCTAACAACTAAGCTATGATGCCCTGTAGCGCCACGATGCATTTTCCTCTAATGTGCCATTTGCTTTATTCCTTTTATACATTCTTTGGTACATATAATTTATATGTCAAATCAAGGAAAGTGGAATATTTTTAGGCGTGTTCATAGAATAGTTTTTGATACAGAAGGCCTTTTTTTTGCATATCAACACTTCCGTGTTATTTGTTATGCACCCGTACTGTACCTGTATCAATTATAGTTATGGTAATTTTGGTTGGAGCAGTGCTCTAATTTTTATGTTTGTTTGTTAATTGATATTAGAGGAAAAACTACAATGATATGCACAGCGATTGTATGGGATGACATGTTTCGAAGTGCTCAACTTCTCATCAGACCCCTTCTCGGACACTGGGATAAGAACCAAAGTGTCTGCACCAAAGCCGCTGTTAGAGTACTCTAGCAACTAAGCTATGATGCCCTGTAGCGCCACGATGCATTTTCCTCTAATGTGCCATTTGCTTTATTCCTTTTATACATTCTTTGGTACATATAATTTATATGTCAACTCAAGGAAAGTGGAATATTTTTAGGCGTGTTCATAGAATAGTTTTTGATACAGAAGGCCTTTTTTTGCATATCAACACTTCCGTGTTATTTGTTATGCACCCGTACTGTACCTGTATCAATTATAGTTATGGTAATTGTTGTTGGAGCAGTGCTCAAATTTTTATGTTTATTTGTTAATTGATATTCGAGGAAAAACTACAACGTTATGCACAGCGATCGTATGGGATGACATGTTTCGAAGTGCCCAACTTCTCATCAGACCCCTTCTCGGACACTGGGATAAGAACCAAAGTGTCTGCACCAAAGCCGCTGTTAGAGTACTCTAACAACTAAGCTATGATGGCCTGTAGCGTCACGATGCATTTTCCTCTAATGTGCCATTTGCTTTATTCCTTTTATACATTCTTTGGTACATATATTTTATATGTCAACTCAAGGAAAGTGGAATATTTTTAGGCGTGTTCATAGAATAGTTTTTCATACAGAAGGCCTTTTTTTTGCATATCAACACTTCCGTGTTATTTGTTATGCACCCGTACTGTACCTGTATCAATTATAGTTATGGTAATTGTTGTTGGAGCAGTGCTCAAATTTTTATGTTTATTTGTTAATTGATATTCGAGGAAAAACTACAACGTTATGCACAGCGATCGTATGGGATGACATGTTTCCAAGTGCCCAACTTATCATCAGACCCCTTCTCGGGCACTGGGATAACAACCCAATTGTCTGCACCAAAGCCGCTGTTAGAGTACTCTAACAACTAAGCTATGATGGCCTGTAGCGTCACGATGCATTTTCCTTTAATGTGCCATTTGCTTTATTCCTTTTATAAATTCTTTGGTACATATATTTTATATGTCAACTCAAGGAAAGTGGAATATTTTTAGACGTGTTCATAGAATAGTTTTTCATACAGAAGGCCTTTTTTTTGCATATCAACACTTCCGTGTTATTTGTTATGCACCCGTACTGTACCTGTATCAATTATAGTTATGGTAATTGTTGTTGGAGCAGTGCTCAAATTTTTATGTTTATTTGTTAATTGATATTCGAGGAAAAACTACAACGTTATGCACAGCGATCGTATGGGATGACATGTTTCCAAGTGCCCAACTTATCATCAGACCCCTTCTCGGGCACTGGGATAACAACCCAATTGTCTGCACCAAAGCCGCTGTTAGAGTACTCTAACAACTAAGCTATGATGGCCTGTAGCGTCACGATGCATTTTCCTTTAATGTGCCATTTGCTTTATTCCTTTTATAAATTCTTTGGTACATATATTTTATATGTCAACTCAAGGAAAGTGGAATATTTTTAGACGTGTTCATAGAATAGTTTTTGATACAGAAGGCCATTTTTTGCATATCAACACTTCCGTCTTATTTGTTATGCACCCGTACTGTACCTGTATCAATTATAGTTATGGTAATTTTGGTTGGAGCAGTGCTCTAATTTTTATGTTTGTTTGTTAATTGATATTAGGGGAAAAACTACAATGATATGCACAGCGATTGTATGGGATGACATGTTTCGAAGTGCCCAACTTCTCATCAGACCCCTTCTCGGACACTGGGATAAGAACCAAAGTGTCTGCACCAAAGCCGCTGTTAGAGTACTCTAACAACTAAGCTATGATGCCCTGTAGCGCCACGATGCATTTTCCTCTAATGTGCCATTTGCTTTATTCCTTTTATACATTCTTTGGTACATATATTTTATATGTCAACTCAAGGAAAGTGGAATATTTTTAGGCGTGTTCATAGAATAGTTTTTGATACAGAAGGCCTTTTTTTGCATATCAACACTTCCGTGTTATTTGTTATGCACCCGTACTGTACCTGTATCAATTATAGTTATGGTAATTGTTGTTGGAGCAGTGCTCAAATTTTTATGTTTGTTTGTTAATTGATATTCGAGGAAAAACTACAACGATATGCACAGCGATCGTATGGGATGACATGTTTCCAAGTGCCCAACTTATCATCAGACCCCTTCTCGGGCACTGGGATAACAACCCAAGTGTCTGCACCAAAGCCGCTGTTAGAGTACTCTAACAACTAAGCTATGATGCCCTGTAGCGTCACGATGCATTTTTCCTCTAATGTGCCATTTGCTTTATTCCTTTTATACATTCTTTGGTACATATATTTTATATGTCAACTCAAGGAAAGTGCAATATTTTTAGGCGTGTTCATAGAACAGTTTTAGATACAGAAGGGCTTTTTTTGCATATCAACACTTCCGTGTTATTTGTTATGCACCCGTACTGTACCTGTATCAATTATAGTTATGGTAATTGTCGTTGGAGCAGTGCTCAAATTTGTTTGTTTGTTAATTGATATTCGAGGAAAAACTACAACGATATGCACAGCGATCGTATGGGATGACATGTTTCCAAGTGCCCAACTTATCATCAGACCCCTTCTCGGGCACTGGGATAACAACCCAAGTGTCTGCACCAAAGCCGCTGTTAGAGTACTCTAACAACTAAGCTATGATGCCCTGTAGCGCCACGCTGCATTTTTCCTCTAATGTGCCATTTGCTTTATTCCTTTTATACATTCTTTGGTACATATATTTTATATGTCAACTCAAGGAAAGTGCAATATTTTTAGGCGTGTTCATAGAACAGTTTTAGATACAGAAGGGCTTTTTTTGCATATCAACACTTCCGTGTTATTTGTTATGCACCCGTACTGTACCTGTATCAATTATAGTTATGGTAATTTTGGTTGGAGCAGTGCTCTAATTTTTATGTTTGTTTGTTAATTGATATTAGAGGAAAAACTGCAATGATATACACAGCGATGGTATGGGATGGCATGGTTCGAAGTGCCCAACTTCTCATCAGACCCCTTCTCGGACACTGGGATAAGAACCAAAGTGTCTGCACCAAAGCCGCTGTTAGAGTCCTCTAACAACTAAGCTATGATGCCCTGTAGCGCCACGATGCATTTTCCTCTAATGTGCCAATTGCTTTATTCCTTTTATACATTCTTTATTACATATATTTTATATGTCAACTCAAGGAAAGTGGAATATTGTTAGGCGTGTTCATAGACAGTTTTAGATACAGAAGGGCTTTTTTTTGCATATTAACACTTCCGTGTTATTTGTTATGCACCCGTACTGTACCTGTATCAATTATAGTTATGGTAATTGTTGTTGGAGCAGTGCTCGAATTTTTATGTTTGTTTGTTAATTGATATTAGAAAAAATTACAACGATATGCCCAGCGATGGTATGGGAGGACATGTTTCGAAGTGCCCAACATCTCATCAGACCCCTTCTCGGACACTGGGATAAGAACCCAAGTGTCTGCACCAAAGCCGCTGTTAGAGTACTCTAACAACTAAGCTATGATGCCCTGTAGCGTCACGATGCATTTTTCCTCTAATGTGCCATTTGCTTTATTCCTTTTATACATTCTTTGGTACATATATTTTATATGTCAACTCAAGGAAAGTGGAATATTTTTAGGCGTGTTCATAGAATAGTTTTAGATACAGAAGGGCTTTTTTTGCATATCAACACTTCCGTGTTATTTGTTATGCACCCGTACTGTACCTGTATCAATTATAAATAGTTATGGTAATTGTTGTTGGAGCAGTGCTCGAATTTTTATGTTTGTTAATTGATATTAGAAAAAATTACAACAATATGCCCAGCGATGGTATGGGAGGACATGTTTCGAAGTGCCCAACTTCTCATCAGACCCCTTCTCGGACACTGGGATAAAAACCCAAGTGTCTGCACCAAAGTCACTGTTGGAATTCTCTAACGACTAAGGTATGATGCCCTGTAGCCCCCGAAGCATTTTCCTCTAATGTGCCATTTCCTTTATTCCTTTTATACATTCTTTGGTACATATATTTTATATGTCAACTCATATTTTTAGGCGTGTTCATAGAACAGTTTTAGATACAGAAGGGCTTTTTTTTGCATATTAACACTTCCGTGTTATTTGTTATGCACCCGTACTATACCTGTATCAATTATAGTTATGGTAATTGTTGTTGGAGCAGTGCTCGAATTTTTATGTTTGTTTGTTAATTGATATTCGAGGAAAAACTACAACGATATGCACAGCGATTGTATGGGATGACATGTTTCGAAGTGCCCAACTTCTCATCAGACCCCTTCTCGGACACTGGGATAAGAACCAAAGTGTCTGCACCAAAGCCGGTGTTAGAGTACTCTAACAACTAAGCTATGATGCCCTGTAGCGTCACGATGCATTTTTCCTCTAATGTGCCATTTGCTTTATTCCTTTTATACATTCTTTGGTACATATATTTTATATGTCAACTCAAGGAAAGTGGAATATTTTTAGGCGTGTTCATAGAATAGTTTTAGATACAGAAGGCCTTTTTTTTTGCATATCAACACTTCCGTGTTATTTGTTATGCACCCGTACTGTACCTGTATCAATTATAGTTATGGTAATTTTGGTTGGAGCAGTGCTCTAATTTTTATGTTTGTTTGTTAATTGATATTAGAGGAAAAACTGCAATGATATACACAGCGATGGTATGGGATGACATGATTCGAAGTGCCCAACTTCTCATCAGACCCCTTCTCGGACACTCGGATAAGAACCAAAGTGTCTGCACCAAAGCCGCTGTTAGAGTACTCTAAAAACTAAGCTATGATGCCCTGTAGCGCCACGATGCATTTTCCTCTAATGTGCCAATTACTTTATTCCTTTTATACATTCTTTGGTATATATATTTTATATGTCAACTCAAGGAAAGTGGAATATTTTTAGGCGTGTTCATAGAATAGTTTTTGATACAGAAGGCCCTTTTTTTGCATATCAACACTTCCGTGTTATTTGTTATGCACCCGTACTGTACCTGTATCAATTATTGGTAGTGGTAATTTTGGTTGGAGCAGTGCTCTAATTTTTATGTTTGTTTGTTAATTGATATTAGAGGAAAAACTACAATGATATGCACAGCGATTGTATGGGATGACATGTTTCGAAGTGCCCAACTTCTCATCAGACCCCTTCTCGGACACTGGGATAAGAACCAAAGTGTCTGCACCAAAGCCGCTGTTAGAGTACTCTAACAACTAAGCTATGATGCCCTGTAGCGCCACGATGCATTTTCCTCTAATGTGCCATTTGCTTTATTCCTTTTATACATTCTTTGGTACATATATTTTATTTGTCAACTCAAGGAAAGTGGAATATTTTTAGGCGTGTTCATAGAACAGTTTTAGATACAGAAGGGCTTTTTTTTGCATATTAACACTTCCGTGTTATTTGGTATGCACCCGTAGTGTACCTGTATCAATTATAGTTATGGTAATTGTTGTTGGAGCAGTGCTCGAATTTTTATGTTTGTTTGTTAATTCATATTAGAAAAAATTACAACGATATGCCCAGCGATGGTATGGGAGGACACGTTTCGAAGTGCCCAACTTCTCATCAGACCCCTTCTCAGACACTGGGATAAGAACCCAAGTGTCTGCACCAAAGCCGCTGTTAAAATACTCTAAGAACTAAGCTATGATGCCCTGTAGCGCCACGATGCATTTTCCTTTAATGTGCCATTTGCTTTATTCCTTTTATACATTCTTTGGTACATATATTTTATATGTCAACTCATATTTTTAGGCGTGTTCATAGAACAGTTTTAGATACAGAAGGGTTTTTTTTTTGCATATTAACACTTCCGTGTTATTTGTTATGCACCCGTACTATACCTGTATCAATTATAGTTGTGGTAATTGTTGTTGGAGCAGTGCTCGAATTTTTATGTTTGTTTGTTAATTGATATTAGAAAAAATTACAACGATATGCCCAGCGATGGTATGGGAGGACATGTTTCGAAGTGCCCAACTTCTCATCAGACCCCTTCTCGGACACTGGGATAAAAACCCAAGTGTCTGCACCAAAGCCGCTGTTAAAATACTCTAACAACTAAGCTATGATGCCCTGTAGCGCCACGATGCATTTTCCTTTAATGTGCCATTTGCCTTATTCCTTTTATACATTCTTTGGTACATATATTTTATATGTCAACTCATATTTTTAGGCGTGTTCATAGAACAGTTTTAGATACAGAAGGGTTTTTTTGCATATTAACACTTCCGTGTTGTTGGAGCAGTGCTCGAATTTTTATGTTTGTTTGTTAATTCATATTAGAAAAAATTACAACGATATGCCCAGCGATGGTATGGGAGGACATGTTTCGAAGTGCCCAACTTCTCATCAGACCCCTTCTCAGACACTGGGATAAGAACCCAAGTGTCTGCACCAAAGCCGCTGTTAAAATACTCTAAGAACTAAGCTATGATGCCCTGTAGCGCCACGATGCATTTTCCTTTAATGTGCCATTTGCTTTATTCCTTTTATACATTCTTTGGTACATATATTTTATATGTCAACTCATATTTTTAGGCGTGTTCATAGAACAGTTTTAGATACAGAAGGGTTTTTTTTTGCATATTAACACTTCCGTGTTATTTGTTATGCACCCGTACTATACCTGTATCAATTATAGTTGTGGTAATTGTTGTTGGAGCAGTGCTCGAATTTTTATGTTTGTTTGTTAATTGATATTAGAAAAAATTACAACGATATGCCCAGCGATGGTATGGGAGGACATGTTTCGAAGTGCCCAACTTCTCATCAGACCCCTTCTCGGACACTGGGATAAAAACCCAAGTGTCTGCACCAAAGCCGCTGTTAAAATACTCTAACAACTAAGCTATGATGCCCTGTAGCGCCACGAGGCATTTTCCTTTAATGTGCCATTTGCTTTATTCCTTTTATACATTCTTTGGTACATATATTTTATATGTCAACTCATATTTTTAGGCGTGTTCATAGAACAGTTTTAGATACAGAAGGGTTTTTTTGCATATTAACACTTCCGTGTTGTTGGAGCAGTGCTCGAATTTTTATGTTTGTTTGTTAATTCATATTAGAAAAAATTACAACGATATGCCCAGCGATGGTATGGGAGGAATGTTTCGAAGTGCCCAACTTCTCATCAGACCCCTTCTCAGACACTGGGATAAGAACCCAAGTGTCTGCACCAAAGCCGCTGTTAAAATACTCTAACAACTAAGCTATGATGCCCTGTAGCGCCACGATGCATTTTCCTTTAATGTGCCATTTGCTTTATTCCTTTTATACATTCTTTGGTACATATATTTTATATGTCAACTCATATTTTTAGGCGTGTTCATAGAACAGTTTTAGATACAGAAGGGTTTTTTTTTGCATATTAACACTTTCGTGTTATTTGTTATGCACCCGTACTATACCTGTATCAATTATAGTTGTGGTAATTGTTGTTGGAGCAGTGCTTGAATTTTTATGTTTGTTTGTTAATTGATATTAGAGGAAAAACTACAATGATATGCACAGCGATTGTATGGGATGACATGTTTCGAGGTGCCCAACTTCTCATCAGACCCCTTCTCGGACACTGGGATAAGAACCCAAGTGTCTGCACCAAAGCCGCTGTTAAAATACTCTAACAACTAAGCTATGATGCCCTGTAGCGCCACGATGCATTTTCCTTTAATGTGCCATTTGCTTTATTCCTTTTATACATTCTTTGGTACATATATTTTATATGTCAACTCATATTTTTAGGCGTGTTCATAGAACAGTTTTAGATACAGAAGGGTTTTTTTTTGCATATTAACACTTCCGTGTTATTTGGTATGCACCCGTAGTGTACCTGTATCAATTATAGTTATGGTAATTGTTGTTGGAGCAGTGCTCGAATTTTTATGTTTGTTTGTTAATTGATATTAGAAAAAATTACAACGATATGCCCAGCGATGGTATGGGAGGACATGTTTCGAAGTGCCCAACTTCTCATCAGACCCCTTCTCGGACACTGGGATAAGAACCCAAGTGTCTGCACCAAAGCCGCTGTTAGAGTACTTTAACAACTAAGCTATGATGCCCTGTAGCGCCACGATGCATTTTCCTCTTATGTGCCTTTTGCTTTATTCCTTTAATACATTCTTTGCTACATATATTTTATATGTCAAATCAAGGAAGGTGGAATATTTTTAGGCGTGTTCATAGAACAATTTTAGATACAGAAGGGATTTTTTTGCATATCAACACTTCCGTGTTATTTGTTATGCACCCGTACTGTACCTATATCAATTATAGTTATGGTAATTGTTGTTGGAGCAGTGCTCGAATTTGAATGTTTGTTTGTTAACTGATATTCGAGGAAAAACTACAACGATAAGCACAGCGGTGACATCTTTCGAATTGCCTAACTCCTCGAATTTTTATGTTTGTTTGTTAATTGATATTAGAAAAAATTACAACGATATGCCCAGCGATGGTATGGGAGGACATGTTTCGAAGTGCCCAACTTCTCATCAGACCCCTTCTCGGACACTGGGATAAGAACCAAAGTGTCTGCACCAAAGCCGCTGTTAGAGTACTCTAACAACTAAGCTATGATGAGGCCTTTTTTTTGCATATTAACACTTCCGTGTTATTTGTTATGCACCCGTACTGTACCTGTATCAATTATAGTTATGGTAATTTTGGTTGGAGCAGTGCTCTAATTTTTATGTTTGTTTGTTAATTGATATTAGAGGAAAAACTACAACGATATGCACACCGATTGTATGGGATGACATGTTTCGAAGTGCCCAACTTCTCATCAGACCCCTTCTCGGACACTGGGATAAGAACCAAAGTGTCTGCACCAAAGCCGCTGTTAGAGTACTCTAACAACTAAGCTATGATGAGGCCTTTTTTTTGCATATTAACACTTCCGTGTTATTTGTTATGCACCCGTACTGTACCTGTATCAATTATAGTTATGGTAATTTTGGTTGGAGCAGAGCTCTAATTTTTATGTTTGTTTGTTAATTGATATTCGAGGAAAAACTACAACGATATGCACAGCGATTGTATGGGATGACATGTTTCGAAGTGCCCAACTTCTCATCAGACCCCTTCTCGGACACTGGGATAAGAACCAAAGTGTCTGCACCAAAGCCGCTGTTAGAGTACTCTAACAACTAAGCTATGATGCCCTGTAGCGCCACGATGCATTTTCCTTTAATGTGCCATTTGCTTTATTCCTTTTATACATTCTTTGGTACATATATTTTATATGTCAACTCATATTTTTAGGCGTGTTCATAGAACACTTTTAGATACAGAAGGGTTTTTTTGCATATTAACACTTCCGTGTTGTTGGAGCAGTGATCGAATTTTTATGTTTGTTTGTTAATTCATATTAGAAAAAATTACAACGATATGCCCAGCGATTGTATGGGATGACATGTTTCGAAGTGCCCAACTTCTCATCAGACCCCTTCTCGGACACTGGGATAAGAACCAAAGTGTCTGCACCAAAGCCGCCGTCAGAGTACTCTAACAACTAAGCTATGATGCCCTGTAGCGTCACGATGCATTTTTCCTCTAATGTGACATTTGCTTTATTCCTTTTATACATTTTTTGGTACATATATTTTATATGTCAACTCAAGGAAAGTGGAATATTTTTAGGCGTGTTCATAGAATAGTTTTAGATACAGAAGGCCTTTTTTTTTGCATATCAACACTTCCGTGTTATTTGTTATGCACCCGTACTGTACCTGTATCAATTATAGTTATGGTAATTTTGGTTGGAGCAGTGCTCTAATTTTTATGTTTGTTTGTTAATTGATATTAGAGGAAAAACTGCAATGATATACACAGCGATGGTATGGGATGACATGATTCGAAGTGCCCAACTTCTCATCAGACCCCTTCTCGGACACTCGGATAAGAACCAAAGTGTCTGCACCAAAGCCGCTGTTAGAGTACTCTAACAACTAAGCTATGATGCCCTGTAGCGCCACGATGCATTTTCCTCTAATGTGCCAATTACTTTATTCCTTTTATACATTCTTTGGTATATATATTTTATATGTCAACTCAAGGAAAGTGGAATATTTTTAGGCGTGTTCATAGAATAGTTTTTGATACAGAAGGCCCTTTTTTTGCATATCAACACTTCCGTGTTATTTGTTATGCACCCGTACTGTACCTGTATCAATTATAGTTATGGTAATTTTGGTTGGAGCAGTGCTCTAATTTTTATGTTTGTTTGTTAATTGATATTAGAGGAAAAACTACAATGATATGCACAGCGATTGTATGGGATGACATGTTTCGAAGTGCCCAACTTCTCATCAGACCCCTTCTCGGACACTGGGATAAGAACCAAAGTGTCTGCACCAAAGCCGCTGTTAGAGTACTCTAACAACTAAGCTATGATGCCCTGTAGCGCCACGATGCATTTTCCTCTAATGTGCCATTTGCTTTATTCCTTTTATACATTATTTGGTACATATATTTTATTTGTCAACTCAAGGAAAGTGGAATATTTTTAGGCGTGTTCATAGAACAGTTTTAGATACAGAAGGGCTTTTTTTTGCATATTAACACTTCCGTGTTATTTGGTATGCACCCGTAGTGTACCTGTATCAATTATAGTTATGGTAATTGTTGTTGGAGCAGTGCTCGAATTTTTATGTTTGTTTGTTAATTCATATTAGAAAAAATTACAACGATATGCCCAGCGATGGTATGGGAGGACATGTTTCGAAGTGCCCAACTTCTCATCAGACCCCTTCTCAGACACTGGGATAAGAACCCAAGTGTCTGCACCAAAGCCGCTGTTAAAATACTCTAAAAACTAAGCTATGATGCCCTGTAGCGCCACGATGCATTTTCCTTTAATGTGCCATTTGCTTTATTCCTTTTATACATTCTCTGGTACATATATTTTACATGTCAACTCATATTTTTAGGCGTGTTCATAGAACAGTTTTAGATACAGAAGGGTTTTTTTGCATATTAACACTTCCGTGTTGTTGGAGCAGTGCTCGAATTTTTATGTTTGTTTGTTAATTCATATTAGAAAAAATTACAACGATATGCCCAGCGATGGTATGGGAGGACATGTTTCGAAGTGCCCAACTTCTCATCAGACCCCTTCTCAGACACTGGGATAAGAACCCAAGTGTCTGCACCAAAGCCGCTGTTAAAATACTCTAACAACTAAGCTATGATGCCCTGTAGCGCTACGATGCATTTTCCTTTAATGTGCCATTTGCTTTATTCCTTTTATACATTCTTTGGTACATATATTTTATATGTCAACTCATATTTTTAGGCGTGTTCATAGAACAGTTTTAGATACAGAAGGGTTTTTTTTTGCATATTAACACTTCCGTGTTATTTGTTATGCACCCGTACTATACCTGTATCAATTATAGTTGTGGTAATTGTTGTTGGAGCAGTGCTCGAATTTTTATGTTTGTTTGTTAATTGATATTAGAGGAAAAACTACAATGATATGCACAGCGATTGTATGGGATGACATGTTTCGAGGTGCCCAACTTCTCATCAGACCCCTTCTCGGACACTGGGATAAGAACCAAAGTGTCTGCAGCAAAGCCGCTGTTAGAGTACTCTAACAACTAAGCTATGATGCCCTGTAGCGCCACGATGCATTTTCCTCTTATGTGCCTTTTGCTTTATTCCTTTAATACATTCTTTGCTACATATATTTTATATGTCAACTCAAGGAAAGTGGAATATTTTTAGGCGTGTTCATAGAAGAGTTTTAGATACAGAAGGCCTTTTTTTGTGCATATTAACACTTCCGTGTTATTTGTTATGCACCCGTACTGTACCTGTATCAATTATAGTTATGGTAATTGTTGTTGGAGCAGTGCTCGAATTTTTATGTTTGTTTGTTAATTGATATTAGAAAAAATTACAACGATATGCCCAGCGATGGTATGGGAGGACATGTTTCGAAGTGCCCAACTTCTCATCAGACCCCTTCTCGGACACTGGGATAAGAACCCAAGTGTCTGCACCAAAGCCGCTGTTAGAGTACTCTAACAACTAAGCTATGATGCCCTGTAGCGCCACGATGCATTTTCCTCTTATGTGCCTTTTGCTTTATTCCTTTAATACATTCTTTGCTACATATATTTTATATGTCAACTCAAGGAAAGTGGAATATTTTTAGGCGTGTTCATAGAAGAGTTTTAGATACAGAAGGCCTTTTTTTGTGCATATTAACACTTCCGTGTTATTTGTTATGCACCCGTACTGTACCTGTATCAGTTATAGTTATGGTAATTGTTGTTGGAGCAGTGCTCGAATTTTTATGTTTGTTTGTTAATTGATATTAGAAAAAATTACAACGATATGCCCAGCGATGGTATGGGAGGACATGTTTCGAAGTGCCCAACTTCTCATCAGACCCCTTCTCAGACACTGGGATAAGAACCCAAGTGTCTGCACCAAAGCCGCTGTTAAAATACTCTAACAACTAAGCTATGATGCCCTGTAGCGCCACGATGCATTTTCCTCTAATGTGCCAATTGATTTATTCCTTTTATACATTCTTTGGTACATATATTTTATATGTCAACTCAAGGAAAGTGGAATATTTTTAGGCGTGTTCATAGAACAGTTTAAGATACAGAAGGGCTTTTTTTTGCATATTAACACTTCCGTGTTATTTGGTATGCACCCGTAGTGTACCTGTATCAATTATAGTTATGGTAATTGTTGTTGGAGCAGTGCTCGAATTTTTATGTTTGTTTGTTAATTGATATTAGAAAAAATTACAACGATATGCCCAGCGATGGTATGGGAGGACATGTTTCGAAGTGCCCAACTTCTCATCAGACCCCTTCTCGGACACTGGGATAAGAACCCAAGTGTCTGCACCAAAGCCGCTGTTAGAGTACTCTAACAACTAAGCTATGATGCCCTGTAGCGCCACGATGCATTTTCCTCTTATGTGCCTTTTGCTTTATTCCTTTAATACATTCTTTGCTACATATATTTTATATGTCAACTCAAGGAAAGTGGAATATTTTTAGGCGTGTTCATAGAAGAGTTTTAGATACAGAAGGGTTTTTTTGTGCATATTAACACTTCCGTGTTATTTGTTATGCACCCGTACTGTACCTGTATCAATTATAGTTATGGTAATTGTTGTTGGAGCAGTGCTCGAATTTTTATGTTTGTTTGTTAATTGATATTAGAAAAAATTACAACGATATGCCCAGCGATGGTATGGGAGGACATGTTTCGAAGTGCCCAACTTCTCATCAGACCCCTTCTCAGACACTGGGATAAGAACCCAAGTGTCTGCACCAAAGCCGCTGTTAAAATACTCTAACAACTAAGCTATGATGCCCTGTAGCGCCACGATGCATTTTCCTCTAATGTGCCAATTGATTTATTCCTTTTATACATTCTTTGGTACATATATTTTATATGTCAACTCAAGGAAAGTGGAATATTTTTAGGCGTGTTCATAGAACAGTTTAAGATACAGAAGGGCTTTTTTTTGCATATTAACACTTCCGTGTTATTTGGTATGCACCCGTAGTGTACCTGTATCAATTATAGTTATGGTAATTGTTGTTGGAGCAGTGCTCGAATTTTTATGTTTGTTTGTTAATTGATATTAGAAAAAATTACAACGATATGCCCAGCGATGGTATGGGAGGACATGTTTCGAAGTGCCCAACTTCTCATCAGACCCCTTCTCGGACACTGGGATAAGAACCCAAGTGTCTGCACCAAAGCCGCTGTTAGAGTACTCTAACAACTAAGCTATGATGCCCTGTAGCGCCACGATGCATTTTCCTCTTATGTGCCTTTTGCTTTATTCCTTTAATACATTCTTTGCTACATATATTTTATATGTCAACTCAAGGAAAGTGGAATATTTTTAGGCGTGTTCATAGAAGAGTTTTAGATACAGAAGGCCTTTTTTTGTGCATATTAACACTTCCGTGTTATTTGTTATGCACCCGTACTGTACCTGTATCAATTATAGTTATGGTAATTGTTGTTGGAGCAGTGCTCGAATTTTTATGTTTGTTTGTTAATTGATATTAGAAAAAATTACAACGATATGCCCAGCGATGGTATGGGAGGACATGTTTCGAAGTGCCCAACTTCTCATCAGACCCCTTCTCAGACACTGGGATAAGAACCAAAGTGTCTGCACCAAAGCCGCTGTTAGAATTCTCTAACAAATAAGCTATGATGCCGTGTAGCGCCACGATGCATTTTCCTCTAATGTGCCATTTGCTTTATTCCTTTTATACATTCTTTGGTACATATATTTTATATGTCAACTCAAGGAAAGTGGAATATTTTTAGGCGTGTTCATAGAACAATTTTAGATACAGAAGGGATTTTTTTGCATATCAACACTTCCGTGTTATTTGGTATGCACCCGTAGTGTACCTGTATCAATTATAGTTATGGTAATTGTTGTTGGAGCAGTGCTCGAGTTTTTATGTTTGTTTGTTAATTGATATTAGAAAAAATTACAACGATATGCCCAGCGATGGTATGGGAGGACATGTTTCGAAGTGCCCAACTTCTCATCAGACCCCTTCTCAGACACTGGGATAAGAACCAAAGTGTCTGCACCAAAGCCGCTGTTAGAATTCTCTAACAAATAAGCTATGATGCCGTGTAGCGCCACGATGCATTTTCCTCTAATGTGCCATTTGCTTTATTCCTTTTATACATTCTTTGGTACATATATTTTATATGTCAACTCAAGGAAAGTGGAATATTTTTAGGCGTGTTCATAGAACAATTTTAGATACAGAAGGGATTTTTTTGCATATCAACACTTCCGTGTTATTTGGTATGCACCCGTAGTGTACCTGTATCAATTATAGTTATGGTAATTGTTGTTGGAGCAGTGCTCGAGTTTTTATGTTTGTTTGTTAATTGATATTAGAAAAAATTACAACGATATGCCCAGCGATGGTATGGGAGGACATGTTTCGAAGTGCTCAACTTCTCATCAGACCCCTTCTCAGACATTGGGATAGGAACCAAAGTGTCTGCACCAAAGCCGCTGTTAGAATTCTCTAACAAATAAGCTATGATGCCGTGTAGCACCACGATGCATTTTCCTCTAATGTGCCATTTGCTTTATTCCTTTTATACATTCTTTGGTACATATATTTTATATGTTAACTCAAGGAAAGTGGAATATTTTTAGGCGTGTTCATAGAATAGTTTTTGATACAGAAGGCCTTTTTTTTGCATATCAACACTTCCGTGTTATTTGTTATGCACCCGTACTGTACCTGTATCAATTATAGTTATGGTAATTGTTGTTGGAGCAGCGCTCGAATTTTTATGTTTGTTTGTTAATTCATATTAGAAAAAATTACAACGATATGCCCAGCGATGGTATGGGAGGACATGTTTCGAAGTGCCCAACTTCTCATCAGACCCCTTCTCAGACACTGGGATAAGAACCCAAGTGTCTGCACCAAAACCGCTGTTAGAGTACTCTAACAACTAAGCTATGATGGCCTGTAGCGTCACGATGCATTTTTCCTCTAATGTGCCATTTGCTTTATTCCTTTTATACATTCTTTGGTACATATATTTTATATGTCAACTCAAGGAAAGTGGAATATTTTTAGGCGTGTTCATAGAACAGTTTTAGATACAGAAGGGCTTTTTTTTGCATATTAACACTTCCGTGTTATTTGTTATGCACCCGTACTGTACCTGTATCAATTATAGTTATGGTAATTGTTGTTGGAGCAGTGCTCGAATTTTTATGTTTGTTTGTTAATTGATATTCGAGTAAAAACTACAACGATATGCACAGCGATGGTATGGGATGACATGTTTCGAAGTGCCCAACTTCTCATCAGACCCCTTCTCGGACACTGGGATAGGAACCAAAGTGTCTGCACCAAAGCCGCTGTTAGAATTCTCTAACAAATAAGCTATGATGCCGTGTAGCACCACGATGCATTTTCCTCTAATGTGCCATTTGCTTTATTCCTTTTATACATTCTTTGGTACATATATTTTATATGTTAACTCAAGGAAAGTGGAATATTTTTAGGCGTGTTCATAGAATAGTTTTTGATACAGAAGGCCTTTTTTTTGCATATCAACACTTCCGTGTTATTTGTTATGCACCCGTACTGTACCTGTATCAATTATAGTTATGGTAATTGTTGTTGGAGCAGCGCTCGAATTTTTATGTTTGTTTGTTAATTCATATTAGAAAAAATTACAACGATATGCCCAGCGATGGTATGGGAGGACATGTTTCGAAGTGCCCAACTTCTCATCAGACCCCTTCTCAGACACTGGGATAAGAACCCAAGTGTCTGCACCAAAACCGCTGTTAGAGTACTCTAACAACTAAGCTATGATGGCCTGTAGCGTCACGATGCATTTTTCCTCTAATGTGCCATTTGCTTTATTCCTTTTATACATTCTTTGGTACATATATTTTATATGTCAACTCAAGGAAAGTGGAATATTTTTAGGCGTGTTCATAGAACAATTTTAGATACAGAAGGGATTTTTTTGCATATCAACACTTCCGTGTTATTTGGTATGCACCCGTAGTGTACCTGTATCAATTATAGTTATGGTAATTGTTGTTGGAGCAGTGCTCGAGTTTTTATGTTTGTTTGTTAATTGATATTAGAAAAAATTACAACGATATGCCCAGCGATGGTATGGGAGGACATGTTTCGAAGTGCTCAACTTCTCATCAGACCCCTTCTCAGACATTGGGATAGGAACCAAAGTGTCTGCACCAAAGCCGCTGTTAGAATTCTCTAACAAATAAGCTATGATGCCGTGTAGCACCACGATGCATTTTCCTCTAATGTGCCATTTGCTTTATTCCTTTTATACATTCTTTGGTACATATATTTTATATGTTAACTCAAGGAAAGTGGAATATTTTTAGGCGTGTTCATAGAATAGTTTTTGATACAGAAGGCCTTTTTTTTGCATATCAACACTTCCGTGTTATTTGTTATGCACCCGTACTGTACCTGTATCAATTATAGTTATGGTAATTGTTGTTGGAGCAGCGCTCGAATTTTTATGTTTGTTTGTTAATTCATATTAGAAAAAATTACAACGATATGCCCAGCGATGGTATGGGAGGACATGTTTCGAAGTGCCCAACTTCTCATCAGACCCCTTCTCAGACACTGGGATAAGAACCCAAGTGTCTGCACCAAAACCGCTGTTAGAGTACTCTAACAACTAAGCTATGATGGCCTGTAGCGTCACGATGCATTTTTCCTCTAATGTGCCATTTGCTTTATTCCTTTTATACATTCTTTGGTACATATATTTTATATGTCAACTCAAGGAAAGTGGAATATTTTTAGGCGTGTTCATAGAACAGTTTTAGATACAGAAGGGCTTTTTTTTGCATATTAACACTTCCGTGTTATTTGTTATGCACCCGTACTGTACCTGTATCAATTATAGTTATGGTAATTGTTGTTGGAGCAGTGCTCGAATTTTTATGTTTGTTTGTTAATTGATATTCGAGTAAAAACTACAACGATATGCACAGCGATGGTATGGGATGACATGTTTCGAAGTGCCCAACTTCTCATCAGACCCCTTCTCGGACACTGGGATAGGAACCAAAGTGTCTGCACCAAAGCCGCTGTTAGAATTCTCTAACAAATAAGCTATGATGCCGTGTAGCACCACGATGCATTTTCCTCTAATGTGCCATTTGCTTTATTCCTTTTATACATTCTTTGGTACATATATTTTATATGTTAACTCAAGGAAAGTGGAATATTTTTAGGCGTGTTCATAGAATAGTTTTTGATACAGAAGGCCTTTTTTTTGCATATCAACACTTCCGTGTTATTTGTTATGCACCCGTAGTGTACCTGTATCAATTATAGTTATGGTAATTGTTGTTGGAGCAGCGCTCGAATTTTTATGTTTGTTTGTTAATTCATATTAGAAAAAATTACAACGATATGCCCAGCGATGGTATGGGAGGACATGTTTCGAAGTGCCCAACTTCTCATCAGACCCCTTCTCAGACACTGGGATAAGAACCCAAGTGTCTGCACCAAAACCGCTGTTAGAGTACTCTAACAACTAAGCTATGATGGCCTGTAGCGTCACGATGCATTTTTCCTCTAATGTGCCATTTGCTTTATTCCTTTTATACATTCTTTGGTACATATATTTTATATGTCAACTCAAGGAAAGTGGAATATTTTTAGGCGTGTTCATAGAACAATTTTAGATACAGAAGGGATTTTTTTGCATATCAACACTTCCGTGTTATTTGGTATGCACCCGTAGTGTACCTGTATCAATTATAGTTATGGTAATTGTTGTTGGAGCAGTGCTCGAGTTTTTATGTTTGTTTGTTAATTGATATTAGAAAAAATTACAACGATATGCCCAGCGATGGTATGGGAGGACATGTTTCGAAGTGCTCAACTTCTCATCAGACCCCTTCTCAGACATTGGGATAGGAACCAAAGTGTCTGCACCAAAGCCGCTGTTAGAATTCTCTAACAAATAAGCTATGATGCCGTGTAGCACCACGATGCATTTTCCTCTAATGTGCCATTTGCTTTATTCCTTTTATACATTCTTTGGTACATATATTTTATATGTTAACTCAAGGAAAGTGGAATATTTTTAGGCGTGTTCATAGAATAGTTTTTGATACAGAAGGCCTTTTTTTTGCATATCAACACTTCCGTGTTATTTGTTATGCACCCGTACTGTACCTGTATCAATTATAGTTATGGTAATTGTTGTTGGAGCAGCGCTCGAATTTTTATGTTTGTTTGTTAATTCATATTAGAAAAAATTACAACGATATGCCCAGCGATGGTATGGGAGGACATGTTTCGAAGTGCCCAACTTCTCATCAGACCCCTTCTCAGACACTGGGATAAGAACCCAAGTGTCTGCACCAAAACCGCTGTTAGAGTACTCTAACAACTAAGCTATGATGGCCTGTAGCGTCACGATGCATTTTTCCTCTAATGTGCCATTTGCTTTATTCCTTTTATACATTCTTTGGTACATATATTTTATATGTCAACTCAAGGAAAGTGGAATATTTTTAGGCGTGTTCATAGAACAATTTTAGATACAGAAGGGATTTTTTTGCATATCAACACTTCCGTGTTATTTGGTATGCACCCGTAGTGTACCTGTATCAATTATAGTTATGGTAATTGTTGTTGGAGCAGTGCTCGAGTTTTTATGTTTGTTTGTTAATTGATATTAGAAAAAATTACAACGATATGCCCAGCGATGGTATGGGAGGACATGTTTCGAAGTGCCCAACTTCTCATCAGACCCCTTCTCGGACACTGGGATAAGAACCCAAGTGTCTGCACCAAAGCCGCTGTTAGAGTACTCTAACAACTAAGCTATGATGCCCTGTAGCGCCACGATGCATTTTCCTCTTATGTGCCTTTTGCTTTATTCCTTTAATACATTCTTTGCTACATATATTTTATATGTCAACTCAAGGAAAGTGGAATATTTTTAGGCGTGTTCATAGAAGAGTTTTAGATACAGAAGGCCTTTTTTTGTGCATATTAACACTTCCGTGTTATTTGTTATGCACCCGTACTGTACCTGTATCAATTATAGTTATGGTAATTGTTGTTGGAGCAGTGCTCGAATTTTTATGTTTGTTTGTTAATTCATATTAGAAAAAATTACAACGATATGCCCAGCGATGGTATGGGAGGACATGTTTCGAAGTGCCCAACTTCTCATCAGACCCCTTCTCAGACACTGGGATAAGAACCCAAGTGTCTGCACCAAAGCCGCTGTTAAAATACTCTAACAACTAAGCTATGATGCCCTGTAGCGCTACGATGCATTTTCCTTTAATGTGCCATTTGCTTTATTCCTTTTATACATTCTTTGGTACATATATTTTATATGTCAACTCATATTTTTAGGCGTGTTCATAGAACAGTTTTAGATACAGAAGGGTTTTTTTTTGCATATTAACACTTCCGTGTTATTTGTTATGCACCCGTACTATACCTGTATCAATTATAGTTGTGGTAATTGTTGTTGGAGCAGTGCTCGAATTTTTATGTTTGTTTGTTAATTGATATTAGAGGAAAAACTACAATGATATGCACAGCGATTGTATGGGATGACATGTTTCGAGGTGCCCAACTTCTCATCAGACCCCTTCTCGGACACTGGGATAAGAACCAAAGTGTCTGCAGCAAAGCCGCTGTTAGAGTACTCTAACAACTAAGCTATGATGCCCTGTAGCGCCACGATGCATTTTCCTCTAATGTGCCAATTGATTTATTCCTTTTATACATTCTTTGGTACATATATTTTATATGTCAACTCAAGGAAAGTGGAATATTTTTAGGCGTGTTCATAGAACAGTTTAAGATACAGAAGGGCTTTTTTTTGCATATTAACACTTCCGTGTTATTTGGTATGCACCCGTAGTGTACCTGTATCAATTATAGTTATGGTAATTGTTGTTGGAGCAGTGCTCGAATTTTTATGTTTGTTTGTTAATTGATATTAGAAAAAATTACAACGATATGCCCAGCGATGGTATGGGAGGACATGTTTCGAAGTGCCCAACTTCTCATCAGACCCCTTCTCGGACACTGGGATAAGAACCCAAGTGTCTGCACCAAAGCCGCTGTTAGAGTACTCTAACAACTAAGCTATGATGCCCTGTAGCGCCACGATGCATTTTCCTCTTATGTGCCTTTTGCTTTATTCCTTTAATACATTCTTTGCTACATATATTTTATATGTCAACTCAAGGAAAGTGGAATATTTTTAGGCGTGTTCATAGAAGAGTTTTAGATACAGAAGGCCTTTTTTTGTGCATATTAACACTTCCGTGTTATTTGTTATGCACCCGTACTGTACCTGTATCAATTATAGTTATGGTAATTGTTGTTGGAGCAGTGCTCGAATTTTTATGTTTGTTTGTTAATTGATATTAGAAAAAATTACAACGATATGCCCAGCGATGGTATGGGAGGACATGTTTCGAAGTGCCCAACTTCTCATCAGACCCCTTCTCAGACACTGGGATAAGAACCAAAGTGTCTGCACCAAAGCCGCTGTTAGAATTCTCTAACAAATAAGCTATGATGCCGTGTAGCGCCACGATGCATTTTCCTCTAATGTGCCATTTGCTTTATTCCTTTTATACATTCTTTGGTACATATATTTTATATGTCAACTCAAGGAAAGTGGAATATTTTTAGGCGTGTTCATAGAACAATTTTAGATACAGAAGGGATTTTTTTGCATATCAACACTTCCGTGTTATTTGGTATGCACCCGTAGTGTACCTGTATCAATTATAGTTATGGTAATTGTTGTTGGAGCAGTGCTCGAGTTTTTATGTTTGTTTGTTAATTGATATTAGAAAAAATTACAACGATATGCCCAGCGATGGTATGGGAGGACATGTTTCGAAGTGCTCAACTTCTCATCAGACCCCTTCTCAGACATTGGGATAGGAACCAAAGTGTCTGCACCAAAGCCGCTGTTAGAATTCTCTAACAAATAAGCTATGATGCCGTGTAGCACCACGATGCATTTTCCTCTAATGTGCCATTTGCTTTATTCCTTTTATACATTCTTTGGTACATATATTTTATATGTTAACTCAAGGAAAGTGGAATATTTTTAGGCGTGTTCATAGAATAGTTTTTGATACAGAAGGCCTTTTTTTTGCATATCAACACTTCCGTGTTATTTGTTATGCACCCGTACTGTACCTGTATCAATTATAGTTATGGTAATTGTTGTTGGAGCAGCGCTCGAATTTTTATGTTTGTTTGTTAATTCATATTAGAAAAAATTACAACGATATGCCCAGCGATGGTATGGGAGGACATGTTTCGAAGTGCCCAACTTCTCATCAGACCCCTTCTCAGACACTGGGATATGAACCCAAGTGTCTGCACCAAAACCGCTGTTAGAGTACTCTAACAACTAAGCTATGATGGCCTGTAGCGTCACGATGCATTTTTCCTCTAATGTGCCATTTGCTTTATTCCTTTTATACATTCTTTGGTACATATATTTTATATGTCAACTCAAGGAAAGTGGAATATTTTTAGGCGTGTTCATAGAACAGTTTTAGATACAGAAGGGCTTTTTTTTGCATATTAACACTTCCGTGTTATTTGTTATGCACCCGTACTGTACCTGTATCAATTATAGTTATGGTAATTGTTGTTGGAGCAGTGCTCGAATTTTTATGTTTGTTTGTTAATTGATATTCGAGTAAAAACTACAACGATATGCACAGCGATGGTATGGGATGACATGTTTCGAAGTGCCCAACTTCTCATCAGAACCCTTCTCGGACACTGGGATAGGAACCAAAGTGTCTGCACCAAAGCCGCTGTTAGAATTCTCTAACAAATAAGCTATGATGCCGTGTAGCACCACGATGCATTTTCCTCTAATGTGCCATTTGCTTTATTCCTTTTATACATTCTTTGGTACATATATTTTATATGTTAACTCAAGGAAAGTGGAATATTTTTAGGCGTGTTCATAGAATAGTTTTTGATACAGAAGGCCTTTTTTTTGCATATCAACACTTCCGTGTTATTTGTTATGCACCCGTACTGTACCTGTATCAATTATAGTTATGGTAATTGTTGTTGGAGCAGTGCTCGAGTTTTTATGTTTGTTTGTTAATTGATATTAGAAAAAATTACAACGATATGCCCAGCGATGGTATGGGAGGACATGTTTCGAAGTGCTCAACTTCTCATCAGACCCCTTCTCAGACATTGGGATAGGAACCAAAGTGTCTGCACCAAAGCCGCTGTTAGAATTCTCTAACAAATAAGCTATGATGCCGTGTAGCACCACGATGCATTTTCCTCTAATGTGCCATTTGCTTTATTCCTTTTATACATTCTTTGGTACATATATTTTATATGTTAACTCAAGGAAAGTGGAATATTTTTAGGCGTGTTCATAGAATAGTTTTTGATACAGAAGGCCTTTTTTTTGCATATCAACACTTCCGTGTTATTTGTTATGCACCCGTACTGTACCTGTATCAATTATAGTTATGGTAATTGTTGTTGGAGCAGCGCTCGAATTTTTATGTTTGTTTGTTAATTCATATTAGAAAAAATTACAACGATATGCCCAGCGATGGTATGGGAGGACATGTTTCGAAGTGCCCAACTTCTCATCAGACCCCTTCTCAGACACTGGGATAAGAACCCAAGTGTCTGCACCAAAACCGCTGTTAGAGTACTCTAACAACTAAGCTATGATGGCCTGTAGCGTCACGATGCATTTTTCCTCTAATGTGCCATTTGCTTTATTCCTTTTATACATTCTTTGGTACATATATTTTATATGTCAACTCAAGGAAAGTGGAATATTTTTAGGCGTGTTCATAGAACAGTTTTAGATACAGAAGGGCTTTTTTTTGCATATTAACACTTCCGTGTTATTTGTTATGCACCCGTACTGTACCTGTATCAATTATAGTTATGGTAATTGTTGTTGGAGCAGCGCTCGAATTTTTATGTTTGTTTGTTAATTCATATTAGAAAAAATTACAACGATGTGCCCAGCGATGGTATGGGAGGACATGTTTCGAAGTGCTCAACTTCTCATCAGACCCCTTCTCAGACATTGGGATAGGAACCAAAGTGTCTGCACCAAAGCCGCTGTTAGAATTCTCTAACAAATAAGCTATGATGCCGTGTAGCACCACGATGCATTTTCCTCTAATGTGCCATTTGCTTTATTCCTTTTATACATTCTTTGGTACATATATTTTATATGTTAACTCAAGGAAAGTGGAATATTTTTAGGCGTGTTCATAGAATAGTTTTTGATACAGAAGGCCTTTTTTTTGCATATCAACACTTCCGTGTTATTTGTTATGCACCCGTACTGTACCTGTATCAATTATAGTTATGGTAATTGTTGTTGGAGCAGCGCTCGAATTTTTATGTTTGTTTGTTAATTCATATTAGAAAAAATTACAACGATATGCCCAGCGATGGTATGGGAGGACATGTTTCGAAGTGCCCAACTTCTCATCAGACCCCTTCTCAGACACTGGGATAAGAACCCAAGTGTCTGCACCAAAACCGCTGTTAGAGTACTCTAACAACTAAGCTATGATGGCCTGTAGCGTCACGATGCATTTTTCCTCTAATGTGCCATTTGCTTTATTCCTTTTATACATTCTTTGGTACATATATTTTATATGTCAACTCAAGGAAAGTGGAATATTTTTAGGCGTGTTCATAGAACAGTTTTAGATACAGAAGGGCTTTTTTTTGCATATTAACACTTCCGTGTTATTTGTTATGCACCCGTACTGTACCTGTATCAATTATAGTTATGGTAATTGTTGTTGGAGCAGTGCTCGAATTTTTATGTTTGTTTGTTAATTGATATTCGAGTAAAAACTACAACGATATGCACAGCGATGGTATGGGATGACATGTTTCGAAGTGCCCAACTTCTCATCAGACCCCTTCTCGGACACTGGGATAAGAACCAAAGTGTCTGCACCAAAGCCGCTGTTAAAATACTCTAACAACTAAGCTATGATGCCCTGTAGCGCCACGATGCATTTTCCTTTAATGTGCCATTTGCTTTATTCCTTTTATACATTCTTTGGTACATATATTTAATTGTCAACTCAAGGAAAGTGGAATATTTTTAGGCGTGTTCATAGAACAGTTTTAGATACAGAAGGGTTTTTTTTTGCATATTAACACTTCCGTGTTATTTGTTATACACCCGTACTATACCTGTATCAATTATAGTTATGGTAATTGTTGTTGGAGCAGTGCTCGAATTTTTATGTTTGTTTGTTAATTGATATTAGAAAAAATTACAACGATATTCCCAGCGATGGTATGGGAGGACATGTTTCGAAGTGCCCAACTTCTCATCAGACCCCTTCTCGGACACTGGGATAAGAACCCAAGTGTCTGCACCAAAGCCGCTGTTGGAGTACTCTAACAACTAAGCTATGATGCCCTGTAGCGCCACGATGCATTTTCCTTTAATGTGCCATTTGCTTTATTCCTTTTATACATTCTTTGGTACATATATTTTATATGTCAACTCATATTTTTAGGCGTGTTCATAGAACAGTTTTAGATACAGAAGGGTTTTTTTTTTGCATATTAACACTTCCGTGTTATTTGTTATGCACCCGTACTGTACCTGTATCAATTATAGTTATGGTAATTTTGGTTGGAGCAGTGCTCTAATTTTTATGTTTGTTTGTTATTTGATATTAGAGGAAAAACTACAATGATATGCACAGCGATTGTATGGGATGACATGTTTCGAAGTGCCCAACTTCTCATCAGCCCCTTCTCCGACACTGGGATAAGAACCAAAGTGTCTGCACCAAAGCCGCTGTTAGAGTACTCTAACAACTAAGCTATGATGCCCTGCAGCGCCACGATGCATTTTCCTCTAATGTGCCAATTGCTTTATTCCTTTTATACATTCTTTGGTACATATATTTAATTGTCAACTCAAGGAAAGTGGAATATTTTTAGGCGTGTTCATAGAACAGTTTTAGATACAGAAGGGTTTTTTTTTTGCATATTAACACTTCCGTGTTATTTGTTATGCACCCGTACTGTACCTGTATCAATTATAGTTATGGTAATTTTGGTTGGAGCAGTGCTCTAATTTTTATGTTTGTTTGTTATTTGATATTAGAGGAAAAACTACAATGATATGCACAGCGATTGTATGGGATGACATGTTTCGAAGTGCCCAACTTCTCATCAGCCCCTTCTCCGACACTGGGATAAGAACCAAAGTGTCTGCACCAAAGCCGCTGTTAGAGTACTCTAACAACTAAGCTATGATGCCCTGCAGCGCCACGATGCATTTTCCTCTAATGTGCCAATTGCTTTATTCCTTTTATACATTCTTTGGTACATATATTTAATTGTCAACTCAAGGAAAGTGGAATATTTTTAGGCGTGTTCATAGAACAATTTTAGATACAGAAGGGATTTTTTTGCATATCAACACTTCCGTGTTATTTGGTATGCACCCGTAGTGTACCTGTATCAATTATAGTTATGGTAATTGTTGTTGGAGCAGTGCTCGAATTTTTATGTTTGTTTGTTAATTGATATTAGAAAAAATTACAACGATATGCCCAGCGATGGTATGAGAGGACATGTTTCGAAGTGCCCAACTTCTCATCAGACCCCTTCTCAGACACTGGGATAAGAACCCAAGTGTCTGCACCAAAGCCGCTGTTGGAGTACTCTAACAACTAAGCTATGATGCCCTGTAGCGCCACGATGCATTTTCCTTTAATGTGCCATTTGCTTTATTCCTTTTATACATTCTTTGGTACATATATTTTATATGTCAACTCATATTTTTAGGCGTGTTCATAGAACAGTTTTAGATACAGAAGGGTTTTTTTTTTGCATATTAACACTTCCGTGTTATTTGTTATGCACCCGTACTGTACTTGTATCAATTATAGTTATGGTAATTTTGGTTGGAGCAGTGCTCTAATTTTTATGTTTGTTTGTTATTTGATATTAGAGGAAAAACTACAATGATATGCACAGCGATTGTATGGGATGACATGTTTCGAAGTGCCCAACTTCTCATCAGCCCCTTCTCCGACACTGGGATAAGAACCAAAGTGTCTGCACCAAAGCCGCTGTTAGAGTACTCTAACAACTAAGCTATGATGCCCTGCAGCGCCACGATGCATTTTCCTCTAATGTGCCAATTGCTTTATTCCTTTTATACATTCTTTGGTACATATATTTAATTGTCAACTCAAGGAAAGTGGAATATTTTTAGGCGTGTTCATAGAACAGTTTTAGATACAGAAGGGTTTTTTTTTGCATATTAACACTTCCGTGTTATTTGTTATACACCCGTACTATACCTGTATCAATTATAGTTATGGTAATTGTTGTTGGAGCAGTGCTCGAATTTTTATGTTTGTTTGTTAATTGATATTAGAAAAAATTACAACGATATTCCCAGCGATGGTATGGGAGGACATGTTTCGAAGTGCCCAACTTCTCATCAGACCCCTTCTCGGACACTGGGATAAGAACCCAAGTGTCTGCACCAAAGCCGCTGTTAGAGTACTCTAACAACTAAGCTATGATGCCCTGTAGTGCCACGATGCATTTTCCTCTAATGTGCCAATTGCTTTATTCCTTTTATACATTCTTTGGTACATATATTTTATATGTCAACTCAAGAAAAGTGGAATATTTTTAGGCGTGTTCATGGAACAGTTTTAGATACAGAAGGGCTTTTTTTTGCATATTAACACTTCCGTGTTATTTGTTATGCACCCGTACTGTACCTGTATCAATTATAGTTATGGTAATTGTTGTTGGGCGGCCGCCGTGGTGTGAAGGTAGTGTTGCCGGCCTACCACACCGAAGGTCCATGGTTCGAGCCCTGGTACAGGTAACATCAAAAGTGATTTGAAAAAAGTTTTTCAAAACGGGGTCGTCCCTCGGCAGTGGTTTGGCAAACTCTCCGAGTGTATTTCTGCCATGACAGGCTTCTCAGCAAAAATTCGTCTCCTTTGTAGATGCCGTTCGGAGTCGGCAAAAAACTGTAGGTCCCACCAATTTGTAGGGAAAATTCAAATCGGCACACCACAAATTGGAAGAGAAGCTTGGCGCAAAAATCTCTTAGGAGGTTTAGGATGATATACCTGTTGTATATCGCGCCATAGAGAGAGAGAATTGTTGTTGGAGCAGTGCTCGAATTTTTATGTTTGTTTGTTAATTGATATTCGAGTAAAAACTACAACGATATGCACAGCGATGGTATGGGATGACATGTTTCGAAGAGCCCAACTTCTCATCAGACCCCATCTCGGACACTGGGATAAGAACCAAAGTGTCTGCACCAAAGCCGCTGTTAGAGTACTCTAGCAACTAAGCTATGATGCCCTGTAGCGCCACGATGCATTTTCCTCTTATGTGCCTTTTGCGTTATCCCTTTAATACATTCTTTGCTACATATATTTTATATGTCAACTCAAGGAAGGTGGAATATTTTTAGGCGTGTTCATAGAACAATTTTAGATACAGAAGGGATTTTTTTGCATATCAACACTTCCGTGTTATTTGTTATGCACCCGTACTGTACCTATATCAATTATAGTTATGGTAATTGTTGTTGAAGCAGTGCTCGAATTTGAATGTTTGTTTGTTAATTGATATTAGAGGAAAAACTACAACGATATGCACAGCGGTGACATCTTTCGAATTGCCCAACTTCTCATCAGAACCCTTCTCGGACACTGGGATAAGAACCCAAGTGTCTGCACCAAAGCCGCTGTTAGAATTCTCTAACAAATAAGCTATGATGCCGTGTAGCGCCACGATGCATTTTCCTCTAATGTGCCAATTGCTTTAATCCTTTTATACATTCTTTGGTACATATATTTTATATGTCAACTCAAGGAAAGTGGAATTTTTTAGGCGTGTTCATAGAAGAGTTTTAGATACAGAAGGCCTTTTTTTTGCATATTAACACTTCCGTGTTATTTGTTATGCACCCGTACTGTACCTGTATCAATTATAGTTATGGTAATTGTTGTTGGAGCAGTGCTCGAATTTTTATGTTTGTTTGTTAATTGATATTAGAAAAAATTACAACGATATGCCCAGCGGTGGTATGGGAGGACATGTTTCGAAGTGCCCAAATTCTCATCAGACCCCTTCTCGGACACTGGGATAAGAACCCAAGTGTCTGCACCAAAGCCGCTGTTAGAGTACTCTAACAACTAAGCTATGATGCCCTGTAGCGTCACGATGCATTTTTCCTCTAATGTGCCATTTGCTTTATTCCTTTTATACATTCTTTGGTACATATATTTTATTTGTTAACTCAAGGAAAGTGGAATATTTTTAGGCGTGTTCACAGAATAGTTTTTGATACAGAAGGCCTTTTTTTTGCATATCAACACTTCCGTGTTATTTGTTATGCACCCGTACTGTACCTGTATCAATTATAGTTATGGTAATTGTTGTTGGAGCAGTGCTCGAATTTTTATGTTTGTTTGTTAATTGATATTAGAAAAAATTACAACGATATGCCCAGCGGTGGTATGGGAGGACATGTTTCGAAGTGCCCAACTTCTCATCAGACCCCTTCTCGGACACTGGGATAAGAACCCAAGTGTCTGCACCAAAGCCGCTGTTAGAGTACTCTAACAACTAAGCTATGATGCCCTGTAGCGTCACGATGCATTTTTCCTCTAATGTGCCATTTGCTTTATTCCTTTTATACATTCTTTGGTACATATATTTTATATGTCAACTCAAGGAAAGTGGAATATTTTTAGGCGTGTTCATAGAACAGTTTTCGATACAGAAGGGCTTTTTTTGCATATCAACACTTCCGTGTTATTTGTTATGCACCCGTCCTGTACCTGTATCAATTATAGTTATGGTAATTGTTGTTGGAGCAGTGCTCGAATTTTTATGCATATCAACACTTCCGTGTTATTTGTTATGCACCCGTACTGTACCTGTATCAATTATAGTTATGGTAATTGTTGTTGGAGCAGTGCTCGAATTTTTATGTTTGTTTGTTAATTGATATTAGAAAAAATTACAACGATATGCCCAGCGATGGTATGAGAGGACATGTTTCGAAGTGCCCAACTTCTCATCAGACCCCTTCTCAGACACTGGGATAAGAACCCAAGTGTCTGCACCAAAGCCGCTGTTGGAGTACTCTAACAACTAAGCTATGATGCCCTGTAGCGCCACGATGCATTTTCCTTTAATGTGCCATTTGCTTTATTCCTTTTATACATTCTTTGGTACATATATTTTATATGTCAACTCATATTTTTAGGCGTGTTCATAGAACAGTTTTAGATACAGAAGGGTTTTTTTTTGCATATTAACACTTCCGTGTTATTTGTTATCCACCCGTACTATACCTGTATCAATTATAGTTGTGGTAATTGTTGTTGGAGCAGTGCTCGAATTTTTATGTTTGTTTGTTAATTGATATTAGAAAAAATTACAACGATATGCCCAGAGATGGTATGGAAGGACATGTTTCGAAGTGCCCAACTTCTCATCAGACCCCTTCTCAGACACTGGGATAAGAACCCAAGTGTCTGCACCAAAGCCGCTGTTGGAGTACTCTAACAACTAAGCTATGATGCCCTGTAGCGTCACGATGCATTTTTCCTCTAATGTACCATTTGCTTTATTCCTTTTATACATTCTTTGGTACATATCTTTTATATGTCAATTCAAGGAAAGTGGAATATTTTTAGGCGTGTTCTTAGAACAGTTTTAGATACAGAAGGTCTTTTTTTTGCATATTAACACTTCCGTGTTATTTGTTATGCACCCGTACTGTACCTGTATCAATTATAGTTATGGTAATTGTTGTTGGAGCAGTGCTCAAATTTTTATGTTTGTTTGTTAATTGATATTCGAGGAAAAACTACAACGATATGCACAGCGATCGTATGGGAGGACATGTTTCGAAGTGCCCAACTTCTCATCAGACCCCTTCTCAGACACTGGGATAAGAACCCAAGTGTCTGCACCAAAGCCGCTGTTAGAGTACTCTAACAACTAAGCTATGATGGCCTGTAGCGTCACGATGCATTTTTCCTCTAATGTGCCATTTGCTTTATTCCTTTTATACATTCTTTGGTACATATATTTTATATGTCAACTCAAGGAAAGTGGAATATTTTTAGGCGTGTTCATAGAATAGTTTTTGATACAGAAGGCCTTTTTTTACATATCAACACTTCCGTGTTATTTGTTATGCACCCGTACTGTACCTGTATCAATTATAGTTATGGTAATTTTGGTTGGAGCAGTGCTCAAATTTTTATGTTTGTTTGTTAATTGATATTCGAGGAAAAACTACAACGATATGCACAGCGATCGTATGGGAGGACATGTTTCGAAGTGCCCAACTTCTCATCAGACCCCTTCTCAGACACTGGGATAAGAACCCAAGTGTCTGCACCAAAGCCGCTGTTAGAGTACTCTAACAACTAAGCTATGATGGCCTGTAGCGTCACGATGCATTTTTCCTCTAATGTGCCATTTGCTTTATTCCTTTTATACATTCTTTGGTACATATATTTTATATGTCAACTCAAGGAAAGTGGAATATTTTTAGGCGTGTTCATAGAATAGTTTTTGATACAGAAGGCCTTTTTTTACATATCAACACTTCCGTGTTATTTGTTATGCACCCGTACTGTACCTGTATCAATTATAGTTATGGTAATTTTGGTTGGAGCAGTGCTCGAATTTTTATGTTTGTTTGTTAATTGATATTAGAAAAAATTACAACGATATGCCCAGCGATGGTATGAGAGGACATGTTTCGAAGTGCCCAACTTCTCATCAGACCCCTTCTCAGACACTGGGATAAGAACCCAAGTGTCTGCACCAAAGCCGCTGTTGGAGTACTCTAACAACTAAGCTATGATGCCCTGTAGCGCCACGATGCATTTTCCTTTAATGTGCCATTTGCTTTATTCCTTTTATACATTCTTTGGTACATATATTTTATATGTCAACTCATATTTTTAGGCGTGTTCATAGAACAGTTTTAGATACAGAAGGGTTTTTTTTTGCATATTAACACTTCCGTGTTATTTGTTATGCACCCGTACTGTACCTGTATCAATTATAGTTATGGTAATTGTTGTTGGAGCAGTGCTCGAATTTTTATGTTTGTTTGTTAATTGATATTAGAAAAAATTACAACGATATGCACAGCGATCGTATGGGAGGACATGTTTCGAAGTGCCCAACTTCTCATCAGACCCCTTCTCAGACACTGGGATAAGAACCCAAGTGTCTGCACCAAAGCCGCTGTTAGAGTACTCTAACAACTAAGCTATGATGCCCTGTAGCGTCACGATGCATTTTTCCTCTAATGTACCATTTGCTTTATTCCTTTTATACATTCTTTGGTACATATCTTTTATATGTCAAATCAAGGAAAGTGCAATATTTTTAGGCGTGTTCTTAGAACAGTTTTAGATACAGAAGGTCTTTTTTTTGCATATTAACACTTCCGTGTTATTTGTTATGCACCCGTACTGTACCTGTATCAATTATAGTTATGGTAATTGTTGTTGGAGCAGTGCTCAAATTTTTATGTTTGTTTGTTAATTGATATTCGAGGAAAAACTACAACGATATGCACAGCGATCGTATGGGAGGACATGTTTCGAAGTGCCCAACTTCTCATCAGACCCCTTCTCAGACACTGGGATAAGAACCCAAGTGTCTGCACCAAAGCCGCTGTTAGAGTACTCTAACAACTAAGCTATGATGCCCTGTAGCGTCACGATGCATTTTTCCTCTAATGTGCCATTTGCTTTATTCCTTTTATACATTCTTTGGTACATATATTTTATATGTCAACTCAAGGAAAGTGGAATATTTTTAGGCGTGTTCATAGAACAGTTTTAGATACAGAAGGGCTTTTTTTGCATATCAACACTTCCGTGTTATTTGTTATGCACCCGTCCTGTACCTGTATCAATTATAGTTATGGTAATTGTTGTTGGAGCAGTGCTCGAATTTTTATGCATATCAACACTTCCGTGTTATTTGTTATGCACCCGTACTGTACCTGTATCAATTATAGTTATGGTAATTGTTGTTGGAGCAGTGCTCGAATTTTTATGTTTGTTTGTTAATTGATATTAGAAAAAATTACAACGATATGCCCAGCGATGGTATGAGAGGACATGTTTCGAAGTGCCCAACTTCTCATCAGACCCCTTCTCAGACACTGGGATAAGAACCCAAGTGTCTGCACCAAAGCCGCTGTTGGAGTACTCTAACAACTAAGCTATGATGCCCTGTAGCGCCACGATGCATTTTCCTTTAATGTGCCATTTGCTTTATTCCTTTTATACATTCTTTGGTACATATATTTTATATGTCAACTCATATTTTTAGGCGTGTTCATAGAACAGTTTTAGATACAGAAGGGTTTTTTTTTTGCATATTAACACTTCCGTGTTATTTGTTATCCACCCGTACTATACCTGTATCAATTATAGTTGTGGTAATTGTTGTTGGAGCAGTGCTCGAATTTTTATGTTTGTTTGTTAATTGATATTAGAAAAAATTACAACGATATGCCCAGAGATGGTATGGAAGGACATGTTTCGAAGTGCCCAACTTCTCATCAGACCCCTTCTCAGACACTGGGATAAGAACCCAAGTGTCTGCACCAAAGCCGCTGTTGGAGTACTCTAACAACTAAGCTATGATGCCCTGTAGCGTCACGATGCATTTTTCCTCTAATGTACCATTTGCTTTATTCCTTTTATACATTCTTTGGTACATATCTTTTATATGTCAAATCAAGGAAAGTGGAATATTTTTAGGCGTGTTCTTAGAACAGTTTTAGATACAGAAGGTCTTTTTTTTGCATATTAACACTTCCGTGTTATTTGTTATGCACCCGTACTGTACCTGTATCAATTATAGTTATGGTAATTGTTGTTGGAGCAGTGCTCAAATTTTTATGTTTGTTTGTTAATTGATATTCGAGGAAAAACTACAACGATATGCACAGCGATCGTATGGGAGGACATGTTTCGAAGTGCCCAACTTCTCATCAGACCCCTTCTCAGACACTGGGATAAGAACCCAAGTGTCTGCACCAAAGCCGCTGTTAGAGTACTCTAACAACTAAGCTATGATGGCCTGTAGCGTCACGATGCATTTTTCCTCTAATGTGCCATTTGCTTTATTCCTTTTATACATTCTTTGGTACATATATTTTATATGTCAACTCAAGGAAAGTGGAATATTTTTAGGCGTGTTCATAGAATAGTTTTTGATACAGAAGGCCTTTTTTTACATATCAACACTTCCGTGTTATTTGTTATGCACCCGTACTGTACCTGTATCAATTATAGTTATGGTAATTTTGGTTGGAGCAGTGCTCAAATTTTTATGTTTGTTTGTTAATTGATATTCGAGGAAAAACTACAACGATATGCACAGCGATCGTATGGGAGGACATGTTTCGAAGTGCCCAACTTCTCATCAGACCCCTTCTCAGACACTGGGATAAGAACCCAAGTGTCTGCACCAAAGCCGCTGTTAGAGTACTCTAACAACTAAGCTATGATGGCCTGTAGCGTCACGATGCATTTTTCCTCTAATGTGCCATTTGCTTTATTCCTTTTATACATTCTTTGGTACATATATTTTATATGTCAACTCAAGGAAAGTGGAATATTTTTAGGCGTGTTCATAGAATAGTTTTTGATACAGAAGGCCTTTTTTTACATATCAACACTTCCGTGTTATTTGTTATGCACCCGTACTGTACCTGTATCAATTATAGTTATGGTAATTTTGGTTGGAGCAGTGCTCGAATTTTTATGTTTGTTTGTTAATTGATATTAGAAAAAATTACAACGATATGCCCAGCGATGGTATGAGAGGACATGTTTCGAAGTGCCCAACTTCTCATCAGACCCCTTCTCAGACACTGGGATAAGAACCCAAGTGTCTGCACCAAAGCCGCTGTTGGAGTACTCTAACAACTAAGCTATGATGCCCTGTAGCGCCACGATGCATTTTCCTTTAATGTGCCATTTGCTTTATTCCTTTTATACATTCTTTGGTACATATATTTTATATGTCAACTCATATTTTTAGGCGTGTTCATAGAACAGTTTTAGATACAGAAGGGTTTTTTTTTTGCATATTAACACTTCCGTGTTATTTGTTATGCACCCGTACTGTACCTGTATCAATTATAGTTATGGTAATTGTTGTTGGAGCAGTGCTCGAATTTTTATGTTTGTTTGTTAATTGATATTAGAAAAAATTACAACGATATGCCCAGAGATGGTATGGAAGGACATGTTTCGAAGTGCCCAACTTCTCATCAGACCCCTTCTCAGACACTGGGATAAGAACCCAAGTGTCTGCACCAAAGCCGCTGTTGGAGTACTCTAACAACTAAGCTATGATGCCCTGTAGCGTCACGATGCATTTTTCCTCTAATGTACCATTTGCTTTATTCCTTTTATACATTCTTTGGTACATATCTTTTATATGTCAAATCAAGGAAAGTGGAATATTTTTAGGCGTGTTCTTAGAACAGTTTTAGATACAGAAGGTCTTTTTTTTGCATATTAACACTTCCGTGTTATTTGTTATGCACCCGTACTGTACCTGTATCAATTATAGTTATGGTAATTGTTGTTGGAGCAGTGCTCAAATTTTATGTTTGTTTGTTAATTGATATACGAGGAAAAACTACAACGATATGCACAGCGATCGTATGGGAGGACATGTTTCGAAGTGCCCAACTTCTCATCAGACCCCTTCTCAGACACTGGGATAAGAACCCAAGTGTCTGCACCAAAGCCGCTGTTAGAGTACTCTAACAACTAAGCTATAATGGCCTGTAGCGTCACGATGCATTTTTCCTCTAATGTGCCATTTGCTTTATTCCTTTTATACATTCTTTGGTACATATATTTTATATGTCAACTCAAGGAAAGTGGAATATTTTTAGGCGTGTTCATAGAATAGTTTTTGATACAGAAGGCCTTTTTTTACATATCAACACTTCCGTGTTATTTGTTATGCACCCGTACTGTACCTGTATCAATTATAGTTATGGTAATTTTGGTTGGAGCAGTGCTCAAATTTTTATGTTTGTTTGTTAATTGATATTCGAGGAAAAACTACAACGATATGCACAGCGATCGTATGGGAGGACATGTTTCGAAGTGCCCAACTTCTCATCAGACCCCTTCTCAGACACTGGGATAAGAACCCAAGTGTCTGCACCGAAGCCGCTGTTAGAGTACTCTAACAACTAAGCTATGATGGCCTGTAGCGTCACGATGCATTTTTCCTCTAATGTGCCATTTGCTTTATTCCTTTTATACATTCTTTGGTACATATATTTTATATGTCAACTCAAGGAAAGTGGAATATTTTTAGGCGTGTTCATAGAATAGTTTTTGATACAGAAGGCCTTTTTTTATATATCAACACTTCCGTGTTATTTGTTATGCACCCGTACTGTACCTGTATCAATTATAGTTATGGTAATTTTGGTTGGAGCAGTGCTCGAATTTTTATGTTTGTTTGTTAATTGATATTAGAAAAAATTACAACGATATGCCCAGCGATGGTATGAGAGGACATGTTTCGAAGTGCCCAACTTCTCATCAGACCCCTTCTCAGACACTGGGATAAGAACCCAAGTGTCTGCACCAAAGCCGCTGTTGGAGTACTCTAACAACTAAGCTATGATGCCCTGTAGCGCCACGATGCATTTTCCTTTAATGTGCCATTTGCTTTATTCCTTTTATACATTCTTTGGTACATATATTTTATATGTCAACTCATATTTTTAGGCGTGTTCATAGAACAGTTTTAGATACAGAAGGGTTTTTTTTTTGCATATTAACACTTCCGTGTTATTTGTTATGCACCCGTACTGTACCTGTATCAATTATAGTTATGGTAATTGTTGTTGGAGCAGTGCTCGAATTTTTATGTTTGTTTGTTAATTGATATTAGAAAAAATTACAACGATATGCCCAGAGATGGTATGGAAGGACATGTTTCGAAGTGCCCAACTTCTCATCAGACCCCTTCTCAGACACTGGGATAAGAACCCAAGTGTCTGCACCAAAGCCGCTGTTGGAGTACTCTAACAACTAAGCTATGATGCCCTGTAGCGTCACGATGCATTTTTCCTCTAATGTACCATTTGCTTTATTCCTTTTATACATTCTTTGGTACATATCTTTTATATGTCAAATCAAGGAAAGTGCAATATTTTTAGGCGTGTTCTTAGAACAGTTTTAGATACAGAAGGTCTTTTTTTTGCATATTAACACTTCCGTGTTATTTGTTATGCACCCGTACTGTACCTGTATCAATTATAGTTATGGTAATTGTTGTTGGAGCAGTGCTCAAATTTTTATGTTTGTTTGTTAATTGATATTAGAGGAAAAACTACAATGATATGCACAGCGATCGTATGGGATGACATGTTTCCAAGTGCCCAACTTATCATCAGACCCCTTCTCGGGCACTGGGATAACAACCCAATTGTCTGCACCAAAGCCGCTGTTAGAGTACTCTAACAACTAAGCTATGATGCCCTGTAGCGCCACGATGCATTTTCCTCTAATGTGCCATTTGCTTTATTCCTTTTATACATTCTTTGGTACATATATTTTATTTGTCAACTCAAGGAAAGTGGAATATTTTTAGGCGTGTTCATAGAATAGTTTTTGATACAGAAGGCCTTTTTTTTGCATATCAACACTTCCGTGTTATTTGTTATGCACCCGTACTGTACCTGTATCAATTATAGTTATGGTAATTTTGGTTGGAGCAGTGCTCTAATTTTTATGTTTGTTTGTTAATTGATATTAGAGGAAAAACTACAATGATATGCACAGCGATCGTATGGGATGACATGTTTCCAAGTGCCCAACTTATCATCAGACCCCTTCTCGGGCACTGGGATAACAACCCAATTGTCTGCACCAAAGCCGCTGTTAGAGTACTCTAACAACTAAGCTATGATGCCCTGTAGCGCCACGATGCATTTTCCTCTAATGTGCCATTTGCTTTATTCCTTTTATACATTCTTTGGTACATATATTTTATATGTCAACTCAAGGAAAGTGGAATATTTTTAGGCGTGTTCATAGAATAGTTTTTGATACAGAAGGCCTTTTTTTACATATCAACACTTCCGTGTTATTTGTTATGCACCCGTACTGTACCTGTATCAATTATAGTTATGGTAATTTTGGTTGGAGCAGTGCTCTAATTTTTATGTTTGTTTGTTAATTGATATTAGAGGAAAAACTACAACGATATGCACAGCGATCGTATGGGATGACATGTTTCCAAGTGCCCAACTTATCATCAGACCCCTTCTCGGGCACTGGGATAACAACCCAAGTGTCTGCACCAAAGCCGCTGTTAGAGTACTCTAACAACTAAGCTATGATGGCCTGTAGCGTCACGATGCATTTTTCCTCTAATGTGCCATTTGCTTTATTCCTTTTATACATTCTTTGGTACATATATTTTATATGTCAACTCAAGGAAAGTGGAATATTTTTAGGCGTGTTCATAGAATAGTTTTTGATACAGAAGGCCTTTTTTTACATATCAACACTTCCGTGTTATTTGTTATGCACCCGTACTGTACCTGTATCAATTATAGTTATGGTAATTTTGGTTGGAGCAGTGCTCTAATTTTTATGTTTGTTTGTTAATTGATATTAGAGGAAAAACTACAATGATATGCACAGCGATCGTATGGGATGACATGTTTCCAAGTGCCCAACTTATCATCAGACCCCTTCTCGGGCACTGGGATAACAACCCAATTGTCTGCACCAAAGCCGCTGTTAGAGTACTCTAACAACTAAGCTATGATGCCCTGTAGCGCCACGATGCATTTTCCTCTAATGTGCCATTTGCTTTATTCCTTTTATACATTCTTTGGTACATATATTTTATTTGTCAACTCAAGGAAAGTGGAATATTTTTAGGCGTGTTCATAGAATAGTTTTTGATACAGAAGGCCTTTTTTTTGCATATCAACACTTCCGTGTTATTTGTTATGCACCCGTACTGTACCTGTATCAATTATAGTTATGGTAATTGTTGTTGGAGCAGTGCTCGAATTTTTATGTTTGTTTGTTAATTCATATTAGAAAAATTTACAACAATATGCCCAGCGATGGTATGGGAGGACATGTTTCGAAGTGCCCAACTTCTCATCAGACCCCTTCTCAGACACTGGGATAAGAACCCAAGTGTCTGCACCAAAGTAGCTCTTAGAGTACTCTAACAACTAAGCTATGATGGCCTGTAGCGCCACGATGCATTTTCCTCTAATGTGCCATTTGCTTTATTCCTTTTATACATTCTTTGGTACATATATTTTATATGTCCACTCAAGAAAAGTGGAATATTTTTAGGCGTGTTCATAGAATAGTTTTTGATACAGAAGGCCTTTTTTTGCATATCAACACTTCCGTGTTATTTGTTATGCACCCGTACTGTACCTGTATCAATTATAGTTATGGTAATTGTTGTTGGAGCAGTGCTCAAATTTTTATGTTTGTTTGTTAATTGATATTCGAGGAAAAACTACAACGATATGCACAGCGATCGTATGGGATGACATGTTTCCAAGTGCCCAACTTATCATCAGACCCCTTCTCGGGCACTGGGATAACAACCCAATTGTCTGCACCAAAGCCGCTGTTAGAGTACTCTAACAACTAAGCTATGATGCCCTGTAGCGCCACGATGCCTTTTCCTCTAATGTGCCATTTGCTTTATTCCTTTTATACATTCTTTGGTACATATATTTTATATGTCAAATCAAGGAAAGTGGAATATTTTTAGGCGTGTTCTTAGAACAGTTTTAGATACAGAAGGGCTTTTTTTTGCATATTAACACTTCCGTGTTATTTGTTATGCACCCGTACTGTACCTGTATCAATTATAGTTATGGTAATTGTTGTTGGAGCAGTGCTCGAATTTTTATGTTTGTTTGTTAATTCATATTAGAAAAAATTACAACGATATGCCCAGCGATGGTATGGGAGGACATGTTTCGAAGTGCCCAACTTCTCATCAGACCCCTTCTCAGACACTGGGATAAGAACCCAAGTGTCTGCACCAAAGTAGCTGTTAGAGTACTCTAACAACTAAGCTATGATCGCCTGTAGCGGCACGATGCATTTTTCCTCTAATGTGCCATTTGCTTTATTCCTTTTATACATTCTTTGGTACATATATTTTATATGTCAACTTAAGGAAAGTGCAATATTTTTAGGCGTGTTCATAGAACAGTTTTAGATACAGAAGGGCTTTTTTTGCATATCAACACTTCCGTGTTATTTGTTATGCACCCGTACTGTACCTGTATCAATTATAGTTATGGTAATTGTTGTTGGAGCAGTGCTCGAATTTTTATGTTTGTTAATTGATATTAGAAAAAATTACAACAATATGCCCAGCGATGGTATGGGAGGACATGTTTCGAAGTGCCCAACTTCTCATCAGACCCCTTCTCGGACACTGGGATAAAAACCCAAGTGTCTGCACCAAAGTCACTGTTGGAATTCTCTAACGACTAAGGTATGATGCCCTGTAGCCCCCGAAGCATTTTCCTCTAATGTGCCATTTCCTTTATTCCTTTTATACATTCTTTGGTACATATATTTTATATGTCAACTCAAGGAAAGTGGAATATTTTTAGGCGTGTTCATAGAATAGTGTTAGATACAGAAGGCCTTTTTTTTTGCATATCAACACTTCCGTGTTATTTGTTATGCACCCGTACTGTACCTGTATCAATTATAGTTATGGTAATTTTGGTTGGAGCAGTGCTCTAATTTTTATGTTTGTTTGTTAATTGATATTAGAGGAAAAACTGCAATGATATACACAGCGATGGTATGGGATGACATGATTCGAAGTGCCCAACTTCTCATCAGACCCCTTCTCGGACACTGGGATAAGAACCAAAGTGTCTGCACCAAAGCCGCTGTTAGAGTACTCTAACTACTAAGCTATGATCCCCTGTAGCGCCACGATGCATTTTCCTCTAATGTGCCAATTGCTTTATTCCTTTTATACATTCTTTGGTACATATATTTTATATGTCAACTCAAGGAAAGTGGAATATTTTTAGGCGTGTTCATAGAATAGTTTTTGATACAGAAGGCCTTTTTTTACATATCAACACTTCCGTGTTATTTGTTATGCACCCGTACTGTACCTGTATCAATTATAGTTATGGTAATTTTGGTTGGAGCAGTGCTCTAATTTTTATGTTTGTTTGTTAATTGATATTAGAGGAAAAACTACAACGATATGCACAGCGATCGTATGGGATGACATGTTTCCAAGTGCCCAACTTATCATCAGACCCCTTCTCGGGCACTGGGATAACAACCCAAGTGTCTGCACCAAAGCCGCTGTTAGAGTACTCTAACAACTAAGCTATGATGGCCTGTAGCGTCACGATGCATTTTTCCTCTAATGTGCCATTTGCTTTATTCCTTTTATACATTCTTTGGTACATATATTTTATATGTCAACTCAAGGAAAGTGGAATATTTTTAGGCGTGTTCATAGAATAGTTTTTGATACAGAAGGCCTTTTTTTACATATCAACACTTCCGTGTTATTTGTTATGCACCCGTACTGTACCTGTATCAATTATAGTTATGGTAATTTTGGTTGGAGCAGTGCTCTAATTTTTATGTTTGTTTGTTAATTGATATTAGAGGAAAAACTACAATGATATGCACAGCGATCGTATGGGATGACATGTTTCCAAGTGCCCAACTTATCATCAGACCCCTTCTCGGGCACTGGGATAACAACCCAATTGTCTGCACCAAAGCCGCTGTTAGAGTACTCTAACAACTAAGCTATGATGCCCTGTAGCGCCACGATGCATTTTCCTCTAATGTGCCATTTGCTTTATTCCTTTTATACATTCTTTGGTACATATATTTTATTTGTCAACTCAAGGAAAGTGGAATATTTTTAGGCGTGTTCATAGAATAGTTTTTGATACAGAAGGCCTTTTTTTTGCATATCAACACTTCCGTGTTATTTGTTATGCACCCGTACTGTACCTGTATCAATTATAGTTATGGTAATTGTTGTTGGAGCAGTGCTCGAATTTTTATGTTTGTTTGTTAATTCATATTAGAAAAATTTACAACAATATGCCCAGCGATGGTATGGGAGGACATGTTTCGAAGTGCCCAACTTCTCATCAGACCCCTTCTCAGACACTGGGATAAGAACCCAAGTGTCTGCACCAAAGTAGCTCTTAGAGTACTCTAACAACTAAGCTATGATGGCCTGTAGCGCCACGATGCATTTTCCTCTAATGTGCCATTTGCTTTATTCCTTTTATACATTCTTTGGTACATATATTTTATATGTCCACTCAAGAAAAGTGGAATATTTTTAGGCGTGTTCATAGAATAGTTTTTGATACAGAAGGCCTTTTTTTGCATATCAACACTTCCGTGTTATTTGTTATGCACCCGTACTGTACCTGTATCAATTATAGTTATGGTAATTGTTGTTGGAGCAGTGCTCAAATTTTTATGTTTGTTTGTTAATTGATATTCGAGGAAAAACTACAACGATATGCACAGCGATCGTATGGGATGACATGTTTCCAAGTGCCCAACTTATCATCAGACCCCTTCTCGGGCACTGGGATAACAACCCAATTGTCTGCACCAAAGCCGCTGTTAGAGTACTCTAACAACTAAGCTATGATGCCCTGTAGCGCCACGATGCCTTTTCCTCTAATGTGCCATTTGCTTTATTCCTTTTATACATTCTTTGGTACATATATTTTATATGTCAAATCAAGGAAAGTGGAATATTTTTAGGCGTGTTCTTAGAACAGTTTTAGATACAGAAGGGCTTTTTTTTGCATATTAACACTTCCGTGTTATTTGTTATGCACCCGTACTGTACCTGTATCAATTATAGTTATGGTAATTGTTGTTGGAGCAGTGCTCGAATTTTTATGTTTGTTTGTTAATTCATATTAGAAAAAATTACAACGATATGCCCAGCGATGGTATGGGAGGACATGTTTCGAAGTGCCCAACTTCTCATCAGACCCCTTCTCAGACACTGGGATAAGAACCCAAGTGTCTGCACCAAAGTAGCTGTTAGAGTACTCTAACAACTAAGCTATGATCGCCTGTAGCGGCACGATGCATTTTTCCTCTAATGTGCCATTTGCTTTATTCCTTTTATACATTCTTTGGTACATATATTTTATATGTCAACTTAAGGAAAGTGCAATATTTTTAGGCGTGTTCATAGAACAGTTTTAGATACAGAAGGGCTTTTTTTGCATATCAACACTTCCGTGTTATTTGTTATGCACCCGTACTGTACCTGTATCAATTATAGTTATGGTAATTGTTGTTGGAGCAGTGCTCGAATTTTTATGTTTGTTAATTGATATTAGAAAAAATTACAACAATATGCCCAGCGATGGTATGGGAGGACATGTTTCGAAGTGCCCAACTTCTCATCAGACCCCTTCTCGGACACTGGGATAAAAACCCAAGTGTCTGCACCAAAGTCACTGTTGGAATTCTCTAACGACTAAGGTATGATGCCCTGTAGCCCCCGAAGCATTTTCCTCTAATGTGCCATTTCCTTTATTCCTTTTATACATTCTTTGGTACATATATTTTATATGTCAACTCAAGGAAAGTGGAATATTTTTAGGCGTGTTCATAGAATAGTGTTAGATACAGAAGGCCTTTTTTTTTGCATATCAACACTTCCGTGTTATTTGTTATGCACCCGTACTGTACCTGTATCAATTATAGTTATGGTAATTTTGGTTGGAGCAGTGCTCTAATTTTTATGTTTGTTTGTTAATTGATATTAGAGGAAAAACTGCAATGATATACACAGCGATGGTATGGGATGACATGATTCGAAGTGCCCAACTTCTCATCAGACCCCTTCTCGGACACTGGGATAAGAACCAAAGTGTCTGCACCAAAGCCGCTGTTAGAGTACTCTAACTACTAAGCTATGATCCCCTGTAGCGCCACGATGCATTTTCCTCTAATGTGCCAATTGCTTTATTCCTTTTATACATTCTTTGGTATATATATTTTATATGTTAACTCAAGGAAAGTGGAATATTTTTTGGCGTGTTCATAGAACAGTTTTAGATACAGAAGGGCTTTTTTTTGCATATTAACACTTCCGTGTTATTTGTTATGCAGCCGTACTATACCTGTATCAATTATAGTTATGGTAATTGTTGTTGGAGCAGTGCTCTAATTTTTATGTTTGTTTGTTAATTGATATTCGAGGAAAAACTACAACGATATGCACAGCGATTGTATGGGATGACATGTTTCGAAGTGCCCAACTTCTCATCAGACCCCTTCTCGGACACTGGGATAAGAACCAAAGTGTCTGCACCAAAGCCGCTGTTGGAATTCTCTAACGACTAAGGTATGATGCCCTGTAGCCCCCGAAACATTTTCCTCTAATGTGCCATTTCCTTTATTCCTTTTATACATTCTTTGGTACATATATTTTATATGTCAACTCAAGGAAAGTGCAATATTTTTAGGCGTGTTCATAGAACAGTTTTAGATACAGAAGGGCTGTTTTTGCATATTAACACTTCCGTGTTATTTGTTATGCACCCGTACTATACCTGTATCAATTATAGTTATGGTAATTGTTGTTGGAGCAGTGCTCTAATTTTTATGTTTGTTTGTTAATTGATATTAGAGGAAAAACTACAATGATATGCACAGCGATTGTATGGGATGACATGTTTCGAAGTGCCCAACTTCTCATCAGACCCCTTCTCGGACACTGGGATAAAAACCCAAGTGTCTGCACCAAAGTCACTGTTGGAATTCTCTAACGACTAAGGTATGATGCCCTGTAGCCCCCGAAGCATTTTCCTCTAATGTGCCATTTCCTTTATTCCTTTTATACAGGGTGCTTTTTTTACAGGTTTGTTTTTCGAATAGAGATAAAACTGGCATTTTGTGGTCAAATCTGGCAACTCTAATGTCATTTATGTTCAGTTTGGTTTGCCATTTCATCATGAACAGGTTGACAAAAGAACAACGCTTGCAAATCGTGCAAATTTATTTCGAAAATAATGGTTCAGTTCGCGAAGTTTACCGTGAGCTCCGTCCATTTTATGGTCGACATAATCGTCCATCAGAGCAATTAATTCGGTTAACCATGGATCGTTTTCGCACTACGTTTACTCTATGTGATAATACGCATCCGCAGAGACGTCGAACAGTGCGCACCGAAGAAACAATTGCCGCTGTAGAGCAAAGTGTTGAAGAGGACCCGAATGAATCGATTCGCCACCGTGCACAGCAATTGGAGCTTTGTCCATCAACTTTATGGAAGATTTTGCGCAAAGATCTTGGCTTGCGACCTTACAAGATCCAGCTTGTGCAAGAATTAAAGCCGCGAGACCATGCAATGCGTCGTGATTTTGGTGTATGGGCCGAAAATGAGATTGATTTCGATGCTGATTTTCATCGCAAAATTTTGTTCAGTGATGAGGCTCATTTTTGGTTGAATGGCTACGTCAACAAGCAAAATTGCCGCATTTGGAGTGAAGAGAATCCACATGAGACCCTTGAAACGCCATTACATCCACAAAAACTGACTGTTTGGTGTGCTCTATGGGCTGGTGGAGTCATTGGGCCATACTTCTTCCGCAATAATGCTGGAGAGGCAGCTACCGTTAATGGAGACCGGTATAGAGCCATCATAACCGACTATTTTGACCGACGATGAGCGCATAATTTCGCGGAATGGACCTGTCAATTGGCCACCAAGGTCGTGTGATTTGACACCATTGGATTATTTTCTTTGGGGATATGTGAAGTCGCTCGTCTACACCAACAAACCAGAAACGTTAGGGGAATTGGAAGCCAACATTCGTGGCGTTATTGTCGACATACGGCCCCATATGCTCGAAAAAGTGGTTGAAAATTGGACCTGTAGAATTGGCTTTATTCGAGCCAGCCGCGGCGGCCACATGACCGAAATCATATTTAAACATTAATGGCATAAAATTATCCTTCCAATTAAGCCAAATTGATGGACCTTAAAACGAGTTTCTTGTGTTTTATTTCAATTCGAAGTTCTATACCCCTAAAAAAAACACCCTTTACATTCTTTGGTACATATATTTTATATGTCAACTCATATTTTTAGGCGTGTTCATAGAACAGTTTTAGATACAGAAGGGCTTTTTTTTGCATATTAACACTTCCGTGTTATTTCTTATGCACCCGTACTATACCTGTATCAATTATAGTTATGGTAATTGTTGTTGGAGCAGTGCTCGAATTTTTATGTTTGTTTGTTAATTGATATTCGAGGAAAAACTACAACGATATGCACAGCGATTGTATGGGATGACATGTTTCGAAGTGCCCAACTTCTCATCAGACCCCTTCTCGGACACTGGGATAAGAACCAAAGTGTCTGCACCAAAGCCGCTGTTAGAGTACTCTAACAACTAAGCTATGATGCCCTGTAGCGCCACGATGCATTTTCCTCTAATGTGCCATTTGCTTTATTCCTTTTATAAAGGGTGTTTTTTAGGGGTATAGAACTTCGAATTGAAATAAATCACAAGAAAATCGTTTTAAGGTCCATCAATTTGGCTTTATTGGAAGGATAATTTTATGCCATTAATGTTTAAATATGATTTCGGTCATGTGGCCGCCGCGGCTGGCTCGAATAAAGCCAATTCTACAGGTCCAATTTTCAACCACTTTTTCGAGCATATGGGGCCGTATGTCGGCAATAACGCCACGAATGTTGGCTTCCAATTCCCCTAACGTTTCTGGTTTTTTGGTGTAGACGAGCGACTTCACATATCCCCAAAGAAAATAATCCAATGGTGTCAAATCACACGACCTTGGTGGCCAATTGACAGGTCCATTCCGCGAAATTATGCGCTCATCGAATGTTTCCTTCAATAAATCGATTGTGACGTGCGCTGTGTGGCATGTAGCGCCGTCTTGTTGGAACCACAACTCATCCACATTCATGCCATCCAATTCGGGAACAAAATAGTCGGTTATCATGGCTCTATACCGGTCTCCATTAACGGTAGCTGCCTCTCCAGCATTATTGCGGAAGAAGTATGGCCCAATGACTCCACCAGCCCATAGAGCACACCAAACAGTCAGTTTTTGTGGATGTAATGGCGTTTCAAGGGTCTCATGTGGATTCTCTTCACTCCAAATGCGGCAATTTTGCTTGTTGACGTAGCCATTCAACCAAAAATGAGCCTCATCACTGAACAAAATTTTGCGATGAAAATCAGCATCGAAATCAATCTCATTTTCGGCCCATACACCAAAATCACGACGCATTGCATGGTCTCGCGGCTTTAATTCTTGCACAAGCTGGATCTTGTAAGGTCGCAAGCCAAGATCTTTGCGCAAAGTCTTCCATAAAGTTGATGGACAAAGCTCCAATTGCTGTGCACGGTGGCGAATCGATTCATTCGGGTCCTCTTCAACACTTTGCTCTACAGCGGCAATTGTTTCTTCGGTGCGCACTGTTCGACGTCTCTGCGGATGCGTATTATCACATAGAGTAAACGTAGTGCGAAAACGATCCATGGTTAACCGAATTAATTGCTCTGATGGACGATTATGTCGACCATAAAATGGACGGAGCTCACGGTAAACTTCGCGAACTGAACCATTATTTTCGAAATAAATTTGCACGATTTGCAAGCGTTGTTCTTTTGTCAACCTGTTCATGATGAAATGGCAAACCAAACTGAACATAAATGACGGTAGAGTTGCCAGATTTGACCACAAAATGCCAGTTTTATCTCTATTCGAAAAACAAACCTGTAAAAAAAACACCCTGTACATTCTTTGGTACATATATTTTATATGTCAACTCAAGGAAAGTGCAATATTTTTAGGCGTGTTCATAGAACAGTTTTAGATACAGAAGGGCTGTTTTTGCATATTAACACTTCCGTGTTATTTGTTATGCACCCGTACTATACCTGTATCAATTATAGTTATGGTAATTGTTGTTGGAGCAGTGCTCGAATTTTTATGTTTGTTTGTTAATTGATATTCGAGGAAAAACTACAACGATATGCACAGCGATTGTATGGGATGACATGTTTCAAGTGCCCAACTTCTCATCAGACCCCTTCTCGGACACTGGGATAAGAACCAAAGTGTCTGCACCAAAGCCGCTGTTAGAGTACCTAACAACTAAGCTATGATGCCCTGTAGCGCCACGATGCATTTTCCTCTAATGTGCCATTTGCTTTATTCCTTTTATACATTCTTTGGTACATATATTTTATATGTCAACTCAAGGAAAGTGGAATATTTTTAGGCGTGTTCATAGAATAGTTTTAGATACAGAAGGCCTTTTTTTTTGCATATCAACACTTCCGTGTTATTTGTTATGCACCCGTACTGTACCTGTATCAATTATAGTTATGGTAATTTTGGTTGGAGCAGTGCTCTAATTTTTATGTTTGTTTGTTAATTGATATTAGAGGAAAAACTGCACTGATATACACAGCGATGGTATGGGATGACATGATTCGAAGTGCCCAACTTCTCATCAGACCCCTTCTCGGACACTGGGATAAGAACCAAAGTGTCTGCACCAAAGCCGCTGTTAGAGTACTCTAACAACTAAGCTATGATGCCCTGTAGCGCCACGATGCATTTTCCTCTAATGTGCCAATTGCTTTATTCCTTTTATACATTCTTTGGTATATATATTTTATATGTTAACTCAAGGAAAGTGGAATATTTTTAGGCGTGTTCATATAACAGTTTTAGATACAGAAGGGCTTTTTTTTGCATATTAACACTTCCGTGTTATTTGTTATGCACCCGTACTATACCTGTATCAATTATAGTTATGGTAATTGTTGTTGGAGCAGTGCTCGAATTTTTATGTTTGTTTGTTAATTGATATTCGAGGAAAAACTACAACGATATGCACAGCGATTGTATGGGATGACATGTTTCGAAGTGCCCAACTTCTCATCAGACCCCTTCTCGGACACTGGGATAAGAACCAAAGTGTCTGCACCAAAGCCGCTGTTAGAGTACCTAACAACTAAGCTATGATGCCCTGTGATGAAAGTGGAATATTTTTAGGCGTGTTCATAGAATAGTTTTAGATACAGAAGGCCTTTTTTTTTGCATATCAACACTTCCGTGTTATTTGTTATGCACCCGTACTGTACCTGTATCAATTATAGTTATGGTAATTTTGGTTGGAGCAGTGCTCTAATTTTTATGTTTGTTTGTTAATTGATATTAGAGGAAAAACTGCAATGATATACACAGCGATGGTATGGGATGACATGATTCGAAGTGCCCAACTTCTCATCAGACCCCTTCTCGGACACTGGGATAAGAACCAAAGTGTCTGCACCAAAGCCGCTGTTAGAGTACTCTAACAACTAAGCTATGATGCCCTGTAGCGCCACGATGCATTTTCCTCTAATGTGCCATTTGCTTTATTCCGTTTATACATTCTTTGGTACATATATTTTATATGTCAACTCAAGGAAAGTGGAATATTTTTAGGCGTGTTCATAGAATAGTTTTAGATACAGAAGGCCTTTTTTTTTGCATATCAACACTTCCGTGTTATTTGTTATGCACCCGTACTGTACCTGTATCAATTATAGTTATGGTAATTTTGGTTGGAGCAGTGCTCTAATTTTTATGTTTGTTTGTTAATTGATATTAGAGGAAAAACTGCAATGATATACACAGCGATGGTATGGGATGACATGATTCGAAGTGCCCAACTTCTCATCAGACCCCTTCTCGGACACTGGGATAAGAACCAAAGTGTCTGCACCAAAGCCGCTGTTAGAGTACTCTAACAACTAAGCTATGATGCCCTGTAGCGCCACGATGCATTTTCCTCTAATGTGCCAATTGCTTTATTCCTTTTATACATTCTTTGGTATATATATTTTATATGTTAACTCAAGGAAAGTGGAATATTTTTAGGCGTGTCCATAGAACAGTTTTAGATACAGAAGGGCTTTTTTTTGCATATTAACACTTCCGTGTTATTTGTTATGCAGCCGTACTATACCTGTATCAATTATAGTTATGGTAATTGTTGTTGGAGCAGTGCTCTAATTTTTATGTTTGTTTGTTAATTGATATTAGAGGAAAAACTACAATGATATGCACAGCGATTGTATGGGATGACATGATTGGAAGTGCCCAACTTCTCATCAGACCCCTTCTCGGACACTGGGATAAAAACCCAAGTGTCTGCACCAAAGTCACTGTTGGAATTCTCTAACGACTAAGGTATGATGCCCTGTAGCCCCCGAAGCATTTTCCTCTAATGTGCCATTTCCTTTATTCCTTTTATACATTCTTTGGTACATATATTTTATATGTCAACTCAAGGAAAGTGGAATATTTTTAGGCGTGTTCATAGAATAGTTTTAGATACAGAAGGCCTTTTTTTTTGCATATCAACACTTCCGTGTTATTTGTTATGCACCCGTACTGTACCTGTATCAATTATAGTTATGGTAATTTTGGTTGGAGCAGTGCTCTAATTTTTATGTTTGTTTGTTAATTGATATTAGAGGAAAAACTGCAATGATATACACAGCGATGGTATGGGATGACATGATTCGAAGTGCCCAACTTCTCATCAGACCCCTTCTCGGACACTGGGATAAGAACCGAAGTGTCTGCACCAAAGCCGCTGTTAGAGTACTCTAACAACTAAGCTATGATCCCCTGTAGCGCCACGATGCATTTTCCTCTAATGTGCCAATTGCTTTATTCCTTTTATACATTCTTTGGTATATATATTTTATATGTTAACTCAAGGAAAGTGGAATATTTTTTGGCGTGTTCATAGAACAGTTTTAGATACAGAAGGGCTTTTTTTTGCATATTAACACTTCCGTGTTATTTGTTATGCAGCCGTACTATACCTGTATCAATTATAGTTATGGTAATTGTTGTTGGAGCAGTGCTCTAATTTTTATGTTTGTTTGTTAATTGATATTCGAGGAAAAACTACAACGATATGCACAGCGATTGTATGGGATGACATGTTTCGAAGTGCCCAACTTCTCATCAGACCCCTTCTCGGACACTGGGATAAGAACCAAAGTGTCTGCACCAAAGCCGCTGTTGGAATTCTCTAACGACTAAGGTATGATGCCCTGTAGCCCCCGAAGCATTTTCCTCTAATGTGCCATTTCCTTTATTCCTTTTATACATTCTTTGGTACATATATTTTATATGTCAACTCAAGGAAAGTGCAATATTTTTAGGCGTGTTCATAGAACAGTTTTAGATACAGAAGGGCTGTTTTTGCATATTAACACTTCCGTGTTATTTGTTATGCACCCGTACTATACCTGTATCAATTATAGTTATGGTAATTGTTGTTGGAGCAGTGCTCTAATTTTTATGTTTGTTTGTTAATTGATATTAGAGGAAAAACTACAATGATATGCACAGCGATTGTATGGGATGACATGTTTCGAAGTGCCCAACTTCTCATCAGACCCCTTCTCGGACACTGGGATAAAAACCCAAGTGTCTGCACCAAAGTCACTGTTGGAATTCTCTAACGACTAAGGTATGATGCCCTGTAGCCCCCGAAGCATTTTCCTCTAATGTGCCATTTCCTTTATTCCTTTTATACAGGGTGCTTTTTTTACAGGTTTGTTTTTCGAATAGAGATAAAACTGGCATTTTGTGGTCAAATCTGGCAACTCTAATGTCATTTATGTTCAGTTTGGTTTGCCATTTCATCATGAACAGGTTGACAAAAGAACAACGATTGCAAATCGTGCAAATTTATTTCGAAAATAATGGTTCAGTTCGCGAAGTTTACCGTGAGCTCCGTCCATTTTATGGTCGACATAATCGTCCATCAGAGCAATTAATTCGGTTAACCATGGATCGTTTTCGCACTACGTTTACTCTATGTGATAATACGCATCCGCAGAGACGTCGAACAGTGCGCACCGAAGAAACAATTGCCGCTGTAGAGCAAAGTGTTGAAGAGGACCCGAATGAATCGATTCGCCACCGTGCACAGCAATTGGAGCTTTGTCCATCAACTTTATGGAAGATTTTGCGCAAAGATCTTGGCTTGCGACCTTACAAGATCCAGCTTGTGCAAGAATTAAAGCCGCGAGACCATGCAATGCGTCGTGATTTTGGTGTATGGGCCGAAAATGAGATTGATTTCGATGCTGATTTTCATCGCAAAATTTTGTTCAGTGATGAGGCTCATTTTTGGTTGAATGGCTACGTCAACAAGCAAAATTGCCGCATTTGGAGTGAAGAGAATCCACATGAGACCCTTGAAACGCCATTACATCCACAAAAACTGACTGTTTGGTGTGCTCTATGGGCTGGTGGAGTCATTGGGCCATACTTCTTCCGCAATAATGCTGGAGAGGCAGCTACCGTTAATGGAGACCGGTATAGAGCCATGATAACCGACTATTTTGACCGACGATGAGCGCATAATTTCGCGGAATGGACCTGTCAATTGGCCACCAAGGTCGTGTGATTTGACACCATTGGATTATTTTCTTTGGGGATATGTGAAGTCGCTCGTCTACACCAACAAACCAGAAACGTTAGGGGAATTGGAAGCCAACATTCGTGGCGTTATTGTCGACATACGGCCCCATATGCTCGAAAAAGTGGTTGAAAATTGGACCTGTAGAATTGGCTTTATTCGAGCCAGCCGCGGCGGCCACATGACCGAAATCATATTTAAACATTAATGGCATAAAATTATCCTTCCAATTAAGCCAAATTGATGGACCTTAAAACGAGTTTCTTGTGTTTTATTTCAATTCGAAGTTCTATACCCCTAAAAAAAACACCCTTTACATTCTTTGGTACATATATTTTATATGTCAACTCATATTTTTAGGCGTGTTCATAGAACAGTTTTAGATACAGAAGGGCTTTTTTTTGCATATTAACACTTCCGTGTTATTTCTTATGCACCCGTACTATACCTGTATCAATTATAGTTATGGTAATTGTTGTTGGAGCAGTGCTCGAATTTTTATGTTTGTTTGTTAATTGATATTCGAGGAAAAACTACAACGATATGCACAGCGATTGTATGGGATGACATGTTTCGAAGTGCCCAACTTCTCATCAGACCCCTTCTCGGACACTGGGATAAGAACCAAAGTGTCTGCACCAAAGCCGCTGTTAGAGTACTCTAACAACTAAGCTATGATGCCCTGTAGCGCCACGATGCATTTTCCTCTAATGTGCCATTTGCTTTATTCCTTTTATAAAGGGTGTTTTTTAGGGGTATAGAACTTCGAATTGAAATAAAACACAAGAAAATCGTTTTAGGGTCCATCAATTTGGCTTTATTGGAAGGATAATTTTATGCCATTAATGTTTAAATATGATTTCGGTCATGTGGCCGCCGCGGCTGGCTCGAATAAAGCCAATTCTACAGGTCCAATTTTCAACCACTTTTTCGAGCATATGGGGCCGTATGTCGGCAATAACGCCACGAATGTTGGCTTCCAATTCCCCTAACGTTTCTGGTTTTTTGGTATAGACGAGCGACTTCACATATCCCCAAAGAAAATAATCCAATGGTGTCAAATCACACGACCTTGGTGGCCAATTGACAGGTCCATTCCGCGAAATTATGCGCTCATCGAATGTTTCCTTCAATAAATCGATTGTGACGTGCGCTGTGTGGCATGTAGCGCCGTCTTGTTGGAACCACAACTCATCCACATTCATGCCATCCAATTCGGGAACAAAATAGTCGGTTATCATGGCTCTATACCGGTCTCCATTAACGGTAGCTGCCTCTCCAGCATTATTGCGGAAGAAGTATGGCCCAATGACTCCACCAGCCCATAGAGCACACCAAACAGTCAGTTTTTGTGGATGTAATGGCGTTTCAAGGGTCTCATGTGGATTCTCTTCACTCCAAATGCGGCAATTTTGCTTGTTGACGTAGCCATTCAACCAAAAATGAGCCTCATCACTGAACAAAATTTTGCGATGAAAATCAGCATCGAAATCAATCTCATTTTCGGCCCATACACCAAAATCACGACGCATTGCATGGTCTCGCGGCTTTAATTCTTGCACAAGCTGGATCTTGCAAGGTCGCAAGCCAAGATCTTTGCGCAAAGTCTTCCATAAAGTTGATGGACAAAGCTCCAATTGCTGTGCACGGTGGCGAATCGATTCATTCGGGTCCTCTTCAACACTTTGCTCTACAGCGGCAATTGTTTCTTCGGTGCGCACTGTTCGACGTCTCTGCGGATGCGTATTATCACATAGAGTAAACGTAGTGCGAAAACGATCCATGGTTAACCGAATTAATTGCTCTGATGGACGATTATGTCGACCATAAAATGGACGGAGCTCACGGTAAACTTCGCGAACTGAACCATTATTTTCGAAATAAATTTGCACGATTTGCAAGCGTTGTTCTTTTGCCAACCTGTTCATGATGAAATGGCAAACCAAACTGAACATAAATGACGGTAGAGTTGCCAGATTTGACCACAAAATGCCAGTTTTATCTCTATTCGAAAAACAAACCTGTAAAAAAACACCCTGTACATTCTTTGGTACATATATTTTATATGTCAACTCAAGGAAAGTGCAATATTTTTAGGCGTGTTCATAGAACAGTTTTAGATACAGAAGGGCTGTTTTTGCATATTAACACTTCCGTGTTATTTGTTATGCACCCGTACTATACCTGTATCAATTATAGTTATGGTAATTGTTGTTGGAGCAGTGCTCGAATTTTTATGTTTGTTTGTTAATTGATATTCGAGGAAAAACTACAACGATATGCACAGCGATTGTATGGGATGACATGTTTCGAAGTGCCCAACTTCTCATCAGACCCCTTCTCGGACACTGGGATAAGAACCAAAGTGTCTGCACCAAAGCCGCTGTTAGAGTACCTAACAACTAAGCTATGATGCCCTGTAGCGCCACGATGCATTTTCCTCTAATGTGCCATTTGCTTTATTCCTTTTATACATTCTTTGGTATATATATTTTATATGTTAACTCAAGGAAAGTGGAATATTTTCAGGCGTGTTCATATAACAGATTTAGATACAGAAGGGCTTTTTTTTGCATATTAACACTTCCGTGTTATTTGTTATGCACCCGTACTATACCTGTATCAATTATAGTTATGGTAATTGTTGTTGGAGCAGTGCTCGAATTTTTATGTTTGTTTGTTAATTGATATTCGAGGAAAAACTACAACGATATGCACAGCGATTGTATGGGATGACATGTTTCGAAGTGCCCAACTTCTCATCAGACCCCTTCTCGGACACTGGGATAAGAACCAAAGTGTCTGCACCAAAGCCGCTGTTAGAGTACCTAACAACTAAGCTATGATGCCCTGTAGCGCCACGATGCATTTTCCTCTAATGTGCCATTTGCTTTATTCCGTTTATACATTCTTTGGTACATATATTTTATATGTCAACTCAAGGAAAGTGGAATATTTTTAGGCGTGTTCATAGAATAGTTTTAGATACAGAAGGCCTTTTTTTTTGCATATCAACACTTCCGTGTTATTTGTTATGCACCCGTACTATACCTGTATCAATTATAGTTATGGTAATTGTTGTTGGAGCAGTGCTCGAATTTTTATGTTTGTTTGTTAATTGATATTCGAGGAAAAACTACAACGATATGCACAGCGATTGTATGGGATGACATGTTTCGAAGTGCCCAACTTCTCATCAGACCCCTTCTCGGACACTGGGATAAGAACCAAAGTGTCTGCACCAAAGCCGCTGTTAGAGTACCTAACAACTAAGCTATGATGCCCTGTAGCGCCACGATGCATTTTCCTCTAATGTGCCAATTGCTTTATTCCGTTTATACATTCTTTGGTACATATATTTTATATGTCAACTCAAGGAAAGTGGAATATTTTTAGGCGTGTTCATAGAATAGTTTTAGATACAGAAGGCCTTTTTTTTTGCATATCAACACTTCCGTGTTATTTGTTATGCACCCGTACTGTACCTGTATCAATTATAGTTATGGTAATTTTGGTTGGAGCAGTGCTCTAATTTTTATGTTTGTTTGTTAATTGATATTAGAGGAAAAACTGCAATGATATACACAGCGATGGTATGGAATGACATGATTCGAAGTGCCCAACTTCTCATCAGACCCCTTCTCGGACACTGGGATAAGAACCAAAGTGTCTGCACCAAAGCCGCTGTTAGAGTACTCTAACAACTAAGCTATGATGCCCTGTAGCGCCACGATGCATTTTCCTCTAATGTGCCAATTGCTTTATTCCTTTTATACATTCTTTGGTATATATATTTTATATGTTAACTCAAGGAAAGTGGAATATTTTTAGGCGTGTTCATATAACAGTTTTAGATACAGAAGGGCTTTTTTTTGCATATTAACACTTCCGTGTTATTTGTTATGCACCCGTACTATACCTGTATCAATTATAGTTATGGTAATTGTTGTTGGAGCAGTGCTCGAATTTTTATGTTTGTTTGTTAATTGATATTCGAGGAAAAACTACAACGATATGCACAGCGATTGTATGGGATGACATGTTTCGAAGTGCCCAACTTCTCATCAGACCCCTTCTCGGACACTGGGATAAGAACCAAAGTGTCTGCACCAAAGCCGCTGTTAGAGTACCTAACAACTAAGCTATGATGCCCTGTAGCGCCACGATGCATTTTCCTCTAATGTGCCATTTGCTTTATTCCGTTTATACATTCTTTGGTACATATATTTTATATGTCAACTCAAGGAAAGTGGAATATTTTTAGGCGTGTTCATAGAATAGTTTTAGATACAGAAGGCCTTTTTTTTTGCATATCAACACTTCCGTGTTATTTGTTATGCACCCGTACTGTACCTGTATCAATTATAGTTATGGTAATTTTGGTTGGAGCAGTGCTCTAATTTTTATGTTTGTTTGTTAATTGATATTAGAGGAAAAACTGCAATGATATACACAGCGATGGTATGGGATGACATGATTCGAAGTGCCCAACTTCTCATCAGACCCCTTCTCGGACACTGGGATAAGAACCAAAGTGTCTGCACCAAAGCCGCTGTTAGAGTACTCTAACAACTAAGCTATGATCCCCTGTAGCGCCACGATGCATTTTCCTCTAATGTGCCAATTGCTTTATTCCTTTTATACATTCTTTGGTATATATATTTTATATGTTAACTCAAGGAAAGTGGAATATTTTTAGGCGTGTTCATAGAACAGTTTTAGATACAGAAGGGCTTTTTTTTGCATATTAACACTTCCGTGTTATTTGTTATGCAGCCGTACTATACCTGTATCAATTATAGTTATGGTAATTGTTGTTGGAGCAGTGCTCTAATTTTTATGTTTGTTTGTTAATTGATATTAGAGGAAAAACTACAATGATATGCACAGCGATTGTATGGGATGACATGATTGGAAGTGCCCAACTTCTCATCAGACCCCTTCTCGGACACTGGGATAAGAACCAAAGTGTCTGCACCAAAGCCACTGTTAGAGTACTCTAACAACTAAGCTATGATGCCCTGTAGCGCCACGATGCATTTTCCTCTAATGTGCCAATTGCTTTATTCCTTTTATACATTCTTTGGTACATATATTTTATATGTCAACTCAAGGAAAGTGGAATATTTTTAGGCGTGTTCATAGAATAGTTTTTGATACAAAAGGCCTTTTTTTGCATATCAACACTTCCGTGTTATTTGTTATGCACCCGTACTGTACCTGTATCAATTATAGTTATGGTAATTGTTGTTGGAGCAGTGCTCAAATTTTTATGTTTGTTTGTTAATTGATATTCGAGGAAAAACTACAACGATATGCACAGCGATCGTATGGGATGACATGTTTCCAAGTGCCCAACTTATCATCAGACCCCTTCTCGGGCACTGGGATAACAACCCAATTGTCTGCCCCAAAGCCGCTGTTAGAGTACTCTAGCAACTAAGCCCTGTAGCGCCACGATGCATTTTCCTCTTATGTGCCAATTGCTTTATTCCTTTTATACATTCTTTGGTACATATATTTTATATGTCAACTCAAGGAAAGTGGAATATTTTTAGGCGTGTTCATAGAATAGTTTTTGATACAAAAGGCCTTTTTTTGCATATCAACACTTCCGTGTTATTTGTTATGCACCCGTACTGTACCTGTATCAATTATAGTTATGGTAATTGTTGTTGGAGCAGTGCTCGAATGTTTATGTTTGTTTGTTAATTGATATAAGAAAAAATTACAACGATATGCCCAGCGATGGTATGGGAGGACATGTTTCGAAGTGCCCAACTTCTCATCAGACCCCTTCTCGGACACTGGGATAAGAACCCAAGTGTCTGCACCAAAGCCGCTGTTAGAGTACTCTAACAACTAAGCTATGATGCCCTGTAGCGTCACGATGCATTTTTCCTCTAATGTGCCATTTGCTTTATTCCTTTTATACATTCTTTGGTACATATATTTTATATGTTAACTCAAGGAAAGTGGAATATTATTAGGCGTGTTCATAGAATAGTTTTTGATACAGAAGGCCCTTTTTTTGCATATCAACACTTCCGTGTTATTTGTTATGCACCCGTACTGTACCTGTATCAATTATAGTTATGGTAATTTTGGTTGGAGCAGTGCTCTAATTTTTATGTTTGTTTGTTAATTGATATTAGAGGAAAAACTACAATGATATGCACAGCGATTGTATGGGAGGACATGTTTCGAAGTGCCCAACTTCTCATCAGACCCCTTCTCGGACACTGGGATAAGAACCAAAGTGTCTGCACCAAAGCCGCTGTTAGAGTACTCTAACAACTAAGCTATGATGCCCTGTAGCGCCACGATGCATTTTCCTCTAATGTGCCATTTGCTTTATTCCTTTTATACATTCTTTGGTACATATATTTTATTTGTCAACTCAAGGAAAGTGGAATATTTTTAGGCGTGTTCATAGAACAGTTTTAGATACTGAAGGGCTTTTTTTTGCATATTAACACTTCCGTGTTATTTGGTATGCACCCGTAGTGTACCTGTATCAATTATAGTTATGGTAATTTTGGTTGGAGCAGTGCTCTAATTTTTATGTTTGTTTGTTAATTGATATTCGAGGAAAAACTACAACGATATGCACAGCGATGGTATGGGATGACATGTTTCGAAGTGGCCAACTTCTCATCAGACCCCTTCTCGGACACTGGGATAAGAACCCAATTGTCTGCCCCAAAGCCGCTGTTAGAGTACTCTAGCAACTAAGCCCTATAGCGCCACGATGCATTTTCCTCTTATGTGCCTTTTGCTTTATTCCTTTAATACATTCTTTGCTACATATATTTTATATGTCAAATCAAGGAAGGTGGAATATTTTTAGGCGTGTTCATAGAACAATTTTAGATACAGAAGGGATTTGTTGCATATCAACACTTCCGTGTTATTTGTTATGCACCCGTACTGTACCTATATCAATTATAGTTATGGTAATTGTTGTTGGAGCAGTGCTCGAATTTGAATGTTTGTTTGTTAATTGATATTCGAGGAAAAACTACAACGATATGCACGGCGGTGACATCTTTCGAATTGCCTAACTTCTCATCAGAACCCTTCTCGGACACTGGGATACGAACCCAAGTGTCTGCACCAAAGCCGCTGTTAGAATTCTCTAACAAATAAGCTATGATGCCGTGTAGCGCCACGATGCATTTTCCTCTAATGTGCCAATTGCTTTATTCCTTTTATACATTCTTTGGTACATATATTTTATATGTCAACTCAAGGAAAGTGGAATATTTTTAGGCGTGTTCATAGAAGAGTTTTAGATACAGAAGGCCTTTGTTTTTGCATATTAACACTTCCGTGTTATTTGTTATGCACCCGTACTGTACCTGTATCAATTATAGTTATGGTAATTGTTGTTGGAGCAGTGCTCGAATTTTTATGTTTGTTTGTTAATTGATATTAGAAAAAATTACAACGATATGCCCAGCGATGGTATGGGAGGACATGTTTCGAAGTGAACAACTTCTCATCAGCCACTTCTCAGACACTGGGATAAGAACCAAAGTGTCTGCACCAAAGCCGCTGTTAGAATTCTCTATCAAATAAGCTATGATGCCGTGTAGCGCCACGATGCATTTTCCTTTAATGTGCCATTTGCTTTATTCCTTTTATACATTCTTTGGTACATATATTTTATATGTCAACTCATATTTTTAGGCGTGTTCATAGAACAGTTTTAGATACAGAAGGGTTTTTTTTGCATATTAACACTTCCGTGTTGTTGGAGCAGTGCTCGAATTTTTATGTTTGTTTGTTAATTCATATTAGAAAAAATTACAACGATATGCCCAGCGATGGTATGGGAGGACATGTTTCGAAGTGCCCAACTTCTCATCAGACCCCTTCTCAGACACTGGGATAAGAACCCAAGTGTCTGCACCAAAGCCGCTGTTAAAATACTCTAACAACTAAGCTATGATGCCCTGTAGCGCCACGATGCATTTTCCTTTAATGTGCCATTTGCTTTATTCCTTTTATACATTCTTTGTTACATATATTTTATATGTCAACTCATATTTTTAGGCGTGTTCATAGAACAGTTTTAGATACAGAAGGGTTTTTTTTGCATATTAACACTTCCGTGTTATTTGTTATGCACCCGTACTATACCTGTATCAATTATAGTTGTGGTAATTGTTGTTGGAGCAGTGCTCGAATTTTTATGTTTGTTTGTTAATTGATATTCGAGGAAAAACTACAACGATATGCACAGCGATTGTATGGGATGACATGTTTCGAAGTGCCCAACTTCTCATCAGACCCCTTCTCGGACACTGGGATAAGAACCAAAGTGTCTGCACCAAAGCCGCTGTTAGAGTACCTAACAACTAAGCTATGATGCCCTGTAGCGCCACGATGCATTTTCCTCTAATGTGCCATTTGCTTTATTCCGTTTATACATTCTTTGGTACATATATTTTATATGTCAACTCAAGGAAAGTGGAATATTTTTAGGCGTGTTCATAGAATAGTTTTAGATACAGAAGGCCTTTTTTTTTGCATATCAACACTTCCGTGTTATTTGTTATGCACCCGTACTGTACCTGTATCAATTATAGTTATGGTAATTTTGGTTGGAGCAGTGCTCTAATTTTTATGTTTGTTTGTTAATTGATATTAGAGGAAAAACTGCAATGATATACACAGCGATGGTATGGGATGACATGATTCGAAGTGCCCAACTTCTCATCAGACCCCTTCTCGGACACTGGGATAAGAACCAAAGTGTCTGCACCAAAGCCGCTGTTAGAGTACTCTAACAACTAAGCTATGATCCCCTGTAGCGCCACGATGCATTTTCCTCTAATGTGCCAATTGCTTTATTCCTTTTATACATTCTTTGGTATATATATTTTATATGTTAACTCAAGGAAAGTGGAATATTTTTAGGCGTGTTCATAGAACAGTTTTAGATACAGAAGGGCTTTTTTTTGCATATTAACACTTCCGTGTTATTTGTTATGCAGCCGTACTATACCTGTATCAATTATAGTTATGGTAATTGTTGTTGGAGCAGTGCTCTAATTTTTATGTTTGTTTGTTAATTGATATTAGAGGAAAAACTACAATGATATGCACAGCGATTGTATGGGATGACATGATTGGAAGTGCCCAACTTCTCATCAGACCCCTTCTCGGACACTGGGATAAGAACCAAAGTGTCTGCACCAAAGCCACTGTTAGAGTACTCTAACAACTAAGCTATGATGCCCTGTAGCGCCACGATGCATTTTCCTCTAATGTGCCAATTGCTTTATTCCTTTTATACATTCTTTGGTACATATATTTTATATGTCAACTCAAGGAAAGTGGAATATTTTTAGGCGTGTTCATAGAATAGTTTTTGATACAAAAGGCCTTTTTTTGCATATCAACACTTCCGTGTTATTTGTTATGCACCCGTACTGTACCTGTATCAATTATAGTTATGGTAATTGTTGTTGGAGCAGTGCTCAAATTTTTATGTTTGTTTGTTAATTGATATTCGAGGAAAAACTACAACGATATGCACAGCGATCGTATGGGATGACATGTTTCCAAGTGCCCAACTTATCATCAGACCCCTTCTCGGGCACTGGGATAACAACCCAATTGTCTGCCCCAAAGCCGCTGTTAGAGTACTCTAGCAACTAAGCCCTGTAGCGCCACGATGCATTTTCCTCTTATGTGCCAATTGCTTTATTCCTTTTATACATTCTTTGGTACATATATTTTATATGTCAACTCAAGGAAAGTGGAATATTTTTAGGCGTGTTCATAGAAGAGTTTTAGATACAGAAGGCCTTTTTTTTTGCATATTAACACTTCCGTGTTATTTGTTATGCACCCGTACTGTACCTGTATCAATTATAGTTATGGTAATTGTTGTTGGAGCAGTGCTCGAATGTTTATGTTTGTTTGTTAATTGATATAAGAAAAAATTACAACGATATGCCCAGCGATGGTATGGGAGGACATGTTTCGAAGTGCCCAACTTCTCATCAGACCCCTTCTCGGACACTGGGATAAGAACCCAAGTGTCTGCACCAAAGCCGCTGTTAGAGTACTCTAACAACTAAGCTATGATGCCCTGTAGCGTCACGATGCATTTTTCCTCTAATGTGCCATTTGCTTTATTCCTTTTATACATTCTTTGGTACATATATTTTATATGTTAACTCAAGGAAAGTGGAATATTATTAGGCGTGTTCATAGAATAGTTTTTGATACAGAAGGCCCTTTTTTTGCATATCAACACTTCCGTGTTATTTGTTATGCACCCGTACTGTACCTGTATCAATTATAGTTATGGTAATTTTGGTTGGAGCAGTGCTCTAATTTTTATGTTTGTTTGTTAATTGATATTAGAGGAAAAACTACAATGATATGCACAGCGATTGTATGGGAGGACATGTTTCGAAGTGCCCAACTTCTCATCAGACCCCTTCTCGGACACTGGGATAAGAACCAAAGTGTCTGCACCAAAGCCGCTGTTAGAGTACTCTAACAACTAAGCTATGATGCCCTGTAGCGCCACGATGCATTTTCCTCTAATGTGCCATTTGCTTTATTCCTTTTATACATTCTTTGGTACATATATTTTATTTGTCAACTCAAGGAAAGTGGAATATTTTTAGGCGTGTTCATAGAACAGTTTTAGATACTGAAGGGCTTTTTTTTGCATATTAACACTTCCGTGTTATTTGGTATGCACCCGTAGTGTACCTGTATCAATTATAGTTATGGTAATTGTTGTTGGAGCAGTGCTCGAATTTTTATGTTTGTTTGTTAATTGATATTCGAGGAAAAACTACAACGATATGCACAGCGATGGTATGGGATGACATGTTTCGAAGTGGCCAACTTCTCATCAGACCCCTTCTCGGACACTGGGATAAGAACCCAATTGTCTGCCCCAAAGCCGCTGTTAGAGTACTCTAGCAACTAAGCCCTATAGCGCCACGATGCATTTTCCTCTTATGTGCCTTTTGCTTTATTCCTTTAATACATTCTTTGCTACATATATTTTATATGTCAAATCAAGGAAGGTGGAATATTTTTAGGCGTGTTCATAGAACAATTTTAGATACAGAAGGGATTTGTTGCATATCAACACTTCCGTGTTATTTGTTATGCACCCGTACTGTACCTATATCAATTATAGTTATGGTAATTGTTGTTGGAGCAGTGCTCGAATTTGAATGTTTGTTTGTTAATTGATATTCGAGGAAAAACTACAACGATATGCACGGCGGTGACATCTTTCGAATTGCCTAACTTCTCATCAGAACCCTTCTCGGACACTGGGATACGAACCCAAGTGTCTGCACCAAAGCCGCTGTTAGAATTCTCTATCAAATAAGCTATGATGCCGTGTAGCGCCACGATGCATTTTCCTCTAATGTGCCAATTGCTTTATTCCTTTTATACATTCTTTGGTACATATATTTTATATGTCAACTCAAGGAAAGTGGAATATTTTTAGGCGTGTTCATAGAAGAGTTTTAGATACAGAAGGCCTTTTTTTTTGCATATTAACACTTCCGTGTTATTTGTTATGCACCCGTACTGTACCTGTATCAATTATAGTTATGGTAATTGTTGTTGGAGCAGTGCTCGAATTTTTATGTTTGTTTGTTAATTGATATTAGAAAAAATTACAACGATATGCCCAGCGATGGTATGGGAGGACATGTTTCGAAGTGAACAACTTCTCATCAGCCACTTCTCAGACACTGGGATAAGAACCAAAGTGTCTGCACCAAAGCCGCTGTTAGAATTCTCTATCAAATAAGCTATGATGCCGTGTAGCGCCACGATGCATTTTCCTTTAATGTGCCATTTGCTTTATTCCTTTTATACATTCTTTGGTACATATATTTTATATGTCAACTCATATTTTTAGGCGTGTTCATAGAACAGTTTTAGATACAGAAGGGTTTTTTTTGCATATTAACACTTCCGTGTTGTTGGAGCAGTGCTCGAATTTTTATGTTTGTTTGTTAATTCATATTAGAAAAAATTACAACGATATGCCCAGCGATGGTATGGGAGGACATGTTTCGAAGTGCCCAACTTCTCATCAGACCCCTTCTCAGACACTGGGATAAGAACCCAAGTGTCTGCACCAAAGCCGCTGTTAAAATACTCTAACAACTAAGCTATGATGCCCTGTAGCGCCACGATGCATTTTCCTTTAATGTGCCATTTGCTTTATTCCTTTTATACATTCTTTGTTACATATATTTTATATGTCAACTCATATTTTTAGGCGTGTTCATAGAACAGTTTTAGATACAGAAGGGTTTTTTTTTGCATATTAACACTTCCGTGTTATTTGTTATGCACCCGTACTATACCTGTATCAATTATAGTTGTGGTAATTGTTGTTGGAGCAGTGCTCGAATTTTTATGTTTGTTTGTTAATTGATATTAGAGGAAAAACTACAATGATATGCACAGCGATTGTATGGGATGACATGTTTCGAGGTGCCCAACTTCTCATCAGACCCCTTCTCGGACACTGGGATAAGAACCAAAGTGTCTGCACCAAAGCCGCTATTAGAGTACTCTAACAACTAAGCTATGATGCCCTGTAGCGCCACGATGCATTTTCCTCTAATGTGCCAATTGCTTTATTCCTTTTATACATTCTTTGGTACATATATTTTATTTGTCAACTCAAGGAAAGTGGAATATTTTTAGGCGTGTTCATAGAACAGTTTTAGATACAGAAGGGCTTTTTTTTGCATATTAACACTTTCGTGTTATTTGTTATGCACCCGTACTGTACCTGTATCAATTATAGTTATGGTAATTGTTGTTGGAGCAGTGCTCGAATTTTTATGTTTGTTTGTTAATTGATATTCGAGGAAAAACTACAACGATATGCACAGCGATGGTATGGGATGACATGTTTCGAAGTGGCCAACTTCTCATCAGACCCCTTCTCGGACACTGGGATAAGAACCCAATTGTCTGCCCCAAAGCCGCTGTTAGAGTACTCTAGCAACTAAGCCCTATAGCGCCACGATGCATTTTCCTCTTATGTGCCTTTTGCTTTATTCCTTTAATACATTCTTTTCTACATATATTTTATATGTCAAATCAAGGAAGGTGGAATATTTTTAGGCGTGTTCATAGAACAATTTTAGATACAGAAGGGATTTGTTGCATATCAACACTTCCGTGTTATTTGTTATGCACCCGTACTGTACCTATATCAATTATAGTTATGGTAATTGTTGTTGGAGCAGTGCTCGAATTTTTATGTTTGTTTGTTAATTGATATTAGAAAAAATTACAACGATATGCCCAGCGATGGTATGGGAGGACATGTTTCGAAGTGCTCAACTTCTCATCAGACCCCTTCTCAGACATTGGGATAAGAACCAAAGTGTCTGCACAAAAGCCGCTGTTGGAATTCTCTAACAAATAAGCTATGATGCCGTGTAGCACCACGATGCATTTTCCTCTAATGTGCCATTTGCTTTATTCCTTTTATACGTTCTTTGGTACATATATTTTATATGTTAACTCAAGGAAAGTGGAATATTTTTAGGCGTGTTCATAGAATAGTTTTTGATACAGAAGGCCCTTTTTTTGCATATCAACACTTCCGTGTTATTTGTTATGGACCCGTACTGTACCTGTATCAATTATAGTTATGGTAATTGTTGTTGGAGCAGCGCTCGAATTTTTATGTTTGTTTGTTAATTCATATTAGAAAAAATTACAACGATATGCCCAGCGATGGTATGGGAGGACATGTTTCGAAGTGCCCAACTTCTCATCAGACCCCTTCTCAGACACTGGGATAAGAACCCAAGTGTCTGCACCAAAGCCGCTGTTAGAGTACTCTAACAACTAAGCTATGATGGCCTGTAGCGTCACGATGCATTTTTCCTCTAATGTGCCATTTGCTTTATTCCTTTTATACATTCTTTGGTACATATATTTTATATGTCAACTCAAGGAAAGTGGAATATTTTTAGGCGTGTTCATAGAACAGTTTTAGATACAGAAGGGCTTTTTTTTGCATATTAACACTTCCGTGTTATTTGTTATGCACCCGTACTGTACCTGTATCAATTATAGTTATGGTAATTGTTGTTGGAGCAGTGCTCGAATTTTTATGTTTGTTTGTTAATTGATATTCGAGTAAAAACTACAACGATATGCACAGCGATGGTATGGGATGACATGTTTCGAAGTGCCCAACTTCTCATCAGACCACTTCTCGGACACTGGAATAAGAACCAAATTGTCTGCACCAAAGCCGCTGTTAAAATACTCTAACAACTAAGCTATGATGCCCTGTAGCGCCACGATGCATTTTCCTTTAATGTGCCATTTGCTTTATTCCTTTTATACATTCTTTGGTACATATATTTTATATGTCAACTCATATTTTTAGGCGTGTTCATAGAACAGTTTTAGATACAGAAGGGTTTTTTTTTGCATATTAACACTTCCGTGTTATTTGTTACGCACCCGTACTATACCTGTATCAATTATAGTTGTGGTAATTGTTGTTGGAGCAGTGCTCGAATTTTTATGTTTGTTTGTTAATTGATATTAGAGGAACAACTACAACGATATGCACAGCGATTGTATGGGATGACATGTTTCGAAGTGCCCAACTTCTCATCAGCCCCTTCTCCGACACTGGGATAAGAACCAAAGGGTCTGCACCAAAGCGGCTGTTAGAGTACTCTAACAACTAAGCTATGATGCCCTGCAGCGCCACGATGCATTTTCCTCTAATGTGCCAATTGCTTTATTCCTTTTATACATTCTTTGGTACATAGTATTTTATATGTTAACTCAAGGAAAGTGGAATATTTTTAGGCGTGTTCATAGAATAGTTTTTGATACAGAAGGCCTTTTTTTTGCATATCAACACTTCCGTGTTATTTGTTATGCACCCGTACTGTACCTGTATCAATTATAGTTATGGTAATTGTTGTTGGAGCAGCGCTCGAATTTTTATGTTTGTTTGTTAATTCATATTAGAAAAAATTACAACGATATGCCCAGCGATGGTATGGGAGGACATGTTTCGAAGTGCCCAACTTCTCATCAGACCCCTTCTCAGACACTGGGATAAGAACCCAAGTGTCTGCACCAAAGCCGCTGTTAGAGTACTCTAACAACTAAGCTATGATGGCCTGTAGCGTCACGATGCATTTTTCCTCTAATGTGCCATTTGCTTTATTCCTTTTATACATTCTTTGGTACATATATTTTATATGTCAACTCAAGGAAAGTGGAATATTTTTAGGCGTGTTCATAGAATAGTTTTTGATACAGAAGGCCTTTTTTTTGCATATCAACACTTCCGTGTTATTTGTTATGCACCCGTACTGTACCTGTATCAATTATAGTTATGGTAATTTTGGTTGGAGCAGTGCTCTAATTTTTATGTTTGTTTGTCAATTGATATTAGAGGAAAAACTACAATGATATGCACAGCGATTGTATGGGATGACATGTTTCGAAGTGCCCAACTTCTCATCAGACCCCTTCTCGGACACTGGGATAAGAACCAAAGTGTCTGCACCAAAGCCGCTGTTAGAGTACTCTAACAACTAAGCTATGATGCCTGTAGCGCCACGATGCATTTTCCTCTAATGTGCCATTTGCTTTATTCCTTTTATACATTCTTTGGTACATATATTTTATATGTCAACTCAAGGAAAGTGGAATATTTTTAGGCGTGTTCATAGAACAGTTTTAGATACAGAAGGGCTTTTTTTGCATATCAACACTTCCGTGTTATTTGTTATGCACCCGTACTATACCTGTATCAATTATAGTTATGGTAATTGTTGTTGGAGCAGTGCTCTAATTTTTATGTTTGTTTGTCAATTGATATTAGAGGAAAAACTACAATGATATGCACAGCGATTGTATGGGATGACATGTTTCGAAGTGCCCAACTTCTCATCAGACCCCTTCTCGGACACTGGGATAAGAACCCAAGTGTCTGCACCAAAGCCGCTGTTAGAGTACTCTAACAACTAAGCTATGATGGCCTGTAGCGTCACGATGCATTTTTCCTCTAATGTGCCATTTGCTTTATTCCTTTTATACATTCTTTGGTACATATATTTTATATGTCAACTCAAGGAAAGTGGAATATTTTTAGGCGTGTTCATAGAACAGTTTTAGATACAGAAGGGCTTTTTTTTGCATATTAACACTTCCGTGTTATTTGTTATGCACCCGTACTGTACCTGTATCAATTATAGTTATGGTAATTGTTGTTGGAGCAGTGCTCGAATTTTTATGTTTGTTTGTTAATTGATATTCGAGTAAAAACTACAACGATATGCACAGCGATGGTATGGGATGACATGTTTCGAAGTGCCCAACTTCTCATCAGACCACTTCTCGGACACTGGAATAAGAACCAAATTGTCTGCACCAAAGCCGCTGTTAAAATACTCTAACAACTAAGCTATGATGCCCTGTAGCGCCACGATGCATTTTCCTTTAATGTGCCATTTGCTTTATTCCTTTTATACATTCTTTGGTACATATATTTTATATGTCAACTCATATTTTTAGGCGTGTTCATAGAACAGTTTTAGATACAGAAGGGTTTTTTTTTGCATATTAACACTTCCGTGTTATTTGTTATGCACCCGTACTATACCTGTATCAATTATAGTTGTGGTAATTGTTGTTGGAGCAGTGCTCGAATTTTTATGTTTGTTTGTTAATTGATATTAGAGGAACAACTACAACGATATGCACAGCGATTGTATGGGATGACATGTTTCGAAGTGCCCAACTTCTCATCAGCCCCTTCTCCGACACTGGGATAAGAACCAAAGGGTCTGCACCAAAGCGGCTGTTAGAGTACTCTAACAACTAAGCTATGATGCCCTGCAGCGCCACGATGCATTTTCCTCTAATGTGCCAATTGCTTTATTCCTTTTATACATTCTTTGGTACATAGTATTTTATATGTTAACTCAAGGAAAGTGGAATATTTTTAGGCGTGTTCATAGAATAGTTTTTGATACAGAAGGCCTTTTTTTTGCATATCAACACTTCCGTGTTATTTGTTATGCACCCGTACTGTACCTGTATCAATTATAGTTATGGTAATTTTGGTTGGAGCAGTGCTCTAATTTTTATGTTTGTTTGTCAATTGATATTAGAGGAAAAACTACAATGATATGCACAGCGATTGTATGGGATGACATGTTTCGAAGTGCCCAACTTCTCATCAGACCCCTTCTCGGACACTGGGATAAGAACCCAAGTCTCTGCACCAAAGCCGCTGTTAGAGTACTCTAACAACTAAGCTATGATGCCCTGTAGCGCCACGATGCCTTTTCCTCTAATGTGCCATTTGCTTTATTCCTTTTATACATTCTTTGGTACATATATTTTATATGTCAACTCAAGGAAAGTGGAATATTTTTAGGCGTGTTCATAGAACAGTTTTAGATACAGAAGGGCTTTTTTTGCATATCAACACTTCCGTGTTATTTGTTATGCACCCGTACTATACCTGTATCAATTATAGTTATGGTAATTGTTGTTGGAGCAGTGCTCTAATTTTTATGTTTGTTTGTTAATTGATATTAGAGGAAAAACTACAATGATATGCACAGCGATTGTATGGGATGACATGTTTCAAAGTGCCCAACTTCTCATCAGACCCCTTCTCGGACACTGGGATAAGAACCAAAGTGTCTGCACCAAAGCCGCTGTTAGAGTACTCTAACAACTAAGCTATGATGCCTGTAGCGCCACGATGCATTTTCCTCTAATGTGCCATTTGCTTTATTCCTTTTATACATTCTTTGGTACATATATTTTATATGTCAACTCAAGGAAAGTGGAATATTTTTAGGCGTGTTCATAGAATAGTTTTTGATACAGAAGGCCTTTTTTTGCATATCAACACTTCCGTGTTATTTGTTATGCACCCGTACTGTACCTGTATCAATTATAGTTATGGTAATTGTTGTTGGAGCAGTGCTCGAATTTTTATGTTTGTTTGTTAATTGATATTCGAAGAAAAACTACAACGATATGCACAGCGATTGTATGGGATGACATGTTTCGAAGTGCCCAACTTCTCATCAGACCCCTTCTCGGGCACTGGGATAAAAACCCAAGTGTCTGCTCCAAAGTCACTGTTGGAATTCTCTAACGACTAAGCATTTTCCTCTAATGTGCCATTTCCTTTATTCCTTTTATACATTCTTTGGTACATATATTTTATATGTCAACTCATATTTTTAGGCGTGTTCATAAAACAGTTTTAGATACAGAAGGGCTTTTTTTTGCATATTAACACTTCCGTGTTATTTGTTATGCACCCGTACTATACCTGTATCAATTATAGTTATGGTAATTGTTGTTGGAGCAGTGCTCGAATTTTTATGTTTGTTTGTTAATTGATATTCGAGGAAAAACTACAACGATATGCACAGCGATTGTATGGGATGACATGTTTCGAAGTGCCCAACTTCTCATCAGACCCCTTCTCGGACACTGGGATAAGAACCAAAGTGTCTGCACCAAAGCCGCTGTTGGAGTACTCTAACAACTAAGCTATGATGCCCTGTAGCGCCACGATGCATTTTCCTCTAATGTGCCATTTGCTTTATTCCTATTATACATTCTTTGGTACATATATTTTATATGTCAACTCAAGGAAAGTGGAATATTTTTAGGCGTGTTCATAGAATAGTTTTTGATACAGAAGGCCTTTTTTTTGCATATCAACACTTCCGTGTTATTTGTTATGCACCCGTACTGTACCTGTATCAATTATAGTTATGGTAATTTTGGTTGGAGCAGTGCTCTAATTTTTATGTTTGTTTGTTAATTGATATTAGAGGAAAAACTACAATGATATGCACAGCGATTGTATGGGATGACATGTTTCGAAGTGCCCAACTTCTCATCAGACCCCTTCTCGGACACTGGGATAAGAACCAAAGTGTCTGCACCAAAGCCGCTGTTAGAGTACTCTAACAACTAAGCTATGATGCCCTGTAGCGCCACGATGCATTTTCCTCTAATGTGCCATTTGCTTTATTCCTTTTATACATTCTTTGGTACATATATTTTATATGTCAACTCAAGGAAAGTGGAATATTTTTAGGCGTGTTCATAGAATAGTTTTTGATACAGAAGGCCTTTTTTTGCATATCAACACTTCCGTGTTATTTGTTATGCACCCGTACTGTACCTGTATCAATTATAGGTATGGTAATTGTTGTTGGAGCAGTGCTCGAATTTTTATGTTTGTTTGTTAATTCATATTAGAAAAAATTACAACGATATGCCCAGCGATGGTATGGGAGGACATGTTTCGAAGTGCCCAACTTATCATCAGACCCCTTCTCGGGCACTGGGATAACAACCCAATTGTCTGCACCAAAGCCGCTGTTAGAGTACTCTAACAACTAAGCTATGATGCCCTGTAGCGCCACGATGCCTTTTCCTCTAATGTGCCATTTGCTTTATTCCTTTTATACATTCTTTGGTACATATATTTTATATGTCAAATCAAGGAAAGTGGAATATTTTTAGGCGTGTTCTTAGAACAGTTTTAGATACAGAAGGGCTTTTTTTTGCATATTAACACTTCCTTGTTATTTGTTATGCACCCGTACTGTACTTGTATCAATTATAGTTATGGTAATTGTTGTTGGAGCAGTGCTCGAATTTTTATGTTTGTTTGTTAATTGATATTAGAAAAAATTACAACGATATGCCCAGCGATGGTATGGGAGGACATGTTTCGAAGTGCCCAACTTCTCATCAGACCCCTTCTCGGACACTGGGATAAGAACCCAAGTGTCTGCACCAAAGCCGCTGTTAGAGTACTCTAACAACTAAGCTATGATGCCCTGTAGCGTCACGATGCATTTTTCCTCTAATGTGCCATTTGCTTTATTGCTTTTATACATTCTTTGGTACATATATTTTATATGTCAACTCAAGGAAAGTGCAATATTTTTAGGCGTGTTCATAGAATAGTTTTAGATACAGAAGGGCTTTTTTTGCATATCAACACTTCCGTGTTATTTGTTATGCACCCGTACTGTACCTGTATCAATTATAGTTATGGTAATTGTTGTTGGAGCAGTGCTCGAATTTTTATGTTTGTTAATTGATATTAGAAAAAATTACAACAATATGCCCAGCGATGGTATGGGAGGACATGTTTCGAAGTGCCCAACTTCTCATCAGACCCCTTCTCGGACACTGGGATAAAAACCCAAGTGTCTGCACCAAAGTCACTGTTGGAATTCTCTAACGACTAAGGTATGATGCCCTGTAGCCCCCGAAGCATTTTCCTCTAATGTGCCATTTTCTTTATTCCTTTTATACATTCTTTGGTACATATATTTTATATGTCAACTCATATTTTTAGGCGTGTTCATAGAACAGTTTTACATACAGAAGGGCTTTTTTTTGCATATTAACACTTCCGTGTTATTTGTTATGCACCCGTACTATACCTGTATCATTATAGTTATGGTAATTGTTGTTGGAGCAGTGCTCGAATTTTTATGTTTGTTTGTTAATTGATATTCGAGGAAAAACTACAACGATATGCACAGCGATCGTATGGGATGACATGTTTCCAAGTGCCCAACTTATCATCAGACCCCTTCTCGGGCACTGGGATAACAACCCAATTGTCTGCACCAAAGCCGCTGTTAGAGTACTCTAACAACTAAGCTATGATGCCCTGTAGCGCCACGATGCCTTTTCCTATAATGTGCCATTTGCTTTATTCCTTTTATACATTCTTTGGTACATATATGTATTTTATATGTCAACTCAAGGAAAGTGGAATATTTTTAGGCGTGTTCATAGAACAGTTTTAGATACAGAAGGGTTTTTTTTGCATATTAACACTTCCGTGTTATTTGTTATGCACCCGTACTGTACCTGTATCAATTATAGTTATGGTAATTGTTGTTGGAGCAGTGCTCGAATTTTTATGTTTGTTAATTGATATTAGAAAAAATTACAACAATATGCCCAGCGATGGTATGGGAGGACATGTTTCGAAGTGCCCAACTTCTCATCAGACCCCTTCTCGGACACTGGGATAAAAACCCAAGTGTCTGCACCAAAGTCACTGTTGGAATTCTCTAACGACTAAGGTATGATGCCCTGTAGCCCCCGAAGCATTTTCCTCTAATGTGCCATTTTCTTTATTCCTTTTATACATTCTTTGGTACATATATTTTATATGTCAACTCATATTTTTAGGCGTGTTCATAGAACAGTTTTACATACAGAAGGGCTTTTTTTTGCATATTAACACTTCCGTGTTATTTGTTATGCACCCGTACTATACCTGTATCATTATAGTTATGGTAATTGTTGTTGGAGCAGTGCTCGAATTTTTATGTTTGTTTGTTAATTGATATTCGAGGAAAAACTACAACGATATGCACAGCGATCGTATGGGATGACATGTTTCCAAGTGCCCAACTTATCATCAGACCCCTTCTCGGGCACTGGGATAACAACCCAATTGTCTGCACCAAAGCCGCTGTTAGAGTACTCTAACAACTAAGCTATGATGCCCTGTAGCGCCACGATGCCTTTTCCTATAATGTGCCATTTGCTTTATTCCTTTTATACATTCTTTGGTACATATATGTATTTTATATGTCAACTCAAGGAAAGTGGAATATTTTTAGGCGTGTTCATAGAACAGTTTTAGATACAGAAGGGTTTTTTTTTGCATATTAACACTTCCGTGTTATTTGTTATGCACCCGTACTGTACCTGTATCAATTATAGTTATGGTAATTGTTGTTGGAGCAGTGCTCGAATTTTTATGTTTGTTTGTTAATTGATATTCGAGGAAAAACTACAACGATATGCACAGCGATCGTATGGGATGACATGTTTCCAAGTGCCCAACTTATAATCAGACCCCTTCTCGGACACTGGGATAAGAACCCAAGTGTCTGCACCAAAGCCGCTGTTAGAGTACTCTAACAACTAAGCCACGATGCATTTTCCTCTAATGTGCCATTTGCTTTATTCGTTTTATACATTCTTTGGTACATATATTTTATATGTCAACTCAAGGAAAGTGAGGCGTGTTCATAGAACAGTTTTAGATACAGAAGGCCTTTTTTTTTTGCATATCAACACTTCCGTGTTATTTGTTATGCACCCGTACTGTACCTGTATCAATTATAGTTATGGTAATTTTGGTTGGAGCAGTGCTCTAATTTTTATGTTTGTTTGTTAATTGATATTAGAGGAAAAACTACAATGATGTACACAGCGATGGTATGGGATGACATGACTCGAAGTGCCCAACTTCTCATCAGACCCCTTCTCGGACACTGGGATAAGAACCAAAGTGTCTGCACCAAAGCCGCTGTTAGAGTACTCTAACAACTAAGCTATGATGCCCTGTAGCGCCACGATGCATTTTCCTCTAATGTGCCATTTGCTTTATTCCTTTTATACGTTCTTTGGTACATATATTTTATAATTCATCTCAAGGAAAGTGGAATATTTTTAGGCGTGCTCATAGAATAGTTTTTGATACAGAAGGCCTTTTTTTTGCATACCAACACTTCCGTGTTATTTGTTATGCACCCGTACTGTACCTGTATCAATTATAGTTATGGTAATTTTGGTTGGAGCAGTGCTCTAATTTTTATGTTTTTTTGTTAATTGATATTAGAGGAAAAACTACAATGATATGCACAGCGATTGTATGGGATGACATGTTTCGAAGTGCCCAACTTCTCATCAGACCCCTTCTCGGACACTGGGATAAGAACCAAAGTGTCTGCACCAAAGCCGCTGTTAGAGTACTCTAACAACTAAGCTATGATGGCCTGTAGCGTCACGATGCATTTTTCCTCTAATGTGCCATTTGCTTTATTCCTTTTATACATTCTTTGGTACATATATTTTATATGTCAACTCAAGGAAAGTGGAATATTTTTAGGCGTGTTCATAGAACAGTTTTAGATACAGAAGGCATTTTTTTTTGCATATCAACACTTCCGTGTTATTTGTTATGCACCCGTACTGTACCTGTATCAATTATAGTTATGGTAATTTTGGTTGGAGCAGTGCTCTAATTTTTACGTTTGTTTGTTAATTGATATTAGAGGAAAAACTACAATGATATACACAGCGATGGTATGGGATGACATGATTCGAAGTGCCCAACTTCTCATCAGACCCCTTCTCGGACACTGGGATAAGAACCAAAGTGTCTGCACCAAAGCCGCTGTTAGAGTACTCTAACAACTAAGCTATGATGCCCTGTAGCGCCACGATGCATTTTCCTCTAATGTGCCATTTGCTTTATTCCTTTTAACATTCTTTGGTACATATATTTTATATGTCAACTTAAGGAAAGTGGAATATTTTTAGGCGTGTTCATAGAATAGTTTTTGATACAGAAGGCCTTTTTTTGCATATCAACACTTCCGTGTTATTTGTTATGCACCCGTACTGTACCTGTATCAATTATAGTTATGGTAATTTTGGTTGGAGCAGTGCTCTAATTTTATGTTTGTTTGTTAATTGATATTAGAGGAAAAACTACAATGATATGCACAGCGATTGTATGGGAGGACATGTTTCGAAGTGCCCAACTTCTCATCAGACCCCTTCTCGGACACTGGGATAAGAACCCAATTGTCTGCCCCAAAGCCGCTGTTAGAGTACTCTAGCAACTAAGCCCTATAGCGCCACGATGCATTTTCCTCTTATGTGCCTTTTGCTTTATTCCTTTTAACATTCTTTGGTACATATATTTTATAATTCAACTCAAGGAAAGTGGAATATTATTAGGCGTGTTCATAGAATAGTTTTTGATACAGAAGGCCCTTTTTTTGCATATCAACACTTCCGTGTTATTTGTTATGCACCCGTACTGTACCTATATCAATTATAGTTATGGTAATTGTTGTTGGAGCAGTGCTCGAATTTGAATGTTTGTTTGTTAATTGATATTAGAGGAAAAACTACAACGATATGCACAGCGGTGACATCTTTCGAATTGCCCAACTTCTCATCAGAACCCTTCTCGGACACTGGGATAAGACCCCAAGTGTCTGCACCAAAGCCGCTGTTAGAATTCTCTAACAAATAAGCTATGATGCCGTGTAGCGCCACGATGCATTTTCCTCTAATGTGCCAATTGCTTTATTCCTTTTATACATTCTTTGGTACATATATTTTATATGTCAACTCAAGGAAAGTGGAATATTTTTAGGCGTGTTCATAGAAGAGTTTTAGATACAGAAGGCCTTTTTTTTTGCATATTAACACTTTCGTGTTATTTGTTATGCACCCGTACTGTACCTGTATCAATTATAGTTATGGTAATTGTTGTTGGAGCAGTGCTCGAATGTTTATGTTTGTTTGTTAATTGATATAAGAAAAAATTACAACGATATGCCCAGCGATGGTATGGGAGGACATGTTTCGAAGTGCCCAACTTCTCATCAGACCCCTTCTCGGACACTGGGATAAGAACCCAAGTGTCTGCACCAAAGCCGCTGTTAGAGTACTCTAACAACTAAGCTATGATGCCCTGTAGCGTCACGATGCATTTTTCCTCTAATGTGCCATTTGCTTTATTCCTTTTATACATTCTTTGGTACATATATTTTATATGTTAACTCAAGGAAAGTGGAATATTATTAGGCGTGTTCATAGAATAGTTTTTGATACAGAAGGCCCTTTTTTTGCATATCAACACTTCCGTGTTATTTGTTATGCACCCGTACTGTACCTGTATCAATTATAGTTATGGTAATTTTGGTTGGAGCAGTGCTCTAATTTTTATGTTTGTTTGTTAATTGATATTAGAGGAAAAACTACAATGATATGCACAGCGATTGTATGGGAGGACATGTTTCGAAGTGCCCAACTTCTCATCAGACCCCTTCTCGGACACTGGGATAAGAACCAAAGTGTCTGCACCAAAGCCGCTGTTAGAGTACTCTAACAACTAAGCTATGATGCCCTGTAGCGGCACGATGCATTTTCCTCTAATGTGCCATTTGCTTTATTCCTTTTATACATTCTTTGGTACATATATTTTATTTGTCAACTCAAGGAAAGTGGAATATTTTTAGGCGTGTTCATAGAACAGTTTTAGATACTGAAGGGCTTTTTTTTGCATATTAACACTTCCGTGTTATTTGGTATGCACCCGTAGTGTACCTGTATCAATTATAGTTATGGTAATTGTTGTTGGAGCAGTGCTCGAATTTTTATGTTTGTTTGTTAATTGATATTCGAGGAAAAACTACAACGATATGCACAGCGATGGTATGGGATGACATGTTTCGAAGTGGCCAACTTCTCATCAGACCCCTTCTCGGACACTGGGATAAGAACCCAATTGTCTGCCCCAAAGCCGCTGTTAGAGTACTCTAGCAACTAAGCCCTATAGCGCCACGATGCATTTTCCTCTTATGTGCCTTTTGCTTTATTCCTTTAATACATTCTTTGCTACATATATTTTATATGTCAACTCAAGGAAAGTGGAATATTTTTAGGCGTGTTCATAGAACAATTTTAGATACAGAAGGGATTTGTTGCATATCAACACTTCCGTGTTATTTGTTATGCACCCGTACTGTACCTATATCAATTATAGTTATGGTAATTGTTGTTGGAGCAGTGCTCGAATTTGAATGTTTGTTTGTTAATTGATATTCGAGGAAAAACTACAACGATATGCACAGCGGTGACATCTTTCGAATTGCCTAACTTCTCATCAGAACCCTTCTCGGACACTGGGATACGAACCCAAGTGTCTGCACCAAAGCCGCTGTTAGAATTCTCTAACAAATAAGCTATGATGCCGTGTAGCGCCACGATGCATTTTCCTCTAATGTGCCAATTGCTTTATTCCTTTTATACATTCTTTGGTACATATATTTTATATGTCAACTCAAGGAAAGTGGAATATTTTTAGGCGTGTTCATAGAAGAGTTTTAGATACAGAAGGCCTTTTTTTTTGCATATTAACACTTCCGTGTTATTTGTTATGCACCCGTACTGTACCTGTATCAATTATAGTTATGGTAATTGTTGTTGGAGCAGTGCTCGAATTTTTATGTTTGTTTGTTAATTGATATTAGAAAAAATTACAACGATATGCCCAGCGATGGTATGGGAGGACATGTTTCGAAGTGAACAACTTCTCATCAGACCACTTCTCAGACACTGGGATAAGAACCAAAGTGTCTGCACCAAAGCCGCTGTTAGAATTCTCTATCAAATAAGCTATGATGCCGTGTAGCGCCACGATGCATTTTCCTTTAATGTGCCATTTGCTTTATTCCTTTTATACATTCTTTGGTACATATATTTTATATGTCAACTCATATTTTTAGGCGTGTTCATAGAACAGTTTTAGATACAGAAGGGTTTTTTTTGCATATTAACACTTCCGTGTTGTTGGACCAGTGCTCGAATTTTTATGTTTGTTTGTTAATTGATATTAGAGGAAAAACTACAATGATATGCACAGCGATTGTATGGGAGGACATGTTTCGAAGTGCCCAACTTCTCATCAGACCCCTTCTCGGACACTGGGATAAGAACCAAAGTGTCTGCACCAAAGCCGCTGTTAGAGTACTCTAACAACTAAGCTATGATGCCCTGTAGCGCCACGATGCATTTTCCTCTAATGTGCCATTTGCTTTATTCCTTTTATACATTCTTTGGTACATATATTTTATTTGTCAACTCAAGGAAAGTGGAATATTTTTAGGCGTGTTCATAGAACAGTTTTAGATACTGAAGGGCTTTTTTTTGCATATTAACACTTCCGTGTTATTTGGTATGCACCCGTAGTGTACCTGTATCAATTATAGTTATGGTAATTGTTGTTGGAGCAGTGCTCGAATTTTTATGTTTGTTTGTTAATTGATATTAGAAAAAATTACAACGATATGCCCAGCGATGGTATGGGAGGACATGTTTCGAAGTGAACAACTTCTCATCAGACCACTTCTCAGACACTGGGATAAGAACCAAAGTGTCTGCACCAAAGCCGCTGTTAGAATTCTCTATCAAATAAGCTATGATGCCGTGTAGCGCCACGATGCATTTTCCTTTAATGTGCCATTTGCTTTATTCCTTTTATACATTCTTTGGTACATATATTTTATATGTCAACTCATATTTTTAGGCGTGTTCATAGAACAGTTTTAGATACAGAAGGGTTTTTTTTGCATATTAACACTTCCGTGTTGTTGGACCAGTGCTCGAATTTTTATGTTTGTTTGTTAATTCATATTAGAAAAAATTACAACGATATGCCCAGCGATGGTATGGGAGGACATGTTTCGAAGTGCCCAACTTCTCATCAGACCCCTTCTCAGACACTGGGATAAGAACCCAAGTGTCTGCACCAAAGCCGCTGTTAAAATACTCTAACAACTAAGCTATGATGCCCTGTAGCGCCACGATGCATTTTCCTTTAATGTGCCATTTGCTTTATTCCTTTTATACATTCTTTGTTACATATATTTTATATGTCAACTCATATTTTTAGGCGTGTTCATAGAACAGTTTTAGATACAGAAGGGTTTTTTTTGCATATCAACACTTCCGTGTTATTTGTTATGCACCCGTACTATACCTGTATCAATTATAGTTGTGGTAATTGTTGTTGGAGCAGTGCTCGAATTTTTATGTTTGTTTGTTAATTGATATTAGAGGAAAAACTACAATGATATGCACAGCGATTGTATGGGATGACATGTTTCGAGGTGCCCAACTTCTCATCAGACCCCTTCTCGGACACTGGGATAAGAACCAAAGTGTCTGCACCAAAGCCGCTATTAGAGTACTCTAACAACTAAGCTATGATGCCCTATAGCGCCACGATGCATTTTCCTCTAATGTGCCAATTGCTTTATTCCTTTTATACATTCTTTGGTACATATATTTTATATGTCAACTCAAGGAAAGTGGAATATTTTTAGGCGTGTTCATAGAACAGTTTTAGATACAGAAGGGCTTTTTTTTGCATATTAACACTTTCGTGTTATTTGTTATGCACCCGTACTGTACCTGTATCAATTATAGTTATGGTAATTGTTGTTGGAGCAGTGCTCGAATTTTTATGTTTGTTTGTTAATTGATATTCGAGGAAAAACTACAACGATATGCACAGCGATGGTATGGGATGACATGTTTCGAAGTGGCCAACTTCTCATCAGACCCCTTCTCGGACACTGGGATAAGAACCCAATTGTCTGCCCCAAAGCCGCTGTTAGAGTACTCTAGCAACTAAGCCCTATAGCGCCACGATGCATTTTCCTCTTATGTGCCTTTTGCTTTATTCCTTTAATACATTCTTTTCTACATATATTTTATATGTCAAATCAAGGAAGGTGGAATATTTTTAGGCGTGTTCATAGAACAATTTTAGATACAGAAGGGATTTGTTGCATATCAACACTTCCGTGTTATTTGTTATGCACCCGTACTGTACCTATATCAATTATAGTTATGGTAATTGTTGTTGGAGCAGTGCTCGAATTTGAATGTTTGTTTGTTAATTGATATTCGAGGAAAAACTACAACGATATGCACAGCGGTGACATCTTTCGAATTGCCTAACTTCTCATCACAACCCTTCTCGGACACTGGGATACGAACCCAAGTGTCTGCACCAAAGCCGCTGTTAGAATTCTCTAACAAATAAGCTATGATGCCGTGTAGCGCCACGATGCATTTTCCTCTAATGTGCCAATTGCTTTATTCCTTTTATACATTCTTTGGTACATATATTTTATATGTCAACTCAAGGAAAGTGGAATATTTTTAGGCGTGTTCATAGAAGAGTTTTAGATACAGAAGGCCTTTTTTTTTGCATATTAACACTTCCGTGTTATTTGTTATGCACCCGTACTGTACCTGTATCAATTATAGTTATGGTAATTGTTGTTGGAGCAGTGCTCGAATTTTTATGTTTGTTTGTTAATTGATATTAGAAAAAATTACAACGATTTGCCCAGCGATGGTATGGGAGGACATGTTTCGAAGTGAACAACTTCTCATCAGACCACTTCTCAGACACTGGGATAAGAACCAAAGTGTCTGCACCAAAGCCGCTGTTAGAATTCTCTATCAAATAAGCTATGATGCCGTGTAGCGCCACGATGCATTTTCCTCTAATGTGCCATTTGCTTTATTCCTTTTATACATTCTTTGGTACATATATTTTATATGTCAACTCAAGGAAAGTGGAATATTTTTAGGCGTGTTCATAGAACAATTTTAGATACAGAAGGGATTTTTTTGCATATCAACACTTCCGTGTTATTTGTTATGCACCCGTACTGTACCTATATCAATTATAGTTATGGTAATTGTTGTTGGAGCAGTGCTCGAATTTTTATGTTTGTTTGTTAATTGATATTAGAAAAAATTACAACGATATGCCCAGCGATGGTATGGGAGGACATGTTTCGAAGTGCTCAACTTCTCATCAGACCCCTTCTCAGACATTGGGATAAGAACCAAAGTGTCTGCACAAAAGCCGCTGTTGGAATTCTCTAACAAATAAGCTATGATGCCGTGTAGCACCACGATGCATTTTCCTCTAATGTGCCATTTGCTTTATTCCTTTTATACGTTCTTTGGTACATATATTTTATATGTTAACTCAAGGAAAGTGGAATATTTTTAGGCGTGTTCATAGAATAGTTTTTGATACAGAAGGCCCTTTTTTTTGCATATCAACACTTCCGTGTTATTTGTTATGGACCCGTACTGTACCTGTATCAATTATAGTTATGGTAATTGTTGTTGGAGCAGCGCTCGAATTTTTATGTTTGTTTGTTAATTCATATTAGAAAAAATTACAACGATATGCCCAGCGATGGTATGGGAGGACATGTTTCGAAGTGCCCAAATTCTCATCAGACCCCTTCTCAGACACTGGGATAAGAACCCAAGTGTCTGCACCAAAGCCGCTGTTAGAGTACTCTAACAACTAAGCTATGATGGCCTGTAGCGTCACGATGCATTTTTCCTCTAATGTGCCATTTGCTTTATTCCTTTTATACATTCTTTGGTACATATATTTTATATGTCAACTCAAGGAAAGTGGAATATTTTTAGGCGTGTTCATAGAACAGTTTTAGATACAGAAGGGCTTTTTTTTGCATATTAACACTTCCGTGTTATTTGTTATGCACCCGTACTGTACCTGTATCAATTATAGTTATGGTAATTGTTGTTGGAGCAGTGCTCGAATTTTTATGTTTGTTTGTTAATTGATATTCGAGTAAAAACTACAACGATATGCACAGCGATGGTATGGGATGACATGTTTCGAAGTGCCCAACTTCTCATCAGACCACTTCTCGGACACTGGAATAAGAACCAAATTGTCTGCACCAAAGCCGCTGTTAAAATACTCTAACAACTAAGCTATGATGCCCTGTAGCGCCACGATGCATTTTCCTTTAATGTGCCATTTGCTTTATTTCTTTTATACATTCTTTGGTACATATATTTTATATGTCAACTCATATTTTTAGGCGTGTTCATAGAACAGTTTTAGATACAGAAGGGTTTTTTTTTGCATATTAACACTTCCGTGTTATTTGTTACGCACCCGTACTATACCTGTATCAATTATAGTTGTGGTAATTGTTGTTGGAGCAGTGCTCGAATTTTTATGTTTGTTTGTTAATTGATATTAGAGGAACAACTACAACGATATGCACAGCGATTGTATGGGATGACATGTTTCGAAGTGCCCAACTTCTCATCAGCCCCTTCTCCGACACTGGGATAAGAACCAAAGTGTCTGCACCAAAGCCGCTGTTAGAGTACTCTAACAACTAAGCTATGATGCCCTGCAGCGCCACGATGCATTTTCCTCTAATGTGCCAATTGCTTTATTCCTTTTATACATTCTTTGGTACATAGTATTTTATATGTTAACTCAAGGAAAGTGGAATATTTTTAGGCGTGTTCATAGAATAGTTTTTGATACAGAAGGCCTTTTTTTTGCATATCAACACTTGCGTTATATTTGTTATGCACCCGTACTGTACCTGTATCAATTATAGTTATGGTAATTGTTGTTGGAGCAGCGCTCGAATTTTTATGTTTGTTTGTTAATTCATATTAGAAAAAATTACAACGATATGCCCAGCGATGGTATGGGAGGACATGTTTCGAAGTGCCCAACTTCTCATCAGACCCCTTCTCAGACACTGGGATAAGAACCCAAGTGTCTGCACCAAAGCCGCTGTTAGAGTACTCTAACAACTAAGCTATGATGGCCTGTAGCGTCACGATGAATTTTTCCTCTAATGTGCCATTTGCTTTATTCCTTTTATACATTCTTTGGTACATATATTTTATATGTCAACTCAAGGAAAGTGGAATATTTTTAGGCGTGTTCATAGAATAGTTTTTGATACAGAAGGCCTTTTTTTTGCATATCAACACTTCCGTGTTATTTGTTATGCACCCGTACTGTACCTGTATCAATTATAGTTATGGTAATTTTGGTTGGAGCAGTGCTCTAATTTTTATGTTTGTTTGTCAATTGATATTAGAGGAAAAACTACAATGATATGCACAGCGATTGTATGGGATGACATGTTTCGAAGTGCCCAACTTCTCATCAGACCCCTTCTCGGACACTGGGATAAGAACCCAAGTGTCTGCACCAAAGCCGCTGTTAGAGTACTCTAACAACTAAGCTATGATGCCCTGTAGCGCCACGATGCCTTTTCCTATAATGTGCCATTTGCTTTATTCCTTTTATACATTCTTTGGTACATATATTTTATATGTCAACTCAAGGAAAGTGGAATATTTTTAGGCGTGTTCATAGAACAGTTTTAGATACAGAAGGGCTTTTTTTGCATATCAACACTTCCGTGTTATTTGTTATGCACCCGTACTATACCTGTATCAATTATAGTTATGGTAATTGTTGTTGGAGCAGTGCTCTAATTTTTATGTTTGTTTGTTAATTGATATTAGAGGAAAAACTACAATGATATGCACAGCGATTGTATGGGATGACATGTTTCGAAGTGCCCAACTTCTCATCAGACCCCTTCTCGGACACTGGGATAAGAACCAAAGTGTCTGCACCAAACCCGCTGTTAGAGTACTCTAACAACTAAGCTATGATGCCTGTAGCGCCACGATGCATTTTCCTCTAATGTGCCATTTGCTTTATTCCTTTTATACATTCTTTGGTACATATATTTTATATGTCAACTCAAGGAAAGTGGAATATTTTTAGGCGTGTTCATAGAATAGTTTTTGATACAGAAGACCTTTTTTTGCATATCAACACTTCCGTGTTATTTGTTATGCACCCGTACTGTACCTGTATCAATTATAGTTATGGTAATTTTGGTTGGAGCAGTGCTCTAATTTTTATGTTTGTTTGTTAATTGATATTAGAGGAAAAACTACAATGATATGCACAGCGATTGTATGGGATGACATGTTTCGAAGTGCCCAACTTCTCATCAGACCCCTTCTCGGACACTGGGATAAGAACCAAAGTGTCTGCACCAAAGCCGCTGTTAGAGTACTCTAACAACTAAGCTATGATGCCCTGTAGCGCCACGATGCATTTTCCTCTAATGTGCCATTTGCTTTATTCCTTTTATACATTCTTTGGTACATATATTTTATATGTCAACTCAAGGAAAGTGGAATATTTTTAGGCGTGTTCATAGAATAGTTTTTGATACAGAAGGCCTTTTTTTTGCATATCAACACTTCCGTGTTATTTGTTATGCACCCGTACTGTACCTGTATCAATTATAGTTATGGTAATTTTGGTTGGAGCAGTGCTCTAATTTTTATGTTTGTTTGTTAATTGATATTAGAGGAAAAACTACAATGATATGCACAGCGATTGTATGGGATGACATGTTTCGAAGTGCCCAACTTCTCATCAGACCCCTTCTCGGACACTGGGATAAAAACCCAAGTGTCTGCTCCAAAGTCACTGTTGGAATTCTCTAACGACTAAGCATTTTCCTCTAATGTGCCATTTCCTTTATTCCTTTTATACATTCTTTGGTACATATATTTTATATGTCAACTCATATTTTTAGGCGTGTTCATAAAACAGTTTTAGATACAGAAGGGCTTTTTTTTGCATATTAACACTTCCGTGTTATTTGTTATGCACCCGTACTTTACCTGTATCAATTATAGTTATGGTAATTGTTGTTGGAGCAGTGCTCGAATTTTTATGTTTGTTTGTTAATTGATATTCGAGGAAAAACTACAACGATATGCACAGCGATTGTATGGGATGACATGTTTCGAAGTGCCCAACTTCTCATCAGACCCCTTCTCGGACACTGGGATAAGAACCAAAGTGTCTGCACCAAAGCCGCTGTTAGAGTACTCTAACAACTAAGCTATGATGCCCTGTAGCGCCACGATGCATTTTCCTCTAATGTGCCATTTGCTTTATTCCTTTTATACATTCTTTGGTACATATATTTTATATGTCAACTCAAGGAAAGTGGAATATTTTTAGGCGTGTTCATAGAATAGTTTTTGATACAGAAGGCCTTTTTTTGCATATCAACACTTCCGTGTTATTTGTTATGCACCCGTACTGTACCTGTATCAATTATAGGTATGGTAATTGTTGTTGGAGCAGTGCTCGAATTTTTATGTTTGTTTGTTAATTCATATTAGAAAAAATTACAACGATATGCCCAGCGATGGTATGGGAGGACATGTTTCGAAGTGCCCAACTTATCATCAGACCCCTTCTCGGGCACTGGGATAACAACCCAATTGTCTGCACCAAAGCCGCTGTTAGAGTACTCTAACAACTAAGCTATGATGCCCTGTAGCGCCACGATGCCTTTTCCTCTAATGTGCCATTTGCTTTATTCCTTTTATACATTCTTTGGTACATATATTTTATATGTCAAATCAAGGAAAGTGGAATATTTTTAGGCGTGTTCTTAGAACAGTTTTAGATACAGAAGGGCTTTTTTTTGCATATTAACACTTCCGTGTTATTTGTTATGCACCCGTACTGTACTTGTATCAATTATAGTTATGGTAATTGTTGTTGGAGCAGTGCTCGAATTTTTATGTTTGTTTGTTAATTGATATTCGAGGAAAAACTACAACGATATGCACAGCGATCGTATGGGATGACATGTTTCCAAGTGCCCAACTTATCATCAGACCCCTTCTCGGGCACTGGGATAACAACCCAATTGTCTGCACCAAAGCCGCTGTTAGAGTACTCTAACAACTAAGCTATGATGCCCTGTAGCGCCACGATGCCTTTTCCTATAATGTGCCATTTGCTTTATTCCTTTTATACATTCTTTGGTACATATATGTATTTTATATGTCAACTCAAGGAAAGTGGAATATTTTTAGGCGTGTTCATAGAACAGTTTTAGATACAGAAGGGTTTTTTTTTGCATATTAACACTTCCGTGTTATTTGTTATGCACCCGTACTGTACCTGTATCAATTATAGTTATGGTAATTGTTGTTGGAGCAGTGCTCGAATTTTTATGTTTGTTTGTTAATTCATATTAGAAAAAATTACAACGATATGCCCAGCGATGGTATGGGAGGACATGTTTCGAAGTGCCCAACTTCTCATCAGACCCCTTCTCGGACACTGGGATAAGAACCCAAGTGTCTGCACCAAAGCCGCTGTTAGAGTACTCTAACAACTAAGCTATGATGCCCTGTAGCGTCACGATGCATTTTTCCTCTAATGTGCCATTTGCTTTATTGCTTTTATACATTCTTTGGTACATATATTTTATATGTCAACTCAAGGAAAGTGCAATATTTTTAGGCGTGTTCATAGAATAGTTTTAGATACAGAAGGGCTTTTTTTGCATATCAACACTTCCGTGTTATTTGTTATGCACCCGTACTGTACCTGTATCAATTATAGTTATGGTAATTGTTGTTGGAGCAGTGCTCGAATTTTTATGTTTGTTAATTGATATTAGAAAAAATTACAACAATATGCCCAGCGATGGTATGGGAGGACATGTTTCGAAGTGCCCAACTTCTCATCAGACCCCTTCTCGGACACTGGGATAAAAACCCAAGTGTCTGCACCAAAGTCACTGTTGGAATTCTCTAACGACTAAGGTATGATGCCCTGTAGCCCCCGAAGCATTTTCCTCTAATGTGCCATTTTCTTTATTCCTTTTATACATTCTTTGGTACATATATTTTATATGTCAACTCATATTTTTAGGCGTGTTCATAGAACAGTTTTACATACAGAAGGGCTTTTTTTTGCATATTAACACTTCCGTGTTATTTGTTATGCACCCGTACTATACCTGTATCATTATAGTTATGGTAATTGTTGTTGGAGCAGTGCTCGAATTTTTATGTTTGTTTGTTAATTGATATTCGAGGAAAAACTACAACGATATGCACAGCGATCGTATGGGATGACATGTTTCCAAGTGCCCAACTTATCATCAGACCCCTTCTCGGGCACTGGGATAACAACCCAATTGTCTGCACCAAAGCCGCTGTTAGAGTACTCTAACAACTAAGCTATGATGCCCTGTAGCGCCACGATGCCTTTTCCTATAATGTGCCATTTGCTTTATTCCTTTTATACATTCTTTGGTACATATATGTATTTTATATGTCAACTCAAGGAAAGTGGAATATTTTTAGGCGTGTTCATAGAACAGTTTTAGATACAGAAGGGTTTTTTTTTGCATATTAACACTTCCGTGTTATTTGTTATGCACCCGTACTGTACCTGTATCAATTATAGTTATGGTAATTGTTGTTGGAGCAGTGCTCGAATTTTTATGTTTGTTTGTTAATTCATATTAGAAAAAATTACAACGATATGCCCAGCGATGGTATGGGAGGACATGTTTCGAAGTGCCCAACTTCTCATCAGACCCCTTCTCGGACACTGGGATAAGAACCCAAGTGTCTGCACCAAAGCCGCTGTTAGAGTACTCTAACAACTAAGCTATGATGCCCTGTAGCGTCACGATGCATTTTTCCTCTAATGTGCCATTTGCTTTATTGCTTTTATACATTCTTTGGTACATATATTTTATATGTCAACTCAAGGAAAGTGCAATATTTTTAGGCGTGTTCATAGAATAGTTTTAGATACAGAAGGGCTTTTTTTGCATATCAACACTTCCGTGTTATTTGTTATGCACCCGTACTGTACCTGTATCAATTATAGTTATGGTAATTGTTGTTGGAGCAGTGCTCGAATTTTTATGTTTGTTAATTGATATTAGAAAAAATTACAACAATATGCCCAGCGATGGTATGGGAGGACATGTTTCGAAGTGCCCAACTTCTCATCAGACCCCTTCTCGGACACTGGGATAAAAACCCAAGTGTCTGCACCAAAGTCACTGTTGGAATTCTCTAACGACTAAGGTATGATGCCCTGTAGCCCCCGAAGCATTTTCCTCTAATGTGCCATTTTCTTTATTCCTTTTATACATTCTTTGGTACATATATTTTATATGTCAACTCATATTTTTAGGCGTGTTCATAGAACAGTTTTACATACAGAAGGGCTTTTTTTTGCATATTAACACTTCCGTGTTATTTGTTATGCACCCGTACTATACCTGTATCATTATAGTTATGGTAATTGTTGTTGGAGCAGTGCTCGAATTTTTATGTTTGTTTGTTAATTGATATTCGAGGAAAAACTACAACGATATGCACAGCGATCGTATGGGATGACATGTTTCCAAGTGCCCAACTTATCATCAGACCCCTTCTCGGGCACTGGGATAACAACCCAATTGTCTGCACCAAAGCCGCTGTTAGAGTACTCTAACAACTAAGCTATGATGCCCTGTAGCGCCACGATGCCTTTTCCTATAATGTGCCATTTGCTTTATTCCTTTTATACATTCTTTGGTACATATATGTATTTTATATGTCAACTCAAGGAAAGTGGAATATTTTTAGGCGTGTTCATAGAACAGTTTTAGATACAGAAGGGTTTTTTTTTTGCATATTAACACTTCCGTGTTATTTGTTATGCACCCGTACTGTACCTGTATCAATTATAGTTATGGTAATTGTTGTTGGAGCAGTGCTCGAATTTTTATGTTTGTTTGTTAATTCATATTAGAAAAAATTACAACGATATGCCCAGCGATGGTATGGGAGGACATGTTTCGAAGTGCCCAACTTCTCATCAGACCCCTTCTGAGACACTGGGATAAGAACCCAAGTGTCTGCACCAAAGCCGCTGTTAGAGTACTCTAACAACTAAGCTATGATGGCCTGTAGCGTCACGATGCATTTTTCCTCTAATGTGCCATTTGCTTTATTCCTTTTATACATTCTTTGGTACATATATTTTATAAGTCAACTCAAGGAAAGTGGAATATTTTTAGGCGTGTTCATAGAACAGTTTTAGATACAGAAGGGCTTTTTTTGCATATCAACACTTCCGTGTTATTTGTTATGCACCCGTACTGTACCTGTATCAATTATAGTTATGGTAATTGTTGTTGGAGCAGTGCTCGAATTTTTATGTTTGTTTGTTAATTGATATTCGAGGAAAAACTACAACGATATGCACAGCGATCGTATGGGATGACATGTTTCCAAGTGCCCAACTTATAATCAGACCCCTTCTCGGACACTGGGATAAGAACCCAAGTGTCTGCACCAAAGCCGCTGTTAGAGTACTCTAACAACTAAGCCACGATGCATTTTCCTCTAATGTGCCATTTGCTTTATTCGTTTTATACATTCTTTGGTACATATATTTTATATGTCAACTCAAGGAAAGTGAGGCGTGTTCATAGAACAGTTTTAGATACAGAAGGCCTTTTTTTTTGCATATCAACACTTCCGTGTTATTTGTTATGCACCCGTACTGTACCTGTATCAATTATAGTTATGGTAATTTTGGTTGGAGCAGTGCTCTAATTTTTATGTTTGTTTGTTAATTGATATTAGAGGAAAAACTACAATGATGTACACAGCGATGGTATGGGATGACATGATTCGAAGTGCCCAACTTCTCATCAGACCCCTTCTCGGACACTGGGATAAGAACCAAATTGTTTGCACCAAAGCCGCTGTTAGAGTACTCTAACAACTAAGCTATGATGGCCTGTAGCGTCACGATGCATTTTTCCTCTAATGTGCCATTTGCTTTATTCCTTTTATACATTCTTTGGTACATATATTTTATATGTCAACTCAAGGAAAGTGGAATATTTTTAGGCGTGTTCATAGAACAGTTTTAGATACAGAAGGCCTTTTTTTTTGCATATCAACACTTCCGTGTTATTTGTTATGCACCCGTACTGTACCTGTATCAATTATAGTTATGGTAATTTTGGTTGGAGCAGTGCTCTAATTTTTACGTTTGTTTGTTAATTGATATTAGAGGAAAAACTACAATGATATACACAGCGATGGTATGGGATGACATGATTCGAAGTGCCCAACTTCTCATCAGACCCCTTCTCGGACACTGGGATAAGAACCAAAGTGTCTGCACCAAAGCCGCTGTTAGAGTACTCTAACAACTAAGCTATGATGCCCTGTAGCGCCACGATGCATTTTCCTCTAATGTGCCATTTGCTTTATTCCTTTTATACGTTCTTTGGTACATATATTTTATAATTCAACTCAAGGAAAGTGGAATATTTTTAGGCGTGTTCATAGAATAGTTTTTGATACAGAAGGCCTTTTTTTTGCATATCAACACTTCCGTGTTATTTGTTATGCACCCGTACTGTACCTGTATCAATTATAGTTATGGTAATTTTGGTTGGAGCAGTGCTCTAATTTTTATGTTTTTTTGTTAATTGATATTAGAGGAAAAACTACAATGATATGCACAGCGATTGTATGGGATGACATGTTTCGAAGTGCCCAACTTCTCATCAGACCCCTTCTCGGACACTGGGATAAGAACCAAAGTGTCTGCACCAAAGCCGCTGTTAGAGTACTCTAACAACTAAGCTATGATGCCCTGTAGCGCCACGATACATTTTCCTCTAATGTGCCATTTGCTTTATTCCTTTTAACATTCTTTGGTACATATATTTTATATATCAACTTAAGGAAAGTGGAATATTTTTAGGCGTGTTCATAGAATAGTTTTTGATACAGAAGGCCTTTTTTTGCATATCAACACTTCCGTGTTATTTGTTATGCATCCGTACTGTACCTGTATCAATTATAGTTATGGTAATTGTTGTTGGAGCAGTGCTCAAATTTTTATGTTTGTTTGTTAATTGATATTCGAGGAAAAACTACAACGATATGCACAGCGATCGTATGGGATGACATGTTTCCAAGTGCCCAACTTATCATCAGACCCCTTCTCGGGCACTGGGATAACAACCCAATTGTCTGCACCAAAGCCGTTGTTAGAGTACTCTAACAACTAAGCTATGATGCCCTGTACTGCCACGATGCCTTTTCCTATAATGTGCCATTTGCTTTATTCCTTTTATACATTCTTTGGTACATATATTTTATATGTCAACTCAAGGAAAGTGGAATATTTTTAGGCGTGTTCATAGAACAGTTTAGATACAGAAGGGCTTTTTTTTGCATATTAACACTTCCGTGTTATTTGTTATGCACCCGTACTGTACCTGTATCAATTATAGTTATGGTAATTGTTGTTGGAGCAGTGCTCGAATTTGAATGTTTGTTTGTTAATTGATATTCGAGGAAAAACTACAACGATATGCACAGCGATCGTATGGGATGACATGTTTCCAAGTGCCCAACTTATCATCAGACCCCTTCTCGGGCACTGGGATAACAACCCAATTGTCTGCACCAAAGCCGCTGTTAGAGTACTCTAACAACTAAGCTATGATGCCCTGTAGCGCCACGATGCATTTTCCTCTAATGTGCCATTTGCTTTATTCCTTTTATAAAGGGTGTTTTTTTAGGGGTATAGAACTTCGAATTGAAATAAAACACAAGAAAATCGTTTTAAGGTCCATCAATTTGGCTTTATTGGAAGGATAATTTTATGCCATTAATGTTTAAATATGATTTCGGTCATGTGGCCGCCGCGGCTGGCTCGAATAAAGCCAATTCTACAGGTCCAATTTTCAACCACTTTTTCGAGCATATGGGGCCGTATGTCGGCAATAACGCCACGAATGTTGGCTTCCAATTCCCCTAACGTTTCTGGTTTGTTGGTGTAGACGAGCGACTTCACATATCCCCAAAGAAAATAATCCAATGGTGTCAAATCACACGACCTTGGTGGCCAATTGACAGGTCCATTCCGCGAAATTATGCGCTCATCGAATGTTTCCTTCAATAAATCGATTGTGACGTGCGCTGTGTGGCATGTAGCGCCGTCTTGTTGGAACCACAACTCATCCACATTCATGCCATCCAATTCGGGAACAAAATAGTCGGTTATCATGGCTCTATACCGGTCTCCATTAACGGTAGCTGCCTCTCCAGCATTATTGCGGAAGAAGTATGGCCCAATGACTCCACCAGCCCATAGAGCACACCAAACAGTCAGTTTTTGTGGATGTAATGGCGTTTCAAGGGTCTCATGTGGATTCTCTTCACTCCAAATGCGGCAATTTTGCTTGTTGACGTAGCCATTCAACCAAAAATGAGCCTCATCACTGAACAAAATTTTGCGATGAAAATCAGCATCGAAATCAATCTCATTTTCGGCCCATACACCAAAATCACGACGCATTGCATGGTCTCGCGGCTTTAATTCTTGCACAAGCTGGATCTTGTAAGGTCGCAAGCCAAGATCTTTGCGCAAAATCTTCCATAAAGTTGATGGACAAAGCTCCAATTGCTGTGCACGGTGGCGAATCGATTCATTCGGGTCCTCTTCAACACTTTGCTCTACAGCGGCAATTGTTTCTTCGGTGCGCACTGTTCGACGTCTCTGCGGATGCGTATTATCACATAGAGTAAACGTAGTGCGAAAACGATCCATGGTTAACCGAATTAATTGCTCTGATGGACGATTATGTCGACCATAAAATGGACGGAGCTCACGGTAAACTTCGCGAACTGAACCATTATTTTCGAAATAAATTTGCACGATTTGCAAGCGTTGTTCTTTTGTCAACCTGTTCATGATGAAATGGCAAACCAAACTGAACATAAATGACAGTAGAGTTGCCAGATTTGACCACAAAATGCCAGTTTTATCTCTATTCGAAAAACAAACCTGTAAAAAAACACCCTGTAGTTATGGTAATTGTTGTTGGAGCAGTGCTCGAATTTTTATGTTTGTTTGTTAATTGATATTAGAAAAAATTACAACGATATGCCCAGCGATGGTATGGGAGGACATGTTTCGAAGTGCCCAACTTCTCATCAGACCCCTTCTCAGACACTGGGATAAGAACCCAAGTGTCTGCACTAAAGCCGCTGTTAGAGTACTCTAACAACTAAGCTATGATGGCCTGTAGCGTCACGATTCATTTTTCCTCTAATGTGCCATTTGCTTTATTCCTTTTATACATTCTTTGGTACATATATTTTATATGTCATCTCAAGGAAAGTGGAATATTTTTAGGCGTGTTCATAGAATAGTTTTTGATACAGAAGGCCTTTTTTTTGCATATCAACACTTCCGTGTTATTTGTTATGCACCCGTACTGTACCTGTATCAATTATAGTTATGGTAATTGTTGTTGGAGCAGTGCTCGAATTTTTATGTTTGTTTGTTAATTGATATTAGAAAAAATTACAACGATATGCCCAGCGATGGTATGGGAGGACATGTTTCGAAGTGCCCAACTTCTCATCAGACCCCTTCTCAGACACTGGGATAAGAACCCAAGTGTCTGCACTAAAGCCGCTGTTAGAGTACTCTAACAACTAAGCTATGATGGCCTGTAGCGTCACGATTCATTTTTCCTCTAATGTGCCATTTGCTTTATTCCTTTTATACATTCTTTGGTACATATATTTTATATGTCATCTCAAGGAAAGTGGAATATTTTTAGGCGTGTTCATAGAATAGTTTTTGATACAGAAGGCCTTTTTTTTGCATATCAACACTTCCGTGTTATTTGTTATGCACCCGTACTGTACCTGTATCAATTATAGTTATGGTAATAGTTGTTGGAGCAGTGCTCAAATTTTTATGTTTGTTTGTTAATTGATATTCGAGGAAAAACTACAACGATATGCACAGCGATCGTATGGGATGACATGTTTCCAAGTGCCCAACTTATCATCAGACCCCTTCTCGGGCACTGGGATAACAACCCAATTGTCTGCACCAAAGCCGCTGTTAGAGTACTCTAACAACTAAGCTATGATGCCCTGTAGCGCCACGATGCATTTTCCTCTAATGTGCCATTTGTTTTATTCCTTTTATACATTCTTTGGTACATATATTTTATATGTCAACTCAAGGAAAGTGGAATATTTTTAGGCGTGTTCATAGAACAGTTTTAGATACAGAAGGGCTTTGTTGCATATCAACACTTCCGTGTTATTTGTTATGCACCCGTACTTTAACGGTATCAATTATAGTTATGGTAATTGTTGTTGGAGCAGTGCTCGAATTTTTATGTTTGTTTGTTAATTAATATTAGAGGAAAAACTACAACGATATGCACAGCGATGGTATGGGATGACATGTTTCGAAGTGCCCAACTTCTCATCAGACCCCTTCTCGGACACTGGGATAAGAACCCAAGTGTCTGCACCAAAGCCGCTGTTAGAGTACTCTAACAACTTAGCTATGATGCCCTGTAGCGTCACGATACATTTTTCCTCTAATGTGCCATTTGCTTTATTCGTTTTATACATTCTTTGGTACATATATTTTATATGTCAACTCAAGGAAAGTGGAATATTTTTAGGCGTGTTCATAGAACAGTTTTATATACAGAAGGGCTTTTTTGCATATCAACACCTCCGTGTTATTTGCTATGCACTCGCACTGTACGTGTATCAATTATAGTTATGGTAATTGTTGTTGGAGCAGTGCTAGAATTTTTATGTTTGTTTGTTAATTGATATTAGAGAAAAAATTAGAACGATATGCACAGCGATGGTATGGGATTTCATGTTTCGAAGTGCCCACCTTCTCATCAGACCCCTTCTCGGACACTGGGATAAGAACCCAAGTGTCTGCACCAAAGCCGCTGTTAGAGTACTCTAACAACTAAGCTATGATGCCCTGTAGGGTCACAATGCATTTTTCCTCTAATGTGCTATTTGCTTTATTCCTTTTATATATTCTTTGGTACATATATTTGATATGCCAAGTCAAGGAAAGTGGAATATTTTTAGGCGTGTTCATAGAACAGTTTTAGATACAGAAGGGCTTTGTTGCATATCAACACTTCCGTGTTATTTGTTATGCACCCGTACTTTAACGGTATCAATTATAGTTATGGTAATTGTTGTTGGAGCAGTGCTCGAATTTTTATGTTTGTTTGTTAATTAATATTAGAGGAAAAACTACAACGATATGCACAGCGATGGTATGGGATGACATGTTTCGAAGTGCCCAACTTCTCATCAGACCCCTTCTCGGACACTGGGATAGGAACCCAAGTGTCTGCACCAAAGCCGCTGTTAGAGTACTCTAACAACTTAGCTATGATGCCCTGTAGCGTCACGTTACATTTTTCCTCTAATGTGCCATTTGCTTTATTCGTTTTATACATTCTTTGGTACATATATTTTATATGTCAACTCAAGGAAAGTGGAATATTTTTAGGCGTGTTCATAGAACAGTTTTATATACAGAAGGGCTTTTTTGCATATCAACACCTCCGTGTTATTTGCTATGCACTCGCACTGTACGTGTATCAATTATAGTTATGGTAATTGTTGTTGGAGCAGTGCTAGAATTTTTATGTTTGTTTGTTAATTGATATTAGAGAAAAAATTAGAACGATATGCACAGCGATGGTATGGGATTTCATGTTTCGAAGTGCCCACCTTCTCATCAGACCCCTTCTCGGACACTGGGATAAGAACCCAAGTGTCTGCACCAAAGCCGCTGTTAGAGTACTCTAACAACTAAGCTATGATGCCCTGTAGGGTCACAATGCATTTTTCCTCTAATGTGCTATTTGCTTTATTCCTTTTATATATTCTTTGGTACATATATTTGATATGCCAAGTCAAGGAAAGTGGAATATTTTTAGGCGTGTTCATAGAATAGCTTTAGATACAGAAGGGATTTTTTTGCATATCAACACTTCCGTGTTATTTGTTATGCACCCGTACTTTAACGTTATCATTTATAGTTATGGTAATTGTTGTTGGAGCAGTGCTCGAATTTTTATGTTTGTTTGTTAATTGATATTAGAGAAAAAATTACAACGATATGCACAGCGATGGTATGGGATTTCATGTTTCGAAGTGCCCACCTTCTCATCAGACCCCTTCTCGGACACTGGGATAAGAACCCAAGTGTCTGCACCAAAGCCGCTGCTAGAGTACTCTAACAACTAAGCTATGATGCCCTGTAGCGTCACGATGCATTTTTCTTCTAATGTGCTTTATTCCTTTTTTATATTCTTTGGTACATATATTTTATATGCCAAGTCAAGGAAAGTGGAGTATTTTTAGGCGTGTTCATGGAACAGTTTTAGATACAGAAGGGATTTTTTTGCATATCAACACTTCCGTGTTATTTGCTATGCACTCGCATTGTACGTGTATCAGGTATAGTTATGGTAACTGTTGTTGGAGCAGTGCTCGGATTTTTATGTTTGTTTGTTAATTGATATTAGAGGAAAAATTACAACGGTATGCACAGCGATGGAATGGGATTACATGTTACGAAGTGCCCAACTTCTCATCAGACCCCTTCTCGGACACTGGGATAAGAACCCAAGTGTCTGCACCAAAGCCGCTGTTAGAGTACTCTAACAACTAAGCTATGATGCCCTGTAGGGTCACAATGCATTTTTCCTCTAATGTGCCATTTGCTTTATTCCTTTTATATATTCTTTGGTACATATATTTGATATGCCAAGTCAAGGAAAGTGGAATATTTTTAGGCGTGTTCATAGAATAGCTTTAGATACAGAAGGGATTTTTTTGCATATCAACACTTCCGTGTTATTTGTTATGCACCCGTACTTTAACGTTATCATTTATAGTTATGGTAATTGTTGTTGGAGCAGTGCTAGAATTTTTATGTTTGTTTGTTAATTGATATTAGCGAAAAAATTAGAACGATATGCACAGCGATGGTATGGGATTTCATGTTTCGAAGTGCCCACCTTCTCATCAGACCCCTTCTCGGACACTGGGATAAGAACCCAAGTGTCTGCACCAAAGCCGCTGCTAGAGTACTCTAACAACTAAGCTATGATGCCCTGTAGCGTCACGATGCATTTTTCTTCTAATGTGCTTTATTCCTTTTATATATTCTTTGGTACATATATTTTATATGCCAAGTCAAGGAAAGTGGAGTATTTTTAGGCGTGTTCATAGAACAGTTTTAGATACAGAAGGGATTTTTTTGCATATCAACACTTCCGTGTTATTTGCTATGCACTCGCATTGTACGTGTATCAGGTATAGTTATGGTAACTGTTGTTGGAGCAGTGCTCGGATTTTTATGTTTGTTTGTTAATTGATATTAGAGGAAAAATTACAACGGTATGCACAGCGATGGAATGGGATTTCATGTTACGAAGTGCCCAACTTCTCATCAGACCCCTTCTCGGACACTGGGATAAGAACCCAAGTGTCTGCACCAAAGCCGCGGTTAGAGTACTCTAACAACTAAGCTATGATGCCCTGTAGGGTCACAATGCATTTTTCCTCTAATGTGCCATTTGCTTTATTCCTTTTATATATTCTTTGATACATATATTTTATATGCCAAGTCAAGGAAAGTGGAATATTTTTAGGCGTGTTCATAGAATAGCTTTAGATACAGAAGGGATTTTTTTGCGTATCAACACTTCCGTGTTATTTGTTATGCACCCGTACTTTAACGGTATCAATTATAGTTATGGTAATTGTTGTTGGAGCAGTGCTCGAATTTTTATGTTTGTTTGTTAATTGATATTAGAGAAAAAATTACAACGATATGCACAGCGATGGTATGGGATGACATGTTTCGAAGTGCCCAACTTCTCATCAGACCCCTTCTCGGACACTGGGATAAGAACCCAAGTGTCTGCACCAAAGCCGCTGTTAGAGTACTCTAACAACTAATCTATGATGCCCTGTAGCGTCACGATGCATTTTTCCTCCAATGTGCCATTTGCTTTATTCCTTTTATACATTCTTTGGTACATATATTTTATATGTCAACTCAAGGAAAGTGGAATATTTTTAGGCGTGTTCATAGAACAGTTTTAGATACAGAAGGGCTTTGTTGCATATCAACACTTCCGTGTTATTTGTTATGCACCCGTACTTTAACGGTAACAATTATAGTTATGGTAATTGTTGTTGGAGCAGTGCTCGAATTTTTATGTTTGTTTGTTAATTGATATTAGAGAAAAAATTACAACGATATGCACAGCGATGGTATGGGATGACATGTTTCGAAGTGCCCAACTTCTCATCAGACCCCTTCTCGGACACTGGGATAAGAACCCATGTGTCTGCACCAAAGCCGCTGTTAGAGTACTCTAACAACTAATCTATGATGCCCTGTAGCGTCACGATGCATTTTTCCTCTAATGTGCCATTTGCTTTATTCGTTTTATACATTCTTTGGTACATATATTTTATATGTCAACTCAAGGAAAGTGGAATATTTTTAGGCGTGTTCATAGAACAGTTTTATATACAGAAGGGATTTTTTTGCATATCAACACCTCCGTGTTATTTGCTATGCACTCGCACTGTACGTGTATCAGTTATAGTTATGGTAATTGTTGTTGGAGCAGTGCTAGAATTTTTATGTTTGTTTGTTAATTAATATTAGAGGAAAAATTACAACGATATGGACAGCGATGGTATGGGATTTCATGTTTCGAAGTGCCCACCTTCTCACCAGACCCCTTCTCGGACACTGGGATAAGAACCCAAGTGTCTGCACCGAAGCCGCTGTTAGAGTACTCTAACAACTAAGCTATGATTCCCTGTAGCGTCACGATTCATTTTTCCTCTAATGTGCCATTTGCTTTATTCGTTTTATACATTGTTTGGTACATATATTTTATATGTCAACTCAAGGAAAGTGGAATATTTTTAGGCGTGTTCATAGAACAGTTTTATATACAGAAGGGATTTTTTTGCATATCAACACCTCCGTGTTATTTGCTATGCACTCGCACTGTACGTGTATCAGTTATAGTTATGGTAACTGTTGTTGGGGCAGTGCTCGGATTTTTATGTTTGTTTGTTAATTGATATTAGAGGAAAAATTATAACGATATGCACAGCGGTGGTATGGGATTTCATGTTTCGAAGTGACCACCTTCTCACCAGACCCCTTCTCGGACACTGGGATAAGACCCAAGTGTCTGCACCGAAGCCGCTGTTAGAGTACTCTAACAACTAAGCTATGATTCCCTGTAGCGTCACGATTCATTTGTCCTCTAATGTGCCATTTGCTTTATTCGTTTTATACATTCTTTGATACATATATTTTATATGCCAAGTCAAGGAAAGTGAAATATTTTTAGGCGTGTTCTTAGAACAGTTTTATATACAGAAGAGCTTTTTTTGCATATCAACACCCCCGTGTTATTTGCTATGCACTCGCACTGTACGTGTATCAGGTATAGTTATGGTAACTGTTGTTGGGGCAGTGCTCGGATTTTTATGTTTGTTTGTTAATTGATATTAGAGGAAAAATTACAACGATATGCACAGCGATGGTATGGGATTTCATGTTTTGAAGTGCCCACCTCATCAGACCCCTTCTCGGACACTGGGATAAGAACCCAAGTGTCTGCACCGAAGCCGCTGTTAGAGTACTCTAACAACTAAGCTATGATTCCCTGTAGCGTCACGATTCATTTGTCCTCTAATGTGCCATTTGCTTTATTCGTTTTATACATTCTTTGATACATATATTTTATATGCCAAGTCAAGGAAAGTGAAATATTTTTAGGCGTGTTCATAGAATAGCTTTAGATACAGAAGGGATTTTTTTGCGTATCAACACTTCCGTGTTATTTGTTATGCACCCGTACTTTAACGGTATCAATTATAGTTATGGTAATTGTTGTTGGAGCAGTGCTCGAATTTTTATGTTTGTTTGTTAATTGATATTAGAGAAAAAATTACAACGATATGCACAGCGATGGTATGGGATGACATGTTTCGAAGTGCCCAACTTCTCATCAGACCCCTTCTCGGACACTGGGATAAGAACGCAAGTGTCTGCACCAAAGCCGCTGTTAGAGTACTCTAACAACTAATCTATGATGCCCTGTAGCGTCACGATGCATTTTTCCTCTAATGTGCCATTTGCTTTATTCCTTTTATACATTCTTTGATACATATATTTTATATGTCAACTCAAGGAAAGTGGAATATTTTTAGGCGTGTTCATAGAACAGTTTTAGATACAGAAGGGCTTTGTTGCATATCAACACTTCCGTGTTATTTGTTATGCACCCGTACTTTAACGGTAACAATTATAGTTATGGTAATTGTTGTTGGAGCAGTGCTCGAATTTTTATGTTTGTTTGTTAATTGATATTAGAGAAAAAATTACGACGATATGCACAGCGATGGTATGGGATGACATGTTTCGAAGTGCCCAACTTCTCATCAGACCCGTTCTCGGACACTGGGATAAGAACCCAAGTGTCTGCACCAAAGCCGCTGTTAGAGTACTCTAACAACTAATCTATGATGCCCTGTAGCGTCACGATGAATTTTTCCTCTAATGTGCCATTTGCTTTATTCGTTTTATACATTCTTTGGTACATATATTTTATATGTCAACTCAAGGAAAGTGGAATATTTTTAGGCGTGTTCATAGAACAGTTTTATATACAGAAGGGATTTTTTTGCATATCAACACCTCCGTGTTATTTGCTATGCACTCGCACTGCACGTTTATCAATTATAGTTATGGTAATTGTTGTTGGAGCAGTGCTAGAATTTTTATGTTTGTTTGTTAATTAATATTAGAGGAAAAATTACAACGATATGGACAGCGATGGTATGGGATTTCATGTTTCGAAGTGCCCACCTTCTCACCAGACCCCTTCTCGGACACTGGGATAAGAACCCAAGTGTCTGCACCGAAGGCGCTGTTAGAGTACTCTAACAACTAAGCTATGATTCCCTGTAGCGTCACGATTAATTTTTCCTCTAATGTGCCATTTGCTTTATTCCTTTTATACATTCTTTGGTACATATATTTTATATGTCAACTCAAGGAAAGTGGAATATTTTTAGGCGTGTTCATAGAACAGTTTTATATACAGAATGGATTTTTTTGCATATCAACACCTCCGTGTTATTTGCTATGCACTCGCACTGCACGTTTATCAATTATAGTTATGGTAATTGTTGTTGGAGCAGTGCTCGAATTTTTATGTTTGTTTGTTACACAGCGATGGTATGGGATTTCATGTTTTGAAGTGCCCACCTCATCAGACCCTTCTCGGACACTGGGATAAGAACCCAAGTGTCTGCACCAAAGCCGCTGTTAGAGTACTCTAACAACTAAGCTATGATGCCCTGTAGGGTCACAATGCATTTTTCTCTAATGTGCCATTTGCTTTATTCCTTTTATATATTCTTTGATACATATATTTTATATGCCAAGTCAAGGAAAGTGGAATATTTTTAGGCGTGTTCATAGAATAGCTTTAGATACAGAAGGGATTTTTTTGCGTATCAACACTTCCGTGTTATTTGTTATGCACCCGTACTTTAACGGTATCAATTATTGTTATGGTAATTGTTGTTGGAGCAGTGCTCGAATTTTTATGTTTGTTTGTTAATTGATATTAGAGAAAAAATTACAACGATATGCACAGCGATGGTATGGGATGACATGTTTCGAAGTGCCCAACTTCTCATCAGACCCCTTCTCGGACACTGGGATAAGAACCCAAGTGTCTGCACCAAAGCCGCTGTTAGAGTACTCTAACAACTAATCTATGATGCCCTGTAGCGTCACGATGCATTTTTCCTCTAATGTGCCATTTGCTTTATTCCTTTTATACATTCTTTGGTACATATATTTTATATGTCAACTCAAGGAAAGTGGAATATTTTTAGGCGTGTTCATAGAACAGTTTTAGATACAGAAGGGCTTTGTTGCATATCAACACTTCCGTGTTATTTGTTATGCACCCGTACTTTAACGGTAACAATTATAGTTATGGTAATTGTTGTTGGAGCAGTGCTCGAATTTTTATGTTTGTTTGTTAATTGATATTAGAGAAAAAATTACAACGATATGCACAGCGATGGTATGGGATGACATGTTTCGAAGTGCCCAACTTCTCATCAGACCCCTTCTCGGACACTGGGATAAGAACCCAAGTGTCTGCACCAAAGCCGCTGTTAGAGTACTCTAACAACTAATCTATGATGCCCTGTAGCGTCACGATGCATTTTTCCTCTAATGTGCCATTTGCTTTATTCCTTTTATACATTCTTTGGTACATATATTTTATATGTCAACTCAAGGAAAGTGGAATATTTTTAGGCGTGTTCATAGAACAGTTTTAGATACAGAAGGGCTTTGTTGCATATCAACACTTCCGTGTTATTTGTTATGCACCCGTACTTTAACGGTAACAATTATAGTTATGGTAATTGTTGTTGGAGCAGTGCTCGAATTTTTATGTTTGTTTGTTAATTGATATTAGAGAAAAAATTACAACGATATGCACAGCGATGGTATGGGATGACATGTTTCGAAGTGCCCAACTTCTCATCAGACCCCTTCTCGGACACTGGGATAAGAACCCATGTGTCTGCACCAAAGCCGCTGTTAGAGTACTCTAACAACTAATCTATGATGCCCTGTAGCGTCACGATGCATTTTTCCTCTAATGTGCCATTTGCTTTATTCGTTTTATACATTCTTTGGTACATATATTTTATATGTCAACTCAAGGAAAGTGGAATATTTTTAGGCGTGTTCATAGAACAGTTTTATATACAGAAGGGATTTTTTTGCATATCAACACCTCCGTGTTATTTGCTATGCACTCGCACTGTACGTGTATCAATTATAGTTATGGTAATTGTTGTTGGAGCAGTGCTAGAATTTTTATGTTTGTTTGTTAATTGATATTAGAGAAAAAATTAGAACGATATGCACAGCGATGGTATGGGATTTCATGTTTCGAAGTGACCACCTTCTCACCAGACCCCTTCTCGGACACTGGGATAAGACCCAAGTGTCTGCACCGAAGCCGCTGTTAGAGTACTCTAACAACTAAGCTATGATTCCCTGTAGCGTCACGATTCATTTTTCCTCTAATGTGCCATTTGCTTTATTCGTTTTATACATTGTTTGGTACATATATTTTATATGTCAACTCAAGGAAAGTGGAATATTTTTAGGCGTGTTCATAGAACAGTTTTATATACAGAAGGGATTTTTTTGCATATCAACACCTCCGTGTTATTTGCTATGCACTCGCACTGTACGTGTATCAATTATAGTTATGGTAATTGTTGTTGGAGCAGTGCTAGAATTTTTATGTTTGTTTGTTAATTGATATTAGAGAAAAAATTAGAACGATATGCACAGCGATGGTATGGGATTTCATGTTTCGAAGTGACCACCTTCTCACCAGACCCCTTCTCGGACACTGGGATAAGACCCAAGTGTCTGCACCGAAGCCGCTGTTAGAGTACTCTAACAACTAAGCTATGATTCCCTGTAGCGTCACGATTCATTTTTCCTCTAATGTGCCATTTGCTTTATTCGTTTTATACATTCTTTGGTACATATATTTTATATGTCAACTCAAGGAAAGTGGAATATTTTTAGGCGTGTTCATAGAACAGTTTTATATACAGAAGGGATTTTTTTGCATATCAACACCTCCGTGTTATTTGCTATGCACTCGCACTGTACGTGTATCAATTATAGTTATGGTAATTGTTGTTGGAGCAGTGCTAGAATTTTTATGTTTGTTTGTTAATTGATATTAGAGAAAAAATTAGAACGATATGCACAGCGATGGTATGGGATTTCATGTTTCGAAGTGCCCACCTTCTCACCAGACCCCTTCTCGGACACTGGGATAAGAACCCAAGTGTCTGCACCGAAGCCGCTGTTAGAGTACTCTAACAACTAAGCTATGATTCCCTGTAGCGTCACGATTCATTTTTCCTCTAATGTGCCATTTGCTTTATTCGTTTTATACATTGTTTGGTACATATATTTTATATGTCAACTCAAGGAAAGTGGAATATTTTTAGGCGTGTTCATAGAACAGTTTTATATACAGAAGGGATTTTTTTGCATATCAACACCTCCGTGTTATTTGCTATGCACTCGCACTGTACGTGTATCAGTTATAGTTATGGTAACTGTTGTTGGGGCAGTGCTCGGATTTTTATGTTTGTTTGTTAATTGATATTAGAGGAAAAATTACAACGATATGCACAGCGGTGGTATGGGATTTCATGTTTCGAAGTGACCACCTTCTCACCAGACCCCTTCTCGGACACTGGGATAAGACCCAAGTGTCTGCACCGAAGCCGCTGTTAGAGTACTCTAACAACTAAGCTATGATTCCCTGTAGCGTCACGATTCATTTTTCCTCTAATGTGCCATTTGCTTTATTCGTTTTATACATTGTTTGGTACATATATTTTATATGTCAACTCAAGGAAAGTGGAATATTTTTAGGCGTGTTCATAGAACAGTTTTATATACAGAAGGGCTTTTTTTGCATATCAACACCTCCGTGTTATTTGCTATGCACTCGCACTGCACGTTTATCAATTATAGTTATGGTAATTGTTGTTGGAGCAGTGCTCGAATTTTTATGTTTGTTTGTTAATTGATATTAGAGGAAAAATTACAACGATATGCACAGCGATGGTATGGGATTTCATGTTTTGAAGTGCCCACCTCATCAGACCCCTTCTCGGACACTGGGATAAGAACCCAAGTGTCTGCACCAAAGCCGCTGTTAGAGTACTCTAACAACTAAGCTATGATGCCCTGTAGGGTCACAATGCATTTTTCTCTAATGTGCCATTTGCTTTATTCCTTTTATATATTCTTTGATACATATATTTTATATGCCAAGTCAAGGAAAGTGGAATATTTTTAGGCGTGTTCATAGAATAGCTTTAGATACAGAAGGGCTTTTTTTGCGTATCAACACTTCCGTGTTAGTTGTTATGCACCCGTACTTTAACGGTATCAATTATAGTTATGGTAATTGTTGTTGGAGCAGTGCTCGAATTTTTATGTTTGTTTGTTAATTGATATTAGAGAAAAAATTACAACGATATGCACAGCGATGGTATGGGATGACATGTTTCGAAGTGGCCAACTTCTCATCAGACCCCTTCTCGGACACTGGGATAAGAAGCCAAGTGTCTGCACCAAAGCCGCTGTTAGAGTACTCTAACAACTAATCTATGATGCCCTGTAGCGTCACGATGCATTTTTCCTCTAATGTGCCATTTGCTTTATTCCTTTTATACATTCTTTGGTACATATATTTTATATGTCAACTCAAGGAAAGTGGAATATTTTTAGGCGTGTTCATAGAACAGTTTTAGATACAGAAGGGCTTTGTTGCATATCAACACTTCCGTGTTATTTGTTATGCACCCGTACTTTAACGGTAACAATTATAGTTATGGTAATTGTTGTTGGAGCAGTGCTCGAATTTTTATGTTTGTTTCTTAATTGATATTAGAGAAAAAATTACAACGATATGCACAGCGATGGTATGGGATGACATGTTTCGAAGTGCCCAACTTCTCATCAGACCCCTTCTCGGACACTGGGATAAGAACCCAAGTGTCTGCACCAAAGCCGCTGTTAGAGTACTCTAACAACTAATCTATGATGCCCTGTAGCGTCACGATGCATTTTTCCTCTAATGTGCCATTTGCTTTATTCCTTTTATACATTCTTTGGTACATATATTTTATATGTCAACTCAAGGAAAGTGGAATATTTTTAGGCGTGTTCATAGAACAGTTTTAGATACAGAAGGGCTTTGTTGCATATCAACACTTCCGTGTTATTTGTTATGCACCCGTACTTTAACGGTAACAATTATAGTTATGGTAATTGTTGTTGGAGCAGTGCTCGAATTTTTATGTTTGTTTGTTAATTGATATTAGAGAAAAAATTACAACGATATGCACAGCGATGGTATGGGATGACATGTTTCGAAGTGCCCAACTTCTCATCAGACCCCTTCTCGGACACTGGGATAAGAACCCAAGTGTCTGCACCAAAGCCGCTGTTAGAGTACTCTAACAACTAATCTATGATGCCCTGTAGCGTCACGATGCATTTTTCCTCTAATGTGCCATTTGCTTTATTCGTTTTATACATTCTTTGGTACATATATTTTATATGTCAACTCAAGGAAAGTGGAATATTTTTAGGCGTGTTCATAGAACAGTTTTATATACAGAAGGGATTTTTTTGCATATCAACACCTCCGTGTTATTTGCTATGCACTCGCACTGTACGTGTATCAGTTATAGTTATGGTAATTGTTGTTGGAGCAGTGCTAGAATTTTTATGTTTGTTTGTTAATTAATATTAGAGGAAAACTTACAACGATATGGACAGCGATGGTATGGGATTTCATGTTTCGAAGTGCCCACCTTCTCACCAGACCCCTTCTCGGACACTGGGATAAGAACCCAAGTGTCTGCACCGAAGCCGCTGTTAGAGTACTCTAACAACTAAGCTATGATTCCCTGTAGCGTCACGATTCATTTTTCCTCTAATGTGCCATTTGCTTTATTCGTTTTATACATTGTTTGGTACATATATTTTATATGTCAACTCAAGGAAAGTGGAATATTTTTAGGCGTGTTCATAGAACAGTTTTATATACAGAAGGGATTTTTTTGCATATCAACACCTCCGTGTTATTTGCTATGCACTCGCACTGTACGTGTATCAGTTATAGTTATGGTAACTGTTGTTGGGGCAGTGCTCGGATTTTTATGTTTGTTTGTTAATTGATATTAGAGGAAAAATTACAACGATATGCACAGCGGTGGTATGGGATTTCATGTTTCGAAGTGACCACCTTCTCACCAGACCCCTTCTCGGACACTGGGATAAGACCCAAGTGTCTGCACCGAAGCCGCTGTTAGAGTACTCTAACAACTAAGCTATGATTCCCTGTAGCGTCACGATTCATTTTTCCTCTAATGTGCCATTTGCTTTATTCGTTTTATACATTGTTTGGTACATATATTTTATATGGCAACTCAAGGAAAGTGGAATATTTTTAGGCGTGTTCTTAGAACAGTTTTATATACAGAAGAGCTTTTTTTGCATATCAACACCCCCGTGTTATTTGCTATGCACTCGCACTGTACGTGTATCAGGTATAGTTATGGTAACTGTTGTTGGGGCAGTGCTCGGATTTTTATGTTTGTTTGTTAATTGATATTAGAGAAAAAATTACAACGATATGCACAGCGATGGTATGGGATGACATGTTTCGAAGTGCCCAACTTCTCATCAGACCCCTTCTCGGACACTGGGATAAGAACCCAAGTGTCTGCACCAAAGCCGCTGTTAGAGTACTCTACATATATTTTATATGCCAAGTCAAGGAAAGTGGAATATTTTTAGGCGTGTTCATAGAATAGCTTTAGATACAGAAGGGATTTTTTTGCGTATCAACACTTCCGTGTTATTTGTTATGCACCCGTACTTTAACGGTATCAATTATAGTTATGGTAATTGTTGTTGGAGCAGTGCTAGAATTTTTATGTTTGTTTGTTAATTGATATTAGAGAAAAAATTAGAACGATATGGACAGCGATGGTATGGGATTTCATGTTTCGAAGTGCCCACCTTCTCACCAGACCCCTTCTCGGACACTGGGATAAGAACCCAATTGTCTGCACCGAAGGCGCTGTTAGAGTTCTCTAACAACTAAGCTATGATTCCCTGTAGCGTCACGATTCATTTTTCCTCTAATGTGCCATTTGCTTTATTCGTTTTATACATTGTTTGGTACATATATTTTATATGTCAACTCAAGGAAAGTGGAATATTTTTAGGCGTGTGCATAGAACAGTTTTATATACAGAAGGGCTTTTTTTGCATATCAACACCTCCGTGTTATTTGCTATGCACTCGCACTGTACGTGTATCAGTTATAGTTATGGTAACTGTTGTTGGGGCAGTGCTCGGATTTTTATGTTTGTTTGTTAATTGATATTAGAGGAAAAATTACAACGATATGCACAGCGATGGTATGGGATTTCATGTTTCGAAGTGCCCACCTTCTCACCAGACCCATTCTCGGACACTGGGATAAGACCCAAGCGTCTGCACCGAAGCCGCTGTTAGAGTTCTCTAACAACTAAGCTATGATTCCCTGTAGCGTCACGATTCATTTTTCCTCTAATGTGCCATTTGCTTTATTCGTTTTATACATTGTTTGGTACATATATTTTATATGTCAACTCAAGGAAAGTGGAATATTTTTAGGCGTGTGCATAGAACAGTTTTATATACAGAAGGGCTTTTTTTGCATATCAATACTTCCGTGTTATTTGTTATGCACCCGTACTTTAACGGTATCAATTATAGTTATGGTAATTGTTGTTGGAGCAGTGCTAGAATTTTTATGTTTGTTTGTTAATTGATATTAGAGAAAAAATTAGAACGATATGGACAGCGATGGTATGGGATTTCATGTTTCGAAGTGCCCACCTTCTCACCAGACCCCTTCTCGGACACTGGGATAAGAACCCAATTGTCTGCACCGAAGGCGCTGTTAGAGTTCTCTAACAACTAAGCTATGATTCCCTGTAGCGTCACGATTCATTTTTCCTCTAATGTGCCATTTGCTTTATTCGTTTTATACATTGTTTGGTACATATATTTTATATGTCAACTCAAGGAAAGTGGAATATTTTTAGGCGTGTTCATAGAATAGCTTTAGATACAGAAGGGATTTTTTTGCGTATCAACACTTCCGTGTTATTTGTTATGCACCCGTACTTTAACGGTATCAATTATAGTTATGGTAATTGTTGTTGGAGCAGTGCTAGAATTTTTATGTTTGTTTGTTAATTGATATTAGAGAAAAAATTAGAACGATATGGACAGCGATGGTATGGGATTTCATGTTTCGAAGTGCCCACCTTCTCACCAGACCCCTTCTCGGACACTGGGATAAGAACCCAATTGTCTGCACCGAAGGCGCTGTTAGAGTTCTCTAACAACTAAGCTATGATTCCCTGTAGCGTCACGATTCATTTTTCCTCTAATGTGCCATTTGCTTTATTCGTTTTATACATTGTTTGGTACATATATTTTATATGTCAACTCAAAGAAAGTGGAATATTTTTAGGCGTGTTCATAGAACAGTTTTAGATACAGAAGGGCTTTTTTGCATATCAACACTTCCGTGTTATTTGTTATGCACCCGTACTTTAACGGTATCAATTCTGTGGCGTTTTATTATAACAACTTAAGTCGACTTAAAAAATTAGACCAATCAAAACTTTTGCTGGCGATTTTGAATCACAAAACTGCTTCACAACTTAGCCAAGCCAGTTAGATTCAATCGTTTATAAACAAAATAATATAAGACCGATAAAAGTCTTGCAAACTTACACGATTTTCATATTCAAAATGGCCAGAAAAAGTTTTGATTGGTCTAATTTCTTAAGTCGACTTAAGTTGTTATAATAAAACGCCACAGAATTATAGTTATGGTAATTGTTGTTGGAGCAGTGCTCGAATTTTTATGTTTGTTTGTTAATTGATATTAGAGAAAAAATTACAACGATATGCACAGCGATGGTATGGGATGACATGTTTCGAAGTGCCCAACTTCTCATCAGACCCCTTCTCGGACACTGGGATAAGAACCCAAGTGTCTGCACCGAAGGCGCTGTTAGAGTTCTCTAACAACTAATCTATGATGCCCTGTAGCGTCACGATGCATTTTTCCTCTAATGTGCCATTTGCTTTATTCGTTTTATACATTCTTTGGTACATATATTTTATATGTCAACTCAAGGAAAGTGGAATATTTTTAGGCGTGTTCATAGAACAGTTTTATATACAGAAGGGCTTTTTTTGCATATCAACACCTCCGTGTTATTTGCTATGCACTCGCACTGTACGTGTATCAATTATAGTTATGGTAATTGTTGTTGGAGCAGTGCTAGAATTTTTATGTTTGTTTGTTAATTAATATTAGAGGAAAAATTACAACGACATGGACAGCGATGGTATGGGATTTCATGTTTCGAAGTGCCCACCTTCTCATCAGACCCCTTCTCGGACACTGGGATAAGAACCCAAGTGTCTGCACCAAAGCCGCTGTTAGAGTACTCTAACAACTAAGCTATGATGCCCTGTAGCGTCACGATGCATTTTTCCTCTAATGTGACATTTGCTTTATTCCTTTTATATATTGTGGCGATTATTCTCAAGCATGTACCATCCCTAACTCAATAACACTCCCAGCACTAGATAAACACAGGTGAGATAACGATGGCTACAACTAGGCGTGTAACTAGGAAGAGGAAGAGAGATGGCGCGAGTGTTTGCGAATACGATGCAAAGAGGAGATTCCACTAAATAACACCGACCCTTCCAGAACACGAAAAGCGAATAACCAAGAAAGTTCTCGGTGCGTAGGCAAGTACCCTGTTGGACTATATAAGGCGGTGACCAAGCATTGCAGGTTGTTCAGTTTATTTTCAAGCGTTCAATAGTGAACTACTGTAAAGTTATCAAACTCTTAAAATTGTTTTGCGTTTATTACTAGTAAATAAAACTAGTTATTACTTACATTATCTGTGCGTGTGTTTATTCGACTTTATAGTGATCGAACCCAGGATTGATAATCAAGGAATCATCGAATTCGTCACAATTGGTGTCAGAAGTGATATTGTTAAATAAATACCGAGAGTTTTCAAGGATAACAAAGGCATGGCAAAGTTGAATGAGCTGAAGATCCAGCAACTCAAAAATGAGCTGCAACAGCGTGGCTTGAATACCACAGGCAATAAATCAGAGCTACAGTCACGATTGCGAGAGGCTATGGAAGCTGAAGGAATTAACGTTGACGATCATGTATTTCAGCTTGTGGAAGAAGCATCGACAAAAATGGAAGAGAAGGAGTCTACAATTCCAGCCGCAAGTGTGGACACTAATGCGTTGTTGACTGTATTGACTCAGATGTCATCTAGCATATCGACACAGCTGCAAGAACAAAAGACACAAATGGCATCTCAGTTGGAAGAACAAAAGACACACATAGTATCTCAGCTGGAAGAACAGGATACACGTATTACATCCCAGATTTCAGCTCAACTAGATGAAACGAAGGCATACATGAGATCTCAAATGGAAGAACAGAAGGCATATATCTCATCGCAGTTGGAAGAACAGGAAGCAAAGGTGTCAGCGAAACTAGAAGTGCAAGATGCAAAAATTGCACAATTTCAAGATAAAATAGAGGCCGAGGTAGATGCGTTAAGGGGCCGTATCCAGGAGTTGCAACTAAACCGTCCATCTGCTTTAGCGAATACTCCCAAGGTAAAATCCCCGTCATTTGATGGTTCTGTTCCTTTCCAGGTATTTAAGCTACAGTTTGAGAAGACGGCAGCTGTGAATAATTGGGGCATGGAAGACAAAGTTGCTGCATTATTCGTGGCATTGAAGGGACCTGCAGCCGAAATTTTGCAGACTATTCCTGACGGAGAACGGAACAATTATGAAGCATTAATGGGTGCAGTTGAGAGACGCTATGGTAGTGAGCATCGGAAGCAGATATACCAAATAGAGCTACAGAATCGCTCCCAGAAACCTAATGAGACTTTGCAGGAATTTGCATCGGACATCGAGAGGTTGGCCCATCTAGCAAACGCAGACGCACCCGTAGAATACACAGAAAGGGTAAAAATCCAAAGCTTAATAAATGGAATACGTGACGTGGAGACGAAGCGAGCCACATATGCAAATCCCAAGAGATCATTTGCTGAGACGGTATCTCATGCTCTAACGCAGGAAACAGCTTCGCTATTAAGTAAGCCGACGTACAAGGCTCACCGCGTGGAGGTAGAACGGCCAGACTGGGTAGACACAATTCTGGAAGCGTTGAACGGAGTACAGAAAAATAGTAATGGTGCCATTAAATGCTTTAAGTGCGGAAAATCAGGTCACATAGCACGTTATTGCGGCACTGGCTCCAGTAACCCCAGCAATTCAGGTGGACGAAAACGCAAAGCTGAAGGAGGTGAGCCAATTTCCCAGCCAAATCAGTCGTTAAACTAAATCGAGCCAGCCGAAAGGGGCGTGGACTGGCTCCCGTAACTGAATGCCCCATAATCTCTGTCTCACAGATCGGAAGGAAAGCTAGTAATGTTACTGGTGTTGCATATGTGGATGGAAAAGAGCACTTACTAACTGTGGATACGAGCGCATCACATTCCATAATTCGATCTGATTTAGTCAACAAGGAGGTGAGACCATTGCATGGAGCAAAGTTACGTACGGCCACGGGTGAGGACACCCATGTCCGAGGAGAAGTAACATGTGAAATCGCTATTGGGAACGTGGCCGTTCTACACAATTTTATAGTAGCAGATATTGTTGACGAAATCATAGTTGGTGTGGACTTCTTAAGCGAGCAAGGCATCAAGATCGACATGCAAAACAGGATTATGAATTACCAGAACATGGATGTGCCATTAAATTTTGGTTACGAAAACAAATACGTTAGTAAGCGAGTGCTTGTGGAGGAGAGCCAACAAATTCCACCGAAGTCGGAAGCAATTATATGGGCAAAGATTGATGGAGATTATGGGACAAACAAGTTGTGGGTTGTCGAGGCAGCAAACAAATCAAGGACGAACATATTAGTAGGAAAAACCCTGGCTATGACAAAACAAGATGGACGTGTACCGGTAAGAGTACTTAATGAGTTCAAATCGCCGATTAAACTTTCCAAAGGAGCAATATTGGGACAATGCCAAGAGGTCGAGGTAGTTATCAATTGTGAACAGCTTCAGGAAAATGATTCCACCATCAAGATTAATCTTTCAGATGATATCATGTCGTGGACGGCAGGCCTCGAAAAACATCATCAGAAAAAGGCAAAGGAACTTCTATCAAAGTACTCGAGCATATTTGACAAGGATGGTTCCAAACCAGGTCGGACCAAAGTTGTGAAGCATCAAATTGATACTGGTGATGCAAGACCAATCCGCCAAGCTCCTCGTAGTATTCCATTGGCCAAACGACAAGTGGTAAGAGAAATTATTCAGGAAATGAGTGACAGCGGCGTGATCGAACCATCAGCTAGTCCATGGAGCTCACCGGTAGTACTAGTGAAAAAGAAGGATGGAAAAATGAGGTTCTGTGTGGATTACCGAAAATTGAACGACGTAACGAAGAAGGATAGTTATCCATTGCCAAGAATCGACGATACTCTGGACTCGTTATCTGGCACGAAATGGTTTTCCACACTGGACTTGAAAAGCGGCTACTGGCAAGTGGAGGTGAAGGATGAAGATAAAGAAAAGACGGCCTTCAGCGTTGGAGAAGGGCTTTGGCAACTTACGGTAATGCCCTTCGGGCTATGCAATGCTCCAGCTACTTTTGAGAGACTCATGGACCAGATACTAAAAGGATTGCACTGGAAAACATGTTTGGTGTACCTCGACGACATCATCGTGCTAGGAAAAAGCTTTGAGGAACACCTAAAGAACTTGGAGGAAGTTTTCCAAAGAATAGCTGGTGCTGGTCTGAAACTAAGTCCTAAGAAGTGTTCCTTGTTTAAAAAGGAAGTAAGTTATTTGGGTCACAAGGTAACTACGGAGGGAATCTGCACTGCTAAGGAAAAGATCGAAGCCGTAAAAGATTGGCCAAGACCGAGAAATTTGCATGAGTTACGGAGCTTCCTTGGGCTGTGCACGTATTATCGCCGATTTGTACCGAATTTTGCCAGCGTAGCTAGTAGTCTCCATGACCTTACGAGAAAGAATATGAGTTTTGAATGGAAGAAGGAACAGGAGGTGGCTTTTCAAACATTGAAGGAACGACTATGCACTGCCCCGATGTTAGCATATCCAATTCCAGGTTCAAAGTTTATTCTGGATACAGATGCGAGTGGTTATGCTATAGGAGGTGTTTTGTCTCAGATTGTTGATGGACAGGAGAAGGTAGTTGCATATTATAGCCGAACAATTGGGAAGCCTGAAAGGAACTATTGTGTAACCCGGAGAGAACTGTTGGCATTGGTAGAGTGCGTTAAGCATTTCCACAAGTATCTCTATTGGCAGCGATTCCACGTCAGGACAGACCACGCAGCGTTGAAATGGCTCTTACAGTTCCGTAATCCGGAAGGTCAATTGGCACGGTGGATAGAGCGACTGCAAAGTTATGACTTTTCCATAGAGCATCGCAAAGGTAGCACCCACGGAAATGCTGATGCAATGTCACGAAGACCATGTAACTTGGAATGCAAGCATTGTTCCAAAGCTGAGGCCAAGGAAGACATAATAGATGTGCGGCTCATGACTATAACATCTACGGACGAATGGGACATGGATCAATTAAGGAGGTTTCAGCACGAAGATCCAGATCTTACACGTGTAATGCAAGGAATCGAACGAAAGGGGCGACCATCAAGAGAGGAGATGTCAGCAGAAAGTGCTGTTGCCAAGTCATATTGGGCACAGTGGAATAGTTTGCAATTAGAATCCGGTTGTTTGTATCGAATATGGGAGAGTGAGGATGGTCAATGTGTTCGAAAGCTGATAGTCGTCCCAAGGAAGAAAATCCCTGATGTACTCAATGAATTACATAACGGTCCAAGCGGAGGTCATCTTGGAGTCACCAAGACCTTGGAGAAAGTCAAGCAAAGATTCTATTGGGTTGGTTGCCGTCAATCGGTCGCGGAGTGGATTGCCAACTGTGAAGTATGCATCAAAGCTAAAGGACCGAAATCAAGGAGCCATGGCCAAATGAAACAGTACAACTCAGGTGCGTCATTTGAGAGGATAGCCATGGATGTAGCTGGTCCATTTCCTACTAGAAAACTCGGAAACAAATATGTACTGGTAGTTATGGACTATTTCAGCAAATGGCCAGAAGTGTACCCTATTCCAAATCAAGAGGCAGAAACCATAGCAGAAGTGTTTACTAACAATTGGGTAGCTCGGTTTGGTGCACCGATGGAGATACATTCTGACCAAGGCAGAAATTTCGAATCAGCTGTGTTCCAGGAAATAAGCAAGACATTGGGCATTCGGAAAACTCGAACAACTGCACTACATCCTCAGTCAGATGGCATGGTGGAACGATTCAATAGAACATTGGAAGAGCACCTGAGGAAAGTAGTCGATAGATTCCAGAAGGATTGGGATACTCACATTTCCTTATTCCTAATGGCATATCGCTCTGCAGTACATGAAACAACTGGTCAGACTCCTGCAAAGGTAATTTTCGGGAATGATCTTCGGTTGCCAGCTGACTTAAAGTTTGGGATAAACGCTGATGCAGGAGTGAATGCTCGGAAATCTACTAGCGTATTGGAAGAAGAAATGAGAGAAATTCACGACCTTGTGAGAAAACGGACTAAGATCATGAGCGATAAAATGAAGGCCAGGTACGACAAAGCAATAAATTCGGAAGGTTTTATAGAAGGAGATTTAGTGCTGCTATACAACCCACAGCGTAGGAAAGGTTTGTCCCCAAAACTACAATGTAACTGGGAAGGCCCATACAAAGTCATAAAACGGATCAACGATGTGGTATATCGCATACAAACTATGGGAAGGCCAAGGAATAAGATGAAAGTGGTCCATTTAGAAAGGCTAGCTGCGTTTGGTTCCGGAAATGTGTGGAGGGCAGTGTGGCGATTATTCTCAAGCATGTACCATCCCTAACTCAATAACACTCCCAGCACTAGTTAAACACAGGTGAGATAACGATGGCTACACTTATGCATGCAAGCGTGTAACTAGGAAGAGGAAGAGAGATGGCGCGAGTGTTTGCGAAAACGATGCAAAGAGGAGATTCCAATAAATAACACCGACCCTTCCAGAACACGAAAAGCGAATAACCAAGAAAGTTCTCGGTGCGTAGGCAAGTACCCTGTTGGACTATAAAAGGCGGTGACCAAGCATTGCAGGTTGTTCAGTTTATTTTCAAGCGTTCAATAGTGAACTACTGTAAAGTTATCAAACTCTTAAAATTGTTTTGCGTTTATTACTAGTAAATAAAACTAGCTATTACTTACATTATCTGTGCGTATGTTTATTCGACTTTATAGTGATCGAACCCAGGATTGATAATCAAGGAATCATCGAATTCGTCACAGTATTCTTTGGTACATATATTTTATATGCCAAGTCAAGGAAAGTGGAATATTTTTAGGCGTGTTCATAGAACAGTTTTAGATACAGAAGGGATTTTTTTGCATATCAACACTTCCGTGTTATTTGCTATGCACTCGCATTGTACGTGTATCAGGTATAGTTATGGTAACTGTTGTTGGAGCAGTGCTCGGATTTTTATGTTTGTTTGTTAATTGATATTAGAGGAAAAATTACAACGGTATGCACAGCGATGGTATGGGATTTCATGTTACGAAGTGCCCAACTTCTCATCAGACCCCTTCTCGGACACTGGGATAAGAACCCAAGTGTCTGCACCAAAGCCGCTGTTAGAGTACTCTAACAACTAAGCTATGATGCCCTGTAGGGTCACAATGCATTTTTCCTCTAATGTGCCATTTGCTTTATTCCTTTTATACATTCTTTGGTACATATATTTTATATGCCAAGTCAAGGAAAGTGGAATATTTTTAGGCGTGTTCATAGAACAGTTTTAGATACAGAAGGGATTTTTTTGCATATCAACACTTCCGTGTTATTTGCTATGCACTCGCACTGTACGTGTATCAGGTATAGTTATGGTAACTGTTGTTGGAGCAGTGCTCGGATTTTTATGTTTGTTTGTTAATTGATATTAGAGGAAAAATTACAACGGTATGCACAGCGATGGTATGGGATTTCATGTTTCGAAATGCCAAACTTCTCATCAGACCCCTTCTCGGACACTGGGATAAGAACCCAAGTGTCTGCACCAAATCCGCTGTTAGAGTACTCTAACAACGAAGCTATGATTCCCTGTAGCGTCACGATTCATTTTTCCTCTAATGTGCCATTTGCTTTATTCGTTTTATACATTGTTTGGTACATATATTTTATATGTCAACTCAAGGAAAGTGGAATATTTTTAGGCGTGTTCATAGAACAGTTTTAGATACAGAAGGGATTTTTTTGCATATCAACACTTCCGTGTTATTTGCTATGCACTGGCACTGTACGTGTATCAGGTATAGTTATGGCAACTGTTGTTGGAGCAGTGCTCGGATTTTTATGTTTGTTTGTTAATTGATATTAGAGGAAAAATTACAACGGTATGCACAGCGATGGTATGGGATTTCATGTTTCGAAATGCCAAACTTCTCATCAGACCCCTTCTCGGACACTGGGATAAGAACCCAAGTGTCTGCACCAAAGCCGCTGTTAGAGTACTCTAACAACGAAGCTATGATTCCCTGTAGCGTCACGATTAATTTTTCCTCTAATGTGCCATTTGCTGTATTCGTTTTATACATTGTTTGGTACATATATTTTATATGTCAACTCAAGGAAAGTGGAATATTTTTAGGCGTGTTCATAGAACAGTTTTAGATACAGAAGGGCTTTTTTGCATATCAACACTTCCGTGTTATTTGTTATGCACCCGTACTTTAACGGTATCAATTATAGTTATGGTAATTGTTGTTGGAGCAGTGCTCGAATCTTCATGTTTGTTTGTTAATTGATATTAGAGAAAAAATTACAACGATATGCACAGCGATGGTATGGGATGACATGTTTCGAAGTGCCAAACTTCTCATCAGACCCCTTCTCGGACACTGGGATAAGAACCCAAGTGTCTGCACCAAAGCTGCTGTTAGAGTACTCTAACAACTAAGCTATGATGCCCTGTAGCGTCACGATTCATTTTTCCTCTAATGTGCCATTTGCTTTATTCCTTTTATACATTCTTTGGTACATATATTTTATATGTCAACTCAAGGAAAGTGGAATATTTTTAGGCGTGTTCATAGAACAGTTTTAGATACAGAAGGGCTTTTTTTGCATATCAACACTTCCGTGTTATTTGCTATGCACTCGCACTGTACGTGTATCAGGTATAGTTATGGCAACTGTTGTTGGAGCAGTGCTCGGATTTTTATGTTTGTTTGTTAATTGATATTAGAGGAAAAATTACAACGGTATGCACAGCGATGGTATGGGATTTCATGTTTCGAAATGCCAAACTTCTCATCAGACCCCTTCTCGGACACTGGGATAAGAACCCAAGTGTCTGCACCAAAGCCGCTGTTAGAGTACTCTAACAACTAAGCTGTGATGCCCTGTAGGGTCACAATGCATTTTTCCTCTAATGTGCCATTTGCTTTATTCCTTTTATATATTCTTTGGTACATATATTTTATATGCCAAGTCAAGGAAAGTGGAATATTTTTAGGCGTGTTCATAGAACAGTTTTAGATACAGAAGGGATTTTTTTGCATATCAACACTTCCGTGTTATTTGCTATGCACTCGCACTGTACGTGTATCAGGTATAGTTATGGTAACTGTTGTTGGAGCAGTGCTCGGATTTTTATGTTTGTTTGTTAATTGATATTAGAGGAAAAATTACAACGGTATGCACAGCGATGGTATGGGATTTCATGTTTCGAAGTGCCAAACTTCTCATCAGACCCCTTCTCGGACACTGGGATAAGAACCCAAGTGTCTGCACCAAAGCCGCTGTTAGAGTACTCTAACAACGAAGCTATGATTCCCTGTAGCGTCACGATTCATTTTTCCTCTAATGTGCCATTTGCTGTATTCGTTTTATACATTGTTTGGTACATATATTTTATATGTCAACTCAAGGAAAGTGGAATATTTTTAGGCGTGTTCATAGAACAGTTTTAGATACAGAAGGGCTTTTTTGCATATCAACACTTCCGTGTTATTTGTTATGCACCCGTACTTTAACGGTATCAATTATAGTTATGGTAATTGTTGTTGGAGCAGTGCTCGAATTTTCATGTTTGTTTGTTAATTGATATTAGAGAAAAAATTACAACGATATGCACAGCGATGGTATGGGATGACATGTTTCGAAGTGCCCAACTTCTCATCAGACCCCTTCTCGGACACTGGGATAAGAACCCAAGTGTCTGCACCAAAGCCGCTGTTAGAGTACTCTAACAACTAATCTATGATGCCCTGTAGCGTCACGATGAATTTTTCCTCTAATGTGCCATTTGCTTTATTCCTTTTATACATTCTTTGGTACATATATTTTATATGTCAACTCAAGGAAAGTGGAATATTTTTAGGCGTGTTCATAGAACAGTTTTAGATACAGAAGGGCTTTTTTTGCATATCAACACTTCCGTGTTATTTGCTATGCACTCGCACTGTACGTGTATCAGGTATAGTTATGGCAACTGTTGTTGGAGCAGTGCTCGGATTTTTATGTTTGTTTGTTAATTGATATTAGAGAAAAAATTACAACGGTATGCACAGCGATGGTATGGGATTTCATGTTTCGAAGTGCCCAACTTCTCATCAGACCCCTTCTCGGACACTGGGATAAGAACCCAAGTGTCTGCACCAAAGCCGCTGTTAGAGTACTCTAACAACTAAGCTATGATTCCCTGTAGCGTCACGATTCATTTTTCCTCCAATGTGCCATTCGCTTTATTCGTTTTATACATTGTTTGGTACATATATTTTATATGTCAACTCAAGGAAAGTGGAATATTTTTAGGCGTGTTCATAGAACAGTTTTAGATACAGAAGGGATTTTTTGCAAATAAAAGTTCCGTGTTATTTGTTATGCACCCGCACTCTATCTGTATTAATTATAATTATGGTAATTGTTGTTGGAGCAGTGCTCGGATTTTTATGTTTGTTTGTTAATTGATATTAGAGAAAAAATTACAACGGTATGCACAGCGATGGTATGGGATTTCATGTTTCGAAGTGCCCAACTTCTCATCAGACCCCTTCTCGGACACTGGGATAAGAACCCAAGTGTCTGCACCAAAGCCGCTGTTAGAGTACTCTAACAACTAAGCTATGATTCCCTGTAGCGTCACGATTCATTTTTCCTCTAATGTGCCATTCGCTTTATTCGTTTTATACATTGTTTGGTACATATATTTTATATGTCAACTCAAGGAAAGTGGAATATTTTTAGGCGTGTTCATAGAACAGTTTTAGATACAGAAGGGATTTTTTGCAAATAAAAGTTCCGTGTTATTTGTTATGCACCCGCACTCTATCTGTATTAATTATAATTATGGTAATTGTTGTTGGAGCAGTGCTCGAATTTTTATGTTTGTTTGTTAATTGATATTAGAGAAAAAATTACAACGATATGCACAGCGATGGTATGGGATTTCATGTTTCGAAGTGCCAAACTTCTCATCAGGCCCCTTCTCGGACACTGGGATAAGAACCCAAGTGTCTGCACCAAAGCTGCTGTTAGAGTACTCTAACAACTAAGCTATGATGCCCTGTAGCGTCACGATTAATTTTTCCTCTAATGTGCCATTTGCTTTATTCGTTTTATACATTGTTTGGTACATATATTTTATATGTCAACTCAAGGAAAGTGGAATATTTTTAGGCGTGTTCATAGAACAGTTTTAGATACAGAAGGGATTTTTTTGCATATCAACACTTCCGTGTTATTTGCTATGCACTGGCACTGTACGTGTATCAGGTATAGTTATGGCAACTGTTGTTGGAGCAGTGCTCGGATTTTTATGTTTGTTTGTTAATTGATATTAGAGGAAAAATTACAACGGTATGCACAGCGATGGTATGGGATTTCATGTTTCGAAATGCCAAACTTCTCATCAGACCCCTTCTCGGACACTGGGATAAGAACCCAAGTGTCTGCACCAAAGCCGCTGTTAGAGTACTCTAACAACGAAGCTATGATTCCCTGTAGCGTCACGATTCATTTTTCCTCTAATGTGCCATTTGCTGTATTCGTTTTATACATTGTTTGGTACATATATTTTATATGTCAACTCAAGGAAAGTGGAATATTTTTAGGCGTGTTCATAGAACAGTTTTAGATACAGAAGGGCTTTTTTGCATATCAACACTTCCGTGTTATTTGTTATGCACCCGTACTTTAACGGTATCAATTATAGTTATGGTAATTGTTGTTGGAGCAGTGCTCGAATTTTCATGTTTGTTTGTTAATTGATATTAGAGAAAAAATTACAACGATATGCACAGCGATGGTATGGGATGACATGTTTCGAAGTGCCAAACTTCTCATCAGACCCCTTCTCGGACACTGGGATAAGAACCCAAGTGTCTGCACCAAAGCTGCTGTTAGAGTACTCTAACAACTAAGCTATGATGCCCTGTAGCGTCACGATTCATTTTTCCTCTAATGTGCCATTTGCTTTATTCCTTTTATACATTCTTTGGTACATATATTTTATATGTCAACTCAAGGAAAGTGGAATATTTTTAGGCGTGTTCATAGAACAGTTTTAGATACAGAAGGGCTTTTTTTGCATATCAACACTTCCGTGTTATTTGCTATGCACTCGCACTGTACGTGTATCAGGTATAGTTATGGCAACTGTTGTTGGAGCAGTGCTCGGATTTTTATGTTTGTTTGTTAATTGATATTAGAGGAAAAATTACAACGGTATGCACAGCGATGGTATGGGATTTCATGTTTCGAAATGCCAAACTTCTCATCAGACCCCTTCTCGGACACTGGGATAAGAACCCAAGTGTCTGCACCAAAGCCGCTGTTAGAGTACTCTAACAACTAAGCTGTGATGCCCTGTAGGGTCACAATGCATTTTTCCTCTAATGTGCCATTTGCTTTATTCCTTTTATATATTCTTTGGTACATATATTTTATATGCCAAGTCAAGGAAAGTGGAATATTTTTAGGCGTGTTCATAGAACAGTTTTAGATACAGAAGGGATTTTTTTGCATATCAACACTTCCGTGTTATTTGCTATGCACTCGCACTGTACGTGTATCAGGTATAGTTATGGTAACTGTTGTTGGAGCAGTGCTCGGATTTTTATGTTTGTTTGTTAATTGATATTAGAGGAAAAATTACAACGGTATGCACAGCGATGGTATGGGATTTCATGTTTCGAAGTGCCAAACTTCTCATCAGACCCCTTCTCGGACACTGGGATAAGAACCCAAGTGTCTGCACCAAAGCCGCTGTTAGAGTACTCTAACAACGAAGCTATGATTCCCTGTAGCGTCACGATTCATTTTTCCTCTAATGTGCCATTTGCTGTATTCGTTTTATACATTGTTTGGTACATATATTTTATATGTCAACTCAAGGAAAGTGGAATATTTTTAGGCGTGTTCATAGAACAGTTTTAGATACAGAAGGGCTTTTTTGCATATCAACACTTCCGTGTTATTTGTTATGCACCCGTACTTTAACGGTATCAATTATAGTTATGGTAATTGTTGTTGGAGCAGTGCTCGAATTTTCATGTTTGTTTGTTAATTGATATTAGAGAAAAAATTACAACGATATGCACAGCGATGGTATGGGATGACATGTTTCGAAGTGCCCAACTTCTCATCAGACCCCTTCTCGGACACTGGGATAAGAACCCAAGTGTCTGCACCAAAGCCGCTGTTAGAGTACTCTAACAACTAATCTATGATGCCCTGTAGCGTCACGATGAATTTTTCCTCTAATGTGCCATTTGCTTTATTCCTTTTATACATTCTTTGGTACATATATTTTATATGTCAACTCAAGGAAAGTGGAATATTTTTAGGCGTGTTCATAGAACAGTTTTAGATACAGAAGGGCTTTTTTTGCATATCAACACTTCCGTGTTATTTGCTATGCACTCGCACTGTACGTGTATCAGGTATAGTTATGGCAACTGTTGTTGGAGCAGTGCTCGGATTTTTATGTTTGTTTGTTAATTGATATTAGAGAAAAAATTACAACGGTATGCACAGCGATGGTATGGGATTTCATGTTTCGAAGTGCCCAACTTCTCATCAGACCCCTTCTCGGACACTGGGATAAGAACCCAAGTGTCTGCACCAAAGCCGCTGTTAGAGTACTCTAACAACTAAGCTATGATTCCCTGTAGCGTCACGATTCATTTTTCCTCCAATGTGCCATTCGCTTTATTCGTTTTATACATTGTTTGGTACATATATTTTATATGTCAACTCAAGGAAAGTGGAATATTTTTAGGCGTGTTCATAGAACAGTTTTAGATACAGAAGGGATTTTTTGCAAATAAAAGTTCCGTGTTATTTGTTATGCACCCGCACTCTATCTGTATTAATTATAATTATGGTAATTGTTGTTGGAGCAGTGCTCGGATTTTTATGTTTGTTTGTTAATTGATATTAGAGAAAAAATTACAACGGTATGCACAGCGATGGTATGGGATTTCATGTTTCGAAGTGCCCAACTTCTCATCAGACCCCTTCTCGGACACTGGGATAAGAACCCAAGTGTCTGCACCAAAGCCGCTGTTAGAGTACTCTAACAACTAAGCTATGATTCCCTGTAGCGTCACGATTCATTTTTCCTCTAATGTGCCATTCGCTTTATTCGTTTTATACATTGTTTGGTACATATATTTTATATGTCAACTCAAGGAAAGTGGAATATTTTTAGGCGTGTTCATAGAACAGTTTTAGATACAGAAGGGATTTTTTGCAAATAAAAGTTCCGTGTTATTTGTTATGCACCCGCACTCTATCTGTATTAATTATAATTATGGTAATTGTTGTTGGAGCAGTGCTCGAATTTTTATGTTTGTTTGTTAATTGATATTAGAGAAAAAATTACAACGATATGCACAGCGATGGTATGGGATTTCATGTTTCGAAGTGCCAAACTTCTCATCAGGCCCCTTCTCGGACACTGGGATAAGAACGCAAGTGTCTGCACCAAAGCTGCTGTTAGAGTACTCTAACAACTAAGCTATGATGCCCTGTAGCGTCACGATTAATTTTTCCTCTAATGTGCCATTTGCTTTATTCGTTTTATACATTGTTTGGTACATATATTTTATATGTCAACTCAAGGAAAGTGGAATATTTTTAGGCGTGTTCATAGAACAGTTTTAGATACAGAAGGGATTTTTTTGCATATCAACACTTCCGTGTTATTTGCTATGCACTGGCACTGTACGTGTATCAGGTATAGTTATGGCAACTGTTGTTGGAGCAGTGCTCGGATTTTTATGTTTGTTTGTTAATTGATATTAGAGGAAAAATTACAACGGTATGCACAGCGATGGTATGGGATTTCATGTTTCGAAATGCCAAACTTCTCATCAGACCCCTTCTCGGACACTGGGATAAGAACCCAAGTGTCTGCACCAAAGCCGCTGTTAGAGTACTCTAACAACGAAGCTATGATTCCCTGTAGCGTCACGATTCATTTTTCCTCTAATGTGCCATTTGCTGTATTCGTGTTATACATTGTTTGGTACATATATTTTATATGTCAACTCAAGGAAAGTGGAATATTTTTAGGCGTGTTCATAGAACAGTTTTAGATACAGAAGGGCTTTTTTGCATATCAACACTTCCGTGTTATTTGTTATGCACCCGTACTTTAACGGTATCAATTATAGTTATGGTAATTGTTGTTGGAGCAGTGCTCGAATTTTCATGTTTGTTTGTTAATTGATATTAGAGAAAAAATTACAACGATATGCACAGCGATGGTATGGGATGACATGTTTCGAAGTGCCAAACTTCTCATCAGACCCCTTCTCGGACACTGGGATAAGAACCCAAGTGTCTGCACCAAAGCTGCTGTTAGAGTACTCTAACAACTAAGCTATGATGCCCTGTAGCGTCACGATTCATTTTTCCTCTAATGTGCCATTTGCTTTATTCCTTTTATACATTCTTTGGTACATATATTTTATATGTCAACTCAAGGAAAGTGGAATATTTTTAGGCGTGTTCATAGAACAGTTTTAGATACAGAAGGGCTTTTTTTGCATATCAACACTTCCGTGTTATTTGCTATGCACTCGCACTGTACGTGTATCAGGTATAGTTATGGCAACTGTTGTTGGAGCAGTGCTCGGATTTTTATGTTTGTTTGTTAATTGATATTAGAGGAAAAATTACAACGGTATGCACAGCGATGGTATGGGATTTCATGTTTCGAAATGCCAAACTTCTCATCAGACACCTTCTCGGACACTGGGATAAGAACCCAAGTGTCTGCACCAAAGCCGCTGTTAGAGTACTCTAACAACTAAGCTATGATGCCCTGTAGGGTCACAATGCATTTTTCCTCTAATGTGCCATTTGCTTTATTCCTTTTATATATTCTTTGGTACATATATTTTATATGCCAAGTCAAGGAAAGTGGAATATTTTTAGGCGTGTTCATAGAACAGTTTTAGATACAGAAGGGATTTTTTTGCATATCAACACTTCCGTGTTATTTGCTATGCACTCGCACTGTACGTGTATCAGGTATAGTTATGGTAACTGTTGTTGGAGCAGTGCTCGGATTTTTATGTTTGTTTGTTAATTGATATTAGAGGAAAAATTACAACGGTATGCACAGCGATGGTATGGGATTTCATGTTTCGAAGTGCCAAACTTCTCATCAGACCCCTTCTCGGACACTGGGATAAGAACCCAAGTGTCTGCACCAAAGCCGCTGTTAGAGTACTCTAACAACGAAGCTATGATTCCCTGTAGCGTCACGATTCATTTTTCCTCTAATGTGCCATTTGCTGTATTCGTTTTATACATTGTTTGGTACATATATTTTATATGTCAACTCAAGGAAAGTGGAATATTTTTAGGCGTGTTCATAGAACAGTTTTAGATACAGAAGGGCTTTTTTGCATATCAACACTTCCGTGTTATTTGTTATGCACCCGTACTTTAACGGTATCAATTATAGTTATGGTAATTGTTGTTGGAGCAGTGCTCGAATTTTCATGTTTGTTTGTTAATTGATATTAGAGAAAAAATTACAACGATATGCACAGCGATGGTATGGGATGACATGTTTCGAAGTGCCCAACTTCTCATCAGACCCCTTCTCGGACACTGGGATAAGAACCCAAGTGTCTGCACCAAAGCCGCTGTTAGAGTACTCTAACAACTAAGCTATGATGCCCTGTAGCGTCACGATGAATTTTTCCTCTAATGTGCCATTTGCTTTATTCCTTTTATACATTCTTTGGTACATATATTTTATATGTCAACTCAAGGAAAGTGGAATATTTTTAGGCGTGTTCATAGAACAGTTTTAGATACAGAAGGGCTTTTTTTGCATATCAACACTTCCGTGTTATTTGCTATGCACTCGCACTGTACGTGTATCAGGTATAGTTATGGCAACTGTTGTTGGAGCAGTGCTCGGATTTTTATGTTTGTTTGTTAATTGATATTAGAGAAAAAATTACAACGGTATGCACAGCGATGGTATGGGATTTCATGTTTCGAAGTGCCCAACTTCTCATCAGACCCCTTCTCGGACACTGGGATAAGAACCCAAGTGTCTGCACCAAAGCCGCTGTTAGAGTACTCTAACAACTAAGCTATGATGCCCTGTAGCGTCACGATTAATTTTTCCTCTAATGTGCCATTTGCTTTATTCGTTTTATACATTGTTTGGTACATATATTTTATATGTCAACTCAAGGAAAGTGGAATATTTTTAGGCGTGTTCATAGAACAGTTTTAGATACAGAAGGGCTTTTTTGCATATCAACACTTACGTGTTATTTGTTATGCACCCGTACTTTAACGGTATCAATTATAGTTATGGTAATTGTTGTTGGAGCAGTGCTCGAATTTTTATGTTTGTTTGTTAATTGATATTAGAGAAAAAATTACAACGATATGCACAGCGATGGTATGGGATGACATGTTTCGAAGTGCCCAACTTCTCATCAGACCCCTTCTCGGACACTGGGATAAGAACCCAAGTTTCTGCACCAAAGCCGCTGTTAGAGTACTCTAACAACTAACCTATGATTCCCTGTAGCGGCACTATTCTTTTTTTGCCTCTAATGTGCCATTTGCTTTATTCGTTTTATACATTGTTTGGTACATATATTTTATATGTCAACTCAAGGAAAGTGGAATATTTTTAGGCGTGTTCATAGAACAGTTTTAGATACAGAAGGACTTTTTTGCATATCAACACTTCCGTGTTATTTGTTATCCACCCGTACTTTAACGGTATCAATTATAGTTATGGTAATTGTTGTTGGAGCAGTGCTCGAATTTTTATGTTTGTTTGTTAATTGATATTAGAGAAAAAATTACAACGATATGCACAGCGATGGTATGGGATGATATGTTTCGAAGTGCCCAACTTCTCATCAGACCCCTTCTCGGACACTGGGATAAGAACCCAAGTGTCTGCACCAAAGCCGCTGTTAGAGTACTCTAACAACTAAGCTATGATGCCCTGTAGCGTCACGATTAATTTTTCCTCTAATGTGCCATTTGCTTTATTCGTTTTATACATTGTTTGGTACATATATTTTATATGTCAACTCAAGGAAAGTGGAATATTTTTAGGCGTGTTCATAGAACAGTTTTAGATACAGAAGGGCTTTTTTGCATATCAACACTTACGTGTTATTTGTTATGCACCCGTACTTTAACGGTATCAATTATAGTTATGGTAATTGTTGTTGGAGCAGTGCTCGAATTTTTATGTTTGTTTGTTAATTGATATTAGAGAAAAAATTACAACGATATGCACAGCGATGGTATGGGATGACATGTTTCGAAGTGCCCAACTTCTCATCAGACCCCTTCTCGGACACTGGGATAAGAACCCAAGTTTCTGCACCAAAGCCGCTGTTAGAGTACTCTAACAACTAACCTATGATTCCCTGTAGCGGCACTATTCTTTTTTTGCCTCTAATGTGCCATTTGCTTTATTCGTTTTATACATTGTTTGGTACATATATTTTATATGTCAACTCAAGGAAAGTGGAATATTTTTAGGCGTGTTCATAGAACAGTTTTAGATACAGAAGGACTTTTTTGCATATCAACACTTCCGTGTTATTTGTTATCCACCCGTACTTTAACGGTATCAATTATAGTTATGGTAATTGTTGTTGGAGCAGTGCTCGAATTTTTATGTTTGTTTGTTAATTGATATTAGAGAAAAAATTACAACGATATGCACAGCGATGGTATGGGATGACATGTTTCGAAGTGCCCAACTTCTCATCAGACCCCTTCTCGGACACTGGGATAAGAACCCAAGTGTCTGCACCAAAGCCGCTGTTAGAGTACTCTAACAACCAAGCTATGATGCCCTGTAGCGTCACGATCCATTTTTCCTCTAATGTGCCATTTGCTTTATTCCTTTTATACATTCTTTTTTACATATATTTTATATGTCAACTCAAGGAAAGTGGAGTATTTTTAGGGGTGTTCATAGAACAGTTTTAGATACAGAAGGGCTTTTTTGCATATCAACACTTCCGTGTTATTTGTTATCCACCCGTACTTTAACGGTATCAATTATAGTTATGGTAATTGTTGTTGGAGCAGTGCTCGAATTTTTATGTTTGTTTGTTAATTGATATTAGAGAAAAAATTACAACGATATGCACAGCGATGGTATGGGATGACATGTTTCGAAGTGCCCAACTTCTCATCAGACCCCTTCTCGGACACTGGGATAAGAACCCAAGTTTCTGCACCAAAGCCGCTGTTAGAGTACTCTAACAACTAACCTATGATTCCCTGTAGCGGCACTATTCTTTTTTTGCCTCTAATGTGCCATTTGCTTTATTCGTTTTATACATTGTTTGGTACATATATTTTATATGTCAACTCAAGGAAAGTGGAATATTTTTAGGGGTGTTCATAGAACAGTTTTAGATACAGAAGGGCTTTTTGCATATCAAGACTCCCGTGTTATTTGTTATGCACACGTACTGTAACTGTATCAATTATAGTTATGGTAATTGTTGTTGGAGCAGTGCTCGATTTTGTTTGTTTGTTTGTTAATTGATATTAGAGGAAAAATTACAGCGATATGCACAGCGATGGTATGGGATTTCATGTTTCGAAGTGCCCACCTTCTCATCAGACCCCTTCTCGAACACTGGGAAAAGAACCCAAGTGTCTGCACCAAAGCCGCTGTTAGAGTACTCTAACAACTAAGCTATGATGCCCTGTAGCGTCACGATCCATTTTTCCTCTAATGTGCCATTTGCTTTATTCCTTTTATACATTCTTTGGTACATATATTTTATATGTCAACTCAAGGAAAGTGGAGTATTTTTAGGGGTGTTCATAGAACAGTTTTAGATACAGAAGGGCTTTTTGCATATCAAGACTCCCGTGTTATTTGTTATGCACCCGTACTGTAACTGTATCAATTATAGTTATGGTAATTGTTGTTGGAGCAGTGCTCGATTTTGTTTGTTTGTTTGTTAATTGATATTAGAGGAAAAATTACAGCGATATGCACAGCGATGGTATGGGATTTAATGTTTCGAAGTGCCCACCTTCTCATCAGACCCCTTCTCGGACACTGGGAAAAGAACCCAAGTGTCTGCACCAAAGCCGCTGTTAGAGTACTCTAACAACTAAGCTATGATGCCCTGTAGCATCACGATCCATTTTTCCTCTAATGTGCCATTTGCTTTGTTCCTTTTATACATTCTTTGGTACATATATTTTATATGTCAATTCAAGGAAAGTGGAGTATTTTTAGGCGTGTTCATAGAACAGTTTTAGATACAGAAGGGCTTTTTGCATATCAACACTTCCGTGTTATTTGTTATGGACCCGTACTGTACCTTTATCAATTATAGTTATGGTAATTGTTGTGGGAGGAGTGCTCGAATTTTTATGTTTGTTAATTGATATTAGAGGAAAAATTACAACGATATGCACAGCGATGGCATGGGATGACATGTTCCGAAGTGCCCAACTTCCCATCACGGACACTGGGATAAGAACCCAAGTGTCTGCACCAAAACCGCTGTTAGAGTACTCTAACAACTAAGCTATGATGCCCTGTAGCGTCACGATGCATTTTACCTCTAAGGTGCCATTTGCTTTATTCCTTTTATACATTCTTTGGTACACATATTATTTTTGTCCTCAAATATCTCTTTTATCTTCTCAGCAAGAGGTGCACTTCCAGAAGCTCTCAGTTTCATTTGGGCAGAGTATGTGAGTTCATCTGATGAGTACTTTGATCGCATCTAAAAAAATTTTATGTCATGCTTATAGGCATATAACAAGATAGAGAAAGTAACCTACATTAGATGTCTTCCGACGTTTTGATTGATGGCTACTCTCATTGAAGTTTATATTTGGTCTTCCCACATTTGAACTACTATTTGATCTAACGGAAAGTTGGATATTGCCATTTAACCACTTGGTCTCTTGTTCACAAAATCTGGCCACATGCCTGTTGCATGAAGCCCACTTTTTGGTGAATTGGTTTTTGAAATTCCTGAGTACCAAGTCCTGCTTAATCTTGCTAGCCCATGTTTTAGCAGCTAAAAACTGGTTCAAGTCATCAAACCTCTCGGAAAGTTTTGTTTTCTTACTTTCAAATATTACTTCACACATAACTCTTCTTTTTAAAGCAAGTTTTTCTTCTGTTTTTTGCCGAAAAATGATTGCAAAAAATTTTAAATAACTAGGGTAGGCTAAATATATTGTATTCTTTTATACCCACCATTAACAACCGCCTTAATGGTGCTTGAAGACTTAGAAGCTGCCATCACCTTTGTACCACTTAAAACTCAATTAGTTGAATTGATTTACGTAGAAACAATCACTTTTGCAACCCAATGTAGTATAAATAACTTTATAAAATCATTTTATAAAAGTTTTCTTCTATAAGGCATATACTCGTATGTAGCAGGTCGCTTACTTAAAATCAATTTATATAAACATACAGTACATTTCTGTATATTACAGTACAATCTACAAGCGAAAACTATAAAAAAATTGCCTTACAACAACCTGGTCCACGTTTTTAAATATAATCAAGCATAAATTAATAAATAAGTTTAGTTTAAGACAAAACATAATTAAATTCATCCACATATTATTGTTTTTTTTTTTACTAAGCTCCGAATAAAATTTTTAAACTCTATTTTTTTAAAAACGCGCACGTTGTTTTCACTTTTGAACTCGGATTCATTATAACGAAGGACCAAATTTCAGTGCTGCATTTTTAGATTTGAAAACATTTTGGGCGAATTTGAAAAAAGTAATTTTGAAAATAAATATTGAAAAAAATAGGGGTATGTTTTGTTTTATTCTGAAAACTCATTTCTTAAAAGTTGTAGTTCCAAAAAATAACCACTAAGCAATTACTTGAACTTCTCCTAACGTAACCGTAAGAGCAAAATAATGTATTTTGAAATCCTTCTCTTGCACCATTAATTTGAAATACACACTAAAATTTCTCATTTAAAAAAAAAAATTTTTTTTGGGAAAATTTCTCAACTTTTCGCATGTATATCTCGAAGAAAAAAAACAGTTAGGAGCTGGAAATATGGTGAAAGGTGCAGAATTTTATAGAGAACATGACTGCGTTTTTATTTTTTTCACAACTCAATTTTTCAAAACTCGAGTTTTGAGCACCCTCGCCCCATTGTGCGTCGTAGCCGAAACGCTTACCACCTGCGCTAATACCGTATGTAAAATAACGCAGTCAGATACTGTAGTTGACAGCTTTGGCTATATCCAGAAAATTTTAATGAATTATTACAAATAAATGAAGCGTTATTTGTTAAACATAATATGCCAAAAAGTATGCAGGTTTAGACACAGATATAGTCTGGCAATTGATTGTATGAAAAAAATGTTAGCCTAATAATATATAGATAATGGTTACTTCAACTCAATGTGCTCAGTGAGTGAAAATAAGTCCACCGTTTGGACATGGTTGCATTTTGTAATTTTTTGGTTATTAGTATACAGGCAGTGCTTTTTGTAATCCATTTACCGGGAGAAAATTACAAATTCAATTTAGCAATTCCGAATCAACGACGCACCTTCCTATTTTGACTCTGCTTTCTTTTTGATCTGAAACTTTTAATTATAAGGCAGCCATGGCAGGATCGTTTTAATATTATCGTTTTATGAACAGTAAAAATTTACATTTTATTATAAGCACTTAGGGTTTCAGGATTTTAGGATCCATCCAAATAGCCGACCGAAAATAGGGCCCATGAATACTTTTTAATCTCATTTTAATTATGGAATTTTACAAAAAAAAGTAGAAGTTTGATTGTGCATAAAAAAGAGAAAAATTTTGAATGGGTGTTTTTTAACCTCATATTTATAATGGAGTAAAAATTTTAATTTTGAACTATTCTTCGCAATAAAACTGCGAGTTATGTTGAAAAAAAATATTTTATGATGCATCTAAATAACCGACCGAAAATAATGGCCGTAAATACCTTTGAATCTTATTTTTGTTACAGAATTTTACAAAAAATAGAAGTTTGACTGCGTTTTTAAAAAAAAATTAAATTTTGAATTATGTAAACAGCAGCGACTTTGGATGCTTTTGGATCTCATTTTTATTGTCTTTTCCGTAAACATTTTAATTTTGAACTATTGCTTGCAATAAAACGCGCGGGATATGTTGAGAACAAATTGGTATTTTTTTAAAGATTTTGGTACAGTTCAGTATAGGGGAGGGCAACTCTCGCTCAATATGAAATTGGACAGACGCGCCGACGCCGGTGTATACTTTAACTCAATTTGGTTAATGAGTAAGAGAATGAAATTATTTCTACCTTTTGGAGAGCAAATGAAATACGAGTTGGACGCACCGACGCCACTACTTTAACTCAATATGCTCAATGAGTTAGAGAATGAAAATATTTCACCGTTGGAGTGTGTCCACATATACATATTTTGTTAATTGATATTAGAGGAAAAATTACAACGTTATGCGCAGCGATGGTATGGGATGACATGTTTCGAAGTGCCCAACTTCTCATCAGACCCCTTCTCGGACACTGAGATATGAACCCAAGTGTCTGCACCAAAGCCGCTGTTAGAGTACTCTAACAACTAAGCTATGATGCCCTGTAGCGTCACGATGCATTTTTCCTCTATTTCCTCGTGACGCTACAGGGCATCATAGCTTAGTTGTTAGAGTACTCTAACAGCGGCTTTGGTGCAGACACTTGGGTTCATATCTCAGTGTCCGAGAAGGGGTCTGATGAGAAGTTGGGCACTTCGAAACATGTCATCCCATACCATCGCTGTGCATAACGTTGTAATTTTTCCTCTAATATCAATTAACAAACAAACATAAAAATTCGAGCTTTGCTCCAACAACAATCACTATACATATTTTGATTGAAAATGAATTTAGCGTTTGTTTTGAAGTTCTTTAAATTTCTCAATATGAGCATGACGCCGGTTTCCGTTTGGTTTTTTGGTTTAGATATATAGAAAGTTGTAAGAAAAGATTGCTTTAAAACCTTAACAAATTCAAGTCAAGGTCAGAAATTCAATTTTATAAAAAAAAAAAAATATTGCCCGGAACCTGAGCTCCAACCATGAAACGCACGCTTTAATTGGGTTGTGATATATATAAGTATTCTAATATTATGACATATGGGCTGCACATAATTTTCCCTTAAGCCGAAAGTTATTGTGAAAAAGTAAACTTCTTCTGGCGGTTTTTTAAAAAAAAATTCGTTTTCTCACTTCAAAATAGAGGTTTTAAACCGAAAAATATTAGGTTAAAAATCTAAAATTTCAATTAAAAAAAAAATCAAGATAAGAAGTTGTCATATATTAAAAAACAAATCCAATTTAATAAAAAAAAAACAAAGTTGTCCAGAGGACCTGTACTCGAACACACGCGTTCTACCTCAGACGCTTACCACCTGCGCTAATACTGTATGTACAATAACGCAGTCAGATACTGTAGTTAAGCGCCATGGCTTTATGCAGTAAACTTTAGTGAATTATTACAAATAAATTAAACATACATTTAAATATGAATTATGCGTGTTTAGGTAAGATATACTCTGGCATTTGATTGTATGGAAAAAATGTTAGCCTATTAATATATAGATAATGGCCAAATAGAATGATGCTATATCTAAGAAATTGTCCACCGTTTGGATTTATATGGCGCAAGGGTTGCTTTTGCATCCCATTTTTATGTTAAAGTTTTATGGTCAAATTAAATTTTATTGCGTTTTCAGGATGCACCTAAATTACTCACCGGAAATAGTGGAATTTAACAAACAAGTACAGCTTGATTGCGGTTTTGAAATAAAAATAAAAATTTTGAATTTTATTAACAGAGGCGGTTGGATGCTTTTAAACCTTATTTTTATAATAGAGGTCTATAAAAATATAAAACATGTATTCTGTTTTCCGTAAAAATTTAAATTGTGAACTATTTTTTGAATTATATACACAAACAAATTTGAATTATATACACAGGGGCTCTTAAACATCATTTTATGTCATTTATGTTCAGTTTGGTTTGCCATTTCATCATGAACAGGTTGACAAAAGAACAACGCTTGCAAATCGTGCAAATTTATTTCGAAAATAATGGTTCAGTTCGCGAAGTTTACCGTGAGCTCCGTCCATTTTATGGTCGACATAATCGTCCATCAGAGCAATTAATTCGGTTAACCATGGATCGTTTTCGCACTACGTTTACTCTATGTGATAATACGCATCCGCAGAGACGTCGAACAGTACGCACCGAAGAAACAATTGCCGCTGTAGAGCAAAGTGTTGAAGAGGACCCGAATGAATCGATTCGCCACCGTGCACAGCAATTGGAGCTTTGTCCATCAACTTTATGGAAGATTTTGCGCAAAGATCTTGGCTTGCGACCTTACAAGATCCAGCTTGTGCAAGAATTAAAGCCGCGAGACCATGCAATGCGTCGTGATTTTGGTGTATGGGCCGAAAATGAGATTGATTTCGATGCTGATTTTCATCGCAAAATTTTGTTCAGTGATGAGGCTCATTTTTGGTTGAATGGCTACGTCAACAAGCAAAATTGCCGCATTTGGAGTGAAGAGAATCCACATGAGACCCTTGAAACGCCATTACATCCACAAAAACTGACTGTTTGGTGTGCTCTATGGGCTGGTGGAGTCATTGGGCCATACTTCTTCCGCAATAATGCTGGAGAGGCAGCTACCGTTAATGGAGACCGGTATAGAGCCATGATAACCGACTATTTTGTTCCCGAATTGGATGGCATGAATGTGGATGAGTTGTGGTTCCAACAAGACGGCGCTACATGCCACACAGCGCACGTCACAATCGATTTATTGAAGGAAACATTCGATGAGCGCATAATTTCGCGGAATGGACCTGTCAATTGGCCACCAAGGTCGTGTGATTTGACACCATTGGATTATTTTCTTTGGGGATATGTGAAGCCGCTCGTCTACACCAACAAACCAGAAACGTTAGGGGAATTGGAAGCCAACATTCGTGGCGTTATTGCCGACATACGGCCCCATATGCTCGAAAAAGTGGTTGAAAATTGGACCTGTAGAATTGGCTTTATTCGAGCCAGCCGCGGCGGCCACATGCCCGAAATCATATTTAAACATTAATGGCATAAAATTATCCTTCCAATAAAGGCAAATTGATGGACCTTAAAATGATTTTCTTGTGTTTTATTTCAATTCGAAGTTCTATACCCCTAAAAAAAACACCCTTTAAAAGCAATTTAATTAATGAAAAGAGCCCTTAATAATGTGTTCAAATTTGTTCAGCCCGTGTGCAGAATATAAGGACTTCCTCCTATCTGTGTGATTGTCCATCTCTTTTCTTCTAATTACGTTTCCTTATAAAAATATATATATCTATTTTGGTCTAACAAAGCATTAACTATACGCTTATAAAGTACTTTGGAGCAAGCTACTGAACTACTCAATATTTACTTCATGAACACTTCAGTACGAAAGCTCAAAGTACTTATAAAAGGCCTGACAAACTACTCACGACTACTACTCAATGTCCTTATATTTGGCATTACAAACTGCTCACACGTATTATTGAAAGTCCTTACATATCACCTCACAAACTACTCACGACTACTACTCAATGTCCTTATATTTGGCATTACAAACTACTCACACGTAGTACTCAAAGCCCTTACATATCACCTCATAAACTACTCACGATTACTGCTCAATATCCTTATATTAATGAAATAAACTCAAAATTACCAATTTGATTTTTGCAATGAAATAACTTTATTCAAAAAATTATAATTATTTAATAATTATTATTTTATAATAAACTATTTATAGTGGAAAAAAAAATATCTTAACTACTTTATTTATTTAGCCCTAACAAGTTTAAATTCTACAAATTTCATCAAATATTTTCTTTCATTTTTATAAAAACTAATAATAACTAAAATTAAAATAATTAAAAGTAATGTTTAATAATTAGAATTAAATTAAATGAAAGGAATACTTAATAGCTAAAATTTAAATTAATTATAACTAAAATTAATTAAACCTAACACTTAATAACTAAAATTAGAATTAATTATAACTAATATTTAATATTACTATTTACAAAAAAGTAAACTACCCTGTTCTACACCTTTCTCATTTTAGAAAGTTACAATTTTACACTCAAGTTCATTTTGAGTTCAGGAAATTACAATTCAAGTTCAAAAAATTACAACTTATATTCAGAAAATTACAATTTATATTCAAAAATTACAATTCAAATTCAAAAATTACAATTTATATTCAAAAATTACAATTCAAATTCAAAAATTATAATTTATATTCAAAAATTACAATTCAAATCCAAAAATTACAATTCAAATTCATAAAGTTACAATTCAATTTCAAAAATTACAATTTATATTCAGAAAATTACAATTTATATTCAAAAATTACAATTCAAATTCAAAAATTACAATTAATATTTAAAAATTACAATTCAAATTCAAAAATTATAATTCAAATTCATAAAGTTACAATTCAATTTCAAAAATTACAATTTATATTCAGAAAATTACAATTTGTATTCAAAAATTACAATTCAAATTCAAAAATTACAATTAATATTCAAAAATTACAATTCAAATTCAAAAATTATAATTTATATTCAAAAATTACAATTCAAATTCATAAATAGCAAAATAGATTAGCGCACGGCCTTCAATCGTAACTTTCTGAATATGATTTTAACTTTCCGAACTTAAACTGAAAAAGGTGTAGTATTTTAATTAAAGCTAATATATACAATTATCCTAACACTTAAATATTTTTATTTTTACTAAGGTATTTTTTTTGATAATTTCTATTATGACTACAACTAACATATTTTCTTAAATCTAGCCTTACTAATTCCTTTCTGTTTTCGGGGAAAATATCTGGAAATACAAGACACATTTAGGAGCTGTGTACATTTTTTTATAAATACTAACCATACAGAAGGTCAATAATTTTCAAATCCACAAGTGAATATTTACCAGCCCTTCCAACTAGATTGTAGTCCCCCATTACACAATCTTGGAACAGTTGGCGCATGACTCCGTCAACTGTGCCTCTGGGGCCTTTTGCCCTGGCTAAAAGATTAATCTGTATTCAGAAAAAAAATTTAATGAAATTACATTAACTATGATATTCATTATTAACTAGAAAAATCATTAGATGTAGTAAGGGTAGTAAGGGTACAAGTAAAAATTTTTCATTTAGTGCAATACAAAAGTACTTATAACTAATGTCGTCCCTATTTACAGTTACTTCGTTATCAGCTAATAAACTACATGTTATAATTCCCAGGCCGGACGAGGACTCCAAGGGCTCCTCAAAATAGTTCTCTGGGTCAGAAAATAGAGAAGCTTTGAAGTGGTTTGGGGATTCTGGGCTTTGGTTTATAATTTTTATTGGGCCAAATATTTTGCTGAAGCAAAAACTGTCCTTTTCCTTTTTAAAATCTAAATTAAAGTCACCCATTTTGGAAAGTTTGTTGGAATCTCCAACCATACCAAGGCGTTCTAGGGTTCGCAAATAAATTTGCTGCAAAAATTTGACTTGGGCTTTGTATAAGTTTTTTTATATGCTGCATATGATTTTCAAATTTATAGGCGGAAAACCCATCTAAAGGTCCGAACTGTTTCACACAATCGGGTAAGTGTAGCAAACCGTGAAGATTAAAGCTTATTAAGAAGTCGCCATATAAATCACCGAATAAATTAACAAATTCTTTTAAAATTTCATTTGCCACATTTAATTCAACGTTACAAGACTTCTCACAAGAGAGAAGTCGAATTCCAGAATGGAGTAATAAAAAGTGATAGTATAAGTCACTTGGAATGCAGTCTTTTAAAACATATATCCCAGTATACAATAAGAATTGTCTGAGTTCCGTGGACTTCCATTTAGCTATATCGTCAAGATTTCGAGAGATTCGACAAAACTCCGATGGAACACATTTCGAAAGGCAGTTCATCTTTTCATTCATCCTAGTTACATTACCTTTTTTTACAAGCAGCTGGAGTAATTTTTTCATTATGCCAAGGTCTACCAAATGCATGGGTTCCAAAGGAAATTGTGAAACCATGCCAATGTTTGCAGATTCCAGCAAACTTTCCTTATTCTTGTATTCCAAGCTATGGTGATCAACATCTAATCTATTTTTAAAGGACTCATCTGTCCGTAGTGGACCTACTGTTTTCGAAAAGCAAACTCTTCTTTGCATATACTCATTTCTACATATGCACTTTGGACAGCTATTTTTCCCAGTATGTGATTTGACTCCTGTGACGAAGGCGCGAGCTGGAGAGTCACATGTGAAGAGTCTAACTTCAAACTTCTTCACTACTTCATTCGAACCTAATTTTAGCCCATTTTGTCTTAAATATTTTATTTCATTGCAAAATTGCTTTAAAAACTCATCCACATTATTAGGTTTACTCATTCCTCAAAAACAAGCAATTATAAAGGGATCCTCTTTGGGAAATCCTACAACGTACCCCAAAATGGACCATAAGGTTCGGCTTGAGCTCTTGAATACTTTCAGCCCATCAATACAAATATCAAATCCGAAATAAACTAATTCTCCCCCAGAGATAATTTCAACATCCACTTTCTCCCGGCTTGTACTTAATAGGGTTTTGCTAGAAAGGGGACGTCCCTTGACACCCAACTTAGTTACTGTCTGCAGTGTGTCAGACAATGTCTCATGGGAAACTTTGTTTCGGAAGAACCAAGCCTTCATCACACTACATGGATTAAGCACTGAGTCCATATTTTCCGCACTTTCATCTGTTACATCGATGTCTAGTAAAAAACTCTCATCACTACTAACATCGCCTTCCATTAAATTATCTGAGCTTAATAAATTCACAGGATTAGATCTACTAGTGCTAGGAATATCATCTACATCTACTCTACTGCTACTGATATTGCTATTGCTACTGCTACTAATTGCCATTTGATGAGCAAGTTGATTTAGTTTTCTATATTTTTCAACTGATGCTTCATAATCTCTTTTCTCCTTGCTCATCAAATTGGAAAGTGTTCTCTTGTTCATACTCATAATTACAAGTTAATAAAAACTACTTATTAAAACTCTTAATTAAGTGTTAGTAAGCTAAATGCCTTGTTTTATAACTAGAACACTTAAATCTGCTGATGTGAATATTTGGCTGCTTATTGCTGCTGAAGTCACAAAATGGTGATGGTTTGATTGCTGATGATGATGTCTATTGTACTAATTGCCATTAAAAGAGGAAAATAAAAGGTATATTAAATAATGTATATGTAAGATATACTCCAACCCCTCTAACCTTATCCTAAACTAAGGCTGATACCTCAGCTCAACACCCCCCACTAAAACGTTTATGGCGGATAATGTATGGTCCACCGTCATAGCCTTGTCGATTACGACCAAATAACCGAAAAACCAATTTTTTTTTTTTATAAATATGAGCTAATGTCAAATCGGATTCCTAACGAAGAGCGAACATTTCCTTTCGACAAATTTTATTACGCCCTCTAATCAATAATATGTAAGTTAATGCCACATACTCCGAAATTGTGCTCCCAAACTGCCCACATATAAATATGTAATTATTCATACGACAACAGTATGAAATGCTGCGTAAGCATGCGACCAACAAGTAGGTCGCTATCCCACGGGCATATGACACCACACGCGCAACCAAGCACTTGCTGACCGTGCATTACCATTCATGGGAATGGACGGAAGTAAATAATTCAACAACAACAACAATAGGAATCACCTGCCGATCAACGTGACTTCGTAGCATAAATAGGAGTAAGAAGAATATTGTAAAGTTAGTAATTAATCTGATTTAAATTAATAAAGTACTACGACTTAGTCGTCTAGTAACAAAAATATATTTTTTTTGGTTTCTCATTAGAGAAAGTAGTAACTGGCGCCCAACGTTCCAGTCGCGTTAGTTTTCGAATAGTTAAAGGCCCTAAAGTAGTGCCTCGCGACCTTTGCGTATTCGTGATAACTAGTGGCCCTAAATTAGCGCCCCAACGCATTGGACAACCCTATTCGTGATAACTAGTGGCCCTAAAGTAGTGCCCCAACGCACTGGACAAGCAACCCAGTGGTAAAGTTCAGTAGAACAAAACCACAAATCCACAAAGGAGGCAAACAGGGACTGCCGTTAGTAGCAGAACTATGCAAAGAGGAATACCAGCCTTGCTCGCCGTGGGACTAGGGTAAACTTAGATCTTAATTTTATGTGAAAATAAGTGAAACTTGTGCCTAAAAATTTATTAATAATCTCAAACAATAAGTTGAAGTAAAAATTTAACCTTATTAAAAACATTTTAAGTGAAATTTTAATAAAAAAAATAATTAGTTAAACCTTTTTAAGTGAAAATTTAGTAAAAATAACTACCGGAAATTTAAATTTTTGGTCAAAAATTTCTCAATTTAAGTGAAAATTTAATAGAAATAATTCCTTAAAGTAAAAATTGATTTTTGAAAAGTTAGTTAATAGAATAAAAATAACTACCGGAAATTTAAATTTTTGGTCAAAAATTTCTCAATTTAAGTGAAAGTTTAATAGAAATAATTCTTTAAAGTAAAAATTGATTTTTCAATCAATATTTTTCGAACAAAAATTTAACCCTTTTTTCTAAGTGAAAATTCGATTAATTTACTACTTCTAAAACAACAGGCTCGTACAGCCTATAAAATAAAAATAATCTCTAGGATAACAATTAACAACTCTGCGATTCACCTCCACGGGACCCTCCAGAGATTGATCAAATTAAAACAAATTACAATTTTTTTAGATTTAAAATATTTAAATACGAAAAATGATTAGGCCTTCTCTCCTGAACCCCGACAATAACCCACCTCAAAATAATTCAACGGTTAGCTCCGAATTGACAAGCGCCATTAGGAGCTTGGTGTCGCAAATACTTTCGGCAGAAGCGCCATCAGTGATACAAAACGTATTAAACCCTACACGGGAAATAGCGACAGATCAAGTAATCGAGGCCAGGCATGCCAATAACTTGGCAGGACTCGATAGGGTACCAGACGTCGTGAGATGTCTTCGGGACTTCTCAGGCGACCCAAGAGAATTCTCCTCTTGGAAAAAGAGCGTCGAAAGGATTCTGAGGATATACGACCACGAAAGAGGCACCCCACGTTATTTTGGTATACTTAATGTTATACGGAACAAGATAACAGGGAACGCTGACGTAGCTTTGGAATCTTATAATACCCCGCTCAACTGGAATGCAATATCCAAGTGCCTTAATACCCACTACGCGGATAGAAGGGACATAAGTACTCTGGAATACCAGATGACCACCCTCTTCCAGGGAAATAAATCAATTAACGAGTTCTATCAAGACGTTTTTCCTTGAAATGAGCTCAGAATCGATGCACGTCCTGACAAAAACGTATCGCGATAAAGCCTTGGATACGTTCGTCAGAGGCTTAAACGGAGAACTACCCAAGCTTCTGGGTATAAAAGAACCAACAGATCTCCCACAAGCTCTGCAGTTATGCATGAAACTGCAAAATCAAAACTTTAGAACCCAGCATGCATTCAGCAACCAACCCATTCTGCGACAAAATAGCACACCCCCACTTCCACCTAGGAAGCAACAACCCTTTTTTCCTAATCTCGCATACGTACCGCAAACAGTGCCTCGCACAGGAAGTTTTGGCCCTCCAGAAGCTTATAGAAATGCTCAACCCCAATACCAACATTTTCCCCAATACCAGCAACTTCCCAAATACCAACAGTTTCCACAATACCAACAATTTCCCCAATACCAACAATTTCCACAACACCAACAATTTCCCCAATACCAACAATACCCAAGGAATATGAACCTTCAAAATCCCAATTACGCTCTGAAACAACCACCTAGACCCAACCAGTTCAACAATCCTCCACCAAGACCTACCCAACCAAAGCCTCCAGTCCCAATGGATATAGATGAATCTCTCAGGACAAAGAACGTAAACTATATAAATAGGCCGACCAATAATTTCCTTGCCGGAAAACGGCCAATAGCTCCATCAAATCAGATACGCCAACCTTTCAAGCAAAATAGGGTAAACAATATAGAAACAACAACGACAGACTTGGGACAGCAGCCTGACGAATCAGATGAACAAACCTTCGAGGACTATTACAACCAGTACACTGCACACGATAACAGCACTCTTGACAACCCATCTGAAGAAACTTCATACGAATTCACCGATATTCATTTTTTAGGCTAACAAATTCCACGTTACCGTACTTTCAATGCAAGGACAGTAACGGGAAAATCCTTAATTTCTTAATTGACACAGGCTCAAATAAAAGCTACATTCAGCCAAATCTCGCCGAAAATCGTATTCCCAATGAGGAAATCTTTTATGCAACCTCAGTAGGAGGAAACATTAAGATAACCCACCACACCTTCATTAATCTTTTTGGATTAAAACATGAAAATCTTAAATTTTTTATACTACCCACATTGAGATCCTTTCACGGTATTCTCGGTAACGATAGCCTTAAACAGTTAGAAGCCGTAATTTTTACTTCAAAAAATTATATGCTAATAAAAAACGGGATGAAAATTTCTATTAAACAACAAAGTTTAAAATCAGTAAACCACATTGAAATAAGGACAAATCACCTTACACATGAGCAAACAGGAAAACTTCGAAGCCTATGCTTTTCATACCCACAACTTTTTTCTGATCCAGACGAGAAATTAACGTACACTACCGCGGTCAAAGCCGAAATAAGAACTACAAACCAAAATCCAGTATATTCTAGATACTACCCATACCCAATGTCCCTTAAGGACGAGGTAGAAAAGCAAATATCAAAATTACTTGAGGACGGAATAATTAGACCTTCCCGATCCCCTTACAATTCTCCCATTTGGATAGTGCCAAAGAAAGCTGATGCTTCTGGCACAAAAAAGTACAGAATGGTCATAGACTACCGTAAATTAAATTCCATCACAATACCCGACCGCTACCCAATCCCAGACACCAACGAAGTACTTTCACAACTCGGAAAGAATAAATTCTTTACAGTTCTCGACCTGAAAAGTGGCTTTCATCAGATTCCTTTAATTGAATCTGATATCGCAAAGACAGCTTGTTCGATCAATAACGGTAAATATGAATTTACAAGACTACCTTTCGGCCTTAAAAACGCCCCTTTCATATTCCAACGAGCATTAGATGATATTCTTAGAGACTACATCGGAAAAATATGCTTTGTTTACATAGACGACATTATAATTTTCGGGAAAGACGAGGACTCCCACCTGCAAAACGTGGAAATAATTTTCAAGACCCTACAAGACGCTAATATGAAAATTCAACTCGACAAATGCGAATTCCTCAAAGAAGAGGTCGAGTTTTTGGGATTTGTTGTCTCCAAAAATGGGATAAAAACAAATCCAGCAAAAGTGAAAGCAATTTTAGAATTTCCACCGCCTCAAACTATTAAAGAACTTCGATCCTTTCTAGGACTTTCCGGTTACTACCGACGTTTCATCAAAGATTACGCAAAACTTGCTAAGCCCCTAACGGTGCTTTTGAGAGGCGAGGAGGGACGTATGTCCAAAAATATGTCAGCCAAAATAAAAATTTCTCTCGACAATAACGCAATGGAAGCGTTTAATAAATTAAAAAATTCACTAGCATCCTCTGACGTCATGTTACAATACCCCGACTTCGAAAAACCATTCCACTTGACAACCGACGCATCAAACCACGCCATAGGAGCAGTCCTAGAGCAAGGTGGTAAACCCATAATGTTCATCTCCAGAACATTGACGCGGACGGAGGAAAACTACGCAACTAACGAAAAGGAACTTCTAGCCATAATATGGGCTTTAAAAACCTTCAGAAATTATTTGTATGGTTCAACCACAGTAAAAATTTTCACAGACCATCAACCTTTGACATACTCACTTAGTAGCAAGAATACTAACAGTAAACTGAAAAGATGGAAATCAATATTGGAAGAATACAATTATGAAATCGAATACAAACCTGGCAGTAACAATATTGTCGCGGACGCACTTTCTCGACCCCCACAACAAATAAATTCCTTGTCCGCAACCCAACATAGTGACGAAAGTTCAGCGCAAACTTTGATACCATATACAGACGCACCTATCAATGCATTCAAAAACCAAATTTTTATTTCTACAGGGGAAACCCCTTCATACCAATTTAAATTACCTTTTCCCACCTACCATAGACATATTATTATTGAAAGGGACTTCACAGAAGAAAATCTCACAACATTGCTGAAAAGATATCTGAACCCTACAGTAACAAATTGCATAAAAACCGAAGACGACATTTTAGGGAAAATACAAACAATTTACCAAATTCACTTCAGCAGGTACAAAGTACGTTATACCCGGAAATTCATTAGAGACGTTACAAACGAATCAGAACAGGAAACAGAAATCATCAACGAACATAATAGAGCACATCGCAATCCCACAGAAAATAAAGCCCAACTCCTAGGAAGATGTTACTTCCCTCAAATGAATGCCAAAATAAAACGAATTGCAAAACAGTGCAAAGTTTGCTTGGAAAATAAGTATGAGAGACATCCAGTAAATCCTATCCTGAAACCAACTCCCATTCCTAATTATCCAGGTCATATCGTTCACATAGACCTCTACCATACAAACAACAAAATAGTTCTGACGGCAATGGATAAATTTTCTAAATACGCACAAGCGAAAGTTGTACGCTCCAGAGCAACGGAAGACATAAAGGACCCCTTAAGAGATCACTTGACAACATTCGGAATCCCAGAAAATATCGTTATGGACAACGAAAAATCCCTAAACGCAGCCCCCATTCTTTTTATGTTAGAAAACCAATACGGTATAGAGATATTTAAAATCCCCCATACAAAAGTTCAATAAATGGACAAATTGAACGTTTCCATTCTACACTTTCTGAAGTGCTGCGTTGCACTAAAGCGGAAAATACCCACACCGACTTTAGGGACCTCCTCAATAGAGCCATATTTAAGTATAACTATTCCATCCACTCCACTACCAAACGTAAACCAGTAGAAGTATTTTTCGGAAGAACAGTAGGACCCAACCCAATGACACTGGACAGAGAAGAAAATGTCCAAAATCTTAAAAATAAACAAGAAAAAGACTTACGACTTCATAACAAAAATAGAACCGATTTTAAGACATACAACAATAACGACGTTATTTATGTAAAAATAAATAAAAGACTAGGAAACAAATTAACACCACGATATAAAAAGGAAATAGTACTAGAAGACAAAGGCAACACAATTTTGGCACAATCTGGGCGCACCATTCACAAAAGCCATATCAAAAAGTAAATCACACTCTTCTTTTGCAGGATCCTATTTGCCTCCTGCAATGCAGAAACCCAAATTTTAGACTATACGACCAGTCCCATAGTGACGATAGACATAGGAACTGCGAAGGTTCAAACCGGAACATTTCGACTAATACACGATATTGACCTCGATCAGTACGACTCCCTACTCGACAACATACACGCCACAATAGAACAGGACATAACAAGGAAAAGCCGAAGTTACCCATTCCTTTCCCAAGAAGAAAAATTCATCCGATCCCTCCTATACCAGCTGAAACCCAGGAAAACCAAAAGAGCAATTGAATTACTCGGCACCGCCTGGAAATGGCTTGCTGGATCCCCTGACCATGAAGATTTTAAAATACCAAACGATAAAGTAAATAATATAGTAAGTAATAATAACCAACAAGTAGTAATAAACAAATCTATTTTCGAAAGAATAAATAATTTGACTCATATCTCAAATACAATTTTAAGCGAAATGAAATCGAGCGATGCGCTTAAAGTAGAAATAGAAAAAAATATTGAAAGAAAATTAAAATTCATTAATTATTATTATTATCAGAATTAATAAACATTGACTACTCAATACAATGGGCAAAATCAGGAATTATAAACTCATTTATACTATCTAACGAAGAATTAATTGTAATTAAAGAAACACTAGAAAAACAAAATATGCCTTATTTAAATTTAATTGAAGCAATTGAATTTAGTGATGTTAAAATCGCATCAAATTTATCTTCCATTATTTATATCGTAAAATTCCCTTTAACAAGTAAGGAATCTTGTAACTTAATAAAAGCCAAAGCTGTAAAACAAGGTCATAAAGCAATCAAACTTGAATATGAAAATTTAATAATTTGTAACAAGGAAATATTTGGTGTAAGAGATAGTTGTAAGAATATAAACAATTTAATTTTATGTAAGCAAAATAGTATAAAAGAAGTCACGTTAACCACCTGCATACCAAACCTATTAAAATTATATTCATACAACTGCACCCTAATAAACAGTCATCATATGCCCACGATAGAAGAAATAATGCCCGGATTATTATTTATCAACAGTTACAATGGACCCCTAAAAATAGATAACAAAGAAATCAATTTGAATGGTACATTTTTGATCAGATACGATAATGCAAGCCTATCAATTGAAGACAAACATTTTGTTAATAAAAATCAAGTTTTTGCGAAGCCCTTACCAGCAATCGTCAAATCGACAAATGCTACAGCAAATCTCGAGGAAGTTCTTTCCTTGCAATATTTGAAAGAGCTCAATATAGCGAACATCCAAAAAATAGATGATGTCAACATGAAATACAAAATAAGCATTTACACATGCTCTTCGATAGTCACGCTATCACTAATTATCTTACTAGCCACCATGATTGCAAAAAAATTAAAGTCTAAGAAGGAAATGAGAATAGCCATTCAAGTCAAGACTAGCAGTTCAAAAGAAATCCCCACTGTACCTACAAATGAAATGCCATCCAACGAGGACGCTGCATACTTTAAAGGGGGAGGAGTTAATGCCACATACTCCGAAATTGTGCTCCCAAACTGCCCACATATAAATATGTAATTATTCATACGACAACAGTATGAAATGCTGCGTAAGCATGCGACCAACAAGTAGGTCGCTATCCCACGGGCATATGACACCACACGCGCAACCAAGCACTTGCTGACCGTGCATTACCATTCATGGGAATGGACGGAAGTAAATAATTCAACAACAACAACAATAGGAATCACCTGCCGATCAACGTGACTTCGTAGCATAAATAGGAGTAAGAAGAATATTGTAAAGTTAGTAATTAAGCTGATTTAAATTAATAAAGTACTACGACTTAGTCGTCTAGTAACAAAAATATATTTTTTTTGGTTTCTCATTAGAGAAAGTAGTAACTTGTACAAAGGTGAATGTGCAACTTGATGGTCTACGGATATGATCCCTCCCATCACTCATTTTGGTATTTGTTTCCTTTAGAAAACAACTGCTCAAACACGTCCAAAAATGTCAGATGAGGATTCAAGAGACTCGTTTTGACCTCGGTATCAATAATCCGGGTGCGCATTTTTCTTTTTTTGTTTTAGTAAGAAGTTACAGAGCAGCACACATTCCGCATAGGCGACGTTAGGCCGCGCTTTAAAACAGTAACCCTTAGCGGGTCCATACCCGTCTAGGCGATTCCCAGTATTTCTGCGCAGAACACACTTTTGCACTTTTTCGAACACTCTATTACTGTGTCTCTACAACAACCAGAAGAAAATTTCAGAAAATTTTCATATTTAATTGAAAATATCTCTTCACAGACACAAAAAAAATCGAAAATACGATAAATCTGATTATTGATATTGAAAAAGGATAAAGGAAACAATTACCCCCATTTTGTTCCTTACTTAAGCCTAGCCCTGTAAGCACGCGGAAAAAATATTAAAAAATCTTCATGTAGTTTTACAATGCGTGAAATTAAACTATTTCAATCACAGTCATCGGCAATATTTCACGCAAAAATTGTTGCCAAGAAGATATCACGATGAAAAAACATATTTAAGCCTTAAAACTAACTAGCAGTACTAGGCCTTACGGAAGGAGGGCTGATATGACCTATAAGTTTGCACAGGTCATACCAAATCGCTCTTGCAAGAGTCGGGAATATACCACAATTAGGTAAAGGAGCTTCATATCCGTCAAAAGAATATCGGTAATTCTATACTACAGCACGTAACTGCTAAATACGTCCAAAAATCTCGGTAAAAGTATCAAACGACGCGTTTTGATCTCTGTATCAATAATCCGAAAGCGGAAATTAAATAATTTCTTTCAGTGAAGAGTTATTAGCAAAAAACCCAAAAATGGCCTAGGTCAAATATCTCTGAACAGACATAAAATATCTAACTTCCGCTTTCGGATTATTGATACGGAGGTTAAAACCCGTCGTTTGATACATTTCCCGAGAATATCAATTCCGAGAACACTCCCCCAAACATTCCGCACAAACGCACTTGAAACCATTATTAAAAATGGGTATTGCATCTTGCCGACGATGCAGCACTCATAAGCACAAAATTTACATTTTTACTTAATTAACTATTGGCCGGTGCCATAAACTAGTATTTAAAAAACCTACACTCACTCTATACTCTTTACTGCCCGAATTTATTTTATTCCGCGCCAAAATTGAGCGAATAAAATAAAATATTTTTTTATTTGCGAACAAAAATTGGGATGGTACATATGAGCAATAGATATTATCGATGTTTTTGCAAAGCCTACTTATCCTACTTACATCAAGCCGCAAAAAGAATAAATATATTTCACTCCTTTTGTCTTATGTAATTTCTTATATACATAAATGAGTAGACGACCGTCTTTAAACTGTCTCTTTTGTCCTTACTAAACTACAAAAACAATAAAGTTTTTTAAAACGTGGATGTATTTGAAACTTTTGGAAAATGTATGAGTGTGTGAGATTTTTTTTTCCAAAGTACTCAACATTGTCTAGTAGGGTTACTTAAGCGCTATAGCCACACAAAAATTTAGACCGTTGGGAGTATACCTACATACATACATATCCATATGGCTCTGAAATAAATGAAGCGTTCAGTTTGAAGTTCCGCAAAATTCTCAACATTAGCCTGACGCCAGTTTTCATATCGGTTTTTTTTTATCTACCGGCAGCTTTCGCAATTTTTCCTTCAAGTCAGGATTTTATTACAACTTCAACATATGATAGTTTTCTGGCCTTTTTTCCCAACCGCACCTTGCACCCAACATAACGGGTCAAACTTAGTCTACATATATGCAAGGGCTCAAATTAAAATATTTGAAGAAGAAAACAACAAGAAAAATGAACACAATTTCTAACTCTTCTTAAGCTGCCTGGCGACACGCAAGCATATGCTGCTGGTAGCCATAGCAACGGGTGGTTGTGTGCGTAATCGGGTGATTGTCGTTTGCCCGGCCACCATACAAGCATAAAGCATCAAGCGCCATTTGTATTGAAAATTCGTAGCGTGCGGACGTAAACATGTCATCGGATGACGATTTTTTATTGCTTGTAACTGCAGTTGTTTTGGCGGAAAAAAATTAAAAAAAGAAAATTCTGGATGAAAAGTTTGCATGCAAAACGTAAACAGTTTACGCATGAAAACCTCTTAAAAGAGTTAAAAGCATCATGCACTCGTAGGTTACAATAAACCGCAACGTAAAATCTCTTTCTTCCGCGAGCTTGCTCATTTCACGTTCTCACAAAACTAACACAGTAATGCTTGTCAAACACGTTGGCAACAATCAAATAGACCACCTGTCAAGCGAAAAAATCTAAAATTTTTGATTTCCATCAACGAAAGCCGACAACAAGTACGTTTGAGCACGACTACCCGTCGTTCGCGCAGATTGCTATGGTAACCACCCGTTGCTATGGCTACCAGCAGCATATGCTTGCGTGTCGCCAGGCAGCTTTATACCACACAAGGTATATTAACTTTAGTCGCCTAACGGCAGTACGTAACGGCATAGACACATCGAGATAGATATTGACTTATATATATAAAAATGTTCAGGACGAAAAGAGAAACTGATTAAGCTATGTCCGTCCGTCCGTCTGTGAACGCGATAACTTAAGTAAATTTCGAAATATCTTAATGAAATCTTATGCGGCTTCCTTGGCACTCACCTCCGAGCGCTATTTAAAGTGGGCGAAATCGGATGATAGCCACGCCCATTTTTTATTCATAGAATATTTTCGAAAACACAAAAAAAGTGATTAGTCACTACATAATACACCTATAAGGATAACATTTGGTGAATACATTGAGTCATAAAATAAATTTTTCAAGAAATTTTTGAAAATGGGGGTGGCACCGCTCACTTCACGAAACGAAATTCAGCACGCAGGTTTCCAGGTATGCAGGGAATCTTGCAGGAAAAAATGGGCGGGATCGGTTAAGGTCTACGCCCACTTTTATATTAAAGATTTTGAAGAGGATCGTAGATATATTAAATAGTCAATAACTTTGCGTAAAATAGCTATACATCACTTATATTTCACTTTTAAAGCTTCCGTTAACAAAGAAATCCAAAAAATAAAAATTTTCGAAAATGGGAGTGGCCCCGCCCCTTTTATAGTGGACTCTTTCACAAAACCTTTTATGTCATAACTCCGCCAAAAATTGATTTGTCGAAACGAAATTTGGTTATAATGTTCTATATATAAAGGTAACTGTTTGCTGTGAAAACGGGCGAAATCGGTTACGTCCAGTTTTTTAACATAGTTCTGAAAAATTTTTTTGGAAAATTTAAAAAGCGATATTTCTACAACTAAGTAAGTTATATCAATCAGATTTTGCACACATCAAAAGCTTTTTAAGAAAAATTCGGCCGCAAAAAAAATTTGTAAATTTTGAAGAAGTAGGTGTGGCCCCCACTTTTCAGCATAAAATTTCTGCTATTTTCAAAGGCAATCACTTATAATTCAATCTTGATATTTCAATGAAAATTGGTCAGATGCTTCTTAGTACTATGTATTATACTCCTGCTAAAAATTAGCCAAATCGGGAAACACACAAGTAAAATATTCGGGCACGTAGTTAATAGCCCACTGCAATAACGAAGTTATATATCTTTTTTGATTTTCATACCTTTCATAAACATTAAATGTATGTAAGTATGAGAACAAGAAAAGAAAAGTTCACTAAAAGATCAGCACGATGAGCGGAGTCGATTTAGCCCTGCCCGTCTCTCCGTCCGTCTGTCTGTCGTCAGTTTGTCTATTTGAGCTTAAATACGCACTGAAAGTATTAAAATAGACCTGCGTAAATTGGTATGCCATAATACATCACTACTAGACTTCCTTACTTGTTAAATATAAATTTGAAGTAGCTACAAACTGTGTTTTCTCTTTTTGTATTTTATATATAGAGTCTATCTCATCGGGAAACCCCGATAGAAATAATGAGCTCCGATAAATTTCGAGATTACTATAAAGTTTCTCGGTCCGACAGAGTTTGCTTTTTTGGTTTGATATATATAGAGCATATGAGCTGCATATAATCATTTTCTGGTGTTCTTTTGAAAAATTAGGTTTTTTGACTCTAAGATAGAGGGCATGAACAGAAAAACATTAGGCTAAGAATATAATAAATTTAAAAAAACAAACCAACATAAAAAGTTTTTATATATTTAAAGACAAATTAAAAAAAAAAAAGAAGTCCGGAATCTGCCCTCGACCCTTGGAACGTACGCATCCTAAACGAGACGTTTATCACCCGCGCCACTACTGTATGTGAGATACTGTAGTTAACAGCTATGGCTTTTTGGGACAGAATGGCTGCTAGACCCTATATTCAAAATACAAAAAGGCGAAAACACAGTTTGTAGCTTCTTCAATTTTCTATTTACAAAGTGGTTAGAAATCGTGTTCATTTTCCTGAAGACATCAACTATTTTCTTCTTCAAATATTTTAATTTGTCAAAGGGCAGACATATAACCTGACCCTTACATATGTTTACTAAATTTTACCTTTAAAATCAACATGAAATGTATTTTAAATATGTCCAAGTTGTGGTTAATGAAAAAAGCCAGACAATCATCATTTCATTGTAATTTTTCTTCCCCTAAATTGACTTTAAAAAAGCCAGATATCAAGGAAAAATTGAGAAAACTGCCTGGAATTTGTCGAACTTCCAAATGAACTTTTCATTTATTTCCAAAAGACATATGGATATGTATGTCTACTCCCATTGGTGGAAATATTTTCTGAAGCAGGCATAGGCGTCTCGGGTGAGACGCGTGCGTTCCATGGTTCGAGGCCGGGCTCCGGACAATAATTTTGTTTTTTTTTATAAAATTGAGTTTCTTACCTTGACTTGAATTTATTAAGTTTTTAAAGCAATCTTTTCTTAAAATGAATTTTTTGCAAAAAAAACCGCAAGAAAATTACTAAAAATTTACCATAACAAAATATATAAGATAAATACTTATACAGTTACATAGTTTTATAACTTTTTTTTTAAAGAATTTACTTTTTTCTGATTGATATAGGCCTTAAGGTAAACTTATACGCACAGTCATAAGAAATAATAAGTTCAGGTCATATACATATATATCACAAAATATTATTGAAATGCTATAAAAGTCAATATGAAATGTTGTTGTTGTTGTGGTAATGACAAAAACAGTCTCCGAAGGTTTTGGGGAGTGTTGTCGAATTAGCAGTCCTTGGCCGGATTTGAACGTGGTACGCTCCGGTACTCCCTCGCAGTACTGCCCGACTGCCGTGGTAGCGATTTATGACCAGTGAAACCTTCCAGGTCATGAGAGGTGAGAGGCATCATATCCGTAGATCAACCATCGAGTTGCTCGTCATTACATTTGTGCATATTAGTCGCCTCCTACGACCGGTATGCCTACCTCGGGCATATTATAAGCCCCTAACCCGCAGGGGTCTTTATACATGTCTAAATTGTGGGTAAGGAAAAAACCAGAAAACCATATACTGAAGTTGTAATTTTCCCCCGCTAAATGGGTTTCAAAAAAACCAGATCTAAAGGTAAATTGCTAAATTGACAGCCTGCATATCCAAAACAAAAAAAAACCAAAATGAAAACGATGACGCCGGTTCATATTGAGAAATTTAAGGAACTTTAAAATAAATTCATTTCAATCTAAGTTTTTATTGTGGACACACTCCAACGGTGAAATATTTTCATTCTCTCACTGATTGAGTTAAAGTAGTGGCGTCGTTGTGTCCAAATCATATTTCATTTGCTCTCCAAAAGGTAGAAATATTTTCATTCTCTCACTCATTGAGCATATTGAGTTAAAGTATACACCGGTGTCGGCGCGTCTGTCCAATTTAATATTGAGCGAGAGTTGCCCTCCCCTATACTGAACTGTACCAAAATCTTAAAAAAAAAATACCAATTTGTTTTCAAAATATCTCGCGCGTTTTATTGCAAGCAATACTTCAAAATTAAAATTTTTAGGGAAAACACAATAAAAGCTTAATTTTTTTAATGGAACTCTATTATAAAAATGATATTCAAAAGCATTCAAAGTCGCTGCTGTTCACATAATTCAAAATTAAAATTTTTTTTAAAAACGCAATTATCTTTGAAAATGAGATTCAAAGGTATTCATGGCCACTATTTTCAGTCGATTATTTAGAAGCATCGTAAAATATTTGTTTTCAACATATCTCGCACGTTTTATTGCAAACAATAGTTCAAAACTAAAATGTTCACTCCATTATAAATATGAGGTTCAAAAACACCCATAGTGGCCCCTGTTCATATAATTCAAAATGTTTTTCATTTTTATGCGCAATCAAACTTCTACTTTTTTTGTGTGTAAAACTCCACGGCCGCCGTGGTGTGAAGGTAGTGTTGCCGGCCTACCACACCGAAGGTCTATGGTTCGAGCCCTGGTACAGGTAACATCAAAAGTGATTTGAAAAAAGTTTTTCAAAACGGGGTCGCCCCTCGGCAGTGGTTTGGCAAACTCTCCGAGTGTATTTCTGCCATGACAGGCTTCTCAGCAAAAATTCGTCTCCTTTGTAGATGCCGTTCGGAGTCGGCAAAAAACTGTAGGTCCCACCAATTTGTAGGGAAAATTCAAATCGGCACACCACAAATTGGAAGAGAAGCTTGGCGCAAAAATCTCTTAGGAGGTTTATGATGATATACCTGTTGTATATCGCGCCATAGAGATAGAAAACTCCATAATTAAAATGAGATTAAAAGGTATTCATGGCATCCTAAAATCCTGAAAACCCTAAAAGTATATAATAAAATGTAAATTTTTACTGTTCATAAAACTCCAATACTAAAACGGGATTCCAAACCAGCCATGGCCGCCCTTTAATTCAAATTTTCAGATTAAAAAGAAAGTAGAGTTAAAATAGGAAGGTGCGTCGTTGAGTCGGAATTCCTAAATTGAATTTGTAATTTTCTCCCGGTAAATGGATTACAAAAAGCACTGCCTGTATACTAATAACCAAAAAATTACAATGTGGCAATCATGTCCAAACGGTGGACATATTTTCACTCACTGAGTACACCGAGTTAAAGTAACCACTATCTACATATATATTAATAGGCTAACATTTTTTTTTATACAATCAATTGCCAGCGTATATCTATATCTAAACATGCATAATTTAAATAAAAATCAATCAATTGCCAGAGTATATCTACTCTTATATCTAAACATGCATAATTTCAATAAAAATTTATTTTGATATCTTCGTATGGATCAGAAGCAGTGCATGGGCATATTATGTTTAACAAGTAATGCCTTATTTATTGTACATACAGTATTAGCGCAGGTGGTAAGCGTTTCGGCTAAGACGCTTATATTCCAAGGTTCGAGCCCGGTTTAATGTTGGAGTATTTTTACTGTTCATAAAACCGTAACAGTAAAAATTATTATTTTATTATAAACACGTAGCGCTTTCGGGATTTTAGGATGCATCTAAATCTCTTCTTCTTTAAATGGTCATCTAACCGCCCGGGCGATTTTGACCGTCCAACGTAGCTCGCCAGTCGTTTCTTCGTTGCGCCAACTGGCGCCAATTGGAAACACCGCGGGATCGCAAATCGGTCTCCACTTGGTCCTTCCATCGGAGTGGTGGTCCCCCTTTTCCTCTGCTTCCACAGTCGGGTGCCGATAAGAATACCTTCTGGGCTGGAGCATCTTCGCTCATTCGCACTACGTGGCCTAGCCAGTGAAGCCGCTGTGTTTTAATTCGCTGAACTATGTCGGCGTCTGCGTGGAGTTCATACAGCTCATCATTAAATCTTCTTCGGTACTCGCCGTCGCCAACGCGTAGAGGTCCACAAATCTTTCGAAGAACCTTTCTCTCGAAAACTCCCAGAGCCGCCTCATCAGATGTTGTAAGTGTCCACGCTTCTGCAGCATATAGCAGGACGGGTGCGATGAGTGACTTGTAGAGTGTTATTTTCGGTCGTCGAGAGGGGACTTTACTTTTCAATGAGTAGGCAGCCAACGAAGTCCTTTACTATTTCAAAATTATTGCTGCCAACAGTAGCTTGGTTGCCAAGGCGCGAATGCGCTGACTCTTTGCATGATGACAGAAGGTACTTCGTTTTGCCCTCGTTCACCACCAAACCCATTTTTTCCGCTTCCTTTTCTAATTTGGAGTAACCAGAAGTTACGGCGCGGTTGTTAAGGCCAATGATATCAATATCGTCAGCATATGCCAACAGTTGCACGCTTTTATAAAATATTGTTCCAGCGCGGTTAAGTTCTGCAGCTTGTATTATTTTCTCCAGCATTAAATTAAAGAAATCACACATTAGAGGGTCACCCTGTCTGAAACCTCGTTTAGTTTCGAACGGCTCGGAGAGGTGCTTCCCAATTCTGACCGAGCTGGCGGTGTTGCGCAAAGTCATTTTGCATAGCCGTATAAGTTTTGCGGGGAAACCAAATTCAGACATAGCGGCATATAGGCAGCTCCTTTTCGTGCTATCGAAAGCGGCTTTAAAATCAACAAAGGGATGATGTGTGTAGATTCTTTTCTCACGGGTTTTTTCCAAGATTTGGCGTATTGTAAAAATCTGGTCGATGGTAGATTTACCAGGTCTGAAGCCACACTGATAAGGTCCAATCAGTCTGTTCACATCAGGCTTCAGTCTTTCGCACAATACGCTTGATAGGACCTTATATATTATATTCAAAAGGCCGATTCCGCGATTGTTGACGCAGTTTGCAGCATCGCGCTTCTTGTGGATTGGGCAGAGAACACCTAGATTCCAATCTTCAGGCATGAATCATCCAACCATATTCTGCATAGAAGCTGATGCATGCGCTTTACCAGCCTCCGTGTTTGAATAGGTCAGCAGGCAAATCATCAGCGCCAGCTGCTTTATTGTTTTTCAATAGGGATATTGATATTCGCACCTGATTATAGTCGGGTTGTGGAACGTCAATTTCATCATCTTCGATTGTGGGCTCGGGTTCGGCATCTTCCCTGGTTTCTTGCTCAGTTTCTCCATTTAAAAGGGCAGAGAAGTGATCCCTCCATATTCTAAGTGCTCTCTGAACATCTGCCACCAGGTCGCCGTTCTCATTCTTACAGGAGTTTGCCCCAGGTTTAAATCCTTCTGCCATTCGTCGAATTCTTTGATAGAATTTTCGGGCATTACTCCCGTTGGGCAGCATCTCAAGCTCCTTTATTTCACGCTTTTCTGCCTCTTTTTTTTTGCCCGGAAAAGCCGCCTCGCTTACCTCTTCAACTCGCGGTAGTGTTCACACACACTCCTCGTTGCATTCGATCTCAGCGTTGCCTTGTAGCCTTCGTCCTTTCTTTTCGTTGCAGCGCGGATGCATCTAAATACCCGACCGAAAATGGAGGCTATGAATACCTTTTAATCTCATTTAATTATGGAATTTTACAAAAAAAAGTAAAAGTTTGATTACGCATAAAACAAGAGCTTGAATTATATGAACAGGGGCCAATATGGGTGTTTTTGAACCTCGTTTTTATAATGGAGTAAAAAAAATTTTAACTTTGAACTATTGCTTGCAATAAAACGCGCAAGATATGTTGAAAACAAATTGATATTTTTTTTAAGATTTTGGTACAGTTCAGTATAGGGGAGAGCAACTCTCGCTCAAAATTAATTTGGACCGACGCGTTAACGCCGGTGTATACTTTACCTCGATTTGGTTAACGAGTAAGTGAATGAAAATATTTCTACCTTTTGGAGAGGAAATGAAATATAAGTTGGACGCACCGACGCCACTACTTTAACCCAATATGCTCAATGAGGGAGAGAATGAAAATATTTCACCGTCGGAGCGTGTCCACATACCTATACATATTTTGATTGAAAATGAATTTAGCGTTTATTTTGAAGTTCCTTAAATTTCTCAATATGACCATGACGCCGGTTTCCATTTTGGTTTTTTGTTTTGGATATACAGACAGTGCTGTCAATTTAGCAATTTTCCTTTAGATCTAGCTTTTTTGAAACCCATTTAGCGCGGGAAAATTACAACTTCAGTATATGGGTTTCTGGGTTTTTTCCTTAACCACAATTTAGACATGTATGAAGACATTTCATATTGACTTTTATAGCATTATTAATAATATTTTGTGATATATATGTACAGGGTGGCGCAAAAGTAATCCTCCTATCAGAAAATGCTATAAATTTTGCGATTGGCCCCTAAAGTCAGTTCTGTTTTGACATTTGTGTAGTAAACACATGCGAAATACACGTTAATAAACAATGTTACGCTACACTGCTCCAGAACGCGGAATATTGCTGACTATTTATTTGACCAATAATCGGTCGGGGCCAAACGGTTACTGTGAATGGTGAGCGCTACAGAGCAATGATCAACGAGTTCGTTTTGCCGCAACTTGATGAATTGGGATTGGAAAACATGTGGGTCCAACAAGACGGTGCAACAGCACACACTGCACGTGCCACAACCGATATGCTGAACATCGGAAGCTTACTTTTGCTCCACCTTGTATGTGACCTGAACTTATTATTTCTTATGGCTGTGCGTATAAGTTTACCTTAAGTCCTATATCAATCATAAAAAAGTTAATTCTTAAAAAAAAAATTTATAAAACTGTGTAGCTATGTAAGTATTTATCTTATATAATTTGTTATGGTAAATTTTTAGTAATTTTCTTGCGGTTTTTTTTGCAAGAAATTAATTTTAAGAAAATATTGCTTTAAAACCTTAACAAATTCAAGTCAAGGTTAGAAATTAAATTTTATAAAAATAAAAAAATTATTGTGCGGAGCCTGGGCTCGAACCATGGAACGCACGCATCCCACCCGAAACACTTATGCTTACTTCAGAAAATATTTCCACCAATGGGAGTATACATACATATCCATATGGGTTTTGAAAATGAATGAAAAGTTCATTTGGAAGTTCCACAAATTTCTCAATATTAGCGTGACGCCGATTTCCATATTGGTTTTTTTTTAAAATATACAGGCAGTTTTCTCAATTTTTCCTTTACATCTGGCTTTGTTAAAGTCAATTTAGGGGGAGAACATTACAATGAAATGATGATTGTGTGGCTTTTTTCATTAACCACAACGTAGACATATTAAAAAACGCGTTGCATATTGATTTTTAAGAAAGCCTATCATCTTAACTGGTAAAATTTGGTCTACATATGTAAGCGTTCAGGTTATATGTCTGCCCTTTGACAAATTAAAATATTTGAAGAAGAAAATAGTTGATGTCTTCAGGAAAATTAACACGATTTCTAACCACTTCGTAAATAGAAAATTGAAGAAGCTGCAAACTGTGTTTTCGCCTTTTTGTATTTTAAGTGTAGGGTCTATCAGCCATTCTGTCTTATCGGAAAACCCGATAGAAATAATGAAAATTATGAAAATTCGCTACTGAGTTTCTAGTTCCGACGGAATTGGGTTGTGATATATAAAATTATTATTAAATATGGGCCACATATATGTTTTCTTTAAGTCAAATATTATTGAGAAAAAATTTAATTTCTTCAAAAATTCATGAAGCTATGTAGGTATTTTTTTAAGTATTTTGTTTTGATAAACTGGAAATATTTGCTGGCGTTTTTTGCAAAAATTTGATTTTTTTATCTCCAAGATAGAGGGCATACATAGAAAATATAATAAGAAGTTATCATATACATGTTTAAAAACAAATTAAATTTAACCAAAGAAAAAAGTTGTCCGGAACCTGGGCTCCAACCTTGGAATATAAGCGTCGTAGCCGAAACGCTTACCACCTGCGCTAATACTGTAGGTACAATAACGCAGTCAGATATTGTAGTTGACAGATTTGGCTTTATGCAGAAAACTTTAATGAATTATTACAAATAAATGAAGCACTATTTGTTAAACATAATATGCCTATGCACTGCTTCTGACCCATACGAAGGTATCAAAATACATTCCCTCCAAAAAAGTTCAGGCTTATGTAAACCATATCCGATATTACTATAAGCCTTATAAGTTGAAGCATGAAATCTGTAAGGAATACCAGTTGTATGACAGAATCCTTATAATACGCCTGATTTCGCCCCATTGATGTCATTGCGAATAAGGTTTAATTCTCTCTCTGAGAGAGACACCCTTATACATACGGATTATCTGCTGTGCGAAGTAAAACTTACATAAGACCTTATAATAAGACATTATATATAGTACTGTTAGCTTATTATAAGCCCTGTCATCCACACAAAATAAGGTTTTCATAAGGCCTTATACTAGGACTTAACACAGAGGGTAGCTACCTTATTGTAAGCCTTATCGCCCACTCAAAATAAGACTTACATAAGGCCTTATAATAAGACGTAAGACAGGGTATACCCATCTTATTGTAAGCCTTATCGCCCACTCAAAATAAGACTTACATAAGGCCTTATAATAAGACGTAATACAGGGTATACCCATCTTATTGTAAGCCTTATCGCCCACTCAAAATAAGACTTACATAAGGCCTTATAATAAGACGTAATACAGAGTATACCCACCTTATTGTAAACCTTACCGCCTCTTAAACTAAGGTTTACATGAGGCTTTATAATAAGGAAAAATATTCATACCATTACAATAAGGCTAAATTTGGAGCATTTATGTTGCTGTTATTGTGGGGTGTGTTTTTTATTGAAACGTTAGAAAAAAATACAGATAAACAAAACTATAGATATGAAAGCTGTTTGCGTTTAAAATACATATTCAATTTTTTGTTAGGATAATTTAATTGTTTATATTTTTCAGGACAGTTCAATTTTTCATATTTTTCAATATCAAAGAGACTTTTAAAGTAAGAACTTAACAAACTATTTGCATTTAAAATGCATCTTAAATTTTTTTATATTTTTCAGGATAGTTCAATTTTTTATATTTTTCAGTATTAAAGAGACTTTTAAAGTAAAAACTTAACAAACTATTTGCATTTAAAATGCATATTTCTTTTGGCATAACAAATCAGCAAACGAATAAGTAAAATGAAATAAATAACTTAAATAAATTTAGTTTAATCTGCACTAGTTCTTTTCCTTGCATTGTGTCGCCTTTGGTCCATTCGATTTTTGCCTCTTGAAATCGCAGTTTTTATATCATTCTGGTAGTCCTCATAGTTGTTGCACAAATGGCTAACGGCATCTTTTGGAAAGAAATATAGTATAACGTTTTGACATCTTTGTATATATATGTATAACAATAAGACTGCTTGTATTGTAAATAAATATGAAAAGAGTAAAATTCAACATACCGTATAATGTGCTTGAGAAAAATTTGTAGCTTTCAAGGGCTACCAGCGTCTTACGACCGTTCCAATTAACCTCTTTTAGCAGATCATCCGATATTAGGTTGGATAAATTTTTAGAAATTTTGCACAGTATGATTGATTTTAAAAAAATTTTCTTTTATTGAAATAAAAAGAAATAATTTGAAAATATATAAATTTTTAAATTTAAGCGTGTGGTAAATTTTACTTACAGCGTCCTTTTAAAAATTTTCCTCTTTCATATTTTTTTCAATATTGTTTAAATCAAGAAGGGTTTGTAATGGAAAATTGTACGAGGTTAGGGTACAAAAGAGCTTGCCGCATATTCGATTGATTTTAATATTTTGTTGGCTTATGATCTGTATTTTCTGGTCGACTAAGGCTCTCAACAAATATACCATTTCTTTGAGATCTGAAAAAATAAAAATAATAATTTAATGCAAATATTAATAACCAACATTTTTTAGCAAATATCCGCACTTATGTACCTTTAAATTCGCCCATCATTCGCTCATCTGATGCGAAACTCACAATGGTTGATGGCAATGAATTAGAAGGTGAGTTGTTCATTTCGTCAAGTTGATTTAATTGAAATGGAAGGTTGGCTTAGATACAGAAAAAACATAAAGAAAATAAAAAAAAATAAAAAAAGAATAATATAAAAGATGATACTTTACTATCATATTTCAGCCTCTGCCATCTTACCTAGTCGACCGTCCATGTTTAATTTATGCTCTTGTGAATAATAGGAATCAAAATATACGTGCCGTCTGCTACAAAAATTTAAAAATATTTTGTAATATTTACGTCTATAGGAGCAACTTCTTCTTCTTCGGCCAGTTCCTTAGATTGTATTATCCCAATTTGGGTGGAGTTTATTGGGTCCGAAAACACAGGTGATATATTTAAAAATTTCTTGAAGACCATGTAATGCTTTCTGTTCTATATACCTAGCGCAAATATCTTACACGGATGGCCATTCATGCAACAAATATCGTTTGGAGGTTTTTTCGAAAAAAACGTTTCATTAAATTTTAGTGATATTAGGCTTTTGTCAATTATATTATTTGTTTCCTCAAAACTTTTTTTAATTGGAATGTCATTCAAGTTGTTATTCAGTTGGGTAAGAATATGTTGCGGTTTTTTTACCTTTTTCTTTAAAATTTGCAAATAGTTTTCGAATATGTAACTATCTGTTAATCCGATTTCTTTTATTGAATCAATAAAATGAAGAAGTCCATGAATTTTGTATGAAACGCTGTCAGTGCCATAAAACTTGCTGAAGTTAGTAACAAACAATTGTAGCATACCTTTTACTACTTCTAGGTTGGCCTGAAGCGTTTTATCGGAAAAACATATTCGGTAAGCGCAACATAGAAGTAAATAATGTTCATATATACATTTTCGGGCACAAAATGTCCTTGAATACTACTATCCCCGTATACAAAACTAATTGGCGGAATTCGGTACCTTTCCATCTCATAAATTCATCAAAATGTCTTGGCTTCCTAGAAAATTCCTTAGGCACATACTTTCTTAGACTCAGGTACTTGACGGATAGTTCTATTTTCTTTTGTCGAGAAACATTGAATTGTGGTTCCAATTTAGAACCTATAATTTTGGTTACCATTTTTTTAGCCACACCAAGATCAATAAGATGTAAGAGGTCAAAAGGAAATTGCGTGACACACTTAATACCATAAGCTTCTAAAATATTTTTATTGAATCTATATTCTCCCTTGTGGTGGTCTACATCGCTTCGAGATCTAAAACTTTCATCAGTTCTTGGAAAACCCGCTGTAGTAGAATATACAGTTCTATTATTAATACGAGTGCCAATTTGATTACAAAAAGGGCAGCCGTGGAAGGAATTGTGGTAAACCGTTGATGTTATAAATGCTCGCGCCGGAGCGTCGCACACAAATGCCCGTATATTAAGTTTTGGGGTAAGACTTCCAATTCTTAGCCCATTCTCATCTATCTCTTTTAAATCTTCCACAAATTGTCTTAAACATTCATCAACATTTGATGGTTTTCTCGGTCCCACAAAACATCCTATTACAAACGGTCTAAGGTCATGCCTATTAGAGAATGCACCCAATATTGGCCACAGAGACGTGCCTGAAATTTTAAAAATTGGAAGACCGTCTATATTTATATCTATTTGCACTAAATTATCACGCACTATGTTCAAGTCAGAATACTTATTGACCATATAGGAAATACCGAAATGTATGTACAGGGTGGCGCAAAAGTAATCCTCCTATCAGAAAATGCTATACATTTTGCGATTGGCCCCTAAAGTCAGTTCTGTTTTGACATTTGTGTAGTAAACACATGCGAAATACACGTTAATAAACAATGTTACGCTACACTGCTCCAGAACGCGGAATATTGCTGACTATTTATTTGACCAATAATCGGTCGGTGAAAAACGGTTACTGCGCAAAAGTAATCCTCCTATCAGAAAATGCTATAAATTTTACGATTGGCCCCTAAAGTCAGTTCTGTTTTGGTATTTGTGTAGTAAACACATGCGAAATACACGTTAATAAACAATGTTACGCTACACTGCTCCAGAACGCGGAATATTGCTGACTATTTATTTGACCAACAATCGGTCGGGGCCAAACGGTTACTGTGAATGGTGAGCGCTACAGAGCAATGATCAACGAGTTCTTTTTGCAGCAACTTGATGAATTGGGATTGGAAAACATGTGGTTCCAACAAGACGGTGCAACAGCACACACTGCACGCGCCACAACCGATATGCTGAACATCGGAAGCTTACTTTTGCGCCACCTTGTAGCTGCCGTGATCCATGTCAGTGCTCGAACGTTTTGGATATTGCTTGAACATTTTAATGTTTGCATGCACAAAGGCACATTTAATCCGCCAGTCTTAAGAATTAATAATAATCGGCCCAGATGGCTAGCGATTCTTTTAAATAATTTGGGTGTTCATTGCAATTATCTTCTTGCCCCTCGTTTGACTCAACATTTTCAGCATTACCCAAAAAATTATAAACATTTATTCGCGCGGAATCTATTTCTTGGTCACCTGCGCTAAAGGTGATCTTTTTATTTTTGCTAATTAAGCGCTTTAAATGACGTTTACAATACCCTACGTATTGAGCCATAGAGGTAATAATCGATAATATTTACTTGCATTAAGTTATTTATATTATTATTTATTGTTTTTTTCACAGCCCGTCCAATTTTTTAATTAGTTAAACTATAACTTTTCGATTTACTTTTTAATAAGATTGAAAAAATCGCACGTAAATTCAACAATTTAAGTCAAGGCAAGAAATTCCATTCTATACAAAAAAAAATTATTGTCCGGAACCTGGGCTCGAACCTTGGAAGGCAAGCGTCTCACCCGAGACGCTTATGCCTGCTTCAGAAAATATTCCACCATTAGGAGTATACATACTATTAGCAGAAGAAGGTTCGAGGAAATAAAACACACGTCCGTTTAGTTTAAGCGAGTTTAATTTAATGAATAATAGATTAAATCATAGATACATAATAAGTCAATAACAAGTTGTGTGACATAGTGGTACTTATAATGAGAGAACATTTGGAATAGAACTGTTATGTAGTTGAGTTTCTTACATATATACATATACAGGGTCTTTAATAGGTATGCTCTAACAATCTCCCACTAAACTCAAATACATGCTGGATACATATAGTAAACATTGAACAAAAATATTTTCAAATTACAAATTAAGTTCAATCAATTTACAATTCATATGCTTGCTTTTAGGTAAACATTTTGTTAATAAGTCGGCAACATTTTCTGCCGATGGTACATATATACTATCAATATCATTTGGTTCATATTTTTCTCTTAAATAGTGATATTTTATATCAATGTGTTTACTTCTTTTCTTAGTAACTGGATTACGAACTAAAAATTCTGCACCCTGGTTGCCACTGTTAATAACAGTTGCAACCTTGAAGTACTCTGTTAACCTAAGCTCTGTTAACAGATGACGATAAAAAATAATTTCTTTAGCCCCCTCGCACATCGCAACATACTCAGCCTCTGTCGACCTAAGTGAAACACTATTTTGCTTTTTTGATTCCCAAGCAATCGGGCTGCCAGCTAGAAAAACAATATAACCGCTATAAGATTTTCGGTCAACAATATTGGAGCCCCAGTCAAAATCAGCGGCCGCCGTGGTGTGAAGGTAGTGTTGCCGGCCTACCACACCGAAGGTCCATGGTTCGAGCCCTGGTGCAGGTAACATCAAAAGTGATTTGAAAAAAGTTTTTCAAAACGGGGTCGCCCCTCGGCAGTGGTTTGGCAAACTCTCCGAGTGTATTTCTGCCATGACAGGCTTCTCAGCAAAAATTCGTCTCCTTTGTAGATGCCGTTCGGAGTTGGCAAAAAACTGTAGGTCCCACCAATTTGTAGGGAAAATTCAAATCGGCACACCACAAATTGGAAGAGAAGCTTGGCGCAAAAATCTCTTAGGAGGTTTATGATGATATACCTGTTGTATATCGCGCCATAGAGATAGTCAAAATCAGTAAAGCAAGAAAGTGTTTTTTCCATTCTGCTGTATGTAAAATTCGCATTAGCCGTATACTTAAGGTAACGCAAAATGTGCTTTGCAGCTATAAAATGCTGCTGATGTGGAGGATTATTAAATTGTGACGACTTTGATAACGTATGAAGAATATCTGGTCTTGATATAACCGCCAGGTACATCAAACCACCAATAAGCGACTGGTATGTTTTTACATCATAAACCTCTTTACAATTTTCATTTGTACATTTCTCTAGCTCATTTCTCTAGCTCCACTGGGAATAGGAGTTGAACTTGGTTTGCACTCTGCCATATTCCATGCTTTTAGACGTTCATCTGTATATTTTCTTTGATGAACAGTAGTTGGGCCTCTCAAACCATCTCTCTCTCTATTTCCATTCCCAGGTAGAATGAAATTGGACCACGGTCCACAACATCAACAAAACATTTTAATTGCTCTATAATTTCGCTCATTGTTGATTGATTTGAACATGCTAACATTAATTCGTCTACATACAAAGCCACAATAATAAATTCTTCATTCTTTTTCATATTATAAACACAATTATCTGACAAACATTTACGAAAACCAATACCACATAAAATCTCATTAAAGTTCTTATTCCATTTTCTGCCTGCTTGCTTCAGCCCATACAGAGACTTTTTCAATTTGCAAACTCTTTTTTGTTGGTCTTTTTGCACAAACATTTCTGGCTGGTACATGTAAATCTCTTCGTTAAGAGTACGATCAATCACGTACAATTTTCTCGACCTACCAACATTTCCAGTTCTATTTACTTTTGGCCTACCTCTTTTTCGTTTCCCCACAACGTTTGGTTCCTCTGCTTCTTCTGATGTACTCACATCAGTATCATTGTCAATATGTTCCGCGCATTCATCATTTACCGCGCCTCCCACGCCCTCTGCGCTAGGCACCATTGCATTGCGTTCGCTTTCAATGTACTGCGCTTGGCTATTTTGATTTAAATCTACACTAACAACGTCTTGGCTTTGCTCTTGTGCATGCATATCGTCACTAACAACAACAGGTGTAGTAAAGAATTCATTATTAGAAGCTAACGTTGGGGTACTTTCAGACGAACTCTTCTCTGTGAGAGAATTTTCAAAAAACTTAACATCGCGTGAAATGACAATTGCTCTACGCTGACTATCGTAAAGCCTGTATGCCTTACTTTGGTCGAATAACCAACAAATATCAACTTACGCTCTTTTGGCATAAACTTCGACAAATTTTGCTGCTTTTGTAAAGCTACTGCGTTACACCCAAACGCTTTCAAATGTGAAACCGATGGTTTCCAACCGAACCAACATTCATATGGCGTTTTGCCTTGCAAAACTTTCGTAGGAGCGCGATTTCTCAAATAAGTGGCCGTATTCACCACTCCAGACCATAAACTTTTGGGCAATTTTGACTCTTCTAACAAACAACGACTCATTTCGACTAACGTTCTATTTGCCCTTTCCGCAATCCAATTTTGTTGAGGCGTGTATGCTACGGTAGTTTGGTGCACTATTCCATTTTCTTTTAAAAATATGTTAAACTCAGAGCTTAGGTATTCCCTACCATTATCGCTACGCAAAATTTTAATTTTACAACCTGTTTCATTTTCAGCTTTTATTTTAAATTCTTTAAATACATTTAGCGCTTCTGATTTTTGCTTCAAAAAATACGTACTCATATAACGTACAGGGTGGCTAATGAAAGCCGCTACCAAAAAAAAATTAAATAACTTTTTTTCTATTTAATGAATCTGGTTAATTTTTTTTTTATTTTGCAGATTGACTTTTTCATTTAACAAAAATGGATAACTGGGACACTGAAACAAGAATTTGGATTGTCCGCCGCTATCACGCACTGGAGTCCGTAGTTTGGGTTCAAAGAGAGTATAGGCGCACGTTTGGCGGCAATCCTCCGAGCAGATGGACCATAATAAGACTTGTAAACAATTTTGCCGAGCATGGGACAGTCAACAGAAGACCTTACCATCGAAACCTTTCAGTTCGAACGGAGGAAACAATCGCTGCTGTAGCTGCTGCCATACAAAACAATCCACGTGTTTCGACAAGAAGCTTATCTGCTCAAATGGGTGTAAGCAGACAGTCATTACAGTCAATTATGCACAAAGATTTGGACTTATTCCCATATAAAATTCAAATGGCCAACAAACTGAACGCTGCAGACTTGCCGATTCGCTTGGAATTTTGCCAGAAGATGCTTCAAATGGTGGAAGAGGATGGAAACATGTTGAACTGTCTTTTCATGTCTGACGAGGCCCATTTCGATTTAAACGGCAACATAAACAAACAAAATTGTCGAACATGGAGTGCTTCCAACCCACAGATACTCCATGAGACGGAATTGCATCCACTTCGTGTCACAGTGTGGTGTGCAGTTTCATCACGCTGCATTGTCGGGCCCTACTTCTTCGAAGAAAACGGTCACACCGTTATGGTTACTGGAGACCGTTACTTGAGCATGTTGAGAGAGTTTTTCTATCCAGAATTAAGCCGAATGAGAATTTCTTTCAACTCTGTGTGGTTTCAGCAAGATGGTGCAGCTCCTCATATAGCCCAACCTGTTATGACAGAATTGCGACGAAAATTTCCCAATAAGCTGATATCCAGAAACTCCACATTCCGTTGGCCACCCAGGTCGCCTGACCTTACTGCACCTGACTTTTTCTTGTGGGGTTATTGCAAACAGGAAGTCTTCAAAGCAAAACCAACAAATTTGAATGAACTAAGGCAATCCATTCGAGAAACAACTGCGGCTATTCCTGTCTCAACTCTCCAAGCAGTAATGAACAACTTTTTGGTAAGATGCCGCACATGCATCGACGAGCAGGGGGGCATTTAAATTCCATTATTTTTAAAACTAATTAAGCTATATTTAATAAAATTTAATGAGCTTTAACATGAACAAAAAAAAATGAATTCCATACACTGAAAAAAAAAATTATTTGAGTTTCTTAATGTAGCAAAATTCATCAGCCACCCTGTATATAATCATCAATAAAAGTATCAAAGTACACAGATCCACCCTGCGAAACATTTCGCATCTGACCACAAATATCCGTATAGATTATCTCTAATTTACTTTTACTAAGAACTGTGAGGTATGAACAAAAAGGTTCACATGAAATTTTGCATAAAGCTCAAGTTATACAAGAAAAATCTTTAGGCATTTTAACCTCTAAAACACGAACCATTTCATTACTTGACAATGCACATAAATCGCGCGCATTCAAATGACCATATCGTCGATGCCATAAATCAAAATCATTCGATTTTTCACAGTTCATATAAGCATATTCATTTTGATTAAAATTAGCAACAAATATACCATAGCTTTTTTCAGCTACAAAAATCAAATTACCGCGCTTCGTATAAGCAAAACCTTTATTCTCAGTGAGTTTCCATTACAAATGATTTTGCCCACTGACAAAAAATTAGAAGTTAACTCGGGCACAAAGAGTACTTCGGTTAGTATAATGTCAGCATGAGCTGATTTAATGCGTACATTACCTATACCTTTTGCTAAGACGCTTTCTCCAAATGCTAGTATCACCTTCTGCGGCTGCTCTCCGTACGACGAAAATTCACCTTTGTTGTTGCAAATATGCGACGATGCTCCACTGTCTAGAATCCACTGCTTGCTGTTGCTTGAAGATTTGCTACCATATGAATTGAACACAACTTCTGAACTTGCTGAATTGTTTGAGGAATTTTTACATTGCGCTTGCACATGTTCGCGCTTACCACATCCATAGCACTTTATGTTGTTGTTGTTCTTTTTATCCCAATACTTTCGTGTTGATTGTCTCTTGAACTTTTTGTTGTCTAATGAGTACACAACTTGCTCACCTTCACTGACCTTTCCTTTGCGCCGTTCTTCTTCTTCAAATATTTTCATTTTCAAACTTTCGACCCTTGGTAGGTCATCACGACTTTCGATCGCTACGACAAAATTGTCCATGTCTTCTCAAAGACTGCAAAGTAGCATTATGCTCAGAATATCGACAGGAATAGAAACGTTTATCTCCTTGAGGCTTTCAGCGATTGTAAAAAAGTTGTTCACTTGACTACTGTAACTTTGGTTATGTTGAGATTGAAACCGGACCAACCTCTTAAATAAATTCACTCTTCGTGCAGGTCCCTTTGCTCTATAAATTTCGGACAATTTGAGCCACGCACCTTTAGCTGACACACAAGTTTTTAATGCTAATAACTCCGACGGTTTGACGCAAAGTGTTATAGTCGCCAGGGCCTTTTTGTCATCCGACATCCATGCTGCTTTCTGCTCGGCAGTTGCTGTTGTGCTGCAAACGTTTTCGATGACGTACCAATAATCCAATGTCACCAACAAACTTTTCATTTGGACGGACCAAACTGCATAATTTTCGCCACTCAATTTTTCTACTTGCGAAATTGCACTCGCCATATCGACCAACGATTAATACAAATATAATTAAACTTTTTAATTTACAAAACTTTCCGAACAACCACGTGTGTTATGATGAAGACTTAATCTGGGCGCATAACCAATATTAGCAAAAGAAGGTTCGAGGAAATAAAACACACGTCCGTTTAGTTTAAGCGAGTTTAATGTAATGAATAATAGATTAAGTCATAGGTACATAATAAGTCAATAACAAGTAGTGTGACATAGTGGTACTTATAATGAGAGAACATTTGGAATAGAACTGTTATGTAGTTGAGTTGCTTACATATATACATATACAGGGTCTTTAATAGGTATGCTCTAACACATACATATCCATATGGCTTTTGAAAATGAATGAAAAGTTCATTTGAAAGTTCCACAAATTTCTCAATATTAGCGTGACGCCGGTTTTCATATTGGTTTTTTTTTAATGAACAGAGAGTTTTCTCAATTTTTCCTTTGCATCTGGCTTTTTGGAAGTCAATTTAGGGGGAGAAAGTTAAAATGAAATGATGGTTGTCTGGCTTTTTTTATTAACCACAACTTGGACATATTTAAAATACATTTCATGTTGATTTTAAAGGAAGGTTATCATTTTAAGTGGTCACATTTAGTCTACATATGTAAGGGTTCGGGTTATATGTCTTCCCTTTGACAAATTAAAATATTTGATGAAGAAAATAGTTGATGTCTTCAGGAAAATACACACTATTTCTAACCACTTCGTAAATAGAAAATTGAAGAAGCTGCAAACTGTGTTTTCGCCTTTTTGTATTTTAAATGTAGGGTCTATCAGCCATTCTGTCTTATCGGAAAACCCGGATAGAAATAATGAAAATTATCAAAATTCTCTACTGAGTTTCTTGTTCCGACGGAATTGGGTTTTGATATATAAAATTATTATAATATTATTACATATGGGCTACATATATGTTTACTTTAAGTCAAATATTATTGAGAAAAAATTGAATTTCTTAAAAAATTCATGAAGCTATGTAGGTATTTTTTTAAGTAGTTTGTTTTGATAAACTGGAAACATTTTCTGGCGGGTTTTTTTTTGGAAAAATTTGATTTTTTCACTCCAAGATTGACGTCATACACAGAAAAATATTGGGTTAAAAATATAATAAATTAAAAAAAAAGGCATGATAAGAAGTTTTCACATACATAACTAAAAACAAATTAAATCTAACAAAAAAAAATTTGGCCCGAACCTGGGCTCGAACCTCGGAATGTAAGCTTCATAGCCTAAACGCTTACCATCTGCTCTACTACTGTATGTACAATAACGCAGTCAGATACTATAGTTGACAGCTTTGGCTTTATGCAGAAAACTTTAATGAATTATTACAAATAAACGAAGCATTATTTGTTAAACATAATATGCCTATGCACTGCTCCTGACCCATACGAAAATATCAAAATACATTCATATGGCAATTGATAGATAATGGCTACTTTTACTCAATGTGCTCAGTGAGTGAAAATACGTCCACCGTTTGGACATGGTTGCCATTTTGTAATTTTTTGGTTATTAGTATACAGGCATTGCTTTTTGTAATCCATTTACCGGGAGAAAATTACCAATTCAATTTAGCGATTACGACTCAACGACGCACCTTCCTATTTTGACTCTGCTTTCTTTTTGATCTGAAATTTTGAATTAAAAAGCGGCCATGGGTAGTTTGGAATCCCGTTTTAATATTGGATTTTTTTTTTACTGCTCATAAAACTGTAACAGTAAAAATTTATATTTTATTATAAACACTTAGGGTTTTCAGGATTTTAGGATGCATCTAAATACCCCACCGAAAATAGAGGCCATGAATACCTTTTAAACTCATTTAATTATGGAATTTTACAAAAAAAAAGTAGAAGTCTAATTGCGGACAAAAAAAAATGTTTGAATTATATGAACAGGGGCCACTATGGGTGTTTTTGAACCTCATATTAATAATGGAGTAAACATTTTAATTTTGAACTATTCTTTGCAATAAAACTGCGAGACATGTTGAAAAAAATATTTTATGACGCATCTAAACAACCGACCGAAAATAATGGCCATGAATACCTTTGAATTTTATTTTCATTGTAGAATTTTACAAAAAATAGAAGTTTGATTGCGAACACAAAAAAAAAATTTTTTGAATTATGTGAACAGGGGCCACTATGGGTGTTTTTGAATCTCATTTTTATAATAGAGTTCAATTAAAAAATTCAGCTTTTATTGTGTTTTCCCTAAAAATTGAATTTTGAACTATTGCTTGCAATAAAACGCGCGAGATATGGTGAAAACAAATTGGTATTTGCGTTTAAGATTTTGGTACAGTGTAATATATTCGTTCTTAATTGAAGTATGCCCATGGTTAGCGTTAAGTCAATAATAATTCTTTATTGAAAAGCTTTTTTTTTTGTACAATTTCTTACTTTACATACGTATACATAATTACACTAATCCTTACAAACTAAAAGTATTTACATTGTATGCAACGTCAGCAATAAGTTGGTAGTTTACATTGACAAACCGATACTGTCGATCAGTCATGCTGATCGATACGTGTGTTGGTGAATGTGGCGGGTTGAGTAATTGGGTGACAAAGGTAAGCAGATACGCGGCGTGTATATATAGGTTGTTGAACTCAACATAATTTATTAGGGTCAATATTTGTATTTGCATAGAAAGTGAAACGCATTCTGAGTAATACTACAACAGTTCAGTATAGGGGAGGGCAACTCTCGCTCAAAATTAAATTGGACAGACCCGTCGACGCCGGTGTATACTTTAACTCAATTTGGATAACGAGTAAGTGAATGAAAATATTTCTACCTTTTGGAGAGCAAATGAAATAGGAGTTGGACGCACCGACGCCACTACTTTAAGTCAATATGCTCAATGAGTGAGAGAATTATTATATTTTACCGATATTACATCCACATATACATATTTTGATTGAAAATGAATTTAGCGTTTATTTTGAAGTTCCTTAAATTTCTCAATAGGAGCATGACGCTGATTTCCATTTTGGTTTTTTTGTTTTGGATACACAGTGCTATCAATTTAGCAATTTTCCTTTAGATCTAGTTTTTTTGAAACCCATTTAGGGGGGGAAAATGAAAACTTAAGTATATGGTTTTCTGGTTTTTTTCCTTAACCACAATTTAGACATGTATAAAGAGTATAAAGACATTTTATATTGACTTTTATAGCATTTCAATAATATTTTGTTACATATATGTATATGGCCTGAACTTATTATTTCTTATGGCTGTGAGACTTCCGTGGATATTAGGGCTCCAGCGACAAACGTGTAGCTCAACGATTCGAATTTAAAAATTGTAGTTTGTAGTTTCACACCTCGTTTCGTTTATGCTACACACTTTCTTTAGCCACACTTAAACCTATAACTCGTCTCTTTCGGTTATAAATGTGCCGTTCTACTCGTGATACATATTCTTTCGATTGTTACAAGCGAAACGAATTAGTGTTGTTAACTTTTTCTCGGCGCCTAAAGTATCGTTTTCTCGCTTTAAACTTTTCCACTCGTACTTTTGTCCAATCGTCGGCTTGGTCCAATAAGAACAAACAACATAGGAGAATAAAGTAAAAGCGAAAAGCACCAACAGAGTAACAATCATCTCTTTCTCGCGTTAAAGTTTTCCTAGTTGTTTCGTATCCTATTCTCGGCGCGGTTTAATTAGAACAAACACTTCGATCAAAACAAACAACGACTAAAATGCCGCAAACAAACTTAACATTAAAAGATTTGAAAAAGCGGTGTAAGGATGCTGGTTTGCCTACGTCGGGCACGAAAATCCAACTCCTTCAACGACTGCAGAATAATATCGATTCGGCAAGTGAAAGTGATGGTGAGCAGCACACTACGATGGTGCAACGTTTATCGGCACTCGAAAAAACAATGCAACGTTTAATAAATACGTATACAAATCCAACGCAAAGCAATGATTCGCAATGTACTCCGTGTGCACAAAATTTTCAACCTACGTTGTCGTCGTCGCCGGTACCAGCAATGTATACGAATACCACGAATGTTCAACAGGTCGTCGCAACAACAACGTCTACGCGAGCGAATGTCATACCGCAGTGGCAGAACGCAGGTGACGCGCCCGCGCAGCCGCACCAAATTCCAATTAGAAGCAATGTTTATAATCCAACAATACAAATCCCATTGAGCAATGCTTATTCTCACTCTTCGTATTACAACATAAAAGATATTGTAGCATTGTTGCCTGAGTATAACCCAACGACCGAAACGTCGCTAAATTCGGTAAAATTCATAAAACGTTGGAAATGTTGAAAAAGGCTTACAAGTGGCATGAAAGCACTATAATTTTCGCCGTTCAGCAAAAGATGCGCTGTTCTGCACAGTTGTGGATCGATTCACCACAGTGCGCTTTCGTAAACTGGGCACAGTTTGTAAACAAATTTTTACGTGATTTTCAGTGTTTAACAAATGAAGCGTATATTCATATTCAAACGAATCACCGGTCGAATACTTTTATAAAATGCTTGCTCTTGGTAACAAAGGTGGTTTGACGGAAACCAATATCGCGCGACATATAATAAACGGGATAAACGAGTATAGAAATTGTCAAGACTTTGTTAAGAGATATAATGAATTATAACGTATATAATGATGTAAATCATAACGCACAAAGACCAAAGTTTATACCAATCGCGACAAAGCCGCAAGTTACAAGTGATAGACGATTCGAAACTGTCCCAAGTTCAAATCAACAAAGAATAAATAGCAACGCAAAGTGCTTCAACTGTGGTAAACTACGGCATTTTGCTATTAAATGTCCCGAGCCACAGAAAAAGACCAGGTGCGCGATTTGCCAGCGTACTACTCACAAAAGTGTAGAGTGTTCAAGTTTGAAAAAAGCCACTGTAAATAAAATTTGTGATTTAAACGTTGATAAGAAAATAGAAACGTGCGATGCCGGTATTGCTAAAAAAATATTGGTAAACGGAAGTACTACAAACGCCTTCGTTGACCCAGGTAGCACCCGTACTCTTGTGCGTAAACCATTTTCCGAACAAATTGCAACGTACAAAAGCGAAGTAACGGTACTCAGTGGTTTCGGTGGTGTGGAATACGTTTCCACCCGTAAAGTTAGTGTAGTAGTAACGATTGATAAACAAAAAATTGAAACCGATATGGTTGTTGTGATTGACGAACTTATATCGGAAAACGTACTCCTTGGAAAAGATTTGCTTTGTGGTTCTGAAAAACGATTTATTATAGAAAACGTTGAATGCCGCGTAGAACAAATTCGAAATCGAAGTGGTCCGCAACACTTAAGCGGATATCGAAGCCGGCGTCGCCACTGACCTCAAATGTTGACGCTGCTGCTATTGAATAGGGTAATAATTGTGCTCCATGTGATGGGGCTAACAAAGGTTCGTATGCTGAAGTTGCGCTGTCTGTAGCTCAACAACCTGATAACTTGGATAGCAATATCAAACTCATCAAAGCGCCTACAATTATTGTTGGTAGTAACTCTTATGCAAATCTTAATGTAGCTGTTCGATTGAAGTGGTTACACCTGTCGTCGTTTAAGCCGACGGTAAATGCTGTCGATATTGTTGATTATATATCTAAAACTATTAATATATCTCCATCGCTAATTCATTGTTATAAGTTAGTTAAAAAAGACATTGATCCAAGCTCTTTGTCAAAATGTAACTTTAAACTTGGTGTCTCTTTCTCAATTTATAATATGTTGCTTGACTCCTCGGTTTGGCCAACAGATGTCAAAATTAAGCCTTTTCATTTTTTTCAAAAAAGGGGTGGCCAAGCCGGCAGGACGTAGAAAATCGTCCCTCTAATAATGGTCTAAGAAGTTATTATCAAAATATATCGGGTATGAGGACCAAAGCTAAAGATATTTTTCTAGTTTCATCATGCTGTGAATATGATGTATATGTTATTGTTGAAACCTGGCTCAATAGTGATTTCTTTGACGCTGAATTCTTTGACCAACATCTATACAACACTTATCGTAAAGACAGAGATCCCATCAAAACTGGTTGCTCTAGAGCAACACATGTTCTGCTCTCGAATAGGGACTCTTTACTCGATCAACTCTGTGTTTCTATTTGTGGCTCGTCTGGAAATCTGCTTATCTGTGCGTCATATATTCCGCCTGGCAGTAATGATTCATTGTACTGTGCGCATGTATATAATATTTTTGACATCTATGAAAATAACGTAAATAGTAATTTTTGTGTTTTAGGTGACTTTAATCTGTGTAATGTTGTGTGGTCAAAATTACCGAATGAGGATCTATTAACTCCAACTAATGTGAATCATGCACATGAAATAAATCTTTTAGATACTCTATTTAGTGCCAACTTTATACAAATTAACTCACTTGTTAACAATCTTAACAAGATTTTAGATCTAGTTTTCGTTGATGAAAATTTAGTAACCCAGCTATCAGAATGTTATTTTCCCATTTGTAAGTCGGACATGCATCATGTACCTTTATCTCTAAAATTAGAATTTTTTGACTTTGAGACATTAAATAATATTAATAAAACTCGATCTTTTAATTTCAAGAATGCCAATTTTGACCTTCTTAATTCGATAATCCATCTAAATGATTGGCAGTCCATCTTCACTGGTAAAAACCCATCTGAATGCTTCGATATTTTTCTTCAAGAGTTGTCTGGTATATTTGAAAGTAACCTCTCTTTGCTCCCAGTTAAAATACACAAATTACCTTGGTACACTACTGGACTAAAAAAACTTAAAAACCAGAGAAATAAATATTTCAAACTGTATAAATCGACTGGCGATATCTCTTTTAGAGATCAATATCCAAGCTATATGAAACAATTCAATATGCTTGATAAGTTCTTGTATAACAAATATATCTCTGCGTTCGAGGATGAGTTAAAAGAAAATCCAAAATCCTTCTGGAATTACGTTCGATCTAAAAAAGGCTCCTCTAATATTCCAACCCGGATGAAATTTAATGGCTCTTGTTCAAGCAGTCTGGATGAGTCAGTAAATCTTTTTGCCGACTTTTTTAAAGCCAATTTTGTAGCAGATTCTGACAATATTTCTAATGGGTGTGCTCTCCGTACATATAATTCTTTAGATTTTGGTTCGTTGTCTATATCTGAATTAGATATAATTAGTGGGATATCCTCCCTATCACCCTCTTCAAAAAATGATTCCGATGGATTGTCTGCCACTTTGTTTAAAAGATGTACAGGGTGGCTGATGAAAGCCGCTACCAAAAAAAAATTAAATAACTTTTTTTCTATTTAATGAATCTGGTAAATTTTTTTTTTATTTTGCAGATTGACTTTTACATTTAACAAAAATGGATAACTGGGACACTGAAACAAGAATTTGGATTGTCCGCCGCTATCACGCACTGGAGTCCGTAGTTTCGGTTCAAAGAGAGTATAGGCGCACGTTTGGCGGCAATCCTCCGAGCAGATGGACCATAATAAGACTTGTAAACAATTTTGCCGAGCATGGGACAGTCAACAGAAGACCTTACCATCGAAACCCTTCAGTTCGAACGGAGGAAACAATCGCTGCTGTAGCTGCTGCCATACAAAACAATCCACGTGTTTCGACAAGAAGCTTATCTGCTCAAATGGGTGTAAGCAGACAGTCATTACAGTCATTTATGCACAAAGATTTGGACTTATTCCCATATAAAATTCAAATGACCAACAAACTGAACGCTGCAGACTTGCCGATTCGCTTGGAATTTTGCCAGAAGATGCTTCAAATGGTGGAAGAGGATGGAAACATGTTGAACTGTCTTTTCATGTCTGACGAGGCCCATTTCGATTTAAACGGCAACATAAACAAACAAAATTGTCGAATATGGAGTGCTTCCAACCCACAGATACTCCATGAGACGGAATTGCATCCACTTCGTGTCACAGTGTGGTGTGCAGTTTCATCACGCTGCATTGTCGGGCCCTACTTCTTCGAAGAAAACGGTCACACCGTTACGGTTACTGGAGACCGTTACTTGAGCATGTTGAGAGAGTTTTTCTATCCAGAATTACGCCGAATGAGAATTTCTTTCAACTCTGTGTGGTTTCAGCAAGATGGTGCAGCTCCTCATATAGCCCAACCTGTTATGACAGAATTGCGACGAAAATTTCCCAATAAGCTGATATCCAGAAACTCCACATTCCGTTGGCCACCCAGGTCGCCTGACCTTACTGCACCTGACTTTTTCTTGTGGGGTTATTGCAAACAGGAAGTCTTCAAAGCAAAACCAACAAATTTGAATGAACAAAGGCAATCCATTCGAGAAACAATTGCGGCTATTCCTGTCTCAACTCTCCAAGCAGTAATGAACAACTTTTTGGTAAGATGCCGCACATGCATCGACGAGCAGGGGGGGCATTTAAATTCCATTATTTTTAAAACTAATTAAGCTATATTTAATAAAATTTAATGAGCTTTAACATGAATAAAAGAAAAATGAATTCCATACATTGAAAAAAAAATTATTTGAGTTTCTTAATGTAGCAAAATTCATCAGCCACCCTGTAGTAGTTCTCTTTGTGTGCCTTTGCGTCTTATTTTCAATCTGTCACTTTCTACTGGTGTTTTCATTGACAGATGGAAATTGGCGTCTATCACCCCAGTCTATAAATCTGGAAACAAAAATGAAGTGACTAATTATAGACCGATATCTAAACTGTCAACTTGTTCCAAACTTTTGGAGAAAGTAGTCAAAGCTAAGATAGAATTTGCTATCAAAGGAATAATTGATCCATACCAACATGGCTTTGTTAGTGGGCGTTCAACAGTTACCAACCTTGCAGTGTTCTCTCAATTCTGTGTCTCTGCATTTAAGGATGGATGTCAAGTTGACACTATATACACCGACTTCTCGAAAGCATTTGACACAGTTTCACACAAAATACTTCTTCAGAAGCTCCAAAATTTAGGTTTTCATTCAACCTTTCTGCTTTGGCTGAAATCTTATCTGACAAATAGAATATTATTTGTCGAAATCGAGTGTAAGGTCTTATAATTTCCTAGCAACCTCTGGTGTACCGCAAGGTAGTATCCTCGGTCCAATACTATTTATAATTTTCATAAATGATGTTGGTCTATACTTAAAGCACTCGAATTTTTTACTCTATGCAGATGACCTAAAACTCTTTCGTAGGATAACTTGTGCATCCGATATATCGCTCCTGCAGGAAGACTTGAATGCACTTAATGTTTGGGCTTCTCAGAATAAACTGCTTCTTAATATCAAAAAATGTTGTCATATGACCCTCTCTAAATCTACGAATGCGCTCATGTCATCATACTCGATTTCAAATGTATCTCTTTTATCCGTTAATGAATTTCGCGATCTTGGTGTTGTTTTTGACTCTTCTTTTACTTTCGTCAATCACGTTAATTACCTTATCCCCAAAGCTTATGCTATCTTAGCCTTTTTGCGAAGGTACGCTAAGGATTTTAAAGACCCGTACACGAGGAGGATATTGTACAGCTCTTTGGTGCGATCTAAATTAGAGTTTGCGTCAATAATTTGGAATCCGATTTACTCAGTACGTTCTGCAAGAATTGAAAGGGTTCAACGCAAGTTCATACGATTTGCTTTGCAACCTCTCCATTTCAATCCCTTGCCACCGTATTATGCCAGGTGCATGCTTATAAATCTTTTGCCGCTAGAATCCAGACGAACCGTTCACCATGTAATGTTTATTTACGATTTAGTGTCTGGGGCCATCGATTGTTCAGCTCTCCTTAGTCAGCTTTGTTTCAACATTCCCAATCGACCCCTTCGCTCTCACAATATTTTTTATGTCGAATTTCTTAGAGCTAATTATCTTAGCTTTGCTCCCCTTATAAGAGGGTTCGAAGAATTCAATCGGATTTCTAGAAGGCTTGACTTCGATTTTTCAATGCCAAGACTCCAGTTTAAGTTACGTGTTGAATCTTATTATCGAGCAAATTAATTAATTAATTGATTTCATTATATTTATTATTACTGTTATTATATTAATAATTTAGTTTTAAGTAATATTGTAATCTAGTCAGTAAGGTTATGAACCATTGGACTTAATAAAGATATGAAAATGAAAATGAAAATGAAATGAACATCGGCAGCTTGAGTCTATAATGCATGAATACCGTGGGCGTTTAGCCAATAATATCGCATATCGGTGAAAAATGAAAATACAGTTAACTAATAATCAGCCAATTCAGCTGAAACCTTATCACGTGCCTTTTCCTAAATGACTTTTAATAATCAAGATAATTACGGATCTGTTATAAAATAAAATTATCCGACCTAGTGAATCAGAGTACTCGTCTCCTGTAGTTCTGGTTGAAAAGAGGAACAAAGAACATCGTTTATGTGTTGACTATCGTTGCATTAATAAAATTACGCTAAAGCAACCGTTTCCCATGCCGAACATGAAGGAACAGTTTGCCAAATTCACAGGAAATCGGTTTTTTACAACGCTCGACCTCCGAATGGGTTATCATCAAAACTGAAATTGAAGAATCGTGTAAGAAATATAAAGCGTTCGTGACGTCGGACGGACATTTTGAATATGGCATCCTGTTTGCTATTACATTAGCCATTGCACCCATACAGAAAGCCGATATCATAGCTACGAGCTCGAGGTTCTCGCACTAGTAGAATCCTTAGAACGCTTTCGTCTTTATGTACTAGGAAAACCATTTCGATTAGTAACTGATTGTTCAGCGATCGCCCATGTAAAAGACAACAAAGAAATGAAACCCAAAATCGCACGTTGGTGGCTTTAACTACTTGAATATGACTTTTCGTGCATTCATTGTCAAGGAACCCGTTTACAACACGTTGATGCTCTCAGCCGGATACTGGATCAACCTGCGCGAGAGGTTTAGCCTGCTGGCATCGTCTTCAACGTAACTACAGAAACAATGGCTGGCTACTTACCATGCAGCTACAAGATGCAAAACTTCGACAATACATTGATATTTTGAATGGTACAATTAAATCACCGGATGAAAATAATGAAGAGCAGAGTATCAACTGCGTAACCACCGATTATACGAAAAACCACCTGATGGTCTAAAGTTTGTTATACCAAAAGGTGTTCGATGGCGGATTGTCCAATTCTGCCATGACTAGGGAGGGCATACTGCGCTAGAAAAAACCATTGACTGAATTAAAGATACGTACTATTTTCCGCAAATGAGGAGGTATGTGAAGAGCTATATTGCAGCTTGTATCCAGTGCTGCTATCAAAAGCAACGCCAAGGGAAAAGTGAAGGTGAACTTCACATCGGATCAATTAAACCGTTGCCGTTTTATCGCATACATTTGGATCACATGGGTCCTTTTTTTCCTAGCAAGCGTGGTAATTGTTATGTACTAGCTATATCCGACGCTTTTAGCAAATTCCTGATTGTGAAGGCAGTTCGTGATACGAAAACCATCCACGTCATTAAAACCCTGAATGAAATAACTTCGTATTTTGGTCTGCCATCCCAAATAGTAACTAACAGAGGGACATCTTTTACCTCTAAATTATTCGAAGAATTTTGCAACAAACACAACATACATCACACGAAAACAACAGTTCGAACTCCACGCGCCAATGGCCAAGTGGAGCGTGCGAATCAAAGCATTTTAACTTATTTGCGTACAACTACCTAACATCCGAAAAATTGGGATCTAAAGCTTAGATATCTCCAATGGTCAATCAACTCCCGGCGAAACGCAACAACAGGTGTTAGCACGAATGGATTTGTTTTTGTTTTTAAACTGGATGACGTAGTAACAAATCAGTTGCTTGCTGCTGTTCATGACGACTTAAAGGGTGATACGGCCTTGTTAACTTCCGCTGAGAAACGAAATCAAGCTATTGTAAACATATCTAATGAACGCGTAAAATGAAAACAGAGATTTGATCAGCGTCATCGGAAACCGAAAACATACGCCGAAGACGATCTCGTAGTTATTGAAAATAAACCATCTTCTACGGGCGAATCACGAAAACTAGAACCTAAATACCGCGGGCCATATACTGTACGCAAAGTTTTAGGGAACGATCGCTATTTGCTGGAAGATATTCCTGGCGATCAAATAACTAATAAAAAATTTTGTTCAGTATATGCTTCCGATAAAATAAAGCCGTGGTGCAGCAATAGGACGAGGACGATTCAGGGCAGGAAAGGCCGAGTTGTCACGCCGCATAATTACGTCCCTGCGTATACCATACATCTTCAACACCTGCACCACGAAATCATTGGCGTGGGTATATACGAATATACCCGAACAACAGTGCCAGTTGAGTACAAGCGGCGCGACGTAAAACATATTAATTTTCCGATACATACTGTAAATGTAAAACCGACTTAAATACTAAAAACTTTTTATTATATTACATCCTAAATAATAATATAAACCAGTGCGTTTTATATATATTAACTCGATATCCTGAACACGTAACTAAACGCAGTCGTGTGTATAGATATACGGGACAAAAACTATCTATAACGCGACATAAGTTTACCTTAAGTAAATTCTTTAAAAAAAATTATAAAACTATGTAACTGCGGCTTTGCGGTATTTTTTGCAAAAAATTGGTATAAGAAAATATTGTTGTAAAAACTTAACAAACTCAAGTCAAGGTAAGAAATTCAATTATATAAAAAAAAAAAATTATTGGCCGGAACCTGGGCTCGAACCTTGGAACGCACGCATCTCCCCCGAGACGCGTAGGCCTGGTTCGCAAAATATTTCTACCAATAGGAGTATACATACATATCCATATGGCTTTTGAAAATGAATGAAACATTCATTTGGAAGTTCCACAAATTTCTCAATATTAGTTTCCATATTGGTTTTTTTTATATACAGGCAGTTTTCTCAATTTTTCCTTTACATCTGGCTTTTTTGAAGTCAATTTAGGGGGAGAAAATTACAATGAAATGATGGTTGTCTGGCTTTTTTCATTAACCACAACTTATACATATTTAAAACACATTTCATGTTGATCTTTAAGGAAGGTTATCATCTTAACTGGTAAATTTTAGTCTACATATGTAAGGGTTCGGGTAATATGTCTGCCCTTTGAAAAATTACAATATTTGAGAAAGAAAATAGTTGATATCTTCAGGAAAATTAACACGATTTCTAACCACTTCGTAAATAGAAAATTGAAGAAGCTACAAATTGTGTTTTCGGCTTTTTATGTTTTAAATATAAGGCCTATCAGCCATTCTGTCTCATCGGAAAACCCCGATAGAGATAATACATACATATCTCGATTCGTTTATGCCGAATGAAGTAATATACCTTGTGTGCGTAACAAAAATAAATATTGCTTTTTTATACCAACAATTTTTGTTGATTTTCGGCATGTACATTTTCAAGTATTCATGAAACGAGCTCAAGGCGAAGAATAATAATTTTTCACTTTTTGAATTTTTATGAACATTATTATTGTTTTTATTTTTTAATAATAATTTTTAGTTAATTATTAAAAGTTTTTGTTTAGAGACAACCGAGATAGCTTTTCTTATAGATCCATTTCTGAAGCTGCTAAACTTCTTCAACAGAGAAATCTTGGCACGCATTCGCTGGACACGACACAGTCTGTATATAGCTTTTGGAAAATCCCCCAGGTTATATAAACTGCAGTTCGGTATAGCTAGGAGTTTATTTGGTTCAAGTTAATAACATTTTATATATAGTATCAAAACCTCAAAACAACCTCTACCGGTAAAATGGCGAAAGCAAACAACGAATTTTAGCATTCCTTTTTAAAACTGAGAGACTAGTTTGCGTTCAAATAGACAGATGGACGGAGAGACGGACATGGCTACATCGACTCCGCTCATCGTGCTGATAATTTTAGTGCACTTTTCTGTTCTTCTTGTCATACATACATTTAATGTTTATGAAAGGTATGAAAATCAAAAAAGATATATAACTTCCCTATTGCAGTGGGTTATTAACTACGTGCCCGAATATTTTGCTTGTGTTTCCCGATTTGGCTAATTTTTAGCAGGAGTATAATACATACTACTGAGAAGCAGCTGACCAATTTTCATTGAAATATCAAGATTGAATTATAAGTGATTGCCTTTGAAAATAGCAAAAATTTTATTCTGAAAAGTGGGCGGCGCCACGCCTACTTCCTCAAAATTGACAACATTTTTTTGCGGTCGAGTATTTCGTAAAAAGCTTATTACGTGTGCAAAATCTGATTGATATAACTTGCTAGTTGCAGAAATATCGCGTTTTAAATTTTCCAAAAAAATTTTTCAGAACTATGTTAAAAAACTGGGCCCATTTTTTCCTGGAGCATTCCTTGCATCCCTGGAAACCTGCGTGCTGAATTTCGTTTCGATATCTTGAACGGTGTTTGATTTATGATAAATAACATTTTTAAATTTGACTTAATCAAAAGTGGGCGGTGCCACTCGCACTTTAAAAAATTTCTTCAAAATTTTATTATGTGCCTCAATCTAAATGTATACGCCAAATTGTATCCCTATAGGTGTATTATGTACTGAGTAAACACTTTTTTTGTGTGTTTCGAAAATATTCTATATTTAAAAAGTGGGCGTGGCTATCATACGATTTCGACCACTTTAAATAGCGCTCGGAGATGAGTGCCAAGGAACCTGCATACCAAATTTCATTAAGATATCTCGGGCGGACGGACATGGCTTAATCAATTTCTCTTTTAGGCTTGCACATTTTGATATACATAAGTCAATATCTATCCTAAGCCGTTACGTACTGCCGTTAGGCGACTAAAGTTAATATACCTTGCACTACTAGGTATAAAAATTTTGCTAAGCTAAATTAAATTTCACTATATTATATGCATACATTAGAGAAATGTTGAAATATTAGAAATGTTCTCAAATAGTTAAACAAAATGAAAAGCTACCTTTCAAAGCTTATTTGTCTTAACATATTGAATATGTAAATCATTTGCCTTTAGCTAACTTTAATTTTTAATTGAAAACAAAAAAAAACATTGGACTTAAAATTTTAGAACCGTAAAAACCTAGCAATCACGCCAAATTATTAAAACGTGAGAGAGGGTTTGGTAGAAGTATTATATATGGTTGTGTTAAAACTTTACGCTGAATTTTGAGAAGCAGCATCTCACCACACCGACTTCTATATTGATACATGTTTGTATAACTCGGAAAAGATGCTATAATATTATTTTTAAAATTCCTTATAGTTAGAAGTAAAATGATGCGTTAGGGTGTCCTGAAAGTTTATAATTTTTGTCCCCGAATTTTCTGATAGAATAATTACAAAATACAGAAGTTTAAGAATTAATATTATATTTAGATTTAAATCTGTACAATAAATGATTTGTTTGAAATTTGTTTGCAGTATTACTTCTCTCTACTTAGGTCGGCGAAAACTCCTCAGACTGAACCCTCCAAGAGGGTGCCGACTGGTAATGGATACTACAGTTGTTATGTTCAGGTTGGTACTCTAGTGCCCTCCTATTTGGACGGTATCCAGCTAAGGTCAGGAAGCACAGCTACACGACTTAGCTCTCTCAATAGCCCTGTGTGTGGAAATGTCTCTTGACTATGGTCGTGAGGTAAGGGGCCGGATCAAGGCGTTATGCGTCATGGGCCGTGCCGAGGATCAGCCTGGCTGGGGGCCCTAACTGGGCTATTGTCCAGTCTCTAACGGTGCCCTCTGGGAACATGGCCACTCCCACTTGTATTCTTGGCCTTACCCCGAGTACTGCGGATCTCTGCTCGGGGTGGACCAACCCCTTTCTCCGCTACTCGTGGGTTTTTAGCGATGGATAAAAATAATTTAAAAAAAGAAAAAGAGGCCGACACTCAAAAAATGCCGGAGGGGCTAGCCCCCACTGTTTATGGCGCCCTTGCCAGGCAGGGCGCCTCTACCAGCCGCGCTGAGGCTGAATTAGAAGATGTACGTAGGCTTCAGGCGATGCCGGAGTCTACTTTAAACTACCAATTGGTAGCAGTGAGTGAGGGTGGGGCAACTAAGGGAGTTGTGTCTGCCAGCGGAGGTGGACTCAGTAAGCGGCTCGATACTGCGGCAAATGCTGAAGCTGGCGCGCATGGCCCGAGGAATCCCTTCCCTACGCCCACTGCGTTTTCGAAGGCCTATGATAGGCCACAGTTAAAAGACGCGCTTGCGAAGCACAGGTGGACAGCGCTCAGGATCCTGAGGAGAGCCTGGCATATGCCCGATCTGCTAGCTAAGGCGCTGCCTGGCGACGTCGCAGAACTCAAAGCGGAGCTTGAGTGGGCCAAAGTTATCGTCCCGGACTTCGATGGGAGTCGTCTGGTGAGCGAAGAGGGGACCGCGAAACGCAACAGGTCCATGGAGGTCGTGCCTGGTACCTCAAACCCCAAAAGGGTTAGAGTCAAAGGGCCCACTTTTGCAGAAGTTGCTAAAGGCAGTATACTTTTGGGGGTCTACGACGCTAATCCCAAAGGTGAGAGATCCTTGCGACCGAATTGGGAATGGGTGTGGGCCGAGATGGCTACCCATGCGGTCAGTGTCTTGGCCGGGCTTCCTGGTGCCATCCCCTCCTGGAAAGAAGTTGGATGGTTCCAGGGTACGGTCAAGGTAGTGGCCTGTCAGGATTCGCGGTCTGCCGCGATGTACAAGTTGGCGGTAGCCAAGATGAAGGAGGTCTATCCGGGTGCGCTTATCAAGGCGGTGGATTTCGGCGATTTCCCGGGTAGACCAAGGGCTTGGGCTTGGATTCCATCCAAGCCGGAAGAGCCGGAAAAGGTCCTAGAGGTGCTAAGGGCCTATAACCCAGACATTCCAACGGGTAACTGGAAGGTCCTCAGTCTAGTGTCGAGCACTATGGCTACGCGTCAAGTGAAGCTGATGCTCAACAAGGGAGTCGCTCCCCCTCCTGGAAAGGACGAAAGGGATAGTGCACTTTGGTTTTATAGACGTGAAAATCAAGGTGTACTCCAGTGATCTCAGGTCAGCGAGTGACCTAGAGGCGGAGCTGGAGAAGGACGACAATGGGGAGATCGATGTGGATGTCGAAACTAACCGGGCCAATCCGATGGATGGTTCCAAGGGGGACGAATCTGCATCGACCTCCTCATTGGGGTCTTCCTCCTCTTCGCTTGGCCTCAAGAGATGGTGTGAGGAGCATACAGGAGATGAGCCAATGCCCGATGAGGACAGCGGCAACATAACTGTGGTGGAGCGTAGTAACCGTGATGATGCAGGTTCTACAGATAAACCTCCATCACAGTAAAGCAGCGTCGGCCGCACTGCTGCTCCTCTTCGCATCAAAGGGAGCAGCAGATATCGTCCTAATCCAGGAGCCCTGGATAGTAGAGCTTAAAATATGCGGGCTGAAGGTAGCAGGGTATTCGCTTGTAAGTGGCGCCACTGGGGGTAAACCTAGAGCTTGCATTTTACTTAAATCTAATATATATACTTTATTTCTCCCTCAATTTAGTGATGAGGATACCACAAACATACAAATAGAGGTCAATGGAGCCGTATGTACATTGGCCTCTACGTATATGGCGCACGATGTACCATCTCCCGTAACGGCTGTGCGGAGTAATTTCGAGAGAATAGTGGGACACATTATTGTAGGTGGCGATGTTAACGCACATCACCCGGCTTGGTGCAGTAGCGATACTAATGATAGAGGTGAGTCACTATTTGATTTTATCCGAGTTCACAATATCTTTATATGTAATAGGGGCAGCGAGCATACTTTCGTCACGAAAAATAGAAGGGAGGTGCTGGACGTTACGCTCTGCTGAAGAAGTGCGGAAGGTATGGTCAGAAACTGGATGGTTTACGATGAGCACTCGTTTTCCGACCACCGCTACATCCGCTTTGAATTGGCAGGCGCACCGTCCATCTCCTCTCCCTATAGAAACCTTAGGAATGCCGACTGGCAACTGTATAATAAGGAACTGAATAAGTACCTTTCAGCTTGTAGCCCCGAGACGCCGGGGGATACTAAGGAAATTGAGGAACTGGTGGTAAAGTTCACTAACGCCTGTCAATTGGCTTTAGATAAAGCCTGCCCTATTAAAAGGCCTAGGGGTAAACAAAAGCACCCTCTTGGAACCCCGAATTAGATAGATACAGGAAGCTGTGTAGACAAGCTTTTAATAATGCAAAAGCCTCGAAGGAAGATGTGAAATGGGAAGCGTACAAGGAACAGCTTAGAGAGTACAAAAGGGAACTCAGAAAATCAAAAAGAACCTCCTGGAGAGATTTCTGCAGCAGCATGGAATCAGTCTCAGAAGGTTCGAGGCTACGGAAGATTCTATCCAAATCACCCCATAGCTCGCCGGGGTGTCTGAAAAGGCCAGATGGGTCATGGACAGATACGGGGGAGGAAACTCTGCAACTTCTTCTTAATACCCACTTTCCAGAAGCGGAAAGCGACCTTATAGGGGTCACGGTGTACATGACCTAGGGCAGTACCTCAATCATTAAAGAATCGAATGGGCCATTGGGTCTTTCAAGCCATTTAAAGCACCGGGTATAGATGGGATATCGCCCGTACAACTTCAGCTATCAATGGAACTGAGCATCCCTTGGTTGCTAGTGATTTATAAAGGGGTGCTTACTTTCAATTATATCCCCAACCCTTGGAGAAACTCCAGGGTAATTTTTATACCTAAGGCAGGTAGAACATCTCATGTTGGCCCAAAGGACTTCAGACCTATCAGTCTGGCGTCCTTCCAACTTAAGGTACTGGAGAGGTTAATTGAGCCTCACGTTAGAGATAAGCTAGAGAGCAAAGTCGTAACATCGCAGCATGCATACATAAAAGGTAGATCCACTGAAACAGCGTTACATGACATCGTCACGCATATAGAAAAATACCTATCGAGTAAGGAATTTACACTGATAGCCTTTCTGGATATTGAGGGGGCTTTCAACAACGTCGTCAACAGAGGCACCCCACAAGGTGGGATCCTCTCCCCTCTTCTATGGGTAGCTACAGTCAATGGATTGCTAGAAACCTTGGCGGTGGAGGGGGGGTCTAAAGTCATAGCTTACGCAGACGACCTTGCGGTGGCTGTGAGTGGTAAATATCCTCAAACACTGTTTGATATCATGCAAAGAAACCTAAGGCTAGTCGAAGAGTGGACTGGGAATAAAGGTCTAGGTGTTAACCCGGCCAAAACAGAGCTGGTACTGTTTACTAGGAAATACAAAATTCCGTCGCTACGGCTACGGACATAAGGCAATACCACCCTTAAATTGGGTGACACCGCAAAATACCTGGGGGTTATTATCGACAAAAAGTTCTCATGGAAAGAGAACATCCAGGAGCGCGCTAAAAAGGCTCTTGTGGCCCTATACTCTTGTAGGGGTGCCATAGGACAAAGATAGAGGTTGCCCCCCAAAGTTACACTTTGGATCTATACTGCCGTGGTAAGACCAATTCTTCTGTATGGGGTCCTGGTCTGGTGGACGGGCCTGGAGAAGAGCTCCAACATTATCGTAATCCAAAGAGTACAGAGAAGTGCGCTCATATGTGTTAGTGGGGCGCTACGCACAACAGCGGCAGAGGCACTGAATGCAGTCCTTAACATTCTACCGGTTGACATATGCGGTAAACTATATGCCGCGTACTCCGCACTGCGAATTAGGAATTTACCAGGATGGAGGGCCCTTGGTGAAGGTCACTTGTCCATCCTTAAAAATATCCCTGCGCATATTTCGGACTATTGTATACCGACGTACTGTTTCGAGAAGAAATTTGATATCAGAATACCTGAAAGGGAACTCTGGGAGAAAGGTCCTCCTCAAGACAACGGGTCAATCCATTTGTACACAGATGGTTCGAAACTTAATGACAAGGTAGGCAGTGGGGTTTACGCCGCTCAGCTGGGGTTAAACTTTGGCTTCCGACTACCTGATCATTGTAGTGTTTTCCAGGCAGAAGTGGCCGCTATACAGGAAGTTGTAGTATTACTGAAGACAGTGAGCATAAATAGCGGTGATGTATACATCTTCTCTGACAGCCAAGCAGCCCTCAAGGCGCTGGGGGCCTTCACATGCAATTCGAGGGCTGTGGAGAGCTGCCGCGGATCTCTCAACGAGATGGCTAAGCAACTCTCAATTCACCTGGTATGGGTGCCTGGACACTGTGGCATACCAGGAAATGAGATGGCAGACGAGCTAGCTAAAGGGGGTACATCCGCTCCGCTTTCACAGTCCTGGAAGGGTTTAGGCATGCCGCTCGCGACCAGCAAGCTCTTAACGAGGAATATATTCCTCAAACAGGCAAGGGATAGATGGGATAACCTAGGTACCTGCAATCATACAAAACTGGTGTGGCCAGAGATTATCGCTAGTAGGTCCGAAGACTTACTCAAACTCAGAAGGGAGGAACTCTCATTACTTATGGGACTTCTCACAGGGCATATAGACTAAGGCACACATGCGGAAAGGTTGGGCATTCCCTATAATGACTTCTGCAGAAGCTGTAGAGACGAGGAGGAGCCTGAAACAGTGAGGCATCTTCTATGTGAATGTCCCGCGCTGTGGGGCATTAGGTTGAAATATCGGGGGTCGGGTATTTTTTATCATCTTGGCGAATTATCAAGAATTAGGCCAAAGGATATTCTGCGCTTCGCGAAATCCTCAAAATGGTTTGAGTAGGGGGTCAGTCAGATCCATGTGGTATCACAACGGGACCTACGGGGCCTATGTGTGCTAGTCCGTTTACTTACGTTTACGCTAGTCTACTTCTCTGTTGAGTTTTAGTGGTTCTTTTAGTTAGTCCGTCCGGCTTAAAATAGTTTTCGACAAAACTGAAGATAAGGTAAAAACTGCGCAAATTACCAACGCGCTAAAAACAACGCTGCGGCAAAACTATTTCCGGTTCAACAACAAAATATATAGACAGACAAACGGACTAGGAATGGGTAACCCAACATCGGCCATTCTCATGGAAACATTCATGCAAAACTTGGAAGGAAAATATATACAGGAGTTAAAAACCAAGTTAGGCGTGGCATTCTACGCTAGATACGTGGATGACATCATCTGCATCCTAAATGACGATAACGAAGAGCAAATACCAGAGTTCCTCAACAGGCAACATAGCAACATAGAGTTCACAATGGAAGTAGAAAAAAATGGAATAATGAACTACCTGGACCTAACTATAGGGATTGACAAAATAACAAATAGGTTCAACTACGGCATTTATAGAAAACCGACTGCCACGGACACAATAATACACTCTACATCAAACCATCCGCAACAGCACAAAAGTGCAGCATTGAGGCACTTAGTGGATAGGCTTCAGAGAACGCCGCTCACACAGGAAGCATACTGGAGAGAGCTTAATACAATATATAACATAGCGGCAAATAATGGATACAAGAAAGCACTTGTGGATAAACTCAGAAGTAGCCATGGAACACAAAAAAGAGTAAACGTAGAGGAAAATCCAATGGTTTGGACGGCAATGACATACACTGGAAAAACGACGTACAAATTAGCAAACTTATTTAAAAAATATAACATCAACACAGCATTCAGAACATATAACAACGTCGGACAAAAACTAAGAACCGGCACTAATTCTAATGACCCATTCAACAGACACGGAATGTATAGGCTTACTTGTGAATGTCAATACAGCTACATATGACAAACAGGAAGAAAAATAAGCACAAGATTCCGAGAGCATATCAGGGACTACAACAAAAAAACACGAAAACCCACTATAGTACCAGAATCTAATTTCGCGAACCACATGTTCGAGAACAACTGCACCCCAGCTAACATAAAAACAACAGCTCGAATACTTCACGTACAAGGAAAAGGCCGGCGGCTTAATGTACTTGAGAACATGGAGATATACAAGTTAAAAACATTTGACGGCAGGATCATAAACCAACAAACCAACACTATCTCTGACGAAATATTTGAACCCTTAAAACTAGTTTACAAAAAACAGCACAAGCCAGCAGGTACAGCAACCAAACACGTAACAATGAACAAGCAAAAACGAAATATGAACCAAACTGCAAAAATCACCGATTTCTACCTACCTCAACCTACCGCTTAGCTAACAAGCGGTATGTCTACATACCTACAAAAACAACCCTTGGGACAGATAACAATTCGGACGTATCAATACCACGCATATTAACGTTACCTACCACGAACACATAGATTGACATTACCTGCCACAGCACCCACGGACTATAAAAACAACGCAGCGGATAGACACAGACCAGAACGAAACTAGGAATTGAAAATGGCAGAACGCCGAAACCGGTTTGTCACAAAACCAAACTTGACAAGGGATGACGGAAAATCGTTCCAACAAAAATTAAGGTAAGTTCCTTTTTGCTATTGTCCGATTTATATAATATGCATAAATTAATCTATTTGTTGTAAGGTAGTAGTGAGCAGGAACCACCCCAATCCGGCGAGCTTAGCACCAGGTGAAGCTAGCATGCACAGCTCCGCTACGGTTATCCCGACGGACCCGAGTAATCCGAGTACTATCTTACATATAGAAATGGCACCCAACTTATGACCACCCAGAAGATATTCGAGGTACTCTTAATTTCAATTTCTATCAATATTTTATTTTTTTGTATGATATTCTTTTTGCGATGCGGAATGATTCAGAGATGAAATTTGTGTTTTTTGTTTCACTCATCATAATGGATCCTCAAAGTTAATTGATATTTTTATTAGAATTAAGGTTTTGAAGAAGTTTATATACATTTGTACCTAACCAGTTCAAAATACAATAGGGTTATTTCAATATATTTCTTTTTTTAATTGAGTTTCTTGCAATAGAATTGCTATACATGTATCTCTGCTGTGTTATTACCGGCAAGATAAAATCAATTTAAATCCCTTTCTTATACATATGTACATGGTGGAATTTATAAGTCGAGAGAAGTTAGTTTTGTACTTAAATTTTTAGAAACCCTACAATAAACCTTATTTTCTGTCACGGATCTAAGGCAAAACAATTATTATCTCACAGCTTTATTTATAAGAGATATTAAAAAAACTAAAAGTTTAACATATACTCGTAAATATAAATACATTATTGCACTTTTTTAAATTCATACATTGGGCTTGCGTTGAGTCAATATATCTTGAATCGTTTTATACATTCATATATCATATATTTAGAGTTTTTTACAATTAAGCTATCAGTCACAGTCAAGAAGAATTGGTCCAGCTTGTAAATCCAGATAGGGTGTGCAACGCAGACAGCGCGGAAAATAATCTGTCAGTAACTCCATGTCAGCATAGCTTTCATAGGTCATGTATGGACATCGGAATTCTATGAAAGTGCATATTTTTGTTTAGCAGTCTAGAGATCCCGGACCAAGGCAGGAACTCGTTTTATTGAAAATGAGGTATTGTGCCTATGCATATTTTCATATTTTTAGCATATCTGCATATTTTTTGCCTATTCTTGCATATTCTTTGTATATCTGAATATTTTTCCTATTTATTGCATATTTTTCTAAGTAAAGGGTGTTTTTTTAGGGGTATAGAACTTCGAATTGAAATAAAACACAAGAAAATCGTTTTAAGGTCCATCAATTTGGCTTTATTGGAAGGATAATTTTATGCCATTAATGTTTAAATATGATTTCGGGCATGTGGCCGCCGCGGCTGGCTCGAATAAAGCCAATTCTACAGGTCCAATTTTCAACCACTTTTTCGAGCATATGGGGCCGTATGTCGGCAATAACGCCACGAATGTTGGCTTCCAATTCCCCTAACGTTTCTGGTTTGTTGGTGTAGACGAGCGACTTCACATATCCCCAAAGAAAATAATCCAATGGTGTCAAATCACACGACCTTGGTGGCCAATTGACAGGTCCATTCCGCGAAATTATGCGCTCATCGAATGTTTCCTTCAATAAATCGATTGTGACGTGCGCTGTGTGGCATGTAGCGCCGTCTTGTTGGAACCACAACTCATCCACATTCATGCCATCCAATTCGGGAACAAAATAGTCGGTTATCATGGCTCTATACCGGTCTCCATTAACGGTAGCTGCCTCTCCAGCATTATTGCGGAAGAAGTATGGCCCAATGACTCCACCAGCCCATAGAGCACACCAAACAGTCAGTTTTTGTGGATGTAATGGCGTTTCAAGGGTCTCATGTGGATTCTCTTCACTCCAAATGCGGCAATTTTGCTTGTTGACGTAGCCATTCAACCAAAAATGAGCCTCATCACTGAACAAAATTTTGCGATGAAAATCAGCATCGAAATCAATCTCATTTTCGGCCCATACACCAAAATCACGACGCATTGCATGGTCTCGCGGCTTTAATTCTTGCACAAGCTGGATCTTGTAAGGTCGCAAGCCAAGATCTTTGCGCAAAATCTTCCATAAAGTTGATGGACAAAGCTCCAATTGCTGTGCACGGTGGCGAATCGATTCATTCGGGTCCTCTTCAACACTTTGCTCTACAGCGGCAATTGTTTCTTCGGTGCGCACTGTTCGACGTCTCTGCGGATGCGTATTATCACATAGAGTAAACGTAGTGCGAAAACGATCCATGGTTAACCGAATTAATTGCTCTGATGGACGATTATGTCGACCATAAAATGGACGGAGCTCACGGTAAACTTCGCGAACTGAACCATTATTTTCGAAATAAATTTGCACGATTTGCAAGCGTTGTTCTTTTGTCAACCTGTTTATGATGAAATGGCAAACCAAACTGAACATAAATGACATTAGAGTTGCCAGATTTGACCACAAAATGCCAGTTTTATCTCTATTTGAAAAACAAACCTGTAAAAAAAACACCCTGTACATAATTTTTTAATTAAAATTTTTATTTTTCGAAGTGCTAGCGGAACACATTTTTTAGTGTGATCCACGTAATAAAAAGTTGCTTGGAGTGGTGTGATGACTTGCAATTTGAACGAACTAATTATGTAGTATACCAAATTTATTTCTGCTATTCTTGCTTCAAAGTATCCATAGTGATTATCAGAAAATGGACATAGTAAAGATAATTTCCGCAAAACATACGTAAAGTCCAGCGGACATATTGATACTTAGTTCAGCATTTATGCTTAAACATTACTTTCAACCATTAATGCTTCCGTTGTTGGTTTTTACATGAAGTAAAAAGTAGTATTCATGCGGCCTTGATAATGATTTCAGATTGAAATCGAAATATCGAGCGAATAAAAAGTTATGTATAAAAACCCCGTGTTTTATTCAAATTAAGGTTTATAAAAACATACTTTTTGGAATTCCAAAATGTTTTTATGAATCGTTCAGTGGATAAAGGGAACGAGGCCAAAAATTTGAAATGGTGGAAAACGACAGAACAGTTGACGTTGATATTAAAACTAGTTGTTACAACAAAGCTCAAAACTAAAGTTGCAAAATTAATTATTAGGACTTCTTTTACAATTTGTGAATATTTAATGTTAGAATGTAAGTGCATGTGTTCACAAAACCTGTTAATATGATACAAATACGTTTTTATTGATAAGGGTTTCAGTGGAAAAAGGGAATAAGTCCACCAAAATTTTTGTTGTTAAAATCGATACCGTGAAAATGCAAAATGTCCATCTAAATATTGGCTTACCTCGCGTAGTGTTTTAATTGAATTAGTATATTTTGGAAAGAGTACATTTTTTATAATTTTGCAAAAACAGGCTGCAGATAATTTATTTTTTAGTTCAGTGCATTCGCACAGTTTTATTTTTAATGAACTTAAAAAAATGACATAAAAAATGTCTTATATTTAAAACAAAAATAACTTTAAAAATTTTTTCTTTTTAAATGAATCTTAAGTATAACAAATTTAACAAAATATTATGTCTTCGTCAGATTGGTCTTTCTGACTTGATACTGTTTTCAAGTTTTTATAGAAAGTATGGTACACTGGAGGGATATATTTTAATAAATCAATCATATCCCTTTTCTTTTCTTTTGTTATAAGCATAAAGTAAGATTACAGTTACGCTTCCGGTTACTGCTCTCATGTAGCATTGAACTAAGTAGTACAACAAAAATTTAAAGAACACAAAAAAATAGGCAGGTAGCGAAAACTCGAAGAGAGGCAAGAAATAGAAACAAATAAGAGGGATTCAAATCAAAGTTAACAAGTGATTAATGCAATATAAATGCAAACGTGGACTTATTCCCTTTTTCCACTGAAAATAAAGATTTTATGTTTCGTAAAAAAATGGGTTCTCTTTAAAAGAGGTTTGCCGTGAAATTTGAAAACAAAATTTTTACCATACATTGTTAGTCATAAAAGGAAGTGTATCCACGCGAAATCTCAAAAACGCCAAAAATGGACTCATTCCCTTTATCCACTGAACAACTCAATAATTGCTTGATCTGTACACGTAGTGAAATTAAACGTGCTGGACTATAAGCTTGTTAAAAAAATATCTGTGCGATGACACCTTTTAAAAATATGCCACAGTTACTATGTTGAGAAGATGGTTTTGTAATGGTTTTTTGCACATATTATTTTATAATCAAATTATTCAGTTTCAGGTAACTATCAATTGGAATACATATTTATTGTTGTCTCTAATTAAGAGTGTCTGCCAAACATTTGATGCTTTTTTGGTATATTTTACTATAAAATTTAAACACTATGCAAATATAGTGTTCTTTAATAACACTGATCTATATAAAACCACGCTTTGATTCCAAAAATCGAGGTTATTTTTGATTCTATTGTACCGTTTTTGAGATATTTACGATTTACCGTTATTTAAAAAAAAAAATATGGCTCCACTTAATCATGTATATATCAAGAGCAATTTCAAAACGGCTTAGAAAATTTTAAAACTAATAAAATTTCCTAGAAACAATGCATACAAAACTTTTTCGGTAGGCCCTGTTTAATAGTTTTAAGATAATGAACAATCAATACGGATTTTTACCTTTTTTTTGTAAAAATATAAAAAAATGTCTAATTAGCGAGGAAGGATATCGAACACTTTTTTTTTCCAGATATTTTTTTTCTCTGTAAGCTCTGTTTTGTCACAAAAAATAAGCTTTCACCCAATAAAATCGATGGACTAATACAAAAGTTATAAGCATTCAAATAAATATAGCCATATAATACTTAAGTACCCTACAAATATTAGCATATGTACATATAAGACGATAACAATGTATGTAAGTTTTGTCTTAACTCTATGATCTTATTTTATACTTGTTTTGACGCTTATTTAGATTAGGAGCGGTTTCTCTTATGAGAAACCAACAGTAGTCACCCATCATTGCGACATCCCAGAATCCTTGATACCGACTTTCAATTAACTTCATTTGTTGATGAAACCGTTCGCCATGCTCGTCACTTTCGTCACCAAGATTTTTCGGGAAAAAATTTTAATGGGAGTGGTGAAAATGGATTTGTAAAGAAATATTTACTCCTGAAAAGAAAATACATAAGTAAATTAGATGGATGAATTGTTGAGCCTTTTCTACAATTCTATCCGGATAAAAATAAGGAGAACAAATTTGATTTTGGTATGAATTTTATTAGTTGATGCTTACGACTTCGAAGTTACATGGCAACTAACTTATAGCTAAAAAAATTAATTCAGCGAAGGCTGTCAAAAATGTATGATACCTAGGAATTTTCCATGGAAAACTCCAGCTATTTTATATTTGCAAAAATATCGTATGATTTGTAGAAATAGCAAATAAAAAACGATGAGTGCGAAGAGTAGGTACGTATGCGAAGAATTGTGAGTGCATGTGTGTATGTAGTATGCTGCTGCAGCAGCAGTGCATGGCCAAATATGCAATGATTGAATTTAGAGCTCTTCAAAACAACAAAGCGACGACGGTAATGTAAAGTTGTACAACAAAAGTGTTAATGCGTGCGATGAACGAGAGTTTGTATACGTATGTGGGTGAGTAAATGTCAAAACGAAGATATGTTGGAAAGGCAGGTTTGCCTGCAGTCAGGAGGGGCGCGAACATAGATAAATAAGTGACACATTTGTGTGTAATTTTCTTAGGCTGGATTCATCGTTCAGTTCCAAATTTTTTTGTTTACATTTTACTCTTTCTTTTTCCACTTCTCTGATACATAATGAGAAGAGAACGAGCAAAAATTTGTTCGGAACTGGACGATGAATTCAGCGTTAGGGCCGTTTTCTCATATAAACTTTAAAATTTTCATAAACATTTTTTGTTTATCAAGCAGATAGGTTTTAAAGTTTACTTTATAAAACGGCTTAAATATTATTTTTTATTTACCCATTTTCTCATAGCTCTAGATTAAGTCGTTCACTATCACTTTTGAGTTTGTCTAAAAAAGAAGCAAAGACCTTTTCAAAAGAATCCCAAGCGGCTGCCTCTACTGGTGACAATAGTTCTTTGAATTGGTTATTGTTAAGCATCTTTCTTATTTGCAGCCCAACAAAAATGCCTTCCCTTATCTTGGCTTCTGAAATCTCTGGAAAGATGGTTTTTAAATGACGAAAGGCTTCGCCTTCTTTGTCCAAAGCCTTAACAAAGTTAGGCCGAGCTTAATGTAGAGGGGGGGAAAATAATTTTTTCTTTCTTTATAAGAGGGGAGTATTTTATGTTATCTACACCAACTTTAAATTCGATTCGGTCTGGCCGATCCTTTATGATGTAGTGATCTTGACGAGCTCGGCTATCTCATGTGCAGAGAAAGCAACAGTATTTTGTGTACCCACTTTGTAGACCGCATAGCATTCCAACGACTTCAAGATCACCACATATTTTCCAATCATCCTATTCATATTTGATAAGTTTAAGTAATTTTTTAATTATCTCGTAGGTTTCCTTCGTATTTACTGCATGCGCGATCGGGATAGACGGCTTTTGGTTGCCAATATGTAATAATACGGCCTTTAAACTTAGTTTATTGCCGTCTATGAACAATCGCCACTCTTTGGAATCATATGGTTCGCCAAATTGTTTGAATAAGCCAGTCATGTCTTTGCAGCAACAAGCACTGTCCTCCTTTGTACAGAACGTGGAAAATGGTTGGTGACGAGTTCCATAATATGTTACCTTAACATCGGATAAAACGAATTTAAATTGTTTCGTGTAGGGGTGTAGCTCGACCTTTACCTTGGACAATTCCAAATCTCTTATCCAATCATTGCGTTGTGCTTGTGACAAAGCGTTTATTTCGTTTTCCCTGTGTAGTGCAAAGTAGTTAGATGAGCATCTTCTGTTGAATATGGTACTGGCAATGACACTGTAGATGCGCTGGCATGCGTTACTTTTCTTGACTTTTCAACCCCAAATGCTTCTGTAGTACAAATATAGCAGTCCGTCGAATGACAAGTTGGCTCCCTCCACTTCACTGGAGTACTAAATTTCATATGTTGCCTAGTTAGATAGTTTCAGAAATTAGTCAGATATGCGTTAAAAAGTAGCAAATTCCGCACCTTTTAATGCATATCGCACCTTTTTGTTCCGGATTCCGAATGAATCAATTCGATTCGACATGTGGTGCACACATTATTCGGTGCCCATGATTTTCCAGTTCTTTTAGGCCATATTAGTGTTTTAGAAAGCCAACATACTTATAGTATGTAACTTTCAAGGGATTTGAAAACACACGTCGCATCCTTTTAACAATATATTGACCGCAGATAAAACAGAACATACCTGGATCACTTTTACACTCAAACTCTCGCGCAATTTTATTCATATAACTGTTTTAAGTAAATGACGGGTTATAAATGCACTTATAGACCGAACACTATACGGTGAGCCTAGCAGATATTATGAGGGAACAATTCGCATTTACTCCTATTTATACTCAGATCAAGTAACAATTGAAGCCTAGCTAGACAAAAAGGTTCCTTAGTTGTACAAAGAAAACACTGCATGCTTTAAAAAATTTTCTCTTGCTTCAAATGTACCTGGGTTTGAAATTTTAAAGTTTACCTACTTGTGAAAACGGCATTAACAGCTTTTTGTGTCTAATAGCCCTTCGAAAATCTACCTACGTACTAACTAATATATGAATGCTAATACATATGTACGTGTAGGGTACTTCAGTATTATATGACTATATTTATTTGAATGTTTATAACTTTTGTATTAGTAAATCGATTTTTTTGGATCAAAGTTTACTTTTTTGTAATAAAACAGATCTCACAGAGAAAAAAAGAATATCTGAAAAAAATAGAAAGTTTTCGATATCCTTCCTCGCAAAGTACAAATTTTTTTATATTTTTACAAAAAAAAGTAAAAATCCGTATTTATTGTTTACTATCTTCGAACCTACAGGGCCTAGCGAAAAGTTTTGTATGCATTGTATATAGCAAATTTTATTAGCTTTTACATTTTGGAATTGGTCAATTTGTTCTTGAGACATACATGATTAAGTGGAGCCATCTTTTTTTTTCAAATAACGGTAAATCGTAAATATCTCAAAACGGTACCATAGAATCAAAAATAACCTCTATTTTCGGAATCAGGGCGTGGTTTTACATACGAATTTCATGTTTAGGCCTCTGGTGGAGAAAAAAGTTCGAATTTGTAGACCAGTGTAATCTAAGAGGATCTGCATTTTTATTTTGCAAAAAGCACCGAATACGTTTCATTGTAGAACAGTTAAAAATAGTAGTCCCCTGGTGAGGAGAACTGCATACGTTTTTTTTTCTTCTTTATTCTATTCATAGCTTGAAACAAAAAGTCGGAGACTCATTTGAAACTTATTTAGACCACACTTTGTCAAAAGCTGATAGTTTGAGGTGCCCACTAGCTGAACGAGAGTTGGTAGAAATCCTAATGAGAAATCTACAACCAGACATACCTTTGGAGCTCTTATATTTAGAACCAAACAATATCTCGAATCTTAGAAGGGCGTGTTGAATAGAGAGAACTTGGTAGCAGAACTATGTAGGAACGTCTCGGAAGTTGATTTCGGGGGTGAAAGCGGTGATATTATGTGTGAGGCAGTATCGAAACATGGACAATTACCAATGGTAGCTGTATTAATCTACGTCGGGTGTTCTGCCATGGATGCGGCTTGATTGCATTTTTTTGCCACGATGTAATAATCCGAAAAGCGCGAATAGGGGTGTCAGCAAGCAGCTCAGACATCGCTTAAAAAGTCGGATGCGAAAAATTAGTTAGAAAGTTTCTATTCTGAGCAATCCAACTAGAAACTATAAAGAAATATTATATACCCAAACTTTCTCCTATTGTACCCTTCCATGAAAAATTAGTTGCATACCGAGAGGTAGGAGAAAATATTTTCAAACGATCACGTCTAGCCGATATAGCAAGGAAATATTGGCCTGAAGAAAAAAATAAAGTTCAATTAAATTCTCTATCTGCAATTTTTAACAAGACCAACGACATTTGACCATATGATTCCATTCTTGGCGGGAAATTTTGCTAGGAAGGCCTTAGAGGAAAATTTGCGCTTAAAAATTCTGAAAACAAGTATAAGCACAGCGGATGGTTCTAGGTATTAGTGAAATTGTTGCATCTGCGAAAGTATCTAATTCGCACAACTTGAGTAGAGATCAAGAAGAGCGATTACAAAAGGCAATTCAATGTTTTCCAAATTTTGAAGCAAAAGGAAAGACTTCTCTAGCAGAGCATGTGATCGACGTAGGCGACGCGAAACCTGTCAAGCAGCGACATTTCCCTTGAACACCAGCAGTCTTAAAACTGATGTGCTATGAAATCGATCGAATGTTGCCGTTAGGAGTTATTGAAGAATCTAACAGTCCTTTAGAATTTCTGAAGGAAGGAGCCGGTCATATCCGTAAAGCAAGTCTAACAATAAACATTGCTAAAAGTAAACTTTGTTTAGCAGAAGGATACGTGGTGGGAATAGGAATCTTGAAAATTGATCCAGAAAAGGTACCAGCGATAGCCAACTACTCTGTCCCAAAACTGTAAAACAGCTGCGTAGACTCCTTGGTATGGCACGTTGGTATCGTAGGTTTATTGGCAATTTTGCCGAGGTCACACATCCGCTTCCCGAACTCTTAAGGAAATCCTAGCTATTCAAATAGTCAGATTAGGCCGAAAAGTCTTTTCATTTAGTAAAAACATATTGAACAGCTCCTTCGTTTCTAGCCAATCCCGATTTCCGGAAACCCTTTTTGATACAATGCGATAGGTGCAGGTGCCGTGCTAGAGCAGAAAAATGGTCCAGGTGAGGAAATCCTCATAGCATACATGCCTCAAAAACTAAATAAGGCGCAACAAAATTATTAATTTACGGATATAGAATGCTTAGCAGCGGTGTTCGCAATTAAAAAGTTTCCTGCTAAATAAAGGCCAAGCCTTTACAATTATCACTGATCATTCAAGTCTACGCTGGCAAATGAATCAAAGTGATCCCAACGGACGATCAGTGCGCTGGGCATTAAAGTTTCAGGGCTTGGTGCCATCTTTGTCAGTTGCCTACCTGATATAGATCTCGCATCGAAAGCTTTCGATGAATCGGACTACATTAGCATATTCTATATAACTCTGAGTATCCTTGAACTATGCTAATGGTATTTGGTATATAGGTATATAAATTTGAGTACAATATGGGCATCAAACGAAAGGGGAAGGCCACAGGTTTCATTTAAACTTTGCTATATTTCAGATAAATTTATCGATAACTGAGTTATAGGTGAAAATTTGGTTGCACTGAAACCTTGAAATTTGCATACAATATGGGTGTCAAACAAAAGGGGAGGAACACAGGTTTTATTTGAAGTTTGCAATATTTCGATGTATATATGTGTGGCCACTCCTAGTGCCAAACATGCGCAGTGGCAACACCGTGAAGATACAAATGTCAACATATCATATTTCGCTTTCACGTCCATTCATCCGGCTGAGCCACGATAATTTTCCTTCTTGATCAAACCTCGATAATCAACAGACGTAAATTTAATAACTTGTTTGTATGCATTTATTGTAAGCATTTTTATACATATTTATCAATAAATATAAATAAATCTGTTAGCTTACGAAAAATATCTAAATTGGTGACCCCGGACTAAGGATCATGAACAACGACGGAGATAGGAATCAACACAACGCAGCCAACGATGGCGGGCACGTGGAAGCATCCTTTGCAATTCCAAAAATCAATCCACCAAATATGGCGGATACACACATCGAGTCCTATTTCATGTCATTAGAGTTCTGGTTTGCAGCATCTGGTATTCTATCAGACGCCAAAAAGTACAACATAGTAATGGCGCAAGTACCACCTACTAAATTGACTGAGCTGCAAAGCATTATCAGTGAACTGCCAGCACAAAACAAGTACGATTATATAAAAGAAAAACTTACAAGGCATTTTGCAGAGAGTCAGCAGCGCCGCTTGCAAAAAGTCATCTCCGAAATGCCACTCGGTGACTTAAAGCCAAGCCAATTATTCAGCGAAATGAAACGCGTTGCTGGAGAATCCATAACCGAAAATATTTTAATAGATCTCTGGACAGCTCGACTCCCTGCTCAGGCACGAGCCGCAATTATAGCGTCAGAACATAAAATATCGAAAAAGGCCAAAATCGCGGATGATATCGTAGAATCGCTAAACCTCGGCGAATCTTTTAATTCAGACTCACATATCCGATCGTTAACTAATGAGAAAAACAATAGCGAAACCGTGTCGGCGCTAGAAACCCTACAGAAAGAGATCGCTCAGTTATCTCAACGGCTGAATAATTACACCACAGATCGTGGGTCGTCACGGAACCGCTGAGGAAATCGTTCACGAGAACGTTCAAATACAAATAGAGAAATGTGCTGGTATCATCTGACATATGGCAATGACGCTCGAAATTGCCGTAAACCTTGCTGTTTTCGACAATCACAAAAGAAGCAATGACATATGCAACACGTTGAAGCTGCTATTAAAACAGCAAATGTTATAAGACAGCTTCAATCAACCATCTCAAAATCACCGACTCTCGTAATAATACCAAGTTTTTAATAGACACCGGAGCTGACGTCTCGGTGATTCCAAAATCGTTTAGAACAACGACCCTCAACCAAACCAACATGCAACTTTACGCCGCAAACGGTACAAACATAAAGGTATACGGCGAAACAGTGCTTACGCTAGATTTAGGCCTGCACCGAAAATTTTCGTGGAAGTTCATCATAGCTGACGTGAACAGCTGCATCTTGGGCGCCGACTTTATAAAGCATTATGGTCTTTTAATCGACGTCAAACGCAAACGACTCATAGATAACTCAACGAATATTTATACAAACTGCGAATACTCAAGCACACCAGGTAAATTAATTAAAACATTCGACAGCTCCTTGCCAATACCTCCTATTTTAAAAGAGTACGTAGACATCACTATACCGCAACAGCCAGGAATCCAAACCAAAACATCTGTCATGCATCGTATCGAAACAAGCGGGCAACCAGTTTTTTCACGTCCTAGAAGGTTATCGCCTGAGAAACTGCAAGCAGCAAAAAACGAAATAGACGAACTTTTACGCCTTGGTATATGTCGACAATCATCAAGCTGTTGGGCCAGTCCAATTCACATGGTTCCCAAACCAAATGGGAAGTGGAGACTTTGTGGAGACTACCGCGCTCTAAACGCGATCACTGTCCCGGACAGATATCCGCTTCCTTTTCTGCAGGACTTTACCTCAATTCTTTATGGTAAAGCAGTATTCTCAAAAATCGACTTACAACGAGCCTTCCATCAGGTTGCTGTACACCCAGACGACATTCAAAAGACGGCTGTAACCACACCTTTCGGGCTTTATGAATTTCCATTCATGACCTTTGGCTTACGAAACGCTGCTCAAACGTTCCAGCGCTTAATACATCAGGTTGTCCGTGGCCTCGATTTCGTATTTGCCTATGTCGACGATATCTGCGTTGCGTCTCGAAATTTAGATGAGCACAATCAACACTTACGGATATTGTTCGATAGGCTCCGTGCAAATAACCTCAAAATTAACGTTGCAAAATGCGAGTTTGCGAAAAGAAGACTGAATTTTCTCGGCCATCAGATTTCCCCAGAAGGAATCCATCCAATTAGAGAACGGGTGGAAGCAATCGAAAATTTCAAATTACCAAATACGGTAAAAGAATTAAAAAGATTCCTGGCAATGATAAATTTCTATAGACGTTTTATCCCTAAAGCAATCGATACACAAATTCATTTATTCGCGCTGACACCGGGAAATAAAAAGAATGATAATTCAAAAATCGAGTGCAGTCCTAAAGCCATAAAAGCCTTCTCGGAATGTAAACGTCAGTTAGTAAATGCATCAAGTTTGGCACATCCGCAGAAGGACGCTGAACTGTCGCTCTGGGTGGACGCGTCTGACTTCGCTGCTGGTGCAGTGCTACATCAAATTGTCAAGGGGGCAATTCAACCTCTTGGATATTTTTCGCGAAAATTTGATAGCGCTCAGGCACGATACAGCACGTATGATCGCGAATTAACCGCAATTTACATGGCTGTGCAACATTTTAAATATATCTTAGAGGGTAGAGAGTGTCATATATACACTGACCATAAACCGCTAACCTTCGCTTTTCGCCAAAAACTAGAAAAAGCTTCGTCAAGCTCGTCAACTAGATGCAATCGGGCAAATAACCACTGACATAAGGCACGTCGATGGTCAGTCTAATGTTACGGCTGATCTATTATCACGTATCGAATCAATTTGTTCGTCCCCGACTATCGATTTTAGTGCTCTAGCCGATGACCAAAAAAATGATGATGAATTCCATGAAGTCCTTAAAAGCAGCGATGCTGGTAACATATCATTAGCTCTGAAATTATTTCCGATACCAGGAACTGACAAACAACTATATTGCGACACCTCCAAACACATCATTCGGCCATTCGTAACTAAGGCATTTCGAAATAAAGTAATGTCGTCTGTACACACCCTTGCTCATCCTGGTACACACTCGACTGCAAAACAAGTTGCAGAGCGTTTCGTAAGGCCATTCATGCAAAGAGATTGCATACAATTCACCAGAGCTTGCGTCGATTGCCAGCGAGCCAAAGTAAACCGGCACACTCGCGCACCATTGCAGTCATACACGTTGCCTGATAAACGATTTACGCACATAAATATAGACATAGTGGGACCCTTTCCACCATGTAAAGGGCAGAGATACTGCCTTACCATCATTGATCGTTTTACGCGGTGGCCCGAAGCCATTCCCATTCCAGATATGACAGCGCAAACGATAGTCGATGCCCTCGTTTTCCATTGGATTTCTCGCTTCGGTGTGCCTACGTATATCACCTCAGACAGAGGTCGTCAATTTTTAAGCACTATCTTCAATGAGTTAACTCGGGTGTTAGGCATCGATCACCTTAAAACAACCGCGTATCATCCACAATCCAATGGAATTATAGAGCGTTGGCATCGTACACTGAAGTCAGCCATTCTGTGCAAAGACACCAATCACTGGGTCGATCATTTACCAATCATTCTACTTGGACTTCGAACTGTTCATAAAACGGATATTCAAGCAACAGTATCAGAACTTGTTTACGGAACTACTCTTCGATTACCTGCAGAACTTTTCATCGAGAATAGTGACATACGCACCGAAACGGAAGTAGTGAACCAACTACGAGAAGCTATGAGAAATGTACGGCCTCACCCCACAACTTGGCACTCTAACCAGAACGTATTTATTCCACAGGAACTCTCCACATGCACACATGTTTTTATTCGGAATTACTCAATAAAGCCAACGCTGAGCAAACCATATGACGGACTCTATACTATTTTGAATAGAAACTTAAAATTTTATGAAATCCTAGTGGAAGGAAACAGAAGAAACGTGTCAGTTGATCGCTTGAAACCGGCATGTAATATAAGCAGCAACCAAGACTTCGCAAACTATAACATACCTCCAACTATAGCCAACTCTACACGATCTGGACGACGAGTTAATCTCCCCAAAAACCTCAAAGATTATGAAACCTTCTAGGAGGGGAGTAATGTGGCCATTCCTAGTGCCAAACATGCGCAGTGGCAACACCGTGAAGATACAAATGTCAACATATCATATTTCGCTTTGACGTCCATTCTTCCGGCTGAGCCACGATAATTTTCCTTCTTGATCAAACCTCGATAATCAACAGACGTAAATTTAATAACTTGTTTGTATTCATTTATTGTAAGCATTTTTATACATATTTATCAATAAATATAAATAAATCTGTTAGCTTACGAAAAATATCTAAATATGTATAGATAACTGCATTATCGGTTTAAATGTGTGTGGTGGTAAATACTTGATCGGATATTGGTAAAATTGGAACTTAGTATTGAAAAACGCTTTTGAAAAACTTCGTTTTGCTTTTTTGTTATTTTTTAGTTATGACAAAACTAAATGCTTCTTTTTCTAAAAAATCAAACCAGTTACCGATTTATTTTTATGAGCACATAAATTTCCCAAAAAAATGTATTGAACAACAAAGTGTGAGCGGAAATGTCATAGTAGTATTATTGGATAACAAAATAATTTTTTCAATACTTAAAACCAAAGTAATATTAAAACAAAAAATCTCGCCTGCATTCGATTTTGAATACCTAAAACATCAGAAAAATCAAATAATAAACCAAACATTTTAAAGGAAACCGAAGAAAGAACGCAACAGAGTATTTTTCGAACCCGTTTTTAAATAATTTCTTTAGACAGCTTACCAATATGCGAACACTGTTACATAGCCTAATAATTTACTTTTCCATTGCTTTTAAGTTTTTCGTTCTAACTTAAACCGCTGAAGAGAAATTCTTAAAATACCTCATAATGTTACGAAGAAACCCCGAAATGATATTTTTGAGAACTGTTTTTCAATACTCTGTTTTTAAACTTTTAGCAATTTGGTTATATATTTAATTTTCCAACTGTTTTTTATTTGATCAGTCACCTTTACCCGTTGATGAGAGTTTTAAAAAATACCTTTTAGTGAGCCGTTGGTAAAGGTTGCAATAATCTTACTAATGTTATAAATCCGTACGTTTGTGAGTTTGTTTGCAGGTCTTTAACGTCTAAACTACTTAACCGATCTCTACCAAGTTTTGTACACTTATTCTTAGGAGCATAGAATAGGTAACATATTCATGCGACTCCGTAAAAGTTGACCAGGGACCGACCTATTTAAAAAAACATTATTTATAATGCCATTTGCTTGAAATTCGGTACTTGGGTAGACCTTTCCCTTTGTGAAAATACTTTCTTTTCCGGGAAGTGGACAAAGGACCGACCTATTAAAAAAATCTTATTTATGATGGTATTTGCTTGGAATTCGGTAGGTTGGTGGATCTTTCCCTCGGTTACAATTTAGAGTTTTTTTCCCGAAAGTGGACCAGGAACCGCCCTATTAAAATTTTTTTTTATTATTACGTTATTTCCTTGAAACTCGGAAATTTGGTAAACATTTGCTTTTGTTGAACTTTAGAATATTTTCCTTTCCGGAGAGTGGACCAGGGACCGACCTATTCAAAAAAATCTTATTTATGATGCGATTTGCTTGAAATTCGGAACCAATAAGTCTCGCCATTATGGCAAAATGTAAAAATTTAACGTCTTACAATTAAAGTGCGGGTTCAGCGGTACAACTAAGGGGACCTTTGCTTGAGATCGGTGAAGGTCGTGAGACAACCAATGCTGATGATCTTATAACGTTCGAGCCTCGGTTTTGCAATATTATAAGCTAAGAAAAGGGTCTCATAAAAGAAATCTTTCCAAATTTGCAAAAAGAGATTTGGCTGTGTGAACGGGAGATGTTAGGTCCCAAAAATTAAATTGTCGGAAATATAAATAAAAAAATTGTAGAGCAAGTACCTGGTGAGTTCTCTTTGTATTTGTTTGTTGACTCTTAAGGGATGCCAGGTGTACCTTCCCTTAAAATTAAAAGTGTTACCAGTTATACCATACTTGGACGCACCAAGCAAGCCACCATTATTACTGGAAGGGAGATTCGGTATTGATCCCAAGAAACATGCCATTCCTGTTTAAATGTTACAGTTTCCCGTAAAAGTCGCGTTTTTGATAACCCTAAATAATATTCAAGGGCAAGCGCTCAACGTGGCAGGAATGTATCTAGGACTCCTTGCTTTTCACAAGTGCAACTTTATGTTGAATGCACACGAGTATCGAGAGGCGAGAACCTTTTTGTATACAGGGTGGCTGATGAATTTTGCACATTAAGAAACTTAAATAATTTTTTTTTCAGTGTATGGAATTCATTTTTCTTTTATTCATGTTAAAGCTCATTAAATTTTTATTAAATATAGCTTAATTAGTTTTAAAAATAATGGAATTTAAATGCCCCCCTGCTCGTCGATGCATGTGCGGCATCTTACCAAAAAGTTGTTCATTACTGCTTGGAGAGTTGAGACAGGAATAGCCGCAATTGTTTCTCGAATGGATTGCCTTGGTTCATTCAAATTTGTTGCTTTTGCTTTGAAGACTTCCTGTTTGCAATAACCCCACAAGAAAAAGTCAGGTGCAGTAAGGTCAGGCGACCTGGGTGGCCAACGGAATGTGGAGTTTCTGGATATCAGCTTATTGGGAAATTTTCGTCGCAATTCTGCCATAACAGGTTGGGCTATATGAGGAGCTGCACCATCTTGCTGAAACCACACAGAGTTGAAAGAAATTCTCATTCGGCGTAATTCTGGATAGAAAAACTCTCTCAACATGCTCAAGTAACGGTCTCCAGTAACCGTAACGGTGTGACCGTTTTCTTCGAAGAAGTAGGGCCCGACAATGCAGCGTGATGAAACTGCACACCACACTGTGACACGAAGTGGATGCAATTCCGTCTCATGGAGTATCTGTGGGTTGGAAGCACTCCATATTCGACAATTTTGTTTGTTTATGTTGCCGTTTAAATCGAAATGGGCCTCGTCAGACATGAAAAGACAGTTGAACATGTTTCCATCCTCTTCCACCATTTGAAGCATCTTCTGGCAAAATTCCAAGCGAATCGGCAAGTCTGCAGCGTTCAGTTTGTTGGCCATTTGAATTTTATATGGGAATAAGTCCAAATCTTTGTGCATAATTGACTGTAATGGCTGTCTGCTTACACCCATTTGAGCAGATAAGCTTCTTGTCGAAACACGTGGATTGTTTTGTATGGCAGCAGCTACAGCAGCGATTGTTTCCTCTGTTCGAACTGAAGGGTTTCGATGGTAAGGTCTTCTGTTGACTGTCCCATGCTCGGAAAAATTGTTTACAAGTCTTATTATGGTCCATCTGCTCGGAGGATTGCCGCCAAACGTGCGCCTATACTCTCTTTGAACCGAAACTACGGACTCCAGTGCGTGATAGCGGCGGACAATCCAAATTCTTGTTTCAGTGTCCCAGTTATCCATTTTTGTTAAATGTAAAAGTCAATCTGCAAAATAAAAAAAAAATTAACCAGATTCATTAAATAGAAAAAAAGTTATTTAATTTCATTAGCCACCCTGTATGTAGAAAACAAGAAGTCAAATAATGTTATTTACAGAGATGTGTTGCGCTTAGGGTAAATTAAAAAAAATGTTAAATACAATTCTATGTTAAGAGCCAGTTTTTTATGTGAACTTAAAAAATTCATATTTAAAAAAAATTTCACCTAATCTTTATGTTAAGAGCCAGTTTTTCATGTGAACTTTAAAAATGAATATTTGAAAAACAAAAAAATTTTACTTAAGCTCCATATTAAGATTCGGTTTCACATGTAACCCTAAATATTTATGTCTCCAGAAGAACTTTCGTTATTTTACTTTTTTCTTCGAGCAGGCGGAGCCGCGGGTAAAAGCTAGTATTATATAAATGTTAAAGTTTCAAGTTCAGATGTTCTCTGTGTCACTGCTCTCTGCCCATAGAAAGAATAAGATTTGATCTATGGGTCCTATAGACCAAGGCTTAATACATTTTTGAAAGTTGGGCAGTGCTATATATTCCACTCTGCGTAAAAGGAATAGAGGTTTAATTTAAATCATCGAAAATAATTAACGCAAAATTTCCCAACAAAATATTGACTTTTTGACCAGGCCGCGGGCAAAGGCTATAATACATATACATTAGAGCGGATCAAATTTGTTTTCTATCAGGACAGATGATTCAAAGAAAAATTGCTGAAGACACCATAGCTCTAAGTCCGATTTCGAGTCCCCCACTTTTGCAAAAGAGATATTTTGCCATATGAATGTAGGATTTGGCCAAAAAATCTTCATAGCTTCTGATAGAATTATAGGAAAAATATCATATTGGGCTTACTTTAAAGGTATTTTACGTACATTTCAGAATCTGTATTAATATCTATAGTGTTTTTGAATTTTAGTAGGGATATCAGGCTTAAATTATGAGAAATTAGCCTAATATGAACTTTTAACTACTATATTATAATTTTTAACATATTTCTTATGGAAAACTTTTTTTCTTTACAGCTAAAATAAGTTCAGAACATTTTTGTATTCAAATTTAAAATGGTTCAATCAAATCCTTCTACATCATCTAAATCCACTTTATCACATATACTTGAACGCGATATTATTGCATTTGTTTTATCAAGTGAATTAAGTAATCTGAATTTACTGCTAGTCGTGACATTTTAAGATTTTATTATTTTTTAAGTGATCATACTAAAATTCAAAGTAAAATGTTTTTGCATACAAATTTAACTCCTCATGTAATTGATAAATTGTTTGCAATTTGGAAAAAATTGAATATTCAACTAATTGATAGACGTAGTATTCTAAGAAAACTAAATATTTTAATTGAAAAATATCACGAAAGCATTAAACACAGAAAAAAAGTTCAGGAATTTACAGCATTCGTACAGTTCGTACCAAACCATTTAAAAGAATTTATGATGGACCAACATAATGATAGAAAATGCACAATACCTGAATATATGGAGGACATTGTAGAAGAAACACCTACAACAATACCAACAATGCCAACAGTTAGTGGTGATCCAACATACGAACCACTTGGAACAGATATGGAAACAGGTGAAGCACAAATTGCAAATGAAGCAGTTGCAGAAGTACGTATCTGTTACAATGAAATGAGGACATTATACTTAACGATACGATGCTATAAATTTTGCTATGATGTGTGACAGATTCGGTGTTTCAGATGGTGTTATGGTTTACCTGCGACTGAAAGTCATTTTAGCTGATTTAATTGCTGGACTTGTGCGGTTGGATAGGTAGTTGACAGGTTAGATTCACCGTCCGGTTCGACACTTTATCGATAGTTACGGGAAAGTGCGTGATTTTTGCTGAAGTGGCAGCACCAAATGGTTCAATCCGTTCATAGCAATCATCTGATGGTAACGACCAATCAGAATGTTCCACCTGGCAAGAATCACGCCACGTCAACGGGCCAACGGAACTTTTCCATTGCGCAGTCGCGTTAAGTGAATAAAATTTTGGTACTCTGAGAAAATTCATTAAAGCTGAGTCAACTTGTTTGCAACGCGTTTTGCTAATCTTCAGCATTAAACAAATAATTGGCTTAAAGTGTACCAAATATCATTTGGTAATTATTACAGAGTAAAATCTCAAGGCAATAACGAGTCGGTGCGTTCAAATTAAATCATAAATCAGAGGATTGAGTGTATTTTACAAATTTCAAGTGCTTAAATATTCATTTATTTCACAACTTTGCCTGGTGTTGAAAATTTACGTTATACGCCCTGAACAAAGGTGGTGTATTCGTACAGTAAAGTGATTTGTCAAATTTTCTTCGAAGCTGACTAAAACTATTTCAACAATTAAAGCAGTGTTTTGCTGAATTTGCTGTGCATCAAGGTAAAATTTGAAGGCTTTTCGTGATAATTTCCATGAATTGTTGCTAATGCATTTACATTTGACATTACATTTTCTAGGTATTGCCCAGTGTTTGTTGTAATTAAACTAATTGTGTATGCTAGCAAAATCGTTTAATTATAAAAATAACTATATTTGGATTATTTTACATAAGATAAGTCTTAGTTCGTGTGCTTTCAACATCAAATTTTAATAAATCGGTCGCCCATTCTGTTTAGACGGACGCAAATGTGTATGGCTATTGTGCTACACAAGAGCGAATGAACGGCGCAGCAGCAACCACCACAATACCAGCAGTGACATCAGCGAAGGCCGTTCTAATATAGGCCCGCCGCACTAGCAGCAACCACAACAATACCAGCAGTGACATCAACGAAGGCCGTTCTAATATAGGCCCGCCGCACTAGCAGCAACCACAACAATACCAGCAGTGACATCAACGAGGGCCGTTCTGATATAGGCCCGCCGCACTAGCAGCAACCACAACAATACCAGCAGTGACATCAGCGAAGGCCGTTCTAATATAGGCCCGCCGCACCAGCAGCAACAACAACAACACAGTAGTGACATCAGCGAGGGTCGCCGTAATATAGGCCCGCCGCACTAGCAGTAGCAACAACCACACCAGCAACAACAACACCAGCAGTGACAACAGCAGGGGCCGCCCTAATGTAGGCCCGCTGCACTATTACCAACAACAGACACAGTAGCGCCCCACTAAAGGCCTACCACAACCACCGGGTGAGTCCGTGCCGATTGGCACGTTAAAATGAAATTGATTTGATTAAATAAATCAAAGCAAGAATAAGCTGAATAAGACCTAGAGTAGACTAAGGTTAGTGGTATGTTAGTAGGGTAAGGGACTTATTTAGAAAATAAGAAAGATATTCGTATTTAGAAGATAGAATTTGACAAGAATAGAAGAAAAATAAGACAATTTTTCCGAGTAAATTAGAGAATAAATAAATAGATTCAAAACTAATACGGATTAAAATAGAATAATTTAAGTCAGACTAGAAGGATAAATGTAAACGCCTAGATGTAGGAATAAACCAAAATCGAATATTGAATCTTTATTGTAACTTGTTATAATCAAACCCAAAAAGGAAGATAAGACAAATGTTTGGAAACTAGGAACTTATAAAGGAAAAGAAATTTAAAAAAATAACTAAATTTTTTTAAAATAAAAGGAAATCATAAATATACATAAAGCAAAATCAAATAATAATAATAAAATGAACAATCACTTAAAAATAAATAAATAATTCAAAAGGATAGCTAGCAATAAATAACAACAATAAAATGCAATAAATACAACTAAGGTATAAGATAATAATAAAACCAAAATTTTTCTTTTGAACCTAATGTTATGAAGCGGTAAATTTAAAATAATTTTTTTTCACTTTACAGTCGACAAAGAAATATCCCTATGAAAGCAAAACTCTACATACGTATATTTTAGTTGTTTATTTTGAAACAACTAGTCATAGGAATGATGATTCGTGTTCCTAAGAACCTTTCCTTTAAATGGTGTTTTGCTTTCATTGCCTAGAGCTTAGGAATAAATTTAAGCTAGTATTAATTGGCCCTAGCTAAGTTAGTCGTACAGTTACTATGACCAAAGTTTAAATAATGTCTTATAAATAAAAAAACTGTAAAATAATAATGGGAATGCTGAATTTTCTTATTATTAAGAAGGCATATAGGATTTAGGTAAGGGGCCATCGAAACCAGGTGCGTCGATGGCCATGGACGAGGGTGGGCCAAGCACCGGGCGTCGCAACGAAACCCGCTGCGCCCCCTTATAATGTTCGGCCTCTTTTTTTATTTTTTTTCAGCATGGTAACCGGCCATTTCCGGTTCGCTAGAAGGGGCCGGAACGGCAGTGAGTCCGATACCCCTTCGGCCGGTTGGAACGGCCGTGGTTCCGGCTCGGTGATCTCGCCTTCCTCTGGCGACCAGGCTGTCTCCGATGCATGGAGGGACAGCATTTCCTCCTCAATCGCGTCCAAGGTAGCTGCTTCTTGGTCGGCCTCGTCCATTTGTTGGGCCCAGCTCTTGTAGGGCGTCGGCGCGCGTGGTGGATCGTCCATGGGCAGATGGAGGGTGGTGTGGTGTTTTCCACCACATCGTCGGCACCTGACGTCGCTTGTGCAGTCCCTGGCAATATGGACCATCGACAAACAATTGTCGCAGTAGCCCGCCCGGATAACCTCCTTGAGGCGCTGCAGAGGTTCCATCCCCTGGTATCGGGTGCACGCACGTAGTGGGTGGCTATCGCCACACAGCGGGCATGGCTTTGGGTACCGGGCGGCTAGGCGTTCGGCCCTCTTGCGCAAGGATGCGTAGCGAGTCCATACTGCATATGACCGAAAAAGAAAGAAAAAAACAGAAAAATCCCCTTGAATATTTGTATATCTGTATGGACGCCCATATACGTGGGTGGCGAGCGACCTCGTTCGGGGTTTATCAATGCCATATAATGTGGCATGATTCTGATCTATGATGAAATTTTAGAATTACAATGCATGTTACCCGTACATGGGAATTGGTTATTTTTTCCCGCACGGCACGGTAGCGACAAGTTGATTACGTTGATCGCCTTGTATTTCGATTCGCCACTGGCCCTCATGCAGAGATTTATTCTTACTTGCATGGTCGCCGTCATAAGTGGCGTCAGTGCCGTGCACACAGCGACATTTTCGCTTTTTTCGGTACTTGGTTTCGGTACCGAACTGGGTAGAGAGTGAGAATGTGGTGACTGTTAGGGTTTATTTTTTGTTGTTTTGTGGGCAAAACAGTCCTGCCCCCTCCGAAAACAACAAAACAAACAAAACCCCGCGAAAAAATGGATAACAAAAACAACAAAAAAAAATGTTTCGTAGTTCGAAAAACCCAATTTTCCAAATTTTTGTGTGAAAATTCTTTATTTATAGGTTATTTCCTATTTTACTAGAAGCGGGATCTTCGCCGATCAGGTACGAACGTAGATTTCGTTACCCTATTGATCCCGCAGTGAATGGTACCGATTTTGGCAGATCGGGATTTCGGTACCCGGTGACTAAAATATCGCATCACTAACGTGATGGTAAAATTATACTCTGTATCGTTTCGGTAGCAGCGCAAATTACTAGGAACCAAAAAAAAAGTGTCTCACACGCTGTGGCGGCCGGCGCATGCTTTGAGACACATTTTGTATCTATACGCATATATGCACATATATTTCCATGCAAATACTAATGGTTTTCACTTTTTTTTTTCAGGTGGGCAATCCGTTTTGTGCGCGTGTATCGTGATGTGAATCCAACACCCTACATTTATACAGATGAATTGTTGCCGTGTCAATATAATGTTGTCGATTCCATGTTATGTCCACTTTTGCTTAATACATATGATGTCTTCTCGCATACAACTATTTTTATTCGCTTCAACACGAGCAGGTAAAAGCATTTGTGATGTTTCTATTTGGACAGTGCACAAAAATCCTGAATGGGCACCTTTTGGCTTGGGAAGATTTTCAATCTCCAGTCTAATCTCCTTTGGAACTTGCACAGGCAACATTATTATTTTATTTGGATATTTCAGATGGGGACAAATGTTGTCATTACCAATTATACTCTCCATATTGCGACATTGCTCCATTTTGTGGATGAATTTATTATCAAACATTCCCCAATAGCATACCCAAGCACTGCGTACACATCTCTGCCAAGTATTATGTCGCGAGCAGTCAAAAAAAGTGAAAGATCGTGACACAAAATCCTTATTAGTTTCAGAACTTCGAACGGAAAGTGGAACCTGAACGTGGTCCCGAGTCGCACTGATTTGAGGCCTCTCTTCTATGGGCGGGGTTATGCAAGCTAACCCATTTTCCGATACATCTGCGTTGATAGGAGTTGAGTTTCCAAAACCGCAACGATATTTACCATTAAAAGGTTCTGGTAGGGTACGAATCACCAACTGTACTTGACTACGCTCTGTAATAGGTATGTTATAAGAAACAATAGACTCAAAATCTATGCATTGCTGGCCCGTGCTTAGTGCCAGTCAGCGAGCGGCAGCTGTATCCTTTTGACATGCAGACCGTACAGTACATCGCCTTTCCAAAGAGCACCAGCCACAGAATGGATCATTTCATTCCAAACATGAAGAACAGTTTGTATAAACTGAACAGTGTTCTACTCGCAGTTTTGTTATCTTTGGTGTTAGTAGAATCGGGTGATCAGAAACTCTAGGAAAGAATACTTTTATAATGTAGTTGACGTGGTCAAGTGTAGGAATTCCGCTACGTTCGAAATCTGCAGTTAAGTCAATCATATCCGCTTGGAACTCAGCAAACGCTTGTTTGCATTCTGGACGTACGTTACTTTCCAATGTTATCATTTGTATCTGTATACGTGTTGACCTGCGTCTGTAGATAATAAGGACTACACATAAAGCAGCTAAAGTGATCAAGACTGTAAAAACTATACCGGCTAGTGAAGTTGCACCTGAAAGTTCGGTTGCCAGTTCGACTTTGCGGGATCCACAAAGCGACGATCAACGTTCAACCAGAACGGTTGGCCGTTATTGCCTTATGGACGCACCTCGGTTATGTTCCCATTACCCATGCTGGCGATTTTGGCGGTTAGTCTAGCCCATGCCCGTGGCTCTCAATACGATGCGTGCAGGTCCTATTCGTAATGGGACGGCTCCTTGACAATTCGCTTAAGTGTTTGAGTCGCGCTTCAAAAAAATAACCCTTCGTCGGTCCAGGACCGGCTACGCGGTCCATGGTATTCCTGCGCAGAACACCTTTTACACCTTTCGGTACACCCTAATCTGTGATTACAACAACAACATGAAAATGGCAGAAAATTTTCAACTTTGATAGGAAATATTTCTTCACTGAAACAAAAAACTCGAAAAACCGCTTCCGGATTATTGTTACCGAGGTCAAAACGCGTCGTTTGATATCTTTCCCGATAATTTGGGACGTGTTTTAGTAGTTGTCTCCTCAAGGTAACAATTGCCAAAATTCACTTCACGTTCGCCATCTCCTTTACCTAGCGATTTTGTTCTGATGTTTTGATGTTGCATATATAGATATCTTTCCCCTTGGAATATATAGACTAATGTTTGTCCTACTTTCAGGTACGTGGAACGATTGCGATATAGGGGGTGTTTATGAACGCTACTAGACCATATGTGATTAGCGCTATAGGCGATGCGCCCGTAGGAAGAGGGTAAGTCTCTTATATTATGCACTTCGACGGTAGACTGGCAATTCAGCCGCGCCAGCTACCACAGACTTCCAGCTTTTCTCGTTCCAGAAAAAATAAATAATATATACCCTACTAGACAGGTACCAGTTAAATGGTTGGTCAGATAACCCCTCGGCCTGACTTGCGTTTGCGTTATTTTTGCTTATTTTTCTCAATTAGTTTCTGAAGAGCAGTGTGCCAAATCTAACCATGTGTTTGCTGTCCGTGTGCACACGTACAGTATACGGCATCCCTTTCTTGCGCATGTAAAACCACATCTGTCTGCACTCTTCACTCTCATTATCCGTAATGAAAAGTTGGGTTAGCGCTAACAGTCAGGTATAATGCAAACGCACGCAATCGCTAATGGTTATGAGCACGGCAAACATGCGCCAGGCCTAATGGTTATGAATAATGGAAACTTCGTATATAGCTAACAATGAAAATACAATTGGGTTTATTATTAGATTTGGTTTTTAATGTTTAATATAATTTAAAATTACACAATTTTCACGTTCACAACAGTCAATTAGATCTATAAATACATATTTATACCACTAAACATTTACAAAATATAATTTCACTCCATTTACCGCAAGTTGAAAATTCCTTTGCTCGTCCACCTGAAAATATGAAAATTTTTGTGCATAAAAATATAAACCCGGACTTTACTTGTTTAATAACAATAATAAGCACTATATACTTGCCTTATCTAGGCGTATTACATGCAATTTCTTTGCAAAACTCCTTATTAAATATTTTATACATTTTTTTACGACGCACTAACATTTCACTCACAATACCAAAGAAGAAGATACACAAAGAAAAAAAAAACTTGACAGAAGGCTTTGTGTGTGTTAGTAATTTACAATTTTCGCTTGCATGTATTAGTGAGTGTGGTTAGGTCCGTCTAGTAGGGTATAATTTCCTGGCAAGACTGTTTTGCCCACAAAACAACAAAAAATAAACCCTAACAGTCACCACATTCTCACTCTCTACCCAGTTCGTTACCGAAACCAAGTACCGAAAATAGCGAAAATGTCGCTGTGTGCACGGCACTGACGCCACTTATGACGGCGACCATGCAAGTAAGAATAAATCTCTGCATGAGGGCCAGTGGCGAATCGAAATACAAGGCGATCAACGTAATCAACTTGTCGCTACCGTGCCGTGCGGGAAATCTTGAAATATTTTTTCTTTCATATGTAGATATATTTAAAAATTAACATATATGTATATGTGTACGAGGGTGGGACCATCTGTTGCCAACTTGTCGTGGCAGATGGATAGCTTTTAAGCGGCAGATTGGTTCGCCTTTCTGCGTTAGGTTTTCTTTGGCCTCGATATCGAGTGCAATCGCGTTTTCTGTGGCAGAATGGGTCACCCTTCTGCGGTAGGCTTTCTGGTGTCCTCGTTAAGGGTAGCGAGTGAAGGGTGTAGTTTTGGGATAGGGGAGGTTAAAACGGCAGGGAGGTGATGGAAGGGGATGGTTAAGATGAGGCCCCGGGCCTCTCGCCAGCTATTCCCTCCATAGGGAGCAGAATCAGCTTGACCAACGGTCTTCTGATCTGCCCCTTCTCGGTCATGAGGTCCACTACACGCACTCGGTTATCTTCGCCGGGGTGTACGTGGGTAACTCGGCCGAGCCTCCATTCATTGGGAGACAAGTTGTCTTCTTTGATGACAACGAGATCCCCCACCTTAATATTTTGTTTCGGATGCTTCCACTTCACTCGTTTGTGAAGTTCGGATAAATATTCCACCTTCCATCGCCTGCAGAAGGTTTGATGAAGAGCCTTGAGCTTCTGCCACCTATTGATAATGGAGGCAGGGCTCTCATTCACCTCGGGTTCTGGCGGAGCCAGGAGATGACTTCCAGTCAGGAAGTGCCCAGGGGTCAAGGGTTCCAGGTCCGCGGGCTCATTTGAGGCTGGACTAAGTGGCCGCGAGTTGAGGCATGCCTCAATCCGGCACAATAGCGTATGGAATTCCTCATGCGTGAATTTATGAGGCGAGGCTAACTTCTTGAAGTGGCTTTTGAAGCTCTTCACTCCCGCCTCCCAGAGTCCCCCCATATGTGGAGCCCCGGCCGGAATGAAATGCCATGTCATGGCTTGATGGCTATATTTGGAAATAGTCGTGTCTCGGGCTTCCGAGATAAATGCTTTAAATTCAAATCTCAAAGATCGTGAACCGCCGACAAAGTTAGTACCATTGTCGGAGTAAATGTTTCTCGGACATCCTCGTCTAGCGATAAAACGTGAAAACGCTGCTAGAAAGGATGGGGTGCTAAGATCACTGGTCGCTTCCAGATGGATCGCTTTAGTCGTGAAACAAACAAAGAGGCAAACGTAGCCCTTTGATAATCGACATCCTCTACCGCGGTAACTCTTAATGTCGAAAGGCCCGCCAAAGTCCACCCCGGTATTGGTAAACGCGCGGGTGAACGTAGTGCGTTCGCAAGGAAGGGAACCCATAAGTTGGGTTTGCGCTCTTTTTTTATAAATGGTGCAGACCTTACAGTTGTGGATGGTGGCCCTAATCATGTTCTTAACATTCGGAATCCAATATTGGGTGCGGATGAGACGGATCATCAGTTGGTTTTCCCCATGGAGGGAGATTTGATGTATCATTTGTACTGTCAAACGCGTCAACCTACAATTGTATGGCAGTATGATTGGGTGGCGCTCGTTATAAGCGAGGTCTTGAGACGCTCCAAGACGACCACCCGCCCTAATGATATCATCTTTGTCGATGAATGGGTTGAGTGGCAATATCTCACTTTTCCTATCGATTACCTGTCCCTTCTTCAAGTTTACATATTCCTCATTATAATGTTGCTTCTGATAGAGTTTAATCAAGAGTTGCGTCGTGATCTTGATCTCATCGGATGAGATTAGGCACGATTTTTCTTGAAAGGAAGCTTTTGTCTTGGAATGAGTTCTTCGAAAGAATCTCATAATATATGATAGTACCCTCAAAGCCCTCGGTAAATTCGAAAACCGGTCAAGAATCTCGATCTTTTTTTGCGTTGATATTGCGTAGGCCTGCGCTCTCTTTTCCTCCACGGATGTACTATACTCCTTTTCTTGTACTGGCCATTGGGAATTGTCTTCTTGTAGCCAAGAAGGTCCCTGCCACCACAAAGAATTGTTGACCAAATCCGATGCCGGTAGTCCTCTGCTTCCTAAGTCTGCTGGATTCGTTTCCGAGTTGACATGAAGCCAGTCCTTGCTGCCGACTAGGTCGATGATTTTTGTAATCCTGTGTGCAACGAAAGTTGACCAGGAACAGGGTGGCTTCCTTATCCATGCCAAAACGATGGTGGAATCCGTCCATAGATACTGTTTCACTGGTCCAAGTTTGATGTTTCGGAATATTGATTCCATCATTTCCGCTAACAGTACTGCTCCGCAAAGTTCCAAACGCGGAGGTGAGATGGTCTTCACTGGTGCTACTCTGGTTTTGGCAAGGAGTAGATTCACGAAGATATCATCATTCCTTTTGACTCGCATGTAGACAGCTGCAGCGTATGCCTTTTCCGAAGCATCGCAGAATCCATGTATTTCGACATCATCTTCTGGTGAAAAGTTTACCCATCGTGGTATCTTTATGTTGTCGATTTCGTGGTATTGATGTCTGAAGTTTTGCCATCGTTCCAATGTATTGGACGAAACTGGTTCATCCCAATCGGTGCCCTCTAACCAGATGTTCTGCATCAAAATTTTGGCCACAATGACCATTGGTGCAAGCCATCCTAAAGGGTCGAAGAGTCTGGCGATGGCGGATAGAATCGCTCGCTTTGTTAACCTTTCACTTTCTTCTAGTGACCCTGCTTTAAAGTAAAACAGGTCTGAATGGGCATTCCATCTTATGCCCAATGCCTTAACGGTGCTGGTATCTTCGAATGCCAGAAAGTCCTCGGTCAGCCGATCCGATATTGGGATGTCGTTGAGAATTTCCTCAGTATTCGAAGTCCATTTTCGTAGTGGGAAGCCCGCGGAGAGTAAGACTTGTCGAATCTCATTCCTCGCGTTAATGGCCGATGCGAGTGTGTGTCCCCCCGCTAGTACGTCATCTACGTACATGCCTTCCCTTAATATGCTAAATGCTGTAGGGTGAGAACTCTCTACTTCATCTGCTAGTTGTAAAAGGGTTCTAATTGCCAGATAAGGCGCACAATTAACCCCGAAAGTGACCGTTTTCAGCTCGTAAAGGCTTATGGGTTCTTGAGGCGATGTTCGGTAAATAATCCGTTGGAATTTGACGTGATCATCGCTCATCCAAATTTGCCTATACATCTTTTCGATGTCACTATTGAAAACGAAGCGATATAGTCTCCATCGCAGTATAAGTACTGGAAGATCTGATTGTAGTACTGGGCCTGGCAGGAGAATGTCGTTCAAACTTGTGCCATTTGCCGTTGGGCTCGACGCATTGAATACGACGCGTACCTTAGTGGTGGTACTCTCCGCCTTTACTACGGCGTGATGGGGCAAAAAGTAATTGTCCGCCGAATCGGCTGGTACAATGGCAGTAACTTTTCGCATATGCCCTAATGTCTCGTATTCAGACAGGACCCTTATATATTCTTTCCCTAATTCCGGGTTCTTTGCTAACCGCGTCTCATTTCTAAAAAATTGTGATCACGCCCGCCTAAGAGACCCTCCTATGTTTATCCTATCTGGGTAGTCCTGTCTGAATGGAAGAGAGACGACATATCTTCCATCCTCTCTACGACTCGTAGTTTCTCTATATAAATCTTCGCAGTACTTGTCATCTGCGTTTGGGCTTTTATTTCTTGGAAGATTTTCCAACTCCCAGAATGCTGTAAGCTTTTTGTCCAAAGCAACTTCGCTGTAGAAGGACACTATATTTCTGGTTGGATTCGGTGCTTCTATGCGCCCGGTTAATATCCAGCCGAACACCGTTTCTTGGGCGAGAAGTGTACTAAGTACATTCTTTTTCAGCCCACTCAATATAATTTGCGGATATACGTCTCCGCCAAGTATAATATCAACTTCCTCGTTGATGTAGAATCGCTTATCTGCCAAGACTAAGTCTGGGAAAGCCTGCATAGTCGTGGCATCGATATGGCAGGATGGCAGATTCCCAGTTAGTTTGGCTAGAATTAGAACTGATGTTGTTAAGCTGAAGCAAGGGTCCACTGGTGAACGGAGTTCAATATTGGAGGCCTCCTTGACTTGAGCGGACACGGCATTAGTGATGCCCGAAACTTGAGCATGCATCCTTTTTGCCGGTAAATTGATTCTGCGTTTGAGTCGTTCTGTCATAAACGAGCACTCTGAACCAGAATCAATCAGTGCTCTTGCTGGGAAGTCTGTACCATTATGGTGAATGTTTACTCGAGCTGTCCCTAGCAGCACACCTGCGCTTGAATGCACATGGCAGGATTTAACGTTTCTGTTTATGGCCGAAACAGATTTTTCAGCTTCCCGTCTCTCTTGTGCCTGTTTTGAAGTTGAGGCAGCATTATCAGCATGATACTGATTAGGGCTGGTGGTTGCCTCCGTCTGAAGAGACTCCGCATGCAGGAGCGTATTATGTCGAGAGTGGCACTTCTTGCAGTCATAAGAACTGGTGCACTTCGACACAGTATGTCCTGGGGATAGGCAGTTCAAACAGCCCTTGGTGGATTTGACAAAGTTAATTCTCTCCACCGGAGTTAATTTGAGAAAACGGGGACAGTTTCGTAATCTGTGGGCATTCGATTTGCACTTTGTGCACAGTAGTTTAGTCACGTTTGCTTGGTATGTACCAAGTCTTTTTGCAGGGGTTTCGTTGGCAATCCGCGTACTTTGCGGCTTTTGCACTTTCGAAGAACTTCCTATGAACCCAGACACTGTTTCGAGTGTCTGGAAGCGGTTGGACAAAAATTTATCCATATCCTCCCACTTGGATATTTCCACTTTGTGGTCTATGCTTTGCTCCCATAGACCAAGCGTACTTTCCGGCAATTTCGTCGAACACAAATACGTTATAATTGCGTCCCAGTTCGAAGTGTCAATTTTATGACTTCGCAGGGACGAAAGGCAATTATTTATTTCGCGCTGAAGTGTTTTAATCGCGCTACTACATTCACTCTCTACCTTTTTCAAGTTGAATAAAATTTTGAGTTGCGAGTTTACTAGGATACGTTTGTTTTCGTATCTCTCGCATAAATTTCTCATTCGTGAGCGGACATTTTTTCACGATATCTTTTGCCTCACCTTGTGTCTTATTGTTCAGATGGAACAATTTCTCCACTGGTGTTAGGCGTTTATTTAAGATGTATATAGCCGTGAACATGTCACGAAAGGTTGGCCATGACAGATAATCGCCCTTGAAAACTTCAGTATCACATGGAGGCAGGCGGATACTGTGTTCAAATTCGGGCTTTTCTTCAGATTTATTTTCTGGTTTGTTGTATGTCGCTTGGCGTGTAGCCATGTCTGACATGCAGCGTAAATATACTGCATATGATCTCTTATATTTCTGTTTGACAGAAACTATACCAGTGGCCTCTAACTTATCTGAATTAAGTAAGTCGTCATAAGCCGTTCTGGTTTTCCTCCACATCGCTTTCAAGTCCTCTTGTTGAAGCCCAAGAGTGTACTTGCTGTGGACTGAATCCTCTAATTCATTGTAGTCTGATTCGAATTCAAAAATCGAATCAGCCAGCCTAATGAAACTTTCCATATTTTGGACTTAGAGGATCTGTAGAATCAAAACAAACCGAAAAAATAAAGGTACGATGAAATGCTCAACCGTACAAGAAAGATGCTGTATAGAAAAGGTAAAGGCAGTATTTTACCCAGGAAAATCAAAACAACCTCAATAAAATTGTAATAAACTCAATTAATGTATAATTTAATTCAATTATTTTTATTTATTGTTAATTTTTGAATTATATTGCAGACTTGGCCGATTTGTCTGACGAATATTTGTTTGCTACAAACGCAAAAAATGTAAACAAAATCTTTGTGACTTACTCGCCACCCACACGTATAAGGGGAATATGTATATATAAATATGTGTATGTGTTGCCGCAATAAAGAAATACACAACAAACACAGATAAAGTGCGCGGTGTATCAAACGAGCGAAAGTGAATATTAAATGAAGAAATGTGAAAACAAAGAAAAGTGCTATAAAAATAGTGAATTTTATAAGAAAATAATAAAACTAGCCTTCGATTAAAATTCTGTTCTGTTTATTACCGAAAAAAAAACAAGTGGAAAAACCAAAAACAAACTGAAGATCGAAAGGCTAAGTGAACTAATTGTGAAAATGAGGTTATGTTACCTCTTGCCTTGCGCTGTGTCCAAAAAACCTTACCACTGGTGGGGGGATAATCCGGATAGTCACAAGGATTCTTAAGCGTTCAATTTAATTTAAAATTTAAAGAAAAATAAAGCACTTAACTGAACAAAAAAAATCACTATTGTTAAATATTCACTAATCGCACTTACGTTTGATTACACTCGCGGGCGGCACTTTTATACAATTTTATGCAACACAAAAAAAAAACTAAGTGGCAAGAAATATACAACTTACGTGCTTTGATGTGGTGATCGGCCGAATTTGTTGTATATAGTTTGCGTTGTTGGTTGTGGTATGTGGCAGAGTGTATGGCAGAGTTGTTTGTTGTGTGTAATTGCGGCAGAGTGTATGGCAGAGTTGTTTGTTGATATTGCGGCGATATTGCGGCAGTGCGCGAAATATTGAGGTTTTTTCTCCTTTTATTGTGTGGCAGCTTCTGGTATTGACCCAATTATAGTTGTTTAATATAATTTCTCCAATTTTTGTTGTTGTGGACTGTATGCTGGTGTCTCTAGACGGGGAGATGGACCATGTAAATTCGAGCGTGGTGCTAACTGAGAGCGGCGGTGGCTCAAAAGCACGGCGGTCGAATTTGTGCTCGAAAAGAAAATAAACAAGAAACAACGAGAATTCTCGTTATAAAAGGTGGCCGTGTATTTATATAAATTATAATGTTGAACAATTAGTTTACCTTGGTGCGGGCGAAGAATCCTGGGTCGTGTGGTCGTGTCGACTGTCTCTGGAAAAGTAGACGGTTTTTCAATCGAGGACAACCGTTGAACCTGAATATCATCCTCCGGTTTTAAGGGGAGGTGAACCCACACATGCACACCCCCATGCATGTATATGTGTGCTGACAAAACACGAATATGCATGCATGCCCACACAGGTGGGTGGGTTGGTGTGAGTGACTGGAAGGGCGCTAAAGTTACATTAGGGTGACCCATTTTTTAAGACTTTAGGCATCTCGCCTAAACACAACTAGCTTTTGCCAAACTTTATACCGTTTTTGCTTTTTACATATTACATTTAAACACGTATATATACTAATAATCTATTTCTTTCAGCATATGTATATTTATATGTATATATTTATTTTTTTTACACATCCGCGGTAATCAGTTGATGCAAATATCGGTTAGGGAAATTTGCATTAATTAAATTTTTATTTTTCAAAACCTTGCAATCGTCGGTATTATAGGGTGGGGGAGTGAATCTTGACTTGTTATACCTTCCAACCGCCCCTTGTAGCCGAATACTTTTTTTTATATTTTTCTGTTTATCTAACGTGGTTAGGGGATTTTTTTTTCCAATATGGATCAGTCGGCTGAACGCATGACTACTAGGAACTCAGTACGAGGAAGTGGGGGCAAGCCTAGAAGTCAGGGTAGAGGGGCGCTTCCGAAGCAACCCACCAATCGGCCTCTGGTACTGCATTCTCCAATAGGTAGTCCGGGCGGGGGAGATCCGACCAGGATAGTGTTGAATCCTGCTTCCAACCACAAAATGGATAGACCAGCTAGTACTAATATCCTTGACTCGTCCATGGCAGCAGATCCAATGCAAAATATTTTTGACCCTTCAACTGGCGTGTTAACAGGTATACAGGGGGAAGCTAGAGCTTCGGTTCAAGACCGTATACCTCCTGACACTTTAGGTGATAGGATCACTACGCAAAGGAACAATGCCGAGGTCCCTCCTGTAGATTCGTGGGTGAACGTGCTACATCAGCTGTTCAGGACATCGCAGGAGGAGATGCGGAATGAAATGGGGACGATCAGGGAGAACATGGACTTACTCAACGCCGCAGTAACATCGTCGCAGGGTAGTGCGACCTATACCAGGAACACCAATAGGGAGGAAAGGAACCAAGCCCCGACATTCGTTAGTAACCAGGCCAACATCGTTTCGAATAGCGCGGCAGTGAAACCACAGGATTGGAAGATTTCCTTCGATGGTACTGGAAGCGTTGCTGATTTCTTGTTTAAGTTGGACACCCCATGTGAGCGGACTCAATGCTCTAGCGACCAACTTATGGCGAGTTTTCATCTCTTTTTGTCAGGACGGGCGGAAGAATGGTATTGGCTGTTCACAAAGCAGAATCCAACCGCGAATTATCCCTTTTTGTGCTATTCCTTGAAGCGTGAGTTTGGAACATTGAAAAGTGACCACGAGATCATGATGGAGATCTCAATGCGTAAGCAGAAGCTGAGTGAGTCATACGACGTGTTCCACACTGACATAGTAGCACTTAACGCACGCCTTAGAGAACCGATGTCTGAAGCCCTGCTGATTGACATAATAAAGCGGAACGTCAACAGTAGCTTGAAGCTAATGCTCTTCAACGCGGGGGCTAGGACATTGCATGATCTACGCGATATAGCACGAAGAGGGGAACAAGTTCTGAAAGAAAGCAAAATATTGGGAACCACTTACCATGGACGCCAGGTCAACGAGGCCCGCACGATAACACCGGACATGAGGATGGAAGGCGAGGATTGCGAAGCTGACCCGCAGATAGAGGCGTTGGAGTACCGACGTAATAGGAAACCGGATTATTCCGGAATTCAATGTTGGAATTGTCAGGCCATGGGCCATTCGTATATTTATTGCGAGGAACCCATCAAGAATCCGTTTTGCTTTAAGTGTGGGAATAGGGGAGTCTTTACTCCAAAATGCCCTAGGGACCATCGCAGGCAGGGAAACCAGTACCCGAGCGAGAAGATGGGGGAGACTCGTTCGACACTATAGCCCCTTATCAGCCAGTGCTCGAGCCGTCTCGTGCACTGAACCAAGTGAGTCCTTCGAGGGTATGCATGGAGCTAGTGAGCTTCCGAGGAGTAGTGGCACCCTGGCGAAGGAGTACCCAAATGTGATATTGACTTTTCCTGACAGTACAGACAATTCCGATAGTTCAGACTCAGATAGTCCAACGTCCTCATCCGCGATTGTTAAACCGATCAGAATTTTGCAACGTCTGAATAGGGACGTCGCTTGCCAGACGCATTTTCCACTTAGTTTAGAAGAGAGGGAACATAAGTATGAGCGAGTAAGGTATTCGATTTTTGAAAAGCCACCGGTGTCGGTAAATATTTTGAAGTGTAGGCAGAGATATAGTCAGCGGGTTCAGGAGCGCAGGATGTTGCAAACCACTACGCTAATGCTGACCGAGGATGAAAGACCTTTGGTAAGGGTAAAGATAGAAGACAGTTTTATAGTGGGTTTGTTGGACTCGGGAGCCAACGTCTCTATTTTGGGGAAAAATTGTGAAGAATTTTTAAAAGAGAACAACTTCGAGTATCACCCCCTACATGCGTTCGTTTATACCGCGGGTGGCAACAAACAGAAAATCTTGGGCTCGATATCTTTACCTGTCACTTTCAAAAATGTTACTAAGTCTATTCGGTTTTAACTTGTTCCTTCGCTTCTTCAAGAAGCTTACTTCGGGGTTGATTTTTGGAGAGCCTTCGCGCTGGCGCCCGAAATATTTCCCAGTGTGGAGTGCATAGTCTTTAATAATAAAAATGATGACGAAATAAATTTCCATGATTTGTCACCAACCCAGAAAGTCAATTTGCAGAAGGTCATAGAGACGTTTCCTTCCTTCGAAAAGTTAGGATTGGGGCAAACGAGATTGGTTGAGCATCATATTGATACTGGTGATGCAGGCCCAATCAAAAGTAAACATTTTCCTCTTTCGCCACCGAGGCAAGCCGAAGCTTTTAGCGAAATAGATAGGCTGCTCGAAATGGGAGTTATAGAAGAGTCAAACTCGCCTTGGTGTAGTCCAGTTGTTCTAGTTCGGAAGCCAGTGAAGGTCAGGCTCTGCATAGATTCCAGGAAGGTCAACGCGGTAACTAAAAAGGACTCGTACCCGTTGCCTCATATCAACGGCCTATTGAGCAGACTGAAGGACACGCACTTTATTAGTGGCATTGATCTGAAGGACCCGTTCTTTCAGATCAAGCTGACAGAGTCTTCCAAGGAAAAAATAGCATTCGCAGTTCCTGGGAAGCCTCTGTACCACTTTAAGGTGATGCCCTTTGGTCTGTGCAATGGACCGCAGACTATGAGCCGCCTGATGGACAAGGCAATCCCCTCGCGGTTGCGGGAGAATGTCTTCGTCTACCTGGATGATCTAATGGTATGCAGCACTAACTTTGAAGACCACCTAAAGTTGCTGGCGGAAGCGGCGAATTGTTTGAGGGACGCGGACCTCACAATCAATGTGAAGAAGAGCAAATTTTGTCAGAAGGAAATTCGGTATTTAGGGTACTTGATATGTAGCGGGTGCTTGAAGGTGGATCCTGGGAAAATAGAAGCAATGCAGAACTTTCCGATCCCTAAATCTCCGCGACAGGTTCGTAGGTTTGTGGGCATGGCAAATTGGTATAGGGCATTTATTACAAATTTTGCTGACCTAGCAGGTCCTTTGACTGATTGTCTTCGTGAGTCAGCAGGCCCATTTAAACTTATCCCTGAAGCGGTAGAAGCATTCGAAAAGTTAAAAGAAGCCTTGAGCTCCGCTCCTGTCTTGGCCCAACCCGATTTCTCGAAGGTATTTGTTATTCAGTGTGATGCTTCAAAAATAGGCGTAGGGGGCGTGTTATTCCAGGTCGATGACAAGGGCGCTGAGCATCCAATCGCGTTTGTTTCAAAAAAACTTAACAACGCTCAGCCTAATTATACTGTAACCGAACTGGAATGCCTCGCCGCCATTATAAGTGTCAAGCGTTTTAGACCGTACATAGAGGGTTTGCCATTCCGAATCATAACCGACCATTCAAGTCTCAAGTGGTTGATGACTCAGAAGGACTTGAGTGGCAGGCGGGCTCGATGGTCACTCCTACTGCAAAGATACGATTTTGCCATGGAGCATCGCAAGGGAACCCTGAATATAGTACCGGATGCCCCCTCGCGTTTTGATGTAGACGAGCTAACCTTCTCCGCCCCACCTCACGAAATTGACTTAGCATCGCCGGAATTTGAAAGCGCGGAATACTTAGATCTTTGCAGAACCATTTTAGAAAACAAAGATGCGCTACCAGATTTGAATGTAAATGATGGCGTGGTTTTAAAAAGGGTTAAATTTCGTAAGGGTGTGGCGGATGAGGAGGACTCGTTATGGCGGGTGTGGCTACCGAAAAGGTTTACTCAAAAAGCGATAAGTCTTGCACATGATGGGAATAGGAGTTACCATGGGGGTTGGCAGAAAACTTTAAAGCGTGTCAGACAAAATTACTTCTGGCCTAGGCAAGCTAAAGACGTTAGAGACTATGTACAGAAATGCGACACTTGTTAGGCTGTTAAGTCAACAAATCAGCAGTCAAGACCACCTATAGCGAACACTTTTGCCTCAGAAAGACCATTTCAGCGGCTCTATTGCGACTTCCTAGGACCTTATCCGCGACCTAAGCGGCGAAATCAGTTTCTCTTCATTGTTCTGGACCATTTTGCAAAGTATGTTTGGTTGAAGCCCATGCAGAGAGCAACAACTGTTAATGTTATGAATTACTTTACTTCTGAAATTTTTCCATCGGTTGGGGTTCCTGAATATATCCATAGCGATAATGGTAAACAGTTTATCTCTAAGGAAATGAAACAATTCCTCGAGAATTATGGGGTGATCCATATACGGACGGGGTTGTACTCGCCGCAGGCTAACGCGTCGGAACGCGTAAATAGAGAAATTGTTTCAAAAATAAGAATTTTCCTTAAAGATAAACAGGATCATACCGACTGGGACAAGCATATACCCGAAATTTTAGCGGTGTTAAGAAGCGATTTTCATACCTCAATTCAGTGCTCTCCATACTTTGCCTTATACGGTCAGAACATGGTCCAACACGCCTCAGCCTATAATATATTAGATAAACTCGGTACTCTTAGGGAAGATGACATTCCAATAATAACTAGGGCGGAGAAGTTGTCCACCATTCGCGAGCAAATTCGTAGGAATTTAGATCAGGCGAAGGATAGGGGAAACAACGTTTATAACAAACGCTCTAGACAAGTTAACTATAGGGAAGGTCAGGAGGTTTTTAGGAAAAATTTTGCTTTGAGTAACTTTAAACAAGGCATAAACGCCAAATTCTTGCCGAAATACCTCAAGTGCCGAGTTCGTCGAAAAGTAGGCAATGCATTGTACGATCTAGAGGACCTGACAGGGAAACTGATAGGTCGCTTTCACGCTTCGGATATTCGCCCGCAATAACAATTTAGATTTTTTTTCCCATATATACAGTTTGAAGGTAGTGGTGTGAAGGTAGTGCTGCCGGCCTACCACACCGAAGGTCCATGGTTCGAGCCCTGGAACAGGTAACATCAAAAGTGATTTGAAAAAAGTTTTTCAAAACGGGGTCGCCCCTCGGCAGTGGTTTGGCAAACTCTCCGAGTGTATTTCTGCCATGACAGGCTTCGCAGCAAAAATTCGTCTCCTTTGTAGATGCCGTTCGGAGTCGGCAAAAAACTGTAGGTCCCACCAATTTGTAGGGAAAAATTCAAATCGGCACACCACAAATTGGAAGAGAAGCTTGGCGCAAAAATCTCTTAGGAGGTTTATGATGATATACCTGTTGTATATCGCGCCATAGAGAAAAAAAATACAGTTTGACATTTGGAACCGTGACTGGGCGTTTTGGCGGTCGGGGACAACTCGCCCAGTATCCTCCCCGAGCATGGACTTAATAGGGTATTTACATACGCTTCCATCGGAAGTAGTGGATAACCTGGCAATCCTCGGTTATGCGGATTGTCTTCCGGAGTTTTGACGAGTTCTCCTTAATTAAAATGTCTACCGGGTGAAAAGCTTTTTACCATGGAACAAGCTTCTCCGGTTATATTTTTTGCTAAACCTTTTTGTGGGGGTGAAACCACTAGTACCAAAAATTTTCGGAGTTTTGACGAGTTCTCCTCTATTAAAATGTCTACAGCCGCGAAGCATTGTAACTAGGAAACCAAAATAAATTCTCCGTTTGCCTCGGAGTTTTGACGCGTTCTCCGATATCAAAATGTCTAACTAAATTACACGTTTTTCTTATAAGCCTATTTCGGTGGGGGTAAAGCCACTTAACAAATTTCCATTTGCCGCAAAGCCTACTAAACTATGAAACAAAATACTTCAAAAATTTTCCTTTACTGGCGGATCTTCTTGCCCGGCTAGCTCGTGGTAGAACTAGAGACTCTTATCTAGGGGTGAGTCGTGCCCCACGTTTTGCATCTCGAAATGGCTCCCTCGCATGTAAACCTTTTTCCTGTTCGCTTCATCGAGCGGTCTTCGAAGCGAAGCAGGTTTGTTATGGTTTACCTGCGACTGAAAGTCATTTTAGCTGATTTAATTGCTGGACTTGTGCGGTTGGATAGGTAGTTGACAGGTTAGATTCACCCTCCGGTTCGACACTTTATCGATAGTTACGGGAAAGTGCGTGATTTTTGCTGAAGTGGCAGCACCAAATGGTTCAATCCGTTCATAGCAATCATCTGATGGTAACGACCAATCAGAATGTTCCACCTGGCAAGAATCACGCCACGTCAACGGGCCAACGGAACTTTTCCATTGCGCAGTCGCGTTAAGTGAATAAAATTTTGGTACTCTGAGAAAATTCATTAAAGCTGAGTCAACTTGTTTGCAAAGCGTTTTGCTAATCTTCAGCATTAAACAAATAATTGGCTTAAAGTGTACCAAATATCATTTGGTAATTATTACAGAGTAAAATCTCAAGGCAATAACGAGTCGGTGCGTTCAAATTAAATCATAAATCAGAGGATTGAGTGTATTTTACAAATTTCAAGTGCTTAAATATTCATTTATTTCACAACTTTGCCTGGTGTTGAAAATTTACGTTATACGCCCTGAACAAAGGTGGTGTATTCGTACAGTAAAGTGATTTGTCAAGTTTTCTTCGAAGCTGACTGAAACTATTTCAACAATTAAAGCAGTGTTTTGCTGAATTTGCTGTGCATCAAGGTAAAATTTGAAGGCTTTTCGTGATAATTTCCATGAATTGTTGCTAATGCATTTACATTTGACATAACATTTTCTAGGTATTGCCCAGTGTTTGTTGTAATTAAACTAATTGTGTGTGCTAGCAAAATCGTTTAATTATAAAAATAACTATATTTGGATTATTTTACATAAGATAAGTCTTAGTTCGGGTGCTTTCAACATCAAATTTTAATAAATCGGTCGCTCATTCTGGTTAGACGGACGCAAATGTGTATGGCTATTGTGCTACACAAGCGCGAATGAACGGGCCCAATCACTTCTCCATTGCCGCACCTATCACCGCACACCCCAGAGCGCGGCATCAAGCGCCTGAGGCGCCACCCACACCGACGCGCAACAAAGCGCGCAGCAGCAATCACCACAATACCAGCAGTGACATCAGCGAAGGCCGTTCTAATATAGGCCCGCCGCACTAGCAGCAACCACAACAATACCAGCAGTGACATCAACGAAGGCCGTTCTAATATAGGCCCGCCGCACTAGCAGCAACCACAACAATACCAGCAGTGACATCAACGAGGGCCGTTCTGATATAGGCCCGCCGCACTAGCAGCAGCAACAACTGTAACCAGCAGTGACAACAGCGAGGGCCGCCGTAATATAGGCCCGCCGCACTAGCAGCAACCACAACAATACCAGCAGTGACATCAGCGAAGGCCGTTCTAATATAGGCCCGCCGCACTAGCAGCAACAACAACAACACAGTAGTGACATCAGCGAGGGCCGCCGTAATATAAGCCCGCCGCACTAGCAGTAGCAACAACCACACCAGCAACAACAACACCAGCAGTGACAACAGCAGGGGCCGCCCTAATGTAGGCCCGCTGCACTATTACCAACAACAGACACAGTAGCGCCCCACTAAAGGCCTACCACAACCACCGGGTGAGTCCGTGCCGATTGGCACGTTAAAATGAAATTGATTTGATTAAATAAATCAAAGCAAGAATAAGCTGAATAAGACCTAGAGTAGACTAAGGTTAGTGGTATGTTAGTAGGGTAAGGGACTTATTTAGAAAATAAGAAAGATATTCGTATTTAGAAGATAGAATTTGACAAGAATAGAAGAAAAATAAGACAATTTTTCCGAGTAAATTAGAGAATAAATAAATAGATTCAAAACTAATACGGATTAAAATAGAATAATTTAAGTCAGACTAGAAGGATAAATGTAAACGCCTAGATGTAGGAATAAACCAAAATCGAATATTGAATCTTTATTGTAACTTGTTATAATCAAACCCAAAAAGGAAGATAAGACAAATGTTTGGAAACTAGGAACTTATAAAGGAAAAGAAATTTAAAAAAAATAACTAAATTTTTTTAAAATAAAAGGAAATCATAAATATACATAAAGCAAAATCAAATAATAATAATAAAATGAACAATCACTTAAAAATAAATAAATAATTCAAAAGGATAGCTAGCAATAAATAACAACAATAAAATGCAATAAATACAACTAAGGTATAAGATAATAATAAAACCAAAATTTTTCTTTTGAACCTAATGTTATGAAGCGATAAATTTAAAATAATTTTTTTTCACTTTACAGTCGACAAAGAAATATCCCTATGAAAGCAAAACTCTACATACGTATATTTTAGTTGTTTATCTTGAAACAACTAGTCATAGGAATGATGATTCGAGTTCCTCAGAACCTTTCCTTTAAATGGTGTTTTGCTTTCATTGCCTAGAGCTTAGGAATAAATTTAAGCTAGTATTAATTGGCCCTAGCTAAGTTAGTCGTACAGTTACTATGACCAAAGTTTAAATAATGTCTTATAAATAAAAAAACTGTAAAATAATAATGGGAATGCTGAATTTTCTTATTATTAAGAAGGCATATAGGATTTAGGTAAGGGGCCATCGAAACCAGGTGCGTCGATGGCCATGGACGAGGGTGGGCCAAGCACCGGGCGTCGCAACAACACCCGCGGCTCCCCCTTATAATGTTCGGCCTCTTTTTTTATTTTTTTTCAGCATGGTAACCGGCCATTTCCGGTTCGTTTTTTTTTTTATTTTTTTTTAGGGTTTCTTTTCCGGTTAATTTAAATTTATATTTTTTTTCTTTTCCGTTCGTTTATTTCAGTTTTAATTTCGTTTTCATTTTCGGTTATTTTTGAATTTTGATTTCTAGTTTAAATATTTTGGTTGCCCGTTTCTTTTGAATTTATTTGATTTTCCGTTTTATTTGAGTTTTTGTATTTTGAATGTCAACGGTCTGTCCGTGGCATCCGGGTTTAACCGGATGTTGTTTTTATAGTTGGTTGCGCGGTTTTGTGCATTTCCCCGCGTATTAAAGGCATGATATGACCTTTTCTCTAATTATGGCGCAGGACGGTAAGGTTGGCAAGAGCCCACCCCAGCCGACAATGACTAGCCACTGTGCACCATTGAAATCATGCCGACCGCCTTCCTTACTGCTCCATTTTGTTGCGATACCATAACAATGGAGTTGCTTCATGTTTAGCAACAGCCCTTTTCGAAGATATATATTTTCGAGATGTTCGTGGTTAACTTGTCATGATGGATCAATCTAAAGTTGCCAGAGAAAAAATTAAAGCTAGAGATGAAGCGCTTCGTAAACGATACATAGATTCCAACATAATTCCATTTTCTTTCGAAGGTAAAAAAAAATGATTCATTAACTAGACAGAAATTTCATACAAATATGGTAAAAGAACCCCATTTAGTTGTTCTACAAGAGCCTGATGCTGAATTACTTGGATATGTTAATTTGGGTGAAGAAGAAAATGCAAAACACAAATTAAAGAAATTAAATTAATTCCTCAATAGCAAAAAGCTGTCAATAGATCAATTAATTGGCATATGCAGCGAAGGATAACCAGCTAATACTGGAATAGAAAATGTGTTGAAAGACTTTTTGAAAAGCATTTAAATATACCACTGCACTGATTTATATGTTTGCTTCATTTCAATGAATTACCATTTGGTCATTTATTCAGAGCATCAGATAAAACCGTCACGAGTAGACCAAGAGCAGCAAGTGGAAATATATTCAAAGACATTCAAGACTGTGAAAAATTTCAGGTATGCATTTTTCAATCAAATTGAAATAGGAAAATTAAGCTAATTTTAATTGATCTAAAAAATTTATTTTTCAGGTTGTAAGTGATTTTCAACCAATAGCATTGGAAAATATGCCTGGTATGATCATTGATGAACAAGAACGAGTATTATCTACAGATGTTAAATATTTATATCAAGCAATTTCAAATGGTGCTCTTTCAGTTGATTTAGCTAACATAAAACCAGGACCAGTTGTACATTCTCGATGGCTAACCAAAGCAACCAGGGTATTGCGTCTATATAACTACAACAACTAATACACAATCGGAAAATTTGAAAACTCTAGCAGTTTATATTATTAGAATTTATGTGCCAATGTATTTCAATGTGAAATACTATAATTCTGTGATGATAGAAAAGCCATACGGAATATCGAGAAAAAATACTTGATCCAACTAAACTTAGAGTTTACAAAAACTATAATATAAATTTTAATGCTTCAGATTATACTGATATGATTGATCGGAATGACGAATATTTACTATCTGAACCGGCATTCACAAGAAATATTCCATACGATCACTTGGTACAATTCTTAGATTATGATGAGCCAACACCAGATGATCCTAATATTCCAATGCATATACTAGGAACAGAAAGATATGTACAGTTGTTAACATCTGTTTCCAAACGTGATATAAAGCAAAAAATATTTTAAAAAATAATAACATAGCATTACTTTTATTTTGAAAAATACTTTAAAATAGTCAATTCTAAGTAAAAAAAAATTTTTAAATAAATTACATTAAAATTATAAAAATTGTGTTTGTTTCTTATTACTTGAAAATAGGTTTTTTTGAAAATTGTTTTCTACTAAAACGAATTCGAAAAAAAAACTGTCTGAATGAAAGTTGTGGGAAATGTTTTGAACTTATTTTAAATGTAAAGAAAAAAAAGAAGTCCTTGAGTTGACATATAAAAATATGTGTACCAAAGAATGTATAAAAGGAATAAGCACATGGCACATTAGAGGAAAAATGCATCGTGACGCTACAGGGCATCATAGCTTAGTTGTTAGAGTACTCTAACAGCGGCTTTGGTGCAGACACTTGGGTTCGTATCCCAGTGTCCGAGAAGGGGTCTGATGAGAAGTTGGGCACTTCGAAACATGTCATCCCATACCATCGCTGTGCATATCGTTGTAATTTTTCCTCTAATATCAATTAACAAACAAACATAAAAATTCGAGCTTTGCTCCAACAACAATCACCATAACTATAGTTAAAAGTTAATTTTAGGCTAATTTCTCATAATTTAAGCCTGATATCCCTACTAAAATTCAAAAGCACTATAGATGTTAATACAGACTCGGAAATGTACGTAAAATACCTTTAAAGTAAGCCCAATATATTTTTCCTATAATTCTATTAGAAGCTATGAAGATTTTTTGGCCAAGCCCTACATTCATATGGCAAAATATCTATTTGGCAAAAGTGGGGCACTCGAAATCGGATGGTGTCTTCAGCAATTTTTCTTAGAATCATCTGTAGATTACGTTTTTGCTATACTCCCGATGAAAAAAATCCGTCCATACAGTTTGACCCGCTCTAATATACATACATTGCAGTGGGGCAGGTGGTAAGTTTTTTGAAAGTAAGTAAGTTTTTTTCGAAAACTTTTTTTTGTGAAATTAAATTTTATTTTCTTTTAAATTAAATAAATACTTCTAATATTTTTTTGTGGTTGTTTTAAGTTTTTAACCCAATATTTTTCTGTTTGTTATCTGCCCAGAACCAGCTCACTATAATAAATTGCAGTAACAAAAATTTCTCAACTACTAAGGCCTAGTCAAGCCGGACAAGCTACGATGCAGATAGTGCTGCTTTTAGACCAGCCAAGCATCGAGGCCCTGGACCGGTGCGACTACCGTGTAAGCTATGGCTTCAAAAATATTAGCTTGAAGGTGTCTATAAGGCTGACGCCGAAGCGCTTGCAAATTTTTCATCTCACGCGGAGGTGAAGCCTCCCCCCAGCGATAACGAGATGGAGGTTGATGAAAATGGGTCGGATGTTCGGAGCGGCTACACCTCGTCCAGCTTGGACGGTAGCGAGACTCTCAGAAGGCTTTACTCCGAGAGTCAGCTTCTGAGCGAGGACGACGCGGACGCGACGCTCACGGAGGAGAGTGCAAAAAATCAAAATGATGAGGGTCCTCCAAATCAACCTTCATCACAGTAAAGCAGCGTCAGCTGAATTTCTACTCCAGCTTTCAGCAGGTGGAGTGGATATCGTTCTAGTTCAAAAACCGTGGATCACTGGAAATAGGATCTGTGGTTTGAGGACTCCCACTTACAAGCTCTACAGCGCTCAAGATAAGGGTAAGCCTCGTACGTGCATTTTAGCTAAGTCAAATATTAACGCTTTTCTTTTACCCCAATTTAGTGACGGAGATCTGACAGCGATTAGCGTCGAGGGGTTAGGTAGGAGTTGTAGAGTAGCCTCTTTCTATCTGGCCCACGATCACGAAGGTTCACTACCGCCACATAACTTCAGAGATCTCGTGAGTTCCACTAGACCACGAAACAACCTTATTGTGCTTGGAGGCGATGCGAATTCCCATCACACTCAATGGAGCAGCACTGATACAAACGACCGAGGTGAGTCACTATATAACTACTTATTAGGCACTAATCTAAGTCTATGCAACAGGGGAAGTGACCCCACATTCATAACAAGGAACCGCGAGGAAGCCCTTGATATTACATTGGTCAGCGACTCTTTCAGCGACCTCATAGAATCATGGAGGGTCCTAACAGGACACTCCTTCTCAGACCATAGGTATATTAGTTTCTCAATAGCAGATACGCACACAAGTTCAAAATTCATACAAAATATAAAAAGAACAAACTGGGGCTATTACAAGAAGCTCATTGATAGAAATCTATCAAAACAAATAGGCACACCTGGAAATGATAAAGAACTAGACGAGCTAGTCAACACCTTTAATCAACAATGCAAGCTTGCTTTAGGTAAGGCTTGTCCGACCAAAAAGCTAACGGAAACCCATAAGCCACCTTGGTGGTCGTCTGATCTAGATAGACTCAGAAAGGTATGTAGGATTGCTTTCAATAAAGCCAAACAGGATGGCCTCAAGCTATCCTGTTCTGTTTACAAAACTAAGCTAATTACATATAAAAAAGAAATCCGAAAGGCCAATCGAGCCTCCTGGGTGGACTTCTGCAGTGAAATTGAATCTACATCTGCTGCCTCGCGCTTCAGGAGGGTGCTCTCAAAAGCGCCAGCAACACTGAGCCACGTCCAAATGCCAGATGGGCAGTGGACTGATTCGGCTACGGATACCATGAATCTGCTCCTGGATACACATTTCGCGACATGCATAGACGTGTCTACTACTACAATCGGCGGAGGACTGCCTTCCGATCAAGTGATAAGGGAAATCACCGATGAGAGAAAGTTAGATTGGGCTTTATCTACCTTCAAGCCCCATAAGTCGCCAGGACCGGACGGAATATTCCCGGCCCAACTACAGCATACATCCGAGCTTATCAAGCCCTGGTTGAAAACTATGTTTGTAGGTTGTCTAAGGCTCAACTACGTGCCCACTTCATGGAGGGAGGTTAAAGTAGTCTTTATGCCCAAAGCCGGGAAACCATCTCATACTAAACCTAATGATTTTAGGCCTATAAGCCTATCCTCATTTCTTCTTAAAACTCTAGAAAGACTTCTGGAGGACTATGTCAGAAGATCGATTGACCCAACTCAGCTCTCGCGGGCCCAACATGCCTGCAGTAAGGGTAGGTCAACCGATACTGCTTTGCACTCCCTTGTATCTGTTATAGACAAGTCACTTAACCTAAAGGAATACACATTAGTGGCTTTCCTCGACATAGCAGGCGCTTTCAATAACGTCCTTCCGGATGCTATCACCTCCGCGTTGACGGATCTGCGGGTCGATACCTGTCTTGTGGAGTTCATCTGTAAACTGCTTACTAGCAGACGGATCACAACCGAGCTAGGTGGGAACTCGATTCACAGGCTCGTTAACAGAGGTACCCCGCAATGAGGTGTTCTCTCACCACTTCTTTGGATGGTTGCTGTAAACCAGCTGTTACGCCTCATGGAACCGGAAGGCCACCAATGATGACATCTGCCTTATTACGCGGGGAAAATTCCCTCAAACTCTTTGCAATTTAATGGAAGCAGCCTTATCCAAAATTTGTGACTGGGCAAAGTCAACAGGTCTGGGGGTTAACCCTGAGAAAACCGAGCTAGTCCTCTTCACTAGAAGGTACAAAATACCGAACCTCATACCACCAAAAATTGGTAACACGACTTTGGCATTCAGTGACAAAGTCAAATATTTAGGAGTTACTCTAGACAGGAAACTACTCTGGGGTGACAATATAACAGAACGGGTTAAAAAAAGTAACGTGTGCGTTGTTTACTTGCAAGAGAGCAATTGGTGTTTCGTGGGGGTTTTCTCCCAGGGTGGTGCACTGGATCTACACAGCCATTGTTCGCCCGATTCTACTCTACGGAGTGCTGGTCTGGTGGCCCGCACTAACTAAGAATACGTACCTCAAACAGATACAAAAAGTCCAAAGAAGTTCAGAACTCTGCATAACCGGGGCCCTTGGGTCCACCCAGACAGAAGCACTCAACACTATGCTGCATCTACCACCGCTTGATTTGGTGGCGAAGGAAGTAGCCACGATCACAGCTTTGCGAATAAGGGAGACTGGTGTCTGGATAAATGGACAAAGTGGGCACGCCACAATCTTGGGCAACCACGCGCCTGTTAACATACCACCACACACGGACTACTGCGCGTCAAATAACGTGTTTGTCAAGAACTACGAGGTAATAATACCGACAAGACAAGAATGGGACAACAGACCACATACGGGGCGCCATCAACATCTTTACTGATGGCTCCAAGTTTGAGGGGAAGGTGGGGGGTGGGATCTTTTCACCGGACCTGGGATTAGAGATCTCCTTCCGTCTTCCCGACCACTGCAGCGTGTACCAAGCGGAAATGCTGGCAATACAAGGCGCGGTGAAAAGCTTGGTATCCATGCCCCAAAGTGGTAAACAGATTTATATCTTCTCAGACAGTCAGGCCGCACTTAAAGCCTTGAACTCATACGTCGACAATGCAAAGTCGTTAACTGAATGTCGCAGATTTTTCAACGAGATGGCTCAGCACTTCAGTATTAGCCTTATTTGGGTACCTGGGTACAGGGATATTGAAGGTAACTGTAGAGCGGATGAGCTGGCCAGACGAGGTACCACCACCCATCTCCTTCCAGGAAATAGCTCGGTAGGTATACCCATGGCCTCCTTTAAATTTAGTGTCAGCACAAACACAATGAAAATAGCAAATATGCTCTGGGTCTCGACATGTGAGATATCCAGGCTAACCTGGCCTTCTTACAACAAAAGACGTACAAACTCCCTGCTGTCCCTTAGTAAATCGGCCATTTCATCCCTGGTAAGGGTTCTAACTCTCTCTCTCTCTCTATGGCGCGATATACAACAGGTATATCATCATAAACCTCCTAAGAGATTTTTGCGCCAAGCTTCTCTTCCAATTTGTGGTGTGCCGATTTGAATTTTCCCTACAAATTGGTGGGACCTACAGTTTTTTGCCGACTCCGAACGGCATCTACAAAGGAGACGAATTTTTGCTGAGAAGCCTGTCATGGCAGAAATACACTCGGAGAGTTTGCCAAACCACTGCCGAGGGGCGACCCCGTTTTGAAAAACTTTTTTCAATTCACTTTTGATGTTACCTGTACCAGGGCTCGAACCATGGACCTTCGGTGTGGTAGGCCGGCAACACTACCTTCACACCACGGCGGCCGGTTCTAACAGGGCACTGTTTAATAGGCACTCACGGCGCCAGAATGGGCGCAATGTCTAATGATTACTGCCGCAGCTGCCGATGCATTGAGGAGGAGGAAAGTGTTCAGCATCTGATATGTCAATGCCCTGCACTAAGCAGGCGACGGTTAGCTATCCTGTGCCAACCGTTTCTCGATAACCTCGCTGAGGTATCAAAAATAGAAATAAAAGCGTTATCTAAATTCATTGACTCCACGAAGTGGTTCGATCCGCTGCCTTGGGTGTGAGCTGGTTATCCTCTGGCGTCGACGGTAGCGCGACAGGCTGAGCCGTTGAGCCGCTGGCGGCGTCGGGGATGACTTGCTCGCATCTCTAGGGCTTAGAGGGGGGAAGAGACCGTATAGGGTATCACAATGGGCCTACTTAGTGGCCTAAGTGTGGGGCAGAGTCCAGGTACTCTGTCCTGCCCTTGCAACCTAACCTAACCTAACCTAAGGCCTAGTCAGTTCTAGAAGAAAAGATAAACAGAGGATTTAACAAGGTAAACAAATTCAAGTTGGTCGAGCTTCTATACTACATACATTATTATATTATAAAATAATGTATCCACGACTGTAAGTGAACGCAAGCCCAAGAATAATATTTTTTTGGAATCGTTGCAATAAAACAAACCATTTATTCCTTAGATAAAGGAGACATTTTCTAACTTATATTATGAAAGAAACACATAAATACGGCGATAACAGAGTACAAAGTGGTAAGAGTAGTTTCAATAGCATAGTAAGTAAAAGTCTCTTACGCCTTAATTCTAGTGTTGTAACAAAATTGGTTTTACCAACAAATAAAAAATAATTTGGAAACTTTTACACCCTTTTGGTATTCCGGCTTAAGTTGCAGTTCAATTTCATTCACGTGTTTTCTAAATCTTTTTGTGGAAAGAAACTGCCAAAAATTGTATAGACATACTACTTAACAAGAATTAATAAACAATGTAAGCACTTTTTTTCGTTCGCTCTTGTATTTTCTTCTCTATTGCGAATTGTTTCTTTTGACAGCTGCGGATTGTACTATAGAATCGGGATATCATGAAGTGCATTGCCAACGGTTACGATTTTCGCTTCGCTGCGTCTCAGAACTTATAATAGACAGAATCCGATTGTAATCGTTAAATCTCCGAAACCAGGTAAGATATTGAACTTAATTACATCGCTTATTGTAGAACTCCTTATAACCTTTCGTTTGATAGCCATATCGAACTAATAAAATTTTCAACTCCGTTCAGCGGCTTTTGAGTAATGCGCCCGAACATACAGATAGATACAAATTCTAAAAACAGTTGATTTGGATTCTATTGGCTTTATAATGATCCTTCCTATCAGTTTTTCCAAAATATTTTCTATGTAAAGACATCGACCTGTTACAGTCCTAGAGGTTTCCATACGACATATTGGACTTTACCGGCAAATAACAGCGAAAATATAATAAATCGGCCTGTGTGGCCTGTAGGGTGTGTAACTGTCTTCTCCATCTATAGGACCTGCAGGTTTACTTGTACTCATTCTGAATTTATACTTATCAGCCGCTTTTAAACATTTTTCACCCACCAAACATAATTGTAATAATGTTGGCGTGGCCGGCACTGTTTTAGCGGGTAGTTAGTTATTTTTAGATGTTATTATGCAGCTAATAAGAATGCGAGCAGGTAATCATAACAACTCAGGCATACGCCAATCCCAGGTGTGTATTAATGCTTAAGTCGCACCCCTAGCTTTTGTAAGACGTTTATACTTGTTCGTTATTTTCTTTCAAACAATTTTAGGTATACGTATGTACATATATATGTGTGTCCAAAGAAATGTAGGGATGTTTTCGAGATTCCGACCATGTTTACCATTTTTATCGTATTGCATGCTCCAATGACTCCTGGGCAGGTAATTCACCATTGGAGAAATTTGCGTTTAAATCGCGAGTTTTAAGGCTAAATATTAGCACTTTTATTTTTATTCAATATGCACAATTAAACATTTTTGTAACTGCAACTATAAAAACACAGTGACTTCAAGAATTTTACAAGCAGGTACAGTGGTGAATTACCTACCATCGATTTGGCGACGGATACTAGCATTCGTAGTTGGACCTTCTTATTGTTTCTACTTCTTATAATTCAAAATTTATATGAAAATGTCGTTTGATAAAGTTTTATAAACCAATTTTATTCTATACGAATATAAATAAGTATATTGTAGACCAGAAAAGGTGAAACCATAGAGTCCACCCGATGAAAAGTGGAAACAGTAAACCCCAAATTTTTTTGTGGGTTGAAATTGGCTGTTAGTGGACTTAACGACAACTAATCAATTTTCCTCATTCATAATTAAGTAGCTTATCCATCAAATAAGAAAAAACATTCTTCATAAATGCTTTAAAAACTTAAGATACTGTTACATAACAGTTAAAATGAAAACAAATCTCTACATATAATGAAATAGCAGATATTTAAGAAAAATAGATAGCAGGGATTATTATTAAGCCAATAGAAGCCAAATCAACTGTTTTTAGAATTTGCGTCTGTCTGTATGTTTGGGCAAGCATCATTAAAAAATGTTAAATTAAATTGAATGAAACTTGTATCGTTGTATTACTAGGCGTTTAGCTTAAAATTAAAGATATCACTTGTTACGATAGCTCGACCACTTTCGAAAATATCGACCGATAAGTGAACCAAGGTGACCCAAATGTGTTAGTACAATATGCGTATCAAACGAAAGTGCTGCAATAAGCTATGTAATTAAGTTCCATATCTTATCTATCTCTATGGCGCGATATACAACAGGTATATCATCATAAACCTCCCAAGAGATTTTTGCGCCAAGCTTCTCTTCCAATTTGTGGTGTGCCGATTTGAATTTTCCCTACAAACGGCATCTACAAACGAGACGAATTTTTGCTGAGAAGCCTGTCATGGCAGAAATACACTCGGAGAGTTTTGCCAAACCACTGCCGAGGGGCGACCCCGTTTTGAAAAACTTTTTTCAAATCACTTTTGATGTTACCTGTACCAGGGCTCGAACCATGGACCTTCGGTGTGGTAGGCCGGCAACACTACCTTCACACCACGGCGGCCGGTATGGGATATATTGATTAAAATCGGATTCAGTCTTTTATTAGTTCTGAGCCGCAGCGAAGCGGGCGGGCTTACTAATTTGTAATAAGTGTTAAAGGCACTTTGCATTTCCCTCGCAGCAGCTATTTTCGCATTTACCGTACAAATTTTGACACCTAAATGCAACTTTATTTTTGCATTAGCATTATGAATGCTGAAATCAACCCTGAAATCTTCGAAGAAAATTTTGATTTGAATTTAAAAGAGTTGAAATATATTTTTTGTTGGCATTCTCTGTCAATCGAAAACATTCAGCAAATTTATTCTGATATTCAATTTGTAATATTGTAAAAGTGAATCAACCTACAAGTTAATAAATCTTACTCACAAATATTCATTCCTACAATAGTCAGTTCTATCGTACCGGAACGGCTGGGGATTTTCAAGATACCTATTAAAGATCGCCATCAACACCCAGATATGTGAATATCTAACCGAAAGAAGACCAAATAAAATGTAATAGTTGAGCTTGATCTGTTAAAAGCCTTTGAGACGGTAAATGATGTCCAGGTAATAACACATTTAAATTCAACCCTGTCTGAAGCGTTGGAATGCTAATTATTTGACCGACCTTTTTGAGTCGGACAAAAAGTTCCCTGAGAGGGACGAATGGGAAGACGGACATATTCTAGACCCACGATCTACCTCCATTTTCACGAAAGGCCGCAAGGTGGGGAGCGGCATCTACTCGGATAATAATAATATTAATAAAACTGAACCTCCGTGTCAATATACTGCTACAGTGAACCAACGATCAAAGCGATTCAAAACAGGAACTCTACATCGAAGGTAGCACTCTACTGCAGGCAATTGTTCAATAAAATGGCTTCGGTACGCTCCACAGCAGGGATCTGGCCACAGGCTAATTCTAGATGGACAAACGTGGCCCATAATAATGGGTATACGACTTCTGTCGGAGCTGCATGGGCGAGGGGGAAATTCAAAGTGTCGAACATTTCCTCTGCAGTTATCCCGCATTGTATATCAGTCGCGGAAAGTGATAACCACTCAGCCATTGTTTTTCGTAAGGTTGGACAAATACCTTAAAATTGCTCACCAAAATTTACCACATTGAAAGCAAAAACAAAATTATTTATAAACCTTTTAAATTTTTTTTCATGAGTAAGGTTATATATTGATGTATATTGGAACGATTTTTCGTCATCCCTTGTCAAATTTGGTTTTGAGACAAACCGTTTTCGGCGTTGTGCCATCATCAGTGTCGATTTTCGTTCTGATCTGTTGTGGTCGTTTGTCTTGTATTTATAGTAGGTAGCAGGTAACGTCAGCATGGGTGTCTGTTTGTGTACGCGTGTGCATGTGTTGTGTGTGTACATTCAGAAACGGGGGTGGTTTTTCATCGATCGGTTTTTTGTGTGGTTGACTGAGGCAGGTAAAAGTTGGTAATTTTTGTTGTTTGACCTTTTTTTGCTTGTTTGTTGTTTTTGATCTTTTGCTGTTTTGTGCTTATTTGTCGGTGCGTGTGGGTTTGTGGTACCTGAGTGGTTGCTTTGTTTTTTGTAAACCAATTTTAAAGGTTCGAATATTGTGTCGGAAACAGTGTTTGTCTGTTCGTTTATTATTCTACCGTCGAATGTTTTTTGTTTGTAGATTTCCATGTTTTCGAGTACGTTCAGACGTCGGCCTTTTGCTTGTACATGTAGGACCTTGACTGTTTTTTTGATGTTTCCGTTGGGGCATTTATTCACCGCCATGTGATTCGCAAAGTTGGAATCTGGTATGATGGTTGGATTCCGTATCTTTTTGTTGTAATCTCTAATGTGTTCTCTGAACCTCGTTCTTACTTGTCGTCCGGTTTGTCCTATGTAACTGTGCTCGCATTCACAAGTGAGCTTGTATACACCATGGCTGCTAAACGGATCTTCTGAGTTAGTTGTGGTTCTTAGCTTCCGTCCTAAATTGTTCGATGTTTTGAACGCTGTGTTGATGTTGTATTTTCTAAGGAAATTTGCTAATTTATATGTTGCCCTTCCAGTATATGTCATTGTCGTCCAGGCTTGTGTACTTTCTTCTCCATAGTTTCTTTTTTGTTCTCTAAGGTCTCTCCTGAGTTTATCTACTAGTGCTTTTTTATATCCGTTGTTTGTAGCGATGTTATACATTATTCCAAGCTCTCTTCTATATGCTTCTTGTGTAAGAGGTGTTCTTTCCAATCTTTGTACTAAGTGCCTTAGCGCTGCATTTTTATGTTGTTGTGGGTGGTTCGAGGTATTATGTATTATTGTGTCGGTGGCCGTTGGTTTCCTATATATGTCGTAGTTGAATTTATTGCTAGCTTTATCAATACTTATTGTGAGGTCCAGATAATTGATTCCTCCGTCTTTTTCGGTTTCCGTTGTGAATTTTATGTTCCCGTGCTGCTTGTTGAGGTACTCCAGTACTTGCTCTTCGTTGTTGGTAGTTAAAACGCATATGATGTCATCCACGTACCTTGCGTAAAATAACACTCCTAATTTGGAATTTAATTCCTGTATATACTCTTTTTCCAGGGTTTGCATAAACGCTTCCATAAGAATAGCCGATGTTAGGTTTCCCATCGCAAGTCTGTTTGTTTGTCTGTATATTTTATTGTTGAATTGAAAATAGTTTTGACGTAGTGTGGTTCTTACCGTGTTCGTGATTTGCGTACTTTTTACTTTATCTTTTGTTTTACGTAGTATTATAGAGTTTACTATGTTCAATGTCTCTGCTAGTGGTATTGATGTGTATAGATCTTTTATGTCGAAAGATACCAATTTGCTGTCTTTTGGCACTTCAACGGTCCTAAGTTTGTTTATTAGTTCAGATGTATTAGTTATGGTGTGTTCGTTGTTAAGTTCCAGTGTGTCCTTCAATACTGTTTTTAAATATTTAGATAGCTTATAGCATGGTGCCGATTTAAAATTAATGATTGGTCTCATTGGATTTCCTGGCTTGTGGATTTTTGGTAGCGCAATCAGTGGTGGAGTTGACGGGTTCATTTGGACTAATGTACAAGGTGGCGCAAAAGTAAGCTTCCCATGTGCAGCATATCAGTTGCGGCACGTGCAGTGTGTGCTGTTGTACCGTCTTGTTGGAACCACATGTTTTCCAGTCCCAATTCATCAAGTTGCGGCAAAAAGAACTCGTTGATCATTGCTCTGTAGCGCTCACCATTCACAGTAACCGTTTGGCCCCGACCGATTATTGGTCAAATAAATAGTCAGCAATATTCCGCGTTCTGGAGCAGTGTAGCATAACATTGTTCATTGACGTGTATTTCGCATGTGTTTACTACACAAATATCAAAACAGAACTGACTTTAGGGGCCAATCGCAAAATGTATAGGATTTTCTGATAGGAGGATTACTTTTGCGCAGTAACCGTTTTTCACCGATTGAAATAAATAGTCAGCAATATTCCGCGTTCTGGAGCAGTGTAGCATAACATTGTTTATTGACGTGTATTTCGCATGTGTTTACTACACAAATGTCAAAACAGAACTGACTTTAGGGGCCAATCGCAAAATTTAAAGCATTTTCTGATAGGAGGATGAGTTTTGCGCTACCCTGTATATGCCGAGTTTGTATCTATTATATTTGTTGCAGTTTTTATAGCCACTTTGACTTCTTTCTGGTATTCATCCGTGGCGTTCACTCTTATTCTACGACATTCCATATCCTCGATGAGTTTTTCGGTTTTTGTTATATACTCATCTTTTTCAATTAGCTCAGTTGTGTTGCCTTTGTCCGCCTTCGTTGCGACAATGTTGTTTATCCTGAGTTTATGTTGTAGGTTCTTGACTGTTTTTTGCTCCGTGTTTCTCTTCTGTGCTTCCTTTGCTTTCACTTCCTTGTTTATTATTTCTCTGCACATGTGTCTTGCGTGCTCTTGTTCCTCAAGGCCGACGTCTGAACGTACTCGAAAACATGGAAATCTACAAACAAAAAACATTCGACGGTAGAATAATAAACGAACAGACAAACACTGTTTCCGACACAATATTCGAACCTTTAGAATTGGTTTACAAAAAACAAAGCAACCACTCAGGTACCACAAACACACACGCACCGACAAATAAGCACAAAACAGCAAAATATCAAAAACAACAAACAAGCAAAAAAAGGTCAAACAACAAAAATTACCAACTTTTACCTGCCTCAGTCAACCACACAAAAAACCGGTCGATGAAAAACCACCCCCGTTTCTGAATGTACACACACAACACATGCACACACGTACACAAACAGGCACCCATGCTGACGTTACCTGCTACCTACTATAAATACAAGACAAACGACCACAACAGATCAGAACGAAAATCGACACTGATGATAGCACAACGCCGAAACCGGTTTGTCTCAAAACCAAATTTGACAAGTGTTGACGAAAAATCGTTCCAATATACATCAATCATTCACCCTGTCGGAAAAACAACAAAACAAAATAAAAAGGTTATAAATCTTTTAGTGATCTTAATCGTATTTTTCGCAATTTTAATTAGAATGCCACGTACTGGCTGATACTATGCTAGTGTTGCGAATGACTTTTTAACGCTCGGTATAATATAAAAACAAAAATATGAATACTCAAAAAACCTATATTATAGTACATATAATAAATTGTTCTCTTAATATTACATAGAAATAACGTAGTCCATAACAACTATTCAGAGAAGGTTCAGGTAAATTATTGAAAATTAAATTATTTAAATTGTATTGAGGAACTTTAGAGTTAAAATTGATAAAGTAAAGTATTTAGCTTTCGGTATCACTTTCGAGGCTTTTGGTTAAGGGCAGTAAAGATCTTACTTCTTTTAATGTTTCTCCTAAGTAATTTTAATCTCTACGATAAAATAAGTAAGTCGGAAGTAATTAAAAATTTATTTACAATGTTCTCATTTGTAGGTTGACCTCTAATTTTTCAAGCATATATTTTTATTTCTAGATTCGGCAGCCTGTTCTGACAACATTACAATGGGAATCGCAACATCCGTGAACTAAAATTTATGTCTCTTAGTCTGACGTAAACTATAATGGTTATTTTAATGTACATTTAGAATTTTTGCACATCAGTTGCACACCCTGATGCAAGCGCCTCCATAATTATGGAGAATTCTTCAATGAGAGTTTTTGGGCACCAGTATAAAATATTTATATATTTGCTTATATCATTTACAAATAATTAATATAAAAATTTGACAAATGAATGAAACAAAAACCGTCAACATTAACAAATGTGGCTATATCTTCGAAAATAACTCGAATTTCGAAAAATTACGACGCAGTTTTTATTTAATTTTTTATGTCAGCCACAAAATTATTAAAGCTAAAAAAGGAATCAGTCGAAAATAACAAATTTCTACCCATATCCGAAAAAAATATATGGCGAATATTCCCCAGTATATTTCCATAACACTCCCACAACTAGTAACCGAACAAGGTAATGGTGACTACACTCATGCATGTAAGCAGGAGAAAGGAAATAGCAAGAGTATTTGCGAATACGAGTTAAAGAGGAGACGTCGATACATAGTGCCGAACGAAGAGGGAACAACCTAGAAACTTCTTCTTCTATAAATGGTCATCTAACCGCCTGGGCGATTTTGACCGTCCAACATAGCTCGCCAGTCGTTTCTTCGTTGCGCCAACTGGCGCCAATTGGAAACACCGCGGGATCGCAAATCGGTCTCCACTTGGTCCTTCCATCGGAGTGGTGGTCTCCCTCTTACTCTGCTTCCACCGGCGGGTGCCGATAAGAATACCTTCTGGGCTGGAGCATCTTCGCTCATTCGCACTACGTGGCCTAGCCAGCGAAGCCGCTGTGTTTTAATTCGCTGAACTATGTCGGCGTCTGCGTGAATTTCATACATCTCATCATTAAATCTTCTTCGGTACTCGCCGTCGCCAACGCGTAGAAGTCCACAAATCTTTCGAAGAACCTTTCTCTCGAATACTCCCAGAGCGGCCTCATCAGATATTGTTAGTGTCCACGCTTCTGCACCATATAGCAGGACGGGTGCGATGAGTGACTTATAGAGTGTTATTTTCGTTCGTCGAGAGAGGACTTTACTTCTCATACGTGGATGTGTTATTAAAATATCTTGTTAATAACTTTTTAAAACTATGTTTTACGGAAAAAGTTATGCAACCAAAAACTATGACAGGATCACAGAATATGAATATATAAATGTCCTGTCCTGAGTCCCTACTTGACAATTTCTACCCACTGTGCGCTGGAGGCATTTACCTTTTAATTCCAGTAAAACTTTATTTTTGCACAATATTCACAATTTAACTGTGCCAATAGTTTATCGGAAAAATCGATTGTATGGTTTTGGACTATAAGTCTTGCAATTTAATAGCTAGGAACATACAATTTTGCAGATCCGGTAAATATTGCAAATGTAATGTGTGGAGTGAAAATTAGTAAGACTTAAGGGGGCCGGTTCATTTAGAGGACAGAAAAAAGTAGCTTTTTTGAATTTTTATATTTAGAATAAAAACACTATAGAAAATTCGTTCAAAGAACATATTTTAGTGCAGATTTAAACGTTTTTTTTTTAAGGATTGAATCATTCAAAAATGTTAAAAAATGGCGAAGTAATCCATGTTTCAGTGAAACGTGTCGCAGTTAATAGCGTCCACTGGCGTGCAGAGTAGCGTCCGTAATTCTTATCTGTAACAGTGAATATAAATGTCTTGTTAATTTGTATACTTTTTCACCCTATATTTTTTCCAATGTAAACTTTCAAATCGATTTTTAAAGTAAAATCTGTGCAGTTTTTCATTTATAACATTACGGAAATCAAAATAACTATCAATATCTTTGGTTCACACAAACCAGTTTTTTATACTTCACAAAATAAAAGTTGAGTCAGATTGATAGGTGGGATAGTTTTCGCCCAATCGTGCACGCCAATTTCAAAAACATGGTTTTCAGAAAACGCGCTTCAAAGTTTCGATAAAGTGCAACGCATGAAGAATTATACTTACAGCAAAAAAATTTAGGCAGCTAAACCAGGACCATAGAGGAGTCCCTCGGCTTCTTCAAAGAACTCGTTCCGTTGCATTTGCTCTGCTCTAAGAGCGGTACGAGCTTCTTTCGTGCTCTCGCTCTGCCGCTGCTCGGCGCGCCCAGTTCGACTTTCGTCAGCACTGTCCGCGAACATCTTGCATTGCTGGCCAATAGTCAATTCAAGCAAATCCATTATCAACAAAATTGATGAATAGCCTTCGTTGAAAACTCCTGCGGCTAAATACGCGGCAATTTGAACAATTTTTGGACCCGAATTCCAATGTTTTGGTGCCAAACTGTAGCATTGAACGACTCGTTGGCGTTCTGAGTGTGTCCCTCCAAACATCTGGATAAAAGATCAGTCTTCTAAAGATCTTCACATATCGGTCTAACATGCTTTTCGACATCTGGATCAATTACACGAGCAGGATCTTTGTAAGTGCGCAGTTTCCTAGCAGCTTGCGCCTTACACCATTGTAAGACCCTTTTTCCGAGCTGCAGCTCACACAAAAGAACTTTTCACTATGAGGTCTATAACTTTCACGCTATAATAGCCGATGAGCGTTGTAACGCCATACAAGGACGTAAAACCGCGCTTTTTTCATGATCCATCGCCAGAGACTTTGAAATCGTTTTCAGGTGCCCCGTGGTCAGTATTACACCGCTTTTACTCATCAATAGCTTTTTTCGACAATGTCTCAAACAACTTAGTAGCCGCAGTGTGCATATGAATCACTACATTTTTGTATGCACTCTTTGATAATCCCGAACATAAATCCATAAGTCCGCAGAAAATGTTTACGCCCTCTCTTCCAACACCAAGCAAACGCATGACAAACACAATTCTTCGGTTTATTTCATATCCTGTATTAATTAAATTCAATGATCCTATAATCGTGCGATAAATTGACTGTAACACCGTCGCTCGATTTCTCCATCGTGGAGATTTCTCCAACTGGTCTATCGGTATTCATAGCTGTGAATTGATTTCCACAAAATTTCCTTTTCCGCGGCCGCGATGAACGCTCTGAACTGCTTTTCGGATGTTTCGGATACATGTTGGCTCTAAACAAATAAAATCAAAAATAGAGGGTTCAGAAATAGCACTACTGGGGGTTTCACACTCATGAAATCTCGAGGGTAAGAGAGATTATTCACGGCACATCACGCGGACCGACTGACACGTGGTTGACGCACTTGTCTATTACCTGAAATGTCTCTTGAACCACTTTGAAATCGAAGCTAATATTTTACACATATGTTTTCAGATATTTTTGGGAGATATTAAGCAAAAAAAAAAAATCGTTTTTTTTTTCGATGTAAATGACCCGACTCCCTTAACTAACATAACATATGGCTGCGTTAAATCGATTGTCCCGATAAACCAGTTTTTGGCTATAACTATTGCAGATTCTGTGCATTTTATGTATGTAATGTCCGTAGTGAAAATTATTAAGATTAAACCGATTTTCCCAATAAACGGCGCCGTCAAATTTTTCCACAGTTTGTACTTATTGTATATAAAAACCTAACACTGAAAAACGAGATGCGTTTTCATGAAATGTATAAAGCCTTTGGCATAGCCGAAGATAGCGCTTCCCTTACTTGCTTTTAAACTGATTTTGCTATATTATAATTTTTTTTGATTAACTGCACTTCTCCTTGGTTAGACCTATTCATACATATATAATTGTTTGTACCTTAGATATATAGTTTGGACGTAAAGCCGGACAAACTTGCTCAATTGCGCATTCATACTATTATAAATTATACATTATACAACTACAAACCTTTGTTTTATTTTAATTATTTGGTTTACCGTTCCGTTCCACTAACATATTTTCGTTTTCTATGATTCCTTCTTTTATCCTCTGGAGTCCCTAACTATTTTAAATTTATTTTATTCTTGCCTTTCCTTTCCTTTCCTTTTTTTCTTTTCCTTTCCTTTACTTTCCTTCTTTCCCTTCCTTTCCTTTCTTTTCCCTAACTATTTTAAATTTATAATCATTTGTTGTTGAAGCTGGCTCTAGGTCAGTTGCATTAAAAAACACGCTGTTTTAGTTTTTTACCTCCAATATATTTCGATTTCCAACGGAAATCATCATCAGGGACTACAACAAAAATGTAATATTTATTTAACACTAGTTTACACAGATAGGTATAAAAGTATACATATGTACATGTAAACAAAGATAATTACTATAAACATACATACATTACTTCAGCTGTTGTATGCACAGCAACTGGTCAGTTCGGCATGCTGTTGTGAACTGATTTGCGCGAGTCAAGCAGATGTCGGTAAAGGTGTGCAATGGCTTCCGAATCTTGCTTATAATTCAGTCTCTTATTCTCGTTCGTGTCTATTATGTGGAGCATCTATAGACACGAACGAGAATAAGAGACTGAATTATAAGCAAGATTCGGAAGCCATTGCACACCTTTACCGACATCTGCTTGACTCGCGCAAATCAGTTCACAACAGCATGCCGAACTGACCAGTTGCTGTGCATACAACAGCTGAAGTAATGTATGTATGTTTATAGTAATTATCTTTGTTTACATGTACATATGTATACTTTTATACCTATCTGTGTAAACTAGTGTTAAATAAATATTACATTTTTGTTGTAGTCCCTGATGATGATTTCCGTTGGAAATCGAAATATATTGGAGGTAAAAAACTAAAACAGCGTGTTTTTTAATGCAACTGACCTAGAGCCAGCTTCAACAACAAATGATTATATATAGTCAAAAAGGTCGCAAAAAAGTCTAAAATTTGTTATTTTAAATTTATTTTATTCTTTCCTTTTCTTTCATTTCCTTTCCTTACCTTTTTTTCCCTTCCTTTCCTTTCCTTTACTTTCCTTCTTTTTCTTCCTTTCCTTTCTGTTCTTTTCCTTTTCTTACCTTTCCTTTCCTTTCCCTTCCTTTAATTTTTTTTCCTTTCCTTTCTTTTCCTTTCCTTCCTTTCCTTTCCCTTCCTTTCCTATCCTTTCCTCTCCCTTCCTCTCCTTTCCTTTTCCTCACTCTCCTTTTTTTCCTTTCCTCTTCCTACCTTTCCTTTTTTTCATTTCCTTTCCTTTCCCTTCCTTTCTTTTTTTTCCTTCCCTTTACTTTCCATTCCATTCCCTTCCTTTCCTTACTTTTCCTTTTCTTACCTTTATTTCCATTCCATTCCCTTCCTTTCCTTTTCCTCACTCTCCTTTCCTCTTTTTCATTTCCTTTTCTTTCCTTTCCCTTCCTTTCTTTTTTTTCTTTTCCTTCCCTTCACTTTTCATTCCATTCCCTTCCTTTCCTTACTGTTATTTTACTTTTCTTACCTTGCCTTTCCTTTCCTTTACTTTCCTTTTCCTTACTTTCCTTTTCTTTACCTTCCTTTTCTTTTCTTTCCTTTTTTTCTTTTCCTTTCCATTCCATTCCATTTCCTTCCCTTCCTTTTCTTTACTCCTCTTTTCTTCACTTTCCTTTCTTTACCTTCCCTGTCCTTCCCTTCACTTTCTTCTAATAAACTTTGTTTCCTTCTATTTATTTTATTTTATTTCATTCACACAAACCTAACCAAAAATTCAAAAACAACACAAACTCCGGTGTTGAATACTTTTCATGAATTTCTTTCCTTTCCTTTCCTTTCCATTCCATTACCTTGATTTCCTTTCCGTCATTTTCATTTCATTACCTTTCCTGTCCTTCCCTTAACTTTCTTCTAATAAATTCTGTTTTATTCTTTTTTTATCTTATTTCATTTATTTTGTTTTATTTTACTTTACTTTTTATATTTATTACAAAAACAAAACAAACTTCGGTGTTGAATACTCTTTATGAATAATCATTTGTTTTGTTTTTTAAACAGCAATGAAGCTAACATATTTGCTCATATTTTACATTGCTTGATTAATGTGTTCAACTAACCATCTTTTCGTGCTCTCAGTAGAGGCGCTGTCACTGGGCATCGTAGCCAGTGATCAATACAATAAAAATAACTATAGCAAAAATGCATTACAAGTTTACTCACACAACAGAGGCTCTATAGTGCGAATAATTGCTTTTCATTGGTCCACTACCAACTCTTGGCAATAGCTATCCATAGATATACCTAATAATCTTACCTTATACTTAATATACTTAATACCTTAAATGTATAGTTTGGCCATAAAGTGGGGCAATCTCAACTCAACTTGCGCATTTATATTATAGACTAGCTGACCCGCCGAACTTTGTTCCGCCTTAAAAGCACAAATCATAGAGTCACCCTGGGTCCACATTTAGGTCAATAAATTGCGAACCGGGTAAAATATCGAGGTGAAAGATATTTTAAATTTTAGGAGAGACGTCTAGAAAATGATTATTGAAAGTTTCATTCATTTCTATGCAGTCAATTTTGTGTGACGCGGGCGTTATGGTAAAAAAACCACATTTTTGGTCACATTTTTCCCACATTTTGGTCAATAACTCTGGAAATGGATGAGATATCCAAATGAAAGTTGTCCTAAATTTTAAGTTAGACTTTAAGTGATAGAATGGTGAAAGTTTCATGCAATTCTATTGAGTAGTTTTTGCGTGATACGCGCACAATCATACATACGGACAGACAGACAGACAGACAAAAATTCTAAAAATTGTAGATTTGGGTTCCGCTGGTCCAATAACGACCTCTCCTATCAGTTTTTCCTGAATATCTTCAATGTACAGACATCGACCTGTTACAATTTTATTATATGTAAAGATACAAATAAGAAATAAGATTATACGTATTTAAAGGGATATGTTGCTTAAAACCCCCATATTAAAAAAATATAAATTGAATTCTATTTTATGAGCCATTTTCTTACATAAACTTTAAACGTTAGCAAAAACTATATATCTGCTATGTAGACACACAAAATTTAATGTTACTGTCTAAGATTCATTATAAGATATTTTCTCTTCAATTTTATTTTTACTTTTGTAATGTAATAAATAAACTAACTAGCTGACTAACTTATCAAAAACTTCTGTTTCCAGACATGGTTGCCTGAAAAATTAATGTAGGTATGTAAAAAATACATTTAACATTAAATTGTGATAAATATGAGGGCTATTTTCTTATGTAAACTTTATCACTATTTTAAGGAAGATGTGAACTTTAAAACTTATCTGTTTGATAAATAAAAATGTTTTCAAAAGAAGCTTAGTTATTTTGCTTATTTCTTTGATGCGAGCGGAGCCGCGGGTAAATGCTAGTTTTGATATATGTATATAAGGTATTAAAGAATATTCTCTCACTACCAATACGAGCTCCTACTAGAAGTCTGTATGCGAGCAGGCTTGACATTAAAAAAATATGTATTTTACAAACACTATTAGTAGTTTTGTGTTTTTGGGCGGCCGCCGTGGTGTGAAGGTAGTGTTGCCGGCCTACCACACCGAAGGTCCATGGTTCGAGCCCTGGTACAGGTAACATCAAAAGTGATTTGAAAAAAGTTTTTCAAAACGGGGTCGCCCCTCGGCAGTGGTTTGGTAAACTCTCCGAGTGTATTTCTGCCATGACAGGCTTCTCAGCAAAAATTCGTATCCTTTGTAGATGCCGTTCAGAGTCGGCAAAAAACTGTAGGTCCCACCAATTTGTAGGGAAAATTCAAATCGGCACACCACAAATTGGAAGAGAAGCTTGGCCCAAAAATCTCTTAGGAGGTTTATGATGATATACCTGTTGTATATCGCGCCATAGAGATAGATATTAGTAGTTTTCAAAATTAGAAATAGTCTTATATATGCTTCCGATGTTCAGCATATCGGTTGTGGCACGTGCAGTGTGTGCTGTTGCACCGTCTTGTTGGAACCTCATGTTTTCCAATCCCAATTCATCAAGTTGCGGCAAAAAAAACTCGTTGATCATTGCTCTGTAGCGCTCACCATGCACAGTAACAGTAACCGAGGTGACACACGTAAACAATCTTGTCATAACATTAAAACGTTTGTTCCTACTAGTTCAATATTGATGACGAAACAATTTCGGTAGAGTCCAGAGTCGTATCTTGGTTGGGAAAATCGCAGAGCTCAAATTCAACGGAATTCAGCACGCAAATATACAAAAGCTCATTGCTGGTAAATTACTATTTTCTGTAACCCGTATTTATTTTTAAAATTTCCTAAAATTTCAGGACATCAGTACCATTTTAAAAAGCTGTTCGAAAGGCAGGAGCATTCTAAGTTACTACGAGAATCACTCTGGCTTAACTAATACTCAAAGGGAGCAAATAATTACGATAGTAGTGGAAGAAGCCAATTGCAATGATATAACCATTAGAACTTCCGACTATCCTGCAATCGTGGACCAAATAATTTCAATATTTCCTGCAGAACGTGAAGCTAAGGTAAATGACTTCGTGTGACTGAAAAATTTTTATACTTATGGGGTATTCCATCCCAAATCGACCCCTTTAGATTTAGTTTTTCTTCTTTTGCCGAACTACGTTACGTTACGAAAGACGTTTTTTTCGGAAAAAAATCCTAAAAAAATCTTCAAAGTTCATCTTTTATGAAATTTTTCAGTTTTTCGAGAAAACTCACAAATTTTTCGAAGTTCGCCGATTTTTTGAAATTTGTCATTTTTATTTTTTTATTTTTTTTCCCCATAAAAAAATTCAATTAATTCTGCAATTCCGGAGTGGGCCGATTTTTTTTTTGAATATTTTTTATTTAATTGAAAAAAAAATTTATGCCTAGAAATCAAGTCGTTGCTATCCATAGAATGGTATTGAAGTTGCTTTCATCAATTTCAAATATACTTAAACTTATCTCAGTTCCCGACGCCCCTGGCATAGATGAAGATTTCAAATGCATTTCTAATTTCTGTACTGAGCCATTCAAGGATATTGATTCTGAGTATCGGTTTTTAAAAGTTTTAAGAGAAATGAAATTATATCAAGATCCGAAATCGTATGTCAAGCAAAATTTCACAAAAAATTGTAAGAGGTAATTCGTGTTTATTTCCAAGAAAGATTGATATTTACATCAGGAACGTCCAGTTTCAGTTTAAATCTTTCTTTGAACTACCGAACATACGTAACGCGACAATTGACAATCAAAAAGCGCTTTTGGAGAACGAATCTTTCTCAAATTTTATAAATTATGATACATTCGCGAACAAATCAAAAAATTTTCTATCTGATGACATTGTAATACCATTTTTTCTGTATTTAGATGAATTTCAAATGAACAATGCTCTAGGAACTCATGTGCAGTCTATTTGCGCATTTTATTATTCGTTTCCAACGATACCTCAATACCTGCTGTCTAAGATAGATTTTATTTTTCCATTTGCATTTATTTCATCAAATTTGTTAAAATCTCATGATCATGAAACGGTATTTTACCATACATTGCGTGAGCCTAAGCAGTTGGAAAACGGAATTGAAATTGATACGCCTAACGGAATAAAAATAGTTTATTTCGTAACAGGACTAGTTTTAGGAGACAATTTGGGGTTAAATTCATTTCTTGGCTTTGTAAGTTCATTCAGATCTAAACGGTTTTGCCGAACTTGCCGACGGAGTAATAAGGAAATAACTACAGACTTTATTGAATTAAAAAATTTTTTGAGAAATAAATTGACATATGAGAATGATTTAAAATCCGAAAACTTTTTAGAAACCGGAATGAAAATCAATTGTATATTAAACAAACTAAGAAATTTTCATGTAACAGAAAACTTTTATTTTGACTTGATGCACGATATTTTGGAAGGCGTTTGTGTCTATGATATTTGCAAAGTTCTCTTGGCCTTGATCGACAGTAAAATTTTGAGCAACTTTTTTCATATGGCGAAATAGAGGTAGGGAATTTTTCGGTACCATTGGATATGCACAGACTAAAAAGTTCTAAACTAAAAATGACCGCTAGCGAAATGCTTTGTTTTGCTAACTTTCTACCACTAATGATAGGTGATTTGGTGCCAGAAAGCAATGAACACTGGATTTTACTAACAAAACTTTTGGAAATTTTAGATTTATTATTTCAAAATAAATATACTGTACAAGATTTGAAATCTTTAGAAAAGAAAATAGAATTGCACCACAAATTTGAAATCTTTAGAAAAGAAAATAGAATTGCACCACAAATTGTATGTAAAATTATATGGAGCGTCATTGAAACCTAAGCATCACTTTATGGTTCATTATCCTACAGCAATTTCAAAATGCGGACCTTTGAAATATGCTTGGGTGATGCGTTTTGAAGCAAACCATAAGGAAGCGAAATTGTATTTAAGTACAATTATGTCAAGAGGAAATCCATGTCGCTCTTTGTCTATTAAATTGTCCCTATAATATTCTAACTTTTTAGTTATATACGCCGTTTCAAAAAACCGAATTTAAAAATGCAAATAAACATAAATTCATCATATAATATAGAATATAATAACTTATTAGTTTCTGATAAAATAGAATATAAGGGAGTTTTATATAAAAAGGACTATTATGTAGCACACAAAGGCGAAGTTTTTAAGTTGTATAAGATACAATTTTTATTTTATCATAAGGGAATTGTATACATTGTATGTAATAATATAAATGTTGAACGTTTCTATAACCACATGCAGGCATATGAAATCGGTAAAAGAAATCCAGACACGTACATCTTTGAAATAGTTTATTTTACAAGTTACCCTTTACCTTTATACCAATCGAATAATGGGAAAAGTTATGTAAAATACAAATTGCTTTAACCAGAAATTTTGTACAAATTTATTTATTTTTGAATAAAATATACATGAAAACTAATTTAATACTATTATTTGAAATACGAAATATTTCTGGTAAGTATACACCATATTAAATTTAACTATGCACGCAATTAAAATCAAATACGGAGCATAGTAAATTTAAATATGGGTGCCATTAAAATTAAATATGAAGCATAGTAAATTTTACTATGCACTATGAAAAATAGTCATTCTTATTATGCTGCATAGTAAGATTGAAAATGAATATTCTTTGAAACAAATAAGTTGTCACTTAGGTTTGACTTAAATTTTATTCATTATTATAAAAGAATATATTTGAAACAAATATGAAACATATTTAGTTCTACCACGAAGCATAGTTGATTTAAATAATACCGCATATTAAGTTTAACTATTTGTATAGTGAAATGTACTATGTTCATAGTCGAACCAATTTTAAAGTGCGGCATAGTTAGAATAACTATTTTCCAATTAACTGCAAAACTATTCACAAAAATAGTTAAATCAACGTGTAAATAGTTAGATTTACGTGTGTTTTGCGCTGAGTGTAAGTATGCGGCTATTACTCGTGCAGTGCGAGAATTAAATGCGTTGTTCTTTTCTTTTAATCCCACATTAGCGACATTAAATTTGGGTTAAGAAAAAAGTTGTCCGATATCTCTAAAAGGGATTTAATTTAAGGTATAATAAATATTGATTATGCTTGGCTCAGGTTCTATGTGACCGTCTTGCCCAAAACTTTCAAACTCCCCCATAGGCGAGTAATCAGCCTAGCAACCTCTGCAATTGCTGCAGCGTCTCCACCACGTCAGGGAACGTCGGTCTGGACTTGCTGGCTGGCGATGCTAAGTTGTGGTAGGTGGTCTAAACCGGGCCCCGGTATGGTTCCTTATACGCTGGTGATGGGCAGGTGTCCGTCGATGTCGTGGTACTTGAATTGGCTGGGGACTTGGGCGAACCTGTTGACGTGCGACTCGTGTACGGGGCAGGAGCGTGTGATGGGGCCTGCCGCACAGGTGGCACATGACAGCCGAGGTGCACTCTACAGTGGCATGCCACAGCGCCAAACAATTAAGGCAGTTAACTAAGTCTCTTCGACGAGGTGCTGGCGACGCCGTGGTTGCCGCTCGTGCTCGTGGCAAAGTAACCGCCGAACGAATGGCTGTTGTTTTATAAAGTATGGGGGTGCTTGATTTAAGCATTTTAACAATATACGTTTTTCAAATGTGATTTAATTATTGTATCTTTTATGTAGGTTTACATTTGCGGTATAATTTTACGTTTTGTTCGAGGAAACGACAGTCCTTCGTGCTACCTCTTTAGGAGTGAGGTATTTATTTCGGGTAGCGACAGCGCTTGTGTGGATGAATTGCTCCATAATTGATTGCATATTGATTTTAAAGATTCGCGCTATCGGGATTAGCGGTATTAGATGATGAGCGGTCGAGTTAGTTTGCGGTTTGGTGTTCGTAGGTCAACTAATCGGATGTGACCGTCGGAACCGTAATGTACCTTTTCGATGAGGGCTAGCCGCCATTCGGTGAAGGGAGACATTTGTCGTAAATTAAGACACATGCAAAAATTTTTGATGCTTATTGAGTGTTTTTCCACCGATATCGTTTGTGAAGGTCTTTAAGATATTCTTCATTCCATTGGCGACTAAATTCATGATGGAGAATTTTGATTCGTTCCCATCGATTTATTAGGAAGAGGGAGTCCACTTTTGATTCTGGTATAGTGGAGCTCCTCTAAGAAAATGCCCGGGGGTGAGGTCTGTAAAGTCGGAGGGATCTTGCGAAAGTGCTGATAGCGGCCGTGGGTGTAAAACATCTTCAACTCGAATGAGTAGCGTAGTGAACTCTTTAAATGTAAATTTATTATTGCCAGCGTAAAGCATACAAAAACACCACACAACCCTTCATTGTGGTGGAAGACCTTAACATCGAGGCTTTTAGCTGGAAATGTCCGTCAAAATCTACACCAGTGATGGTAAAAAGCTTAAGTCGAGAAACATAAAACTCTTGTCGGATCATTTATTGCATTAGCCTGTGCTCGGCGTGTAGCATAAACAGGTTTAGAAAATAAATAAATATTGTGGCAAATGCTGATGATTATAGGGTGCCGATAATTGCCACTGAGATTTCGCGAGCCTGCCATTGGAAACAAGCAGTACCTTAGAGTCTACAAAGGCGTTAGGTACCAAAAGTGTGCTCTTTTTTCAATGGGCTTTTTTGCCATTAAAATCGTTCGTTCACTACTATAATAACGAGTTTGCGTGGGCTCGATTAGGGCTATTTTTGTCCACTGCAAGTCTTGATGCACTAGTGCATAGCTTGCGGTTTGGGTATTTCTTTCACCTTATTCTTTAAGCGATTTACAAATTGAAACATATACGCTATTACTCATAAGGCTCGGGGGACCGACGAAAATCCCCGCGGATGTCTGTGTCCTCCAGAGTTGTATGAAATCTTTCAAATTTTCGACTGTCTGGGGCTATGATATTGCGAGCAGGCGGATTTGGCCATAGCGCCTGGTGAGTCTACCAGCCAGTTTGGGCCATTCCACCAAAGTGTGGTGGTTGTAAGGTGCAGGGGTTTCCAGCCTCTTGTGCCAAGATCGGCCGGGTTATCAGCACTAGCAACGTGTCGCCAAGTTGCTGGTCCAACTAGGTCAATGGTTTGAGCTGTGCGCTTTGACACGTATGTTTTCTACGTATGTGGTGGTTTGTCTAGCCAAGATGGCACGATTTCTGAATCGGACCATAGGTATAATTTTGCGATTGCTCAGGTTTAAGTGTGTTTGTACGGTCGAGGCTAGTTTTGAGAGCAGGAGAGCGTGGGAGGCTTACGGTCTTGAATGGTGCGACTTTGCCTTTTGCCACTAATAGGTGACTTGTAAGTTTGCCATTGTGCTGGGTTCGCACATATGCTTTTTCAGAAGCATCGCAGAAGTCGTGGAGTTCGACTTGATGATCGGGTGAGAAATTCATCCACTTAGGTATCTGTATCTCGGATATAGTGTGTATGTTGTTTGAAAATCGGGACCATTTTACTAAGCGGAGTGGTTTAACCACCTCGTCCCAATCTGTTCCATCTAGCCATAATTTTTGAATGAGGATTTTTGCTTGCATCATAATTGGTGCAAGCCATCCTGCGGGGTCGAAAAGTTTTACCACAGATGAACAAAATTTGTTTGTTTGCGGATTTTGTAGATATCGACTCAAAGTGTATGAAAATTGGACTGATATTGCTGTCCATTGCATGCCCAGAGTTTTGGTGGTGCTCTCTTTTTCAAGCTTTAGAAAATTAACATCTAGCAACTTTTCTTTATTTATATTTGCCAGTATTTCTGGGTGGTTAGAAGTTATCTTAGCGGCTAGTCGCAGTTTTGCTTTTGTGTCTTTTGCCAGTTCGTGTAATGTTCGAATGGCTAGAAAAGGAGCGCAATTCACGCCAAATGTCACCGTTTGTAGTTTGTAGTCGCGAATGGGACTACTCAATGAATTTCGGAATATATTGCGCTGAAAGTCTTGGTCTTCTGCATGTACTAGGATTTGCCTGTACATTTCTTTGACGTCACGCCACTGTAGGATAGGTAGCATTAAATCGGGTTGTAATTTTGGACCCGTGTATTAAACGTCGTTTAGGGAATTACCTGAGCTCGTGCATTTAGATGCATTGAGCACCACTCTTACTTTGTTGTTGTTGTTTTTTAGGTTTGATAACTGCGTGGTGTGGTAGATAAAAGAATATGAATTTGCCTTTTGTTATTTTCTAATAGGAATTTACTGCTTTCATATGATCTAGTTTTATGTATTCCTCAAGGACATTGTCGTAAAAGGTTTTCAGCTCGCCTTTTTTAAGTAAGTAGTGCTGAGGTTCGGAAGTGACCTAAGACGAGTGTGTCGGGAAATTGTTGTTTAAATGTTAGTCGAAAGATGTACCGACCGTTTTTTGATCTCGTAGTTGTGGTTTCGTAGAAGTCTTCACAATACTTTTCGTCAGGTGTAGTAACGGGGATTGGGGGTAGTATTTCTACCTCCCAGAATTATCTCAACTGTGAGTTAATATAGTCATTTGAAATATCTTCCACTTGCGTTATGAAGGTAGAGATTTTCTCTTTGACTTGACCGCTTAAAATCCATCCAAAGATGGTATTTTGGGCTAATAGGTTTTTGGAGATTTTGAAGTATTATTTGGGGGATAAGATCGATTCCCAATAATATGTCGATTTGATCCGGTGTATGGCAGTTGCGATCGGCTCGTTTCAGATGCCAAAACTTTTGCCAATGCTTGCTATTTATATTATAGCTTGGAAGCATATTGGTTAGACGCGGCAGAACTATAGTTTGTGCTTTTATTCTCTGATCCGCCCTTGGTGAAACCAGGGTCATGAAGCAGATTTTATTGGAGTTTTGAACAACTGGCGGCCGTGGTGTGAAGGTAGTGTTGCCGGCCTACCACACCGAAGGTCCATGGTTCGAGCCCTGGTACAGGTAACATCAAAAAGTGATTTGAAAAAGTTTTTCATAAAACTTATTGAACGCAGAAATAAATAAAGTTGCGAAATATCAATAAATACAACTAATGCATTTATATTTTGTTTATTGACCTAAATAATTAATAAGTGCAAGAGGTGCGAATTCGATAGTTAAGCAAATAGACATGTAAGCAACAATTAAATAAGCAAATAAGTATAGCTATGTAAAAATATAGAGTAAGCAATAATTAGTTATAAATATTACTTGTTAACATTAAGACAAGCAGTTCTGAAGAACCAATAAAGCGAATAGCTACAAACTTAAATTTATTTTTTTTGATCAGAGTAGCATCTACTCTGATAAGTGGCGCAGTCAACGGCGAACCGCGAAGTTAAAAAGGAGTCTTATAAAAGATCCTGCAAACGCAAAACCGCGAAGCAGTCAACGGCGAACCGCGAAGTTAAAAAGGAGTCTTATAAAAGATCCTGCAAACGCAAAACCGCGAAGCTAAAAAGTTGTCTTATAAAAGATCCTGTAAACGTAAATAATAAACTGCAAAAACTACTGTGTGAAAGAAAGATTTCAATAACCATGGAAGGACCAAACAACATTACGATACCCGTATCAGAGCTCCTGAAAGAAGCAAGCAGGATAAAAGAATATAGAGGAACAAAAGATCATGATCTCACATCATTTATAAGGGAAGTAGAAATTTTTCAGCCACTCTTCGAGAACACTCCAGTGCAAGAGTACGTATTCCAGAGATGTGTCATTAATAAAATACAAGGGGAAGCACTAAATGTCGTCAGAGGAATAGGAAACAATCCGCCATGGGACATCATAAAACGAGAACTAACAAAAAACTTCGGGATAAGAGAGTCGTACCACCAACTATACTATAGAGCGATAAGTGCAAGAAATAGTAATGTCACTATTATAACTACCTTAAAAATATTCTCGACAATTTAAATACAAAATTTGAGCAAGACAACAATAGACCAGCAGAATTCTGCCCAACCGTTAACGAGTCTATGATTTTGAAAACATTCTTAAATAACATTCCAGCGCACTTAGCAAGTATAATACATAGCAGGAATATAAAATCCCTTAGGGAAGCATACTATACCTTAGAAGAAACAGGATTGGTAAAATCAGTAAAAAAATCTGAAAATATAGGGTCAAGAAATATAGCACAAAATCTAGGACAGCCCAATCGCAATAGTAATCCCCCAGAAAGCAAGCAAGACCAACCAAAGCCAACAACCTCAGGATTAAGTAAACAATATCCGTCAGGACAATCACGACAAAGTTACCACAATCAAAGATCTACACAATCTCGTCGATACGAGCCAATGGAAGTGGATCATTTGCAGGAGGATATAGGATCAAATGAACATGAGGTAAATTTTCTGTCGGCTACGAACAGGGAAATATTCCGTTAGTAGAATTAAGCATAGGCAAACACAAATTAATTTGTTTAATCGATACAGGATCCTCAACAACCCTTCTAGATAAAGACGCACTCCCCAATTACAAAAGGATGAAACTAGATAAACCTATAATATTTAATACATTGAATGGACAAAGTTACACAGAATACGAAGTTATTTCTGAAATACCCAAGGAATTCGACAACCCAAATTTAATGGCTTGGAAAATTACCACATTTAAAAATAAAAGATTTCAGGGACTCATAGGCCAAAACACTCATAGGCCAAAACACTAACAAAACTTGGAGCAATAGTTAACCTAGAAGAAAATTATCCTGAAATAAATAAAAATAAAATCACATTTCTAAACGCTTGCCCATACAAGTACGAAAACATTCACACACTAGAAAGCCAAGAAAACGACTTAGGTTCGGAAGTACTAAACAAACTTTTGAGGACCGACATGAACAAGGAGGAACAAGACGAACTAAGAAAAATTGTTGAACACAACAGGGACCTATTTTTTAAAGAAGGCGAACCCTTAAGCCATAATCATGAGGTGAAACACGAAATTGTCACCACAACTAATAATGCTGTATATTCTAAAATATATAGGTATCCGAAAATTCACGAAGAAGAAATCAACAAACAAATCGACGAAATGTTGAAACAAAATATAATCATAGAAAGTACGTCCCCATATAACTCACCATTGTGGATTGTCCCTAAAAAGATCGACAATTCAGGTAAAAAAAAGTGGAGGACCGTCATTGACTATAGAAAACTAAACGAAGTCACAGTAAGTGATAAGTTTCCAATTCCGAATATTGAAAATATTCTGGATAAACTGGGCAAAGCCCAATACTTCACAACACTCGACCTAGCCAAAGGTTTCCACCAAGTGCTAGTCAAGGAAGACGATAGAAAAAAAACCGCATTTTCTACACCTTTAGGCCATTACGAGTTTGTTCGAATGCCATTCGGACTGAAAAACTCACCTGCCACATTCCAAAGGCTGATAACTCGGTCTTGAGGGAATACATAAACAAAATATGTGTAGTTTACCTAGACGACATTCTAATTTTTAGTACAAGTCTAAAAGAGCACATTAGTAGTGTGACCAAAGTCTTAGATAAACTAAGACAACACAACCTCAAAATACAAATAGACAAATGCAATTTCTTCACGAAAGAAACAGAGTACCTAGGCCATATCCTCTCACCAGAAGGAATTAAGCCCAACCCAAAGAAAATTGAAACCATTCAACACTTAAAATTACCAGAAACTTAAAAACAAATCAAGCAGTTTCTAGGGATAACCGGCTACTATAGGAAATTCATAAAAGACTACGCTAAAGTAGCCCACGGACTCACAAAATACCTGAAGAAAAACACAAAAGTCAATAAAAACGACCCACTTTATATAGACGCATTTCTTAAACTAAAACGATTTCTTACAAATCCACCAATTCTTAGCTATCCAGATTATTCGAAGAAATTTAAATTGGTAACTGATGCAAGTGACTTTGCAATAGGAGCAGTGCTCATGCAGAATGACCGCCCTATTAGTTATGCAAGCAGAACCTTAAACGACCACGAAAAAAGGTATGCAACTGTAGAAAAGGAACTACTCGCCATAGTTTGGGGAGTTACCTACTACAGACCATATCTCTATGGAAAAGAGTTTGACCTCTCAACAGACCACCAGCCACTAGTCTGGCTATATCATAAGCATAAAGGTAAGGACATTAACGCAAGGCTACAACGTTGGCTACTAGAACTTGGCGAATACAATATAAATATAAACTACATAAAAGGTAAAGAGAATAGAGTTGCAGATTTTCTTAGCAGGATTAATAACGAGACAGGAGAAATTCACATGACAGAAGAAAACGACAATAACACGAGTACATGTGCAACAATTCACTCACAAGAAGAAGAACAAAATGACCACATCCCCATACTAGAGACAGTCGTGAACCGATTTTCAACACAAATTATCCTGACAGACCATAAAACTAGAGAAATTGAAATAGTAAATAACAAAAGGAAAATCTACATTAACACACATGATATATCTTCAAATTTTATGACTGACATATTCAGAAGATATCTGAAGAGCGGAAAGATTGGAATATTTTCCGAACTTCCAGACAGTATATATAACAAAGTACAACTAAAACTTATAGAACTTTTTGGATCAAGCCTAAAATTCGTGAAATGTACGCACCACGCTAAAGATATGACTAAAGGGTGTTTTTTTTAGGGGTATAGAACTTCGAATTGAAATAAAACACAAGAAAATCGTTTGAAGGTCCATCAATTTGGCTTTATTGGAAGGATAATTTTATGCCATTAATGTTTAAATATGATTTCGGGCATGTGGCCGCCGCGGCTGGCTCGAATAAAGCCAATTCTACAGGTCCAATTTTCAACCACTTTTTCGAGCATATGGGGTCGTATGTCGGCAATAACGCCACGAATGTTGGCTTCCAATTCCCCTAACGTTTCTGGTTAGTTGGTGTAGACGAGCGACTTCACATATCCCCAAAGAAAATAATCCAATGGTGTCAAATCACACGACCTTGGTGGCCAATTGACAGGTCCATTCCGCGAATTTATGCGCTCATCGAATGTTTCCTTCAATAAATCGATTGTGACGTGCGCTGTGTGGCATGTAGCGCCGTCTTGTTGGAACCACAACTCATCCACATTCATGCCATCCAATTCGGGAACAAAATAGTCGGTTATCATGGCTCTATACCGGTCTCCATTAACGGTAGCTGCCTCTCCAGCATTATTGCGGAAGAAGTATGGCCCAATGACTCCACCAGCCCATAGAGCACACCAAACAGTCAGTTTTTGTGGATGTAATGGCGTTTCAAGGGTCTCATGTGGATTCTCTTCACTCCAAATGCGGCAATTTTGCTTGTTGACGTAGCCATTCAACCAAAAATGAGCCTCATCACTGAACAAAATTTTGCGATGAAAATCAGCATCGAAATCAATCTCATTTTCGGCCCATACACCAAAATCACGACGCATTGCATGGTCTCGCGGCTTTAATTCTTGCACAAGCTGGATCTTGTAAGGTCGCAAGCCAAGATCTTTGCGCAAAATCTTCCATAAAGTTGATGGACAAAGCTCCAATTGCTGTGCACGGTGGCGAATCGATTCAATCGGGTCCTCTTCAACACTTTGCTCTACAGCGGCAATTGTTTCTTCGGTGCGCACTGTTCGACGTCTCTGCGGATGCGTATTATCACATAGAGTAAACGTAGTGCGAAAACGATCCATGGTTAACCGAATTAATTGCTCTGATGGACGATTATGTCGACCATAATAGACGGAGCTCACGGTAAACTTTGCGAACTGAACCATTATTTTCGAAATAAATTTGCACGATTTGCAAGCGTTGTTCTTTTGTCAACCTGTTCATGAGGAAATGGCAAACCAAACTGAACATAAATGACATTAGAGTTGCCAGATTTGACCACAAAATGCCAGTTTTATCTCTATTCGAAAAACAAACCTGTAAAAAAAACACCCTGTAGTATCGACGAGACATACAAATACACAAATACCACAAATTCGAGACTGGACATAGTGGTATAACCGAAACTTACGACTTCATAAAAAAAAAGATATATTTTAATAACCTTAAAGAGGTAGTGCAAAAATATATCAACAACTGTGACATTTGTAACAAAGCTAAATACGACAGATGCCCACCAAAACCAAAATATCATATCACAGAAACACCAACAGATATAAACCAAATCATACACATTGATGTCTATACAATTAAAAAACATAGCTTTATTACATTCATTGATAAATTTTCAAAACAAGCAACAGCCTTATTCCTAGAGGACAGAAACAGTCAGACTATTATCGAGAAACTCTGGCTATTCTTTTCCATGAGAAACAAACCCTCCAAAATTATAACTGACAATGAAATGAACTCAATAAACGTTAAGGACTTCCTACGACAGGACAATATCGACGTACATTTCACCAGACCAAATAGCCACACCGGCAACTCAGATATAGAAAGACTTCATAGCACAATCTCTGAGAAATTTAGAGTGCAAGAAGCTGAAAAATCCGAGTTGTCAACTCAGGAAAAAGTGTTCAAAAGCATAGAATTCTATAACAAATCGATACACAGCGCAACTAAAGAGAAACCTCAAGACATAGCTGAAGGAAAAGTGAATAAGATTACCATTAGGGATAGGTTAGACCAAATAAAGAATAAAATTATAAATAAGAGAAACGAGAAAAGAGAGACATATACACAAGACCAGCAGGAAGGTTACATCAAAAACTACAAAGCACTGAAGTAACGAAATAGAAAACCTAAACAAGAATATTAGAATTAATAATAGTTTTAATAAAACCCTTAGTCAACTTAAACTAGCAGTAGAAAATGACAGACGAAATATCATCGAGAAATTTGAAACCGGAAATATAAGAAATGACAACCTATTTAAACAGCTAAATTACTTAGACACACTTCTAAAAATTAAAATTCTGGAAAATAATATAGAACACATCCTCAACAATATTGCGTCCTCCAGATTTGGTATAATGACCAGCAACATCCTCACAGAGCAGGAAATAAGGGAATTAGAAATCGATATTTTCAAGCTCCAACACATTGAATTAACTTCCGCACAGTATGAAGAAAGTAAACTGCTATTTGTTATAAAAGTCCCAGCAGAAGTAATTTCCCTAAGAAGATCATTAGTCACCCCAGTAAGTAGTGATAATTTCATTGCACTAGATTTCAAACCCCAGGAAATATTATATCACAACAATAAGACATTCGATTATACACATAACTTTAATACACAAAACTTACAAGAGAGTAAATTATGCATTTTTAGCAATACATGCAAAAGTATAAAGAAAACCCTAACTGAAATTATAGAAATCGAAAACGGCTTAATTCTGTTAAAAAATCTACCAGGCTATAACCTGACCAGTAATTGTGACAATAGAAATTTGTTTCTAAAAAGAAATTATTTATTAACCTTTCATGATTGTAAAATACATATAAATAACCAAACGTTTAATAATACAAACAAAGAATTCAAAGACAATTTTGTTATACCAAGTAATATCCAAATCAACAACACTAAAGTTGAACCTACTTTCGACGAAATAATATTAAGTAACATACAAAATATAGAAAAAATAAAAGAGCTAACGTATAATAAAGTAAGTCATTCACACTTTTCAATTGTAATGCTTATAATAATCTCAACAACGATCATGCTACTACTTTCCGTCACCACCCTTGCATATGTCAAATACAAATACATCAGAATTAAAATCCAGGAGAATTTTGAAGCAAAGGGGGGAGAAGTTACGTCACCTCCACCGTCTACTTATACACCAACAATAACTTTTACTAAATAAGAATGCAACTATGCATTCTTATTTTGCTTATTGAACGCAGAAATAAATAAAGTTGCGAAATATCAATAAATACAACTAATGCATTTATATTTTGTTTATTGACCTAAATAATGAATAAATGCAAGAGGTGCGAATTCGATAGTTAAGCAAATAGACATGTAAGCAACAACTAAATAAGCAAATAAGTATAGCTATGTAAAAATATAGAGTAAGCAATAATTAGTTATAAATATTACTTGTTAACATTAAGACAAGCAGTTCTGAAGAACCAATAAAGCGAATAGCTACAAACTTAAATTAATTTTTTTTGATCAGAGTAGCATCTACTCTGATAAGTCACGCGGTAAGGCAGTTCTGCTGATTAAAGAGATCTGTCAAAAAATCCATCATGATCACACTACTAACTGTCAAATGGGGGAAGTGTTAAAAAAGAATAGAACTAGGAGTTTAGTTGACATCAAAAACAGCGTATTTTTAGTTTAATGGTTAGCAATGCATGCCAAAATTTCTCTGCTGAAGAAGCTTAACAGTTTCCGAAATGGATCTATAAGAAAAGCTATGGCGGTTGTCTCTAAACATTTTTCCTACTCTATTCAATTAAAAACTTTTAATCTATTATATAAAAATAAGTCGCGTTTTCCTCCCTGACGCTATAACACCAGAACGGCTGGACCGAATTAAATGAAATTTTGCACGTCGTTTTCGTTTATGGCCAAAAAAAAGTATAAGAGTCCGGAAAGGTTTTGGAGATATTCCACAAAATGTGGACCAGGGTAACCCTATAACGGGTTCGTACGATATGGGTATCAAATGAAAGGTGTTGACGAGTGCTTGGACATGGTGTAGTTATGGGTCCCATTAAGACCCCGTATTCGAGGTATTTACCGAAATATGAACCAGGTGTGACCCCAGGCGGGTTTTCTACAAAATGGGTATCGAATAAAAGGTGTTGATGAGTGTTTAAAAAGAGGTGATTTTCAGGACCCTATGCTACCTATATTATAATAAAAATAAGTCGGGTTTTCCTTCCTGACGGTATATCTCAAGAACGCACGAACCGATTTCAATGATTTTGCATTCGTTGGAAAAGTCTCGGGCGCCGTGAGGTTTATAGCAAACAAAATTCAGGAAAAATTTCAATAGTAAAGCGGGAAAATAATTTGTTACATACAGCGCCATTAATTTTGTGTGACATTTTTTATTATACGCACGTTCTTTCAAACGCAAAATTAAAACCGGTATTGTGGTCACTGTGAAATTGAGGTTAAAGTTATTCGTTTCCTAACAGATCAATTGGAAACCATCAAAACAATCACGCGTATTGTGCAAGTTAACACAGCAGAAGAGGCATACCAGCATTAGATGTAAATATTGTATGTATGCCTGTGTGTTATCCCAATAACAAACAGACAAATCTATATAAATACTCATCAGTGGTTGTTGTAAGCAGGCATTGCATTTTATTGGCATACAAATTTACATGTATGTACGTTTGTACGGTGGTGGCTGACCGCGCGCACTAATCAATCAACTGCTGCTGTTATAATCCAACACTTTGCTTAAATACTTTTTCTCCACTCCGACGCTTCGAGTTAGCCGAAGTAAAATCGTGCGCTCGATGTACCTGAAAGGTTCGTCGCTAAAAAAGTACTTAAGCACGCATCATTTTAAGGTCAGACACGTGAATGATGATTTAATAAAAGTGGATAAAAAGTATTTAAGCAAAGTGTTGGATTATCACAGCAGCAGTTGATTGATTAGTGCGGGCGGTACAAACGTATATAAATGTAAATTTGTATGCCAATAATATTAAAAAAAAAGATCTAAAGTTATGTATCTTTAAAAGTGGCATAAAAAAAAACTTGCAAATTTTTGTTTAAGGTAGTAAGTTGAATTGTGTAAATTATATGGATAGTGCATTTGAGGTTAAATTCACCAGTCTGTCCAAACTTGCAAATTTTTTGTCGAAAAGCCAAAAAGATCAAAAATTGTCGTATTTTGCAAAGAGATAAAAAATTAAATATCTTTAGAAGTGGCATAAAAAAAGTTGCAAATTTTTGTTTAAGGTAGTAAGTTGAATTGTGTAAATTATATGGATAGTGCACCAGTCTGTCCAAACTTGCAAATTTTTAGTCAAAAAGATCAAAAATTGTCGTATTTTGCAAAGAGATCAAATATTAAATATCTTTGGAAGTGGCATAAAAAAAATTGCAAATTTTTTTTAAGGTGGTAAGTTGAATTGTAAATTCACCATCTGTCCATAGCCCAAAATGCCCAGAGGACGACGTACGACCGCCGCGCACGGCATGCAAGCCAGCAACAAGTATATTCCCGGAACTTAAGTGGAGAAAGACAAAATATAATAAGAGAAAATGACCGATTGAGACAACGCGTGAGCACACGAAGATCATCGGCATCATACAATCGCTTGGCATTCCAATATGATCCCACAGTGATGGTGAAAATTTAGATATTAGACCAATGACGACTTTATGCCGATATTGCAATGCGTAAAAGTTCAAAAGAGAAACGGATGGATTGTGCTGCGCGAGTGGAAAAGTCAAACTGTAGCCAATACTTACACCCCCAATTGCAATAAATAACAACTACACATACACCACACACTACACCATCACACGCTCAGAAGTCACACCGTATTCTTCAACAAATGATTGTTTGCAGATACAAGGACAAATATATCATTTGCATGGTTCAATGGTGCCAACACCAGATGAGCCGCATCAATTTCTGCAAATATATTTCATTTCGTCGATGGTGGATCAGCTGAATGTGCGGTGCAATATACAGGGAACACAACAGTTAAAGGGACGAATAACTGAACGAGACATTGTCGTTCAGCGAGGAAGCAATTTCATGCATCGTGTAAACGAGACACATCGTTTGTACGATGCGTTACAATATCCAATCCTTAATTGGCAAGGGCAAGACGGATACGACATCACGTTGAAGATGGTCGATCCAATTAAAGGAACAATATTAACACACTAATTATTGCTATTATTAGGTTCCATTAACAATCCATTTAATTTTGCATATTCAGGCGTATCAACGAACAAAAATCTAAGTGAAGTGCCTTCGCCTATTCCAGCAATTCACTGTCGATATGTATGTCAAAGTCGAGACCGAACGTTTGTGTTCATCCGATTCAATCAGCCAAAGCTACGATCTGAGGACTATATACACTTGCGCGGTGCTATTCATTCAAATAGTAATGTTCAGAATATTGGACGTCTGACGATTCTCCCATCATCTTATATCGGAATCCCACGCCACATGCACGAATACGCTCAAGACGCTATGACGTACGTGCGAAATTATGGAATTTCGGATTTATTTATTACGTTCACATGCAATCCGAAGTGGCCGGAAATTGAACGTGAGTTGGACCCGGGCAGACAACCGCAAGATCGCCATGAAATAATCGCCAGAGGTTTTTAGCAAAAACTTAAGGTTATGATTTCTAAGTATCGAGTTTTTGGTGACACACGTTGTTATATGTACTCTGTGGAATGGAAGAAGCGTGGACTACCGCATGCCCATATCCTAATTTGGTTGCTGAACAAATTACATTCAAATGAAGTGGATGACATCATATCAGCTGAAACTCCTGATCCAGTCAATGATCCCCATCTACACGACATTGTGACGACACAGATGGTGCATGGACCGTGCGGTGAATTAATTTCATTATCGCCTTGCATGGCTGATGGAAAGTGCACATAACGATATCCGCAACCGTTAGTTGCTGAAACACACACAGGGAACGATGGATATCCAATTTATCCTCGGCGTTCAAAAGAAGATAATGGTCGAACTATCAAAGTTACAGTTCAAAATCAAGAGATCGAAATCGGAAATGAATTCATTGTACCATATTGCCCGCTGCTATCACGAATTTTCAAAGCACATGTGAACGTTGAAAGTTGTCATTCGGCCAAATCAGTCAAATATTTGTGCAAGTACGTCACAAAAGGCAGCGACATGGCTGTGTTTGGTATTGCGTCGGAAAATGCGAATGGCGAAATTAGCAACTTCCAAATGGGCAGATACTTCAGTACTAATGAAGCAATGTGGCGATTATTATCATTTCAAATTCATGAAAGATATCCCACAGTTGTACATTAAGCAGTGCATTTGGAAAATGGACAAAGAGTTTACCTAACTGAGGCTAATGCGGCACAACGAGCTGAGAGACCACCATCGACAAAATTGACTAGCTTCTTTGCAATGTGTGAATCATATCCATTCGCAGCGACGCTGATGTACGTTGAAATTCCCAAGTATTACACTTGGAATCAATCGGCAAAGAAATTTCAACGACGCAAACAAGGAACCCCAGTTTCAGGTTGGCCACAGGTGTTTTCCACTGATGCGCTGGGTCGCATGTATACTGTTTATCCTACAAATTATGAATGTTTTTATTTGCGACTACTGTTGGTAAATGTATGTGGACCAAAATCATTTGCGCATTTGAAAACTGTGAATGGCCACCAATGCCAAACATATCGAGAAGCATGTCAACTATTGGGTTTGTTGGAGAACGATTCTTATTGGGATTTAACACTTGCGGATTCATTTGCTTCATCAAATGCGTACCAAATACGAACGCTGTTTGCAATAATCATCACCATATGTTTCCCTTCACAAGTAATTCAGTTATGGAACAAATACAAAGAGGACATATGTGAAGATATCTTGCATCGCATGCGCGATTCAAAAGAAAAATCCCGGCAATGCAAATAACCGATGAAATCTATAATGAAGGATTGATTCTGATTGAGGGTCAATGCTTGAATATTGCAAACAAGCTACTGATTGAAGTAGGAATGATTGCGCCAAATCGATCGATGCACGATGGATTCAACCAAGAATTTAATCGAGAGCAGCAATACAATGTTGATACATTGCAGGAATTCGTTCGAAATAATGTATAAATGAACAGCAAAAACAAGTATACGAACCATTAATGCAAGCGGTGGACAATAATACTGGTGGCCTATTCTTCCTGGATGCACCCGGAGAACAGGGAAAACATTTGTACTTTCAATGATTTTGGCCACTGTTCGGTCGAGATGTGACACAGCTTTGACGTTAGCATCATCTGAAATTGCGGCGACTCTTCTAGATGGCGGTCGTACTGCACATTCTGCGCTTAAGTTCCCACTCAATTTAAACATTGTTGATATTCCAGCATGCAATATTTCCCCATCCAGTGCAATGGGATAATTGTTGACGCAATGCAAGCTCATTGTTTGGGGTGAGTGCACAATGGCAAATAAGAAATAATTGAAGCACTTAACTTTACACTGAAGGATCTTCGGCGAAATAACAACATCTTTGGCGGCTTGATGATATTGTTGGCAGGCGATTTCAGGCAGACGTTGCCAGTAATTCCTCGTGGAACGCCTGCAGATGAATTGAATGCTTGCCTGAAGGCATCACCTTTGTGGAATAACGTAAAAACATTATCGTTAACCACTAATATGAGAGTTCAACTTCAAAATGATCAAAGTGCTGCACAATTTTCAAAACGATTGTTAGCTGTTGGAAATGGAAAAGTCCCAGTTGATACGACACCTGGATTAATTGCTCTTACCAACGACTTTTGCCGACTCTAAATCAGCTCTTATTGAAAATGTTTTCCCAAACATTAGTGAGAATTATCAAAATTATGCCTGGTTAATTCAACGAGCCATTCTGTCCGCAAAGAATAATGATGTACACGCACTGAATTTCACCATTCAATCAAAAATCGCTGGCAATTTGGTGACATACAAATCCGTTGATTCCATAACAAATCCCGATGATGTAGTAAATTATCCAACAGAGTTTTTGAACTCTCTGGTGTTACCAGGATTTCCACCACATAACTTGCAACTCAAAGTTGGTTCAGTTATTATGATACGAGGTGTGTTCAAAAAGAATCGCGAATTTTGAATTTTCGCTGGTTACGTATATTCGAATTTCGAATTTTTTTGTGGCGTTATGTTGGTACTCATGTCTCTCACTTATGCCGACAAGCTCGGCCATTTTGAATGTTCAGTTAATTGTTGACAGCTGCTTTGCTTGCACGTGTTTTGGATCGTCTTCGATTTTTACCTATTCAAAAAAATGGATCAAAGAACCTGTATCAAATTTTGTGTGAAAAACGAAATTAAGTGCGCGGAAGCTGCCGCACGAACCAAGACCGAAAAAAGCGCGCCAAGTTCGGTCGAATGTGAAAGTTTTCTTCGATTGCCGGGGCGTGGTGCATTATGAGCTCTTGCCACAGGGAAGAACGGTCAATAAGGAATATTACCTGCAAGTTATGCGCAATTTGCGCGAAGCAATCCGCCAGAAACGCCCGGATTTGTGGAAGAACAAAAATTGGCTTTTGCACCACGATAAGGCCCCTGCTCACGCATCGTTGCTTGTGCGCGACTTTTTGGCCAAAAACAACACACTAATGATGCCGCAGCCACCGTATTCCCCAGATCTGGCCCCCCGTGACTTTTTCTTGTTCCCTAAACTGAAGAGGCCCATGAAAAGACGACGTTACGCTTCTCTTGACGAGATAAAGACGGCATCGAAGGAGGAGCTGAACAAGATACAAAAAAATTATTTTTTGAAGTGCTTCGAAGATTGGAAAAACCGTTGGCACAAGTGTATAATATCTCATGGGGATTACTTTGAAGGGGACAAAATAGATATTCATGAATAAATAAATAATTTTTGAAAAAACACAAAATTCGCGATACTTTTTGAACACACCTCGTATAGCTCCGATGTTAGCGATTTTTTCACCAAATTTTTTATTATCTGTAAGCAAATATTTCACCAAGTTTCAAGCTTTAATCTTCCAAAATGAGGGATAAATGATCATAGTCCTCTTATCTGAACGATCGGTTGTATGGGATATATACTATATATAGCTCCGATCTTGGTGATTTTTTTACGAAATCTTTTGCTATTCATAAGAAAATGTCTCACCAAGTTACAAGTTTTAATCTATGGAAATAAGGGAGAAATGGTCATAATCCTCTTATTTGAACGATCGGTTGTATGGGAGATATATGCTATAGTGACCCGATTATACCGGATCCGACAAATGTCTAATATAATACAAAAATACATCCGTGTGCCGAATTTCATGGACATGGCTTTGTCAACTCAGTTCATCGTCCTGATCAATTTGGTATACTTAATGGTGGGTCTATCTCTTATATTTCTAAACGTTACAAACATCGGACGAAAGTTAATATAACATTTCATGTTCATGAAAGGTATAATAAATAACAAAACTGTTGGGCACGAAAACATCAAAAACATGTAAAACTATTAAATAAATATACAGTCCCCTAAAATCAACCTTTCGGGTGCTAACAAATTCCAACAAATAAATAAACTACATCTAAACAGCAGGGAAAATAAAAACAAAAAAGTCGAGCAAATACAACAACAGCAGAAGGTTACAGCAAGAAATCTCCAACTTGCTCAATTAGCAGGATAAGTACAACTCCCTTTTTCTTGAAAAAAGAACGTAGAATAATTTTCAATCTTATATGCATATATATAGCGTTCTGGATAATAAAAGCGTAGGTAAATTTTCGTGTTGCTAAAACAAGAGCAACCAAAAGCCAAACCGCTTTTTTGTACTTACACACGTAGTACATATTTTTAATAGAATTAAAAAATGTCCCACCAAAAACGGAACATTTTAAGAGAAACTGCAGTCGAAAAAAAAACCACAAAAAAATATTCATATATACCGTCTTCCCGGTTTGATCAAAGTTCCGATCACCACTTACACATACATATATTTACCTACATATAAATCGTGTTGTCAAGCACAAACAAAAATGAACAAAAACCAAACATTCAAGTTTTGCTTGCATTGCCTTGCATATACTCGTATAATGTGCTGCTCATGCTGAATTTTAAATACAGAATTTTGCATTTTCGGACATTGGTTTCGAAAAAACGTCCATGGTGGCGCATTTAGTAAATGCACATTTAGCAAAGTTCGGGCCATATGGTTTTTTTAACAATTTGAAAATCAGTATAAATTTGCTGAATGTTTACGTATGACAGAGAATGAGAGAATTCCAAGAAACAAATGCCAATATTGCCATTCTTTTAATTCGAATCGCGATTTTCATCGAAGATTGCAGGGTTGATTTCAGCATTTATAATGATAATGCAAAAATAAAGTTGTATTTAGTTGTATTTAGGCATATATGTAACACTTCTATATTGCTAGTAATTATGAGTGCAGTTCGCCGAACATTACAGTGGCGGCCGTACAATTTGTAGGAAAGGAGGGTATCAATTTTTTTATTTAGAATTAATGAACTTTACTTATGTCAAATGCGTTTTTCATGAGTGAAAAAAAGTATAAAAATGTGCGAAATAAATGAATGTGTGTAAAGAAGTTATAGCGTTATACTTTGACACTCGATTGTTTTTTGAGACAAAAAAAAAAAACAGACGAAAAAGAGTACTTGCGAAAAAAATTGAGGAAGTTCAAATTATTTCATAACCAATAAGTATTAATTAACTAATTTAATTAATTTCAGCATTTATGTGAAAACTATAAGCTGTATGGCTGCTAACCATATTTAAATAATAAATTTGCCAAGCCTTTTACTATATTTATATATTTTTCTTTCATTATTCAATCCCTTAAAGAATTTTATAACAACCATGCAATTTTTGTAAAAACTACATTTGCACTCATAATATTTGACGGAATTCAAACACATTACGCAGCTAGGATACAGAAGTACTACATATATGCATTTAGGTGTCAAAATTTGTATGGTATTATAATATTCAAAATACGAAAACTGCTTAGACCAATACGCAGAGATTAAGGCTTTGATCTCTGATCAATTAAAACTTCTAAAGCCTGTAACTGCATCTACTCCACCCCAGCGAGTAGAACTGCCCCAAACAAAAATACAAGAAGCAAGTTCCGGCATATATCTTAAAATGCCAGCCTGTGATACTGAAGTATTTCATGGGGGTTATGAACAATGGCCGTCCTTCTGGGATATGTTCTCAGCCGTGTACATAAACTACCCAAGGCTATCACAAGAGCAAAAATTATATCACTTGCGAAATAAAACAAGAGGGCAAGCAGCGGCAATAGTCAAACAGTTCGCACTTAACGATGACAATTTAAATCTGGCTTGGGAAGCGTTAAAAGCTAGATACCAAAATGAAAGAGTATTGGTCGATAAACAAATAACGACCTTAATAAGTTTACCGAAAATTCAAAAAGAAACCAGTGAAGCATTCCTAAAATTACAATAAACAGTTACAAACTGTTTGTCGGTTCTAGCAACCCAAAACTTTCCCACTGAAAACTAGAACCCCATCCTGGTCAATATCTGTGCCGCCACATTACCAGAAAAATCTTTAATTTTATGAGAGCAGTAGCTCTCACCCCGTAAAAAATGCCCAACGTGGCAACAAATGAAAGATTTTCTCACCACCCAGTTCGAAACCGTAGTACAGGTAGATAATAAAGTACCAAAGCCGAAAACCATACACGAAGACCGAAATATAAGCATCTTTAAACCCCAAGCCAATAAATTTAACTCACATATAAGAGTTTCAATAAGTCTCGATCGTTCACCAATGAACAACATAGACATATGTCATGCGAACTGTGCAGCGGAAGTCATCAACTACAATCTTGCGAGAAATTTAGAAATCTATCAATAAACGAAAGAAATAATTTAGTCAGAATTAAAAAAATTTGCACAAACTGTCTGTCACCTAGCCACACTGTACAGGCATGCATGAGCAATTGCTCATATGGCCAAAGGATACATAATTCGATGCTCCATAATAATAATTATACTACTTCACCAACTAACTCGAAGCCGCTGTGTTTTAATTCGCTGAACTATGTCGGCGTCTGCGTGGAGTTCATACAGCTCATCATTAAATCTTCTTCGGCACTCGCCGTCGCCAATGCGTAGAAGTCCACAAATCTTTCGAAGAACCTTTCTCTCGAATACTCCCAGAGCCGCCGCATCAGATGTTGTTAGTGTCCACGCTTCTGCACCATATAGCAGGACGGGTGTGATGAGTGACTTGTAGAGTGTTATTTTCGTTCGTCGAGAGAGGACTTTACTTTTCAATTGCCTTCTCAGTCCGAAGTAGCATTTGTTTGCAAGAGTAATTCTTCGTCGGATTTCTAGGCTAACATTATTGTTGGTGTTAATGCTGGTTCCCAGGTAAACGAAGTCCTTTACTATTTCGAAATTATTGCTAGCAACAGTGGCTTGGTTGCCAAGGCGCGAATGCGCTGACTCTTTGCATGATGACAGAAGGTACTTCGTTTTGCCCTCGTTCACCACCAATCCCAATTTCTCCGCTTCTTTTTCTAATTTGGAGTAAGCAGAAGTTACGGCGCGGTTGTTAAGGCCAATGATATCAATATCGTCAGCATATGCCAACAGTTGCACGCTTTTATAAAATATTGTTCCAGCGCGGTTAAGTTCTGCAGCTTGTATTATTTTCTCCAGAATTAAATTAAAGAAATCGCACGATAGGGGGTCACCCTGTCTTAAACCTCGTTTAGTTTCGAACGGCTCGGAGAGGTGTTTCCCAATTCTGACCGAGCTGGCGGTGTTGCTCTAGGTCATTTTGCATAGCCGTATAAGTTTTTCGGGGAAACCAAATTCAGACATAGCGGCATAAAAGTAATATAATTCGAAGCTGCGATTCACCACCTTCGGGGGACCCTCCAGCTTGTAACAACAAAAATTCTCTGCGATTCACCACCCAAGGGACCCTCCAGAGAATTGTAAAAAGAAGTATCCAAATAAAACAACATTTTTTAAAAAAAAGAAAAAGAAAAAAATGGCAAACTCTAACAACTTAGTCAGACCCCCGGTGCTTAACGTACCTTTACCTAACCCATCCTCCCAACCAACTGCTTCCTCTTCAGGTTCATTTAATATGGATCAACTGACAAATATAGTGACAGGACTTGTCAACAATATTTTTAGACAAGAAGGACGAAATATGGTACATGCAGCTCTCAATCCGAATGCAAGTTTTTCCCACATAACTGACGTGACTATTGACGCAAGTCATTTGAACAATATAACGGAACTTGACAAAATACCGGACGTCGTTAGATGTCTGCGCTGATTTTCCGGTAATCCAGGAGAATATAACTCTTGGAAAAAGAGCGCAGATCGCATTTTCCAGATCTACGAGCCCCTTAAAGGAACGCCGAAATATTACGGTATCCTCAACGTTATAAGAAATAAAGTTGTGGGCAACGCCGACATTGCCCTCGAATCTTATAATGCACCATTGGACTGGAAGGCTATCTCAAGCTGCCTTACCCTTCACTACGCCGATAAGCGAGATGTAGGTACCACAGAGTACCAAATTACCACCTTTGTGCAGGGCAACCTCACTATTCAAGAACTCTACCAACGCGTTTATTCCCATCTTTCTCTTATTCTAAACAAACTTGGCTGCATGGAAGTCGGTGCAGAATCTATGCATTTACTTACCCGCACATACCGGGATAAAGCTCCCGACACCTTCATACGAGGACTTAAAGGCGACTTGCCGCAAGCTCTCCACCTTTTCCTAAAGTTAGAGAACCAAAACTTCCGTTCTCACTACGCGTTGAATAGTATTAGTCAAAATAGGAAACCTCACGATTTCCGACCACCTCTCCCACCCAAAAAAACCGTTAACGAATTTTACCCCCAATTGGCATACATGCCCAGACCCCAAATGCAACCACAAAACTTCGCAAATCAATATCGCCCTCAGGCTCCCTTCAATAATTACCGTAATGACCAACTCTATAGACCATTGGGGCAACAAGCCCCTACTTAGCCTCAATTCCCACGACCAGAACCAATGGATATTGACAAAGCCCTTCATTCTAGAGCTGTGAATTACGTGAATATACCCCAGGCTAATAACGGTGTGAAAAGACCATCAAACTTTTCACAACAAATGCCTCTAAAACAACAAAGGAATTTCCATATAAAAGCCGGTGCACAACAAAATTACCAACAAGAATACCTACAAGACCCACAATACGATACGGAAAAACACTACCAACAAGACTGGGCTCCTACTGAACAAGAGTATGAAACCGCATTGACAACGGAAGAAAATGGGCAATCAGCTCAAGAATATGCCGAGGGAAACCAACAACCTGAAATGCAGGATTATATTGATATCCATTTTTTAGAATGAACAGTTCTTCGTTGCCCTATGTTGAATATAGAACGAAGAACAGAAAAATTCTCAAAATGTTGATCGATACAGGATCAAGTAAAAACTATATCCAACCCTGTCATGTCCTTAAAAAGATACCCAACAAATTACCATTTTTCGCGAATTCTATTGCCGGACAAATCAAAGTCACCCATCATACAATTATTAATTTATTTGGACAAAATGACACATATCTAAAATTCCTCCTACTTCCTACACTAAAATCTTTCGACGGAATTATAGGAAACGACAGCCTTAAAGACCTTCATGCTACAACAAACATACACGACGACACCTTGACGTTGGGCAATGGCTTACAAATTAAAATTAAACAGAAACTCTCACCTACAGTTAATAAAATTGACGTCAGAGCTGACCATATGTCAGCTACACAAAAACAACATATAAGTCACTTGACAAGGAAGTATCCACATCTCTTTACAGAGCCTGACGAAAAACTAACATACACCACTACGGTTGTAGGAGAAATCAGAACTTCCTCAGATACCCCAGTCTATATAAAATACTATCCATATCCCCTTGCTATGAGAGACTTTGTTGCACAAGAAATACAAAATTTGTTAAAGGACGGAATTATGCAACCATCCTGCTCACCGTATAACTCACCCATTTGGGTTGTACCAAAAAAATTAGATGCATCAGGCCAAAGAAAATACAGATTGGTGATAGATTACAGGAAATTAAATCCACTAACGATAGCCGACAGATATCCAACCCCAGAAATTAATGAGGTTATCTCACAACTGGGAAATAACAAATACTCTTCCGTTCTTGACTTGAAGAGTGGCTTCCATCAGATTCCATTACGAGAATCCGACATTGAGAAGACAGCATTTTCGATAAATAAAGGAAAATACAAATTCACCAGACTTCCATTTGGATTGAAGAACGCACCCGCCAGGTAGAGCCGCTCAAAGTTTACCAATTTTCAACATATTGAGAAATGTGAAAATTTTCTTCTTTTGGTTTTGTGAGTAAATAAGGCGGCCGGTTGTCGTTTTCTTGTATAGCAATTAAAGATAATTTAATTTAGGATTGAAACAAAAAAAAAAAAAATACGCACCTGAGCAGCTATATATAATTCAGTACGGCCGTAAGGTCGTTTTTGTTATTGGAACTTGTTAGCAACATACATTTTTTTAGTTACGAATTGTATACCTGAAATTCATTTTAATAATTTGAGTAGGTATATAAAGCTATCCATCATACAATGCACATTATCATTGGTCTTTTGGAGATTAAGGAACTTAGTATTCTGTTTACTTAAATAAAGTGAATAGTATTTTTAAATATAGTTCACAGTTTAATATTTAGTCAGATACACTCGAAGCCAATTCTAATATGTATCTAGAAAACTCGAAACTATTTGCGGTGTTTAAATCTACAAAGTCAAGACGGGACTTCGTTGAGGCTATTATGAGAGAATTAGCGAGTGAAACAAGCATTAAAGAAAAGAAAGGACTAGAAGAAAAATTTGGTTTACAATACATTATGATAGAAAGAAAATGGAAGGACGTCTATCGTAATAATTATAAAATTTCTAAGCAAGCATGAAAAGTGGCTAGCTGACAAAACTTTTTTGGACGAAGTACCGCCAATCCAACTAGAGGGAGACCAACAAAACCCATAGAAGAGTGGTCTACCTACACAAGGAAAAGGAAGCTGTCTGATACCACAAAAGCTATGGCCACGACTCATATTTCAGAAGCACTGGCTATTAAATATAAAAAAGATGAAGAAAACGTGAAGTCTCATATAACAGAGGCAGTTGCGGTAGCAAGTCCAGTGCGACTGATGAGGATCAAAAACAGTATTCCCACACCACCAAATGCGCTACCTAGGAAATACACTCCCGAAGAAGCTTTGGCGCTGTTTATAGATCTCGGTTTAACGAAGAAAAAATATATTATATTGCGTAAGTCATTATTGCAACGTAATGCCGATATTTTACCTGGATACAAAAAATTACTCAAGCCAAGAAAGAAGCAGTTCCTCTAAGTCCCAAAATAACCGAAGTATCAGCTGAAATTGAGCTACAAAACCTAATGGATCATACGTCTACACGACTCCTTCAAAGTTTTACTGAAGAAAAGTTGAAATCACTGCCAAAGGAGCTAGCATTGATAACTAAGTGGGGCTGTGATGGATCATCAGGACAAAGCGCATATAAACAAAGAATAAATGTAGACGATGAAACAATTACAGATAGTAATATGTTTATGGCTTCTATTGTTCCATTACGACTAAAAGATGCAGCGAATATTGGAAAAATCCACGTCCGTCATCAACTATATTGTGCCGCCCGATATTATTTAAATACGAGAAGGAGTCTTCGGAACTCATAAAAGCTACAGTGAGTGATATAAAAAATCAAATTGCTAAATTAGAACCAACAATAATTGAAATTGAAGAGGGGAATGTCATTACAATAAAGCATGATTTTCTTCTAACAATGGTCGATGATGGTTTTGAACTTAATCTTTACATATAATAAAATTGTAACAGGTCGATGTCTGTACATTGAAGATAGGAGAGGTCGTTATTGGACCAGCGGAACCCAAATCTACAATTTTTAGAATTTTTGTCTGTCTGCATCACGCAAAAAGTACTATATAGAATTGCATGAAATTTTCACCATTCTATCACTTAACGTCTAACTTAAAATTTAGGACAACTTTTATTTGGATATCTCATCCAGTTCCCGAGTTATTGACCAAAATGTGGGAAAATTGTGACAAAAAATGTGGTTTTCTTACCATAACGCCCGCGTCACACAAAAACGACTGCATGGAAATGAATGAAACTTTCAATACTCATTTTCTAGACGTCTCTCCTAAAACTTAAGATATCTTTCACCGCGATATCTTACCCGGCTCCCAATTTATTGACCTAAATGTGGACCCAGGGTGACTGTATGATTTGTGCTTTTAAGGCGGAACAAAGTTCGGCGGGTCAGCTAGTAACAAATACGACATCTACAATGAAATGTCCAATTTGTAAGAAGAGCCAAAAGGACTTTGAAAATCTTGATGATTCAATAACTGACGAACTAAATTATGAGTATGAAATATTTCCTTTTTTCCAACAGTACATACAATTTTAGCACATGGAAAAGATTTAATAGAGTAAAAGTGCTTACCATTAGGAGAATTGTATGTAGAAGCTCAAGAATCTAAGAACAAGGACTACAAAAGATATAGATGTTTGAACACCTGCAAAGTATCACGAGTTAGACAAAACAAAGACCTTTTCAACATGTTAGCTATCTCTTCTGATCTAGTCATATCATCTATGAGGTATGTAAGAACACAAAAAGATCTTACAGATGCGTATAGCTCAGAAATGGTTGCTTTGTTAGATGAATGTTCCAGTGACGATGACTATGTTAAGATTATATAAGTTTCTCACTTCTTATCACAACAATGAAAAAGAGATTTACTAATCAATTTTGTTACTTTATTGAAAAATAAGATATCTATGTACAAGTTAATTTTTTATTTCAAATAAAAGAATTAATTAATTTAGTAATTTATAAATACATACTTTTCGTTATTGCATTTCTCTAAAGTTTATCAAATCTATTTTAAAGCTTAGGCATTTCGCCTTCAAACGAGTATTAAATTTTTATAGAAATCAATACGTCTATCGAGTTTGGTACAAATTGGTAAAGCGGTTACTAAGATCAAACTTTTTAGCATAAATGGGCAGTGCCACTCCCTTTTCCAAAATTCGTTAGCTGTTTAATCTTTAGATCAAATAAAATTTCATTGAACCACTTACAATAACTTTTGGTTATAAATAAAATACATATTTGGCTTGTAAATTAAAAAAAAACATGTAAAATGTTGAAACACCTTGTTATTGTGGCACCAAAAATGGACATTTGAGTTTTATAAGAGTATTGCCATTTAAAAGAAACAATACGTCTATCGATTTTGGTAGTTATTGATTACGTGACTACTTAGATACAACTTTTTGTCATAAGTGGGCAGTGCACGCTATCTTATCAAAATCATTAGTTTATCTTATTTAATGCTTAAATACGTCATTATAAGACAAATCTCATTTAATTTTTTTTTATTTTTTACTAAAAGTATTTTGTTTTTGCATTTTTCTAAAAATTATCGACTTTGACAAATTTTTTAGAAGCACCCATTCACACATACAGGCTTTCACACAATAAAACTTCAAATAATTAGCTTTCATTTGCATTTAAAATTTTTAAAATATATTCATTGGTTCAAAAGTTATGATTTTTGCAAAGAAAAACCTCAAAAGGCGCCTTTGTGCGACGCATTTAATTTAGCAATTCAAAAATATTGCTACTGCGCAATTTATTACTAATTTACGCATTACGACGCATTAAATTTAGCAATTCAAAAATATTGCTACTGCGCAATTTATTACTAATTTAGTCCAAATCTTTTTCTGAGCAGGACTGGGGAACTTAAATAAATTTTGCAGATTTTGAAATTGTAGTTACGAGTTATAACTTTAATAGCTCAGTAATTTTTTTAATTTTTCTTTGGAAAATGTCAGCAAGTAAATTCAGTACTCGTTGCAGGTTGCAGTAACCCTTTCAAAAAAAAATCGCATACTTCAAAAGCACATATAACTTATTTGCGTCGGGCATCAAAATATATGTGTGAACAATTCAAATGCTTGTGCCCAACAGATCTCCTGTGTCGTTCTTGCAGACGTGATTTCAGCAAATTTACTCGTTTAGAGCGAAGAATCGGAATATTCTGATACAGATGATATTGATTCTCTTTCTGAATGTGACAGTGAGGTAAGTTAGCAGTGGCAAATTACCTTTCATTAGCATTGTTTAATCCCTAATTTTAATTCAGGAGGAAGGAAAGTACAGTATTCTGTCTCTATCTGAAATGAAACCTCAATTTCATGATTCTAAGCCATCTAAAAAGAAAAATTTCAGTTGATACATTTTTTAGACACAAAATGGAGTATAAACAAGACAGCAAAAATGATAAATACCTCGCGATACCTTGCCTCAAAGGCGTCAAAATTGCGAGGAGTGGAAATTTCTTCTTTGAATAACAAAGGAAATAGTAAGATTTTGTTTACGTTTCATGTAAGAAGCACTAAGCAAATTCCAAACTCTTTTCAGAAAAAGTTAAAAATATGGTTCAAAAGCTTTTCGAAAACGATGACATAAGTTATCTGATGACAGGACAGAAAGATAAGAAATCAGTTAAAATCAATGGAAAATCAATTATTTTTCAAAAACGTCTTGTGTTGGGAAACCTTAAAAAATGTATTCAAAATTCAGTGCTGATAATCCTGATATAAAAATTGGCCTATCCAAATTTTGCTCTTATAGACCACCTCATTGCATTTTAGCAGGTTCCGGAGGCACACATACGGTTTGCACGTGCCCTATCCATGAAAACATGAGACATATGACATTAGGTAAGAAATCCTAGGAATATTCGAATACAAAAACCATTAGGTACATATATGCTTCTAACGATATTTTAGGCAGTAATTTGGTGTTTCTAATGAGAAAGGAAGAACTGCCAGTAATTAACTACGAGGACGTGATATGGCTCTCAGTGTGCCCCAATCCAAAGGAGGAATGTTTTTTCCGTTTGTGCAGTGAGTGTTCAATTTCAACAACACTCGAGGACCTGCTCCGTTCAATATTTCAAAAGTACCAAATTAGTGAAGTTAGTTATAAAAGTTGGACTTCACAACCTAGAACATCATTGAAAGCCACAAATATTTCAAGCGAAAGCTTTATCTACAACTATTGTTCAGGCAGTAAAACATTTCTTAAGCATTCATTTATAGCAAACGAAAAAACCAGTTGTTACACAACTTAAAAAAAAACTTGCAGACCGACCAATGTTTAGTGACGTGTGATTTTGCTGAAAATTATGCTTTTGTTTTACAAAACGCAGTTACGGGCTTTCACTGGAATATTGACCAGGCAACAATTTTTCCAATTGTGTTCTACTACAATGATAATGGAAAAATTAAGCATCAAACACTTATTTTCATGTTTTTAAAATCGCTTAATGAGTTTTTATCAACTTACTATTTAAATATACGCAAGTGTATATACTTTTCTGATGGAGCTCCGCAGCAATTTAAAAATGTGAAACACTTCACAACGATATACCACCATCAACAGGACTTTCGATCTGCAGAATGGCCTTCCATGCCACAGCACCCGGAAAAGGTCTATGCGATGGAGCAGGTGGCGCTTTAAAAATAAAAGCTCGAAAAGCTAGCCTACAGATGACGTGAGATAATCAAATTAGTACTGCATATGAACTTTATGAATGGGCTGAGAAAAATGGAACTTTTTCTTACATCAAGGTAGCTTTTCGCAGCTAAAATGATTACGAAACTACAGCTGAATTTTTGAAAGAGCGATTTAATAATTGCCGAACTATACCAGGAACTCAGAAGCTTCATTTCGTATAACCAGAATCAAACTTTCAATCTCTGCTTGCGAAAAATTTAAAATCGTGAACTTGCGTAAATAACAAGGACACCACATTTAAAAATTATTATTTATTTATAAAATATTCTGTTATTTGAAATATATTTTTAAATTAAATTATTATTATTTTGTTGTATGTTAAACTTACTTGTTTGTCGATAAGTAAAGGGTGTTTTTATTAGGGGTATAGAACTTCGAATTGAAATAAAACACAAGAAAATCGTTGTAAGTTCCATCAATTTGGCTTTATTGGAAGGATAATTTTATGCCATTAATGTTTAAATATGATTTCGGGGATGTGGCTGCCGCGGCTGGCTCGAATAAAGCCAATTCTACAGGTCCAATTTTCAACCACTTTTTCGAGCATATGGGGCCGTATGTCGGCAATAACGCCACGAATGTTGGCTTCCAATTCCAACGTTTCTGGTTTGTTGGTGTAGACGAGCGACTTCACATATCCCCAAAGAAAATAATCCAATGGTGTCAAATCACACGACCTTGGTGGCCAATTGACAGGTCCATTCCGCGAAATTATGCGCTCATCGAATGTTTCCTTCAATAAATCGATTGTGACGTGCGCTGTGTGGCATGTAGCGCCGTCTTGTGGGAACCACAACTCATCCACATTCATGCCATCCAATTCGGGAACAAAATAGTCGGTTATCATGGCTCTATACCGGTCTCCATTAACGGTAGCTGCCTCTCCAGCATTATTGCGGAAGAAGTATGGCCCAATGACTCCACCAGCCCATAGAGCACACCAAACAGTCAGCTTTTGTGGATGTAATGGCGTTTCAAGGGTCTCATGTGGATTCTCTTCACTCCAAATGCGGCAATTTTGCTTGTTGACGTAGCCATTCAACCAAAAATGAGCCTCATCACTGAACAAAATTTTGCGATGAAAATCAGCATCGAAATCAATCTCATTTTCGGCCCATACACCAAAATCACGACGCATTGCATGGTCTCGCGGCTTTAATTCTTGCACAAGCTGGATCTTGTAAGGTCGCAAGCCAAGATCTTTGCGCAAAATCTTCCATAAATTTGATGGACAAAGCTCCAATTGCTGTGCACGGTGGCGAATCGATTCATTCGGGTCCTCTTCAACACTTTGCTCTACAGCGGCAATTGTTTCTTCGGTGCGCACTGTTCGACGTCTCTGCGGATGCGTATTATCACATAGAGTAAACGTAGTGCGAAAACGATCCATGGTTAACCGAATTAATTGCTCTGATGGACGATTATGTCGACCATAAAATGGACGGAGCTCACGGTAAACTTCGCGAACTGAACCATTATTTTCGAAATAAATTTGCACGATTTGCAAGCGTTGTTCTTTTGTCAACCTGTTCATGATGAAATGGCAAACCAAACTGAACATAAATGACATTAGAGTTGCCAGATTTGACCACAAAATGCCAGTTTTATCTCTATTCGAAAAACAAACCTGTAAAAAAAACACCCTGTATTAAAAAATAAAATTTATGAGTTTTGTTCGGTGTTTAGTTAAACAAATTAATGTTTTTTACTTACAGCTTTTACTCGTTATAGATGTTGAAAAAGTGCTTTCGAATATGTTGAAAAAAATATCAACTCATATAAATTGTTATACAAAAATAGTGCCCGCCATCGGGCGAGAAGGGCTTTTTTTTTTGCATATCAACACTTCCGTGTTATTTGTTATGCACCGGCACTGTACCTGTATCAATTATAGTTATGGTGATTGTTGTTGGAGCAAAGCTCGAATTTTATGTTTTGTTTGTTAATTGATATTAGAGGAAAAATTACAACGATATGCACAGCGATGGTATGGGATGACATGTTTCGAAGTGTAATTATTTATATTTAAAAAGTGTGAACGATTATTAAGATAACCTGTAAATTTCGTTTTTGTAGGAAAGCTCGTTTTAAAACAGCAACCCTTTAAAATATGTTCTAACTGCCGTATTTTTTCGTTTTCCAAAAAAATATGTGTCGATTTGTTTTTCATCCAGGTAGTAAAAAAATGGTTTCGGGCAAATCTATGTTTTGAGTTGTAAACATTTTATGGAATGACCCATATACAGGCTATAGTTATAGTACTATTTCGAAAACAGCCACGATTTTTCGTCAGACTAATTCGTATAGTTTTTTGCTATTTCAGAGGATCTTGTGGAGAATCGAATCAACTCACTTTGATTGCAAGCGCAGCTGCCTAGGCTATGCTACGTGTAGTTTTGCAAGCTGCTTAGTTCAAGTTTTCCTCTAATGGTTGTTTGTTATCATCCCAAAGGTATACACAATATTTGTAGACATTCTTTCTATATGCAAATCATGTATGCTGGACTTCGTTTTTGTAAATTCTTCTTTCTATTTTTAAAATATAGTTATTGTACATAACCGCGTGCTCCGGTATAAATTTATTTTTGTTGTTGGTTTTATGGTCTGTTCATTTTTACATATTGCTGTAAGTTTAACGATCTCAAGACCAGTTGATAATAATTCTTAGTTAATTATTATTATTTTTGATTAGAGGAAAAATTGTAAGCAACAAACATATACAGGCTATAGTTATAGTACTATTTCGAAAACAGCCACGATTGCTCGTCAGACTAATTCGTATAGTTTTTTGCTATTTCAGAGGATCTTGTGCAGAATCGAATCCAATCACTCTGATTGCAAGCGCAGCTGCCTAGGCTATGCTGCGTGCAGTTTCGCAAACTGCTTAATTCAAGTTTTCCTCTAATGGTTGTTTGTTATCTTGCCAAAGGTATACACAATATTTTTAGACATTCTTTCTATATGCAAATCATGTATGCTGGACTTCGTTTTTGTAAATTCTTCTTTCTATTTTTAAAATAAAGTTATTGTACATAACCGCGTGCTCCGGTATAGATTTATTTTTGTTGTTGGTTTTATGGTCTGTTAATTTTTACATATTGTTGTAAGTTTAACGATCTCAAGACCAGTTGATAATAATTCTTAGTTAATTATTATTATTTTTGATTAGAGGAAAAATTGAAAGCAACAAACATTTTAAATTTATTTCTGTTGTTGGTTTTATCGTCTGCTCATTTTTACACATTCTTGTAAGTTTAAAAAGCTCAAAACCAGTTGATAATACTTCTTAGATAATTATTATTATTTTTGATTAGAGGAAGAATTTAAAGCAACAAACATATAAAGGCTATAGTTATAGTACTATTTCGAAAACAGCCACGATTTCTCCTCAGACTAATTCGTATAGTTTTTTGCTATTTCAGGAGATCTTGTGGAGAATCGAATCTACTCACTCTGATTGGAAGCGCAGCTGCCGAACCCATAGGCTATGCTGCGTGTAGTTTTGCAAGCTGCTTAGTTCAAGTAGTCCTCTAATTGTTGTTTGTTATCTTCCCAAAGGTATACACAATATTTTTAGACATTCTGTCTATATGTTAATCATGTATGCTGGACTTTGTTTTTCTAAATTCTTCTTTCTATTTTTAAAATATAGTTATTGTACATAACCGCGTCCTCCTGTATAAATTTATTTTTGTTGTTGGTTTTATGGTGTGTTCATTTTTGCATATGTTTGTAAGTTTACGCGCTTAAGATCAGTTGATAATAATTCTTAGTTAATTATTATTATTTTTGATTACAGGCAAAAGGTATTATTATTTTTGATTAGAGGAAAAATTTAAAGCAATAAACATATAAAGGCTATAGTTATAGTACTATTTCAAAAACATCCTAGATTTCTCATCAGACTAATTCGTATAGTTTTTTGCTATTTCAGAGGATCTTGTGGAGAATCGAATCTACTCACTCTGATTGCAAGCGCAGCTGCCTAACCCATAGGTTTTGCTGCGTGTAGTTTTGCAAGCTGCTTAATTCAAGTTTTCCTCTAATTGTTTTGGTTATATTCCCAAAGGTATACACAATATTTTTAGACATTCTGTCTATATGTAAATAATGTATGCGGGACTTTGGTTTTGTACATCCTTCTTTCTATTTTTAGAAGGTATGTATTGTACATAACCGCGTCCTCCTGTATAAATATTTTTCTTTTTGTTGGTTTTATGGTCTGTTCATTTTTACATATTTTTGTAAGTTTACCGATCTCAAGACTAGTTGATAATAATCCTTAGTTAATTATTATTATTTTTGATTAGAGGAAAAATTGAAAGCAACACAAGTATAAAGGCTATAGTTATAGTACGATTTCGAAAACAGCCTCGATTTCTCATCAGACTAATTCGTATAGTTGTTTGCTATTTCAGAAGATCTTGGGGAGAATCGAATCTACTCACTCTGATTGCAAGCGCAGCTGCCTAACCCATAGGCTTTGCTGCGTGTAGTTTTGCAAGTTTTCCTCTAGTTGTTGTTTGTTATCTTCCCAAAGGTATCCAAAATATTTTTAGACATTCTGTCTATATGTAAATCATTTATGTTGGACTTTGTTTTTGTAAATTCTTCTTTCTCTTTTTAAAATATAGTTATTGTACAAAACCGCGTGCTCCGGTATAAACTTAGTTTTGGTGTTGTTTATGGTCTGTTCATTTTTGTATATTTTTGTAAGTTTACGTCCTTAAGACCAGTTGATAATAATTCTTAGTTAATTATTATTATTTTTGATTAGAGGAAAAATTGAAAGCAACAAATTAATACAGGCTATAGTTATAGTACTATTACGAAAACAGCAACGATTTCTCGTCAGATTAATTCGTATAGTGTTTGCTATTTCAGGGGATCTTGTGGAGAATCGAACCCACTCAATCTAATTGCAAGCGCAGCTGCCTTACCCATAGGCTTTCCTGCGTGTAGTTTTGCAAGCTGCTTAATTAAAGTTTTCCTCTGATTGTTGTTTGAAATCTTGATAACGGTACACACAATATTTTTACACATTTTGTCTATATGTATATCATGTATGCTGGAACTTGTTTTTGTACATTTTTGTTTCTATTTTTAGAAGATAGTTATTGTACATAACCGCGGCCGTATAGATTTATTTTTGTTGTTGATTTTATGGTCTGTTCATTTTGACATATTGTTGTAAGTTTAACGCGCTCAAGACCAATTGATGATAATTCTTAGTTAATTATTATTATTTTTGATTAGAGGAAAAATTGTAAGCAACAAACATATATAGAGGCTATAGTTATAGTACTATTACGAAAACAGCAACGATTTCTCGTCAGATTAATTCGTATAGTGTTTGCTATTTCAGGGGATCTTGTGGAGAATCGAACCCACTCAATCTAATTGCAAGCGCAGCTGCCTTACCCATAGGCTTTCCTGCGTGTAGTTTTGCAAGCTGCTTAATTAAAGTTTTCCTCTGATTGTTGTTTGTTATCTTCCCAAAGGTATACACAATATTTTTAGACATTCTGTCTATATGTAAATCATGTATGCTGGACTTTGTTTTTGTTAATTCTTCTTTCTATTTTAAAATATAGTTATTGTACATAACCGCGTGCTTCTGTATAGATTTATTTTTGTTGTTGGTTTTATGGT